>CM044437.1:108028518-108068543 GCA_024363595.1 Xenopus borealis
AACAGCCGATGTTCGCGCGAACAAGTTCGCCGGCGAACAGTTCGCGCCATCCCTAATTGCTAACATATACATCCCGCCTACATGTGTAAGGCAGTTAATTCAATTTATGGCCCAGCACCCCCATTCACGGGTTATAGTGGCAGGGGATTTCAACACTTTACTTGACACCGAACTAGACAGGCTGAGAATAAGCCCCCATGCAGGAACAGATGCACGCTCTAATCTATCTGATCTAGTAGACGGTGTGGGTCTCACTGAAATATGGAGACATCTACATCCAAATGATGAGCAATTTTCTTGCTTTTCCACCTCGCATTCAGTGCTATATAGAATTGACTTTGCTTTCATGAATGATAACACGCTAGTAAATATAATACAGGCAGAATATCTCCCTAGGGGCATTACAGATCATGCACCATTAGAGATTACCTTTGCATTGGACAAACCAATGAAACAGAATAGGTGGGCACTGAACCCGGTATGGTTAAAAATTCTGCATAATGACAAGGAGAATGAGAGATTAATAAAGGAGTTTTTCTAATTCAATGCTAGAACTACAGATATAAATATCTTATGGGACACTTTCAAAGCATATCTAAGGGGTCAGTTAAATGGGGAAATTATAAGGTAGAAAAAGCAGTCCAGACAGCACCAGGCCCAATTGGATCATACCATAACACAAGCTGAAGCCCAACTAGCCAGCTTTACATCCCCACTGCACTACACCCAACTGAAGCAAGCACAGGACAAATAGTCCCAGGACATGTGGGAAAAATCACAGCATAAGTACCTGAAGAAAAAAAAAAAAAAAAGGAATAGTACCAAAACAAACTAATTGAACCTAACAACGGGCAGTTTGCTTAACACTGAATTCCCATTTTATAGTGTTTGAATTTCGCACCATTGCACTGTGACGTCATCATGCCAACAAAGCAACAATAACCAATACAAGAGGTGAAGAGGGTTGCTATCATGAATAAATGATAAAATATCATTAAATCATATATTAACATGATTTTTTTAATGTTTAACTCACTTTCCTGTTGGTATAGTATAGAAAAATTCTCAAAACACAAAAAATATAAAAATCAGGGTGTCCAGAACAGCATGGCAGACCTTTTTGATGGCATGCAAAAATGCTCATTATAACTAGTAGTTTTTTTGTTGTCTGTAATATTATTTCTTTTTAAACAACAAAAAAAATCTATTGGTTAAACATTTAGGGAAAAGTGATATGTTCTGGAATGAAGCCCAGTCCGTATCTGCCCATGCTAATACTTCTTGCTCGTAATGTTTCAGTATCAGAAAAGAGACATCGTACAGGAGAATGTAATCTGAGGATTGTATGCATGCAAGCAGTGAACATAAACAAATCCGTCACAAACTGCACCATAAATTTAGAACCCAAGCTAAGCTCCCTGGTCTCTGGACGAGCAATGGGGTACGAGCGTCTCACCAAGAATACTGGATAGAAGAACACCACCAGACATCACAGAGTGGAACAGGCAAGCCAGGCCAGCACAAGCAGAGCAGAATAATCAGATAGGCCGTGATCAGGATTAGATAGATCAGAATAGTCACAGGCAGGCAAGGGTCAGGATTGGAGAGATCAGAGTAGTCAAAAAGGCAAGCAAGGGTAAGTAACAGAAGATCAATCAGGAATCACAAGGATTAAGCACCCAGCCCAGGAACTCTCAAATAGAACCTAACAACGGGCAAAGAGCTGTACACTGAATTCCCCTTTTAAGCGTTTGAATTTTGCACCATTGCGCAATGACGTCATCATGTCGGTGCAACTGAGCCTAAGAAATCTGGAAGTGTGCGCCGTGCATGCCATAGGGGAGACCAGTCACAAAGAGAAAAGGAGCAACATGGCTGGATTACAAAGTCCTATTTAATATGGTCTTTTCAAAATAATTAGTGTGAGCATGAATGTGCTTGGATGTGGGTGTGTTAGTTTGCATTTCTCTGTACATAGGGTTGCCATCTTTCACTGTTCCTTACTCTGGGCATGGGGCAGGTGGTGATGTAATAGGGGTTGGGTAGAGGCGGGTTTATGGTGTCACAAGATGTGGCTATGACATGGCGATCGACGGTAGCCACGTCAATCTCAGAGAATGCTGTCCGGTTTTCCTAATTTAAATAGTGGAGGAATTTTACTGTGGTGAGTTCTAAATCCACAGTTTGATAAATCTGCTTTCCAAACTATCTAATTTTAATTAAACAAAATACAAATATTCTGTCCTTAAATTTTTCCAGAAGGATGTACCATATGGTGTGATCTGAATTGCTCACCTCTATGACATTATGACTGCTAATCAACATTAGGCAGCTGGATGCAACCATTTAATAGAAAACAAAACACCGGAATCACTATGGGAAATATGAAATTCATATGGATAGCCCACGCCTGTATTATGACCCATGCATCTACATTAAATACCAATATGTGTGCAAGTATAATTCATTATGAATCTGGTGACAATGTGAAGAGGGCAGTTATCAATGTGCCCTTGTGGTGAATTCATAATAACACGTCCAAGTACAAATTAATGTTTCCATATTAACTTAAATTAGAGATAAATTGGTAAACAGCATGTGGAGAAAGTGCCCTGTGAAAATTTTCAGCAAAAGAAGTTACATGCCATAATACAGATCCAAAAAACTTCTATTATACATGGATTTCCCCACACATTTCTGTGCCTATAGTCCCAGTAACAATGTACAGCATGACACATTTCAGCCCTGAAATACAGGGGCATAACTTTAGAGAAAGCAGACCCTGTGGCTGCAGGGGGGGCCCAGGAGGAAAAGGGGTCCAATGAGGTCCTAATTCGTATATAGTTTCGATTGTTTGTAAAACACATCAACCTTTAAAAGACCAGTAACATCAAAAAATGAAATTGTTTTAAAGTAATAAAAAAATTATGCAGTGTTGCCCTGCACTGGTAAAACTACTGTGTTTGCTGTAAAAGCACTACTATTTTTATATAAATAAGCTGTTGTGTAGCCATGGGGGCAAATAGTCAAAGGAGAAAAGGTAAGATAAGCTCTGTAGAACATAATGTTATCTGTTATCCATTACTTATCCTGTGTCATATAGCCGTTTTTCAATTTCCGCCATAGCTTCATAGCTCAAAATTAGTGCGGCAGATCTCTTGCCTATTTGCATGCTTTCAATATTTATTCTACTGGCATTTTATTCCCTAGCCCAGAACATATGTAATCCATCATAAATATATATATATATATATATATATATATATATATATATTTTATAAAAAATGAAAGCTCACACTTTTTATGTTGCCTGACTTATACTCACCAAAAAACTCCAGTTAAAACACAGCAAATCATCTCAAAAAATAAGAAATGAAAAGAATCAGAAATAGATTTATGACCTGTTTATTAAACAGGTTTAATTTTCCCTCCGGTATGGCTTTGTATAATTATATATCATATTTTACATGCAATCCAAAAGTTTACATTAACTCACTGATATTTTTTAGTGGATACTGTACAAGTGTCCAGTAGTGATGGGCAAAAAATGTCACCACTGTTTTTAATTTGTGCCGAATTTCGCATTTTTGCTGCAGGCAAATTTATTTGTGGAACTGCAGCAAAAATTTGCCACGCAGCTCGTTTCAACGTGTGTAAAAAAAAAACAATGCACACGTCAAAAAAAATAACATGCATAAAAAACTACGTGCGACAAAAACAAAGCATGCAGCAAACTAGTTTCTTGAATTTCTCCAGAAAATCGCAAGTTATTAGGCAAAGCGAAACGCAGAAGATTCGGCCATCTCTAGTGTCCAGGTGTTAAGTTTTCACTAAAATGTTTTTAGAGCTTCATAAAAATAATTCCTACCCAGTACCATCACATACATGCTTGATAAAGACATAATTTTGGGAGGTTATACATGTGAATAAATTACATGAGTTGTAATTTTCACAACTTGCTAAATACCCCATGTGTCAGGTCCTAATACAACCAGTTGTTCTGGCCATAAAAAGTGAATAATCAAGTAAAATATTTTAGTCAATAAATCATTTAGGCTTTTGAACACTAGTGGACTTGAATCTTGCTTCTATTGCCCCCAGTATGATTGAATACTGTTTTATCATAACAAAATAGTCGTCCATGGAACTATTACCCAGTACCCAGTATTACTATATGACATGCTGTACTATTTATTCTAACTTTACTATAGGTACAGAAAAACTTGTTAATTTCTGCTGACTTACAAACAGAGGGATGAAGGACAGCCATGTTTCTGTACTGTGCACCTTGCCTGCCTGGAATATGCATGCAATTGCCATTTAGCATAATGGAATACAGATTTGTACCTCCTTGCCTTGCACATCTTTAAAGACATTTAAGTTAGATCCGTGGTGCAAAGTGCAAATCTCATTGTTATGTGTATGGGACTCTTTGGGCCTCAATGTAAGACCTAGTCATTAATGGATATGGTCCATGACTATTTCTAAACACATGTTTTGCCAACATCTTACTTCAGATTCCAAGAGATACCACTTGTAGGCACATATAAGGAGTGGGAAAATGTTTTTTATTGAATTTACTGTTATCTCTGGTGACATGGTTGGGAAGGGGAATGCCCTGGGAGAGTCTATGTAAGGGGAATATTGAGCCACCTTCTCTTTGTCCATGATGGAAGGGATAGAACATGATGCCATGGAGCCTGAGGTAGGCCTTAGGCCACCTAAGAAAGGTAACTGGCAGGACTGAGTAAGTGAGGTAGTGACAGGATATATATGGTTGGAGCTCACTGCAGGCGAGGAGAGGTAGTGTTAAGGTAGAGAGAGCAGCTAAGGCTCCAATGAGGAGGAAGCAAGGGACCCAGAGGTATAGGCACTAGGCTACCTGGAGCCTAGTGAACCCATAAAGTAAGGTGGATCCCTCAGCTAAAAGCCTTAAATAAGGAGCAGCATCCCCAAAGAGTGCCTGGGAAGTAAAGGAAGCTGGGCCTGAGTAGTAAGGGCAAACCATAACTGACAAATTCAAAGAGTATGTGTTGAGGAGAATAAATGTTTGATTGGCTGAATCCCCGGTGGATGGCAATAAATGTGTTCTTGGAGTTCATCACAAGTGAGTGTGGACCTCCTGTTTATTAAGAGCTACTGTGTGTTATACTATAGATTTGCTCAAAGAGGGTACTATGGTGTGTGTTACTTTAAGTATCATAAAAGGAGCATGGGACACCACCTATAGTAACACATGTGCAGTCTAATAAAATTGGAATGTGACTACACTGTCCAAGTCTATTGTTTCCCAGAAAAATAAAAAAGATGGCTTTTCTGCTCTTCCTTAGGATGATCCCTCAAATTTCATTTCTCAAAAAGGGGCTCTATCCTAGAGGATAAAACCTTGTAAAATAATTTAACAGGGTTGCCTGTGATTTGGCACCCTCAGTAAATCAGCCTTTTCCTGCCCTTTAATAAACAAGTCTATTTTCCTCTAAGATGAACAATACTGAAAATTAAAAGGACATTGAAACATATTGAAAAAGTGATATTTTCCTTTAAAATGCTTGATGCATAAAAATCCCTTTCCCTATTCCCTAGAATATATCTTTGTTTATTTCGATAGTACGTTTCCCTTAATTTTTCCTTTTGTGCTCTAATATCAAGGTACATTTGGTGTATATAGCAATTGGTACTTTCTCGGGATGCTGCACATTCACAATCCTCCTAGATTACATATAATGAAAAGAAACATGCCTTTTTGTGACAAGCCTGTTTCACTCTATTACACACAATTTGTTGAGTAAAGAGTCTGTTTCCTACTGCATTATGTTTGATATAGCTTCCCTTTGTTACACATTACAGCCACACATCCTCAACTGCCACATCAAGTCTCATTTAATAAAAAAATATTTGATTTTCTACAATGGAACTTTGCACAATTCAATATATTTTACTATTTGGTTTAAGTCGGTGAAAACAATCTTTACAGATATTTGTAATGGGAATAATATGGCTATTGGTGTTTTATAGATGAATGCACAATTGAATACCCTTTAGATTGCAAAGCAAAAGTAGCATTAGAGTAATCATAAAATTCCATGCTTAATTAAACATAATAATGTTAGCAATAATACTGTAATAATCTAAAATAAATGCACAATTCTTTTAAAACCTATGGGTTAAGACATAAAACTGCACTGCACTGTTCAAGGTGGTTAGAATGACAAGTTAAATTAAAAATTATTATTTATTTAAGCATAATTTTTTATATTTATTTTAGGCAACAAGTTTCTAACCACATACCAATTGAATGATGGAACACAATCTTGTACTTGGGTCTGAGCATCACTTATAATCTATGGGATTTAAAGGGTTAATAATAATAGTAAATATATGTATGTAGAGATGAACACATTTTTGCTGTGTTTGCAGTGAAAAAGCAACCAAAGACAATGCATTTGCCCATTGCATTTTCAAATTTTGTCGTTTGGCAAATTTGTCGGAGAAGGCAAATGGGACTGATTCACTCATCGATAATGACAATTTAATATCACCTAAATTTTAGATGATCAACCTTTCATTTGATTAGAAAAGTCCAACTTGCTGGAAAGTTCTAATAACACAGATGAGCTTATTCATGTCTAAAATAAACCTGTATACTGTATTTAGTGCAAGATAAGTCCCAGTATAATTATCATGCTTGTGTCCATATACAAGGAGAGAAACAAATAGTATAATTATAATAATAGAACAAATTATTGTGTAATATTTATAGTATAATCAGTGTGTGAAGAAGCCAGTGGGCTTCTATACAAAATGAGTTGATGCAATGTTAACAATGGAGGAAAGGTGGGACCATAAACTCAGAAACTCAAAATTATAGGTTGCCATAGAGACTGAAAGCAGATCATAGGTTCTCTGCATAAATGTGCTGTATTGTGTGCCAAGTTAAGAGCCTATGGGACTAATTTATCAATAGTGATGGGCGAATCGGCAGCATTTCGACAAATCTTTCGAAACTGTGAAAAATTCATGAAACGCAATTGCGCCTCGTTTTTGACATGGGTGTCCATTTTGACGCCATCGCCCATTGGCAGCGTCCAAAAAAATGGCCACCAGTGTCCAAAAAAAAACATTATTATGGGCGCCGGCATCCAAAAACGACAAAAGGCAAAATTTCGCAGACGTTTCACTAATTTATTCACCTGCGGCGAATCGTGGGAATTCGCCCATCACTATTTATCAACATTTGAAATAATAATTGTCAGCATTTTTTTTGCACTTTTATGTTTGATTTTGATACATATTTTACTATATAAGTAACTGATACTATATAAATCACCCAGCTATGTCAAAAGAAATTTTATTTAAAAGTAGTCTAAATTCCCCCAATTAACAAAGCAATGGTTGTGTGCGGAATTATAATACATTCTAAGTAGCAGATTTTACACAAAAATATTAGGGCTTGAATAATAATAGAGGATTTTTGTAGGGGTGTTAACCAGTCTAACCTTAAGGAATACAATAATAATTCCTAGAGAGAATGAATGGGTAGAAAAGACAGGACATAGATTAAATTACTTTATTCAATAAGATAGTGATTCTGGCAAATTTGGCTGATTAAAAGTGACTTCCAATCACTACATTAATGCCATTTTTTAGACTCAATGGATTTGCAGTTGCACCCCCATCTCTACTGGCAGGGATAATGTTGAAGTGATTGATTACTCCTCTTGTGAACTGGCCAGTATTTTAATTACATCATGGACAAAAAAAGTCTACATGATAAAGTGTGGTTAAATACCTGAACTTTATTTTGTTAATTCTTCAAATATAGTTATTAAAGTATAAAAGTATTAAAGCATAGCTACTACAGTCATTCTGTAGGGCTAAATGTTTCAACTCCAGCCAGTTTAGTATTAACTTTCCTAGATATCTGCTGGTGGTTTCTAAAATGACTGCTGAATATCAAGATGATTGACCTTTTTGGCCCAAATTCTCTTCAGTGCACAGAAACCACGCTTGCTGACAAAAAGGAAGACAAAATGTTGCTGTATCTCTTTTTTAACCAGCAGAATTGGAATAGAGCATCCATCCCATGGTGCCCCCTGTGTAGCCCTTCATTAAAGCCTGGCTATGGTGACTGTTTACGTTTGTGTAAGCTCTTAAAAGCTCAGATTCAGGTTGTAAAAGCCCTGCATTGTTCACACCTGTTAGACCTTGTACGTATTATTCACACCTGTATTGTTCACTTGTATAAGGACCTGCATTTCAGGATATGTCTTCACAAATGTTTTTCACATGAGTGATATACCTCTAGTGAGCACCAAACATTTGTTTTTGGTGTGCTAGAACCATTAATGTGAGTATGGTCTTAACATTTCTTGTCATAACATGGGTATGGTTTAAAGTAGGGGTGGTTTTTAAAAAGGAAGTGGTCAACACTGGCTTCGATTATCAGCCCTCCACCACATAGGCCAGAAACAGTAGTGAAAATGTATAAGTAAGTCAAGGAGGTTAAGGCAAGGCAAATTACACCACCATACAACTAATCTCTAAAAGTCCAAGACAATGGCAAAAGACTGAAAGGCAAAAAGACTTTATCCAATATACATCTCTCTACCAAATGCTTACACTCCTAAAATATTTGTTAATATTATTTAGTTAATGCTTTACATCAAAATAAGAAAGAGATGCAGAGGTTTGGCACATACGAAGATTTCTGCTGCTGGGATATTCTTAGGTTCCCCTCTTTAACATACTGTATCTATAAATTGTTCTTGGAGCATCGGGAGCATTGGGTTTTTAGGGGGGCATGTTTCTGAAATTAGTTGCCATTGCAGATGTCAAGATGTTAAAGGGTCAGTTTTGTAATCATTTACTGGGAGCAACTGGAGTGAATAGAGAACAGATGTGATATCATGTGCAGTACTGAACAGTCTTAATGGCAGAATTTTGTATTGGTATTGGTTCTTAAGAGCAGGGGCAGATTAAGAATTAAAAGGGAGTGGTATTTGAATTAAAAAGATCCAAAATTATTTTTGAAATATATTAATAGTAAAAAAATTAAACGGGAAGGGATATGACCTTTATTATCAGAGGGGTCAGCTGGTTGATGAGAACAAGCAAAAAGCTCAGATTCTGAATGCATACTTTTCGTCTGTTTACACAAATGAGGAACCAGCTAATGAAGGTATCCTTATTAATAGTCCTAATTCTAATAATACATCTAATGATGCATGGTTCACACATGTTGAAATTTAAATGAGACTAGAACATGTTAAGATAAACAAAGGTCCAGGGCCAGATGGGATTCATCCCAGGGTAATTAACAAGCTTAGCTCTGTCATTGCCAAACCTCTCTACTTAATTTTTCAGGATTCATTGAGGTCTGGCATGGTGCCGAGAAATTGGCAAATTGCTAATGTGGTGCCACTATTCAAAGAGGGCTCCCATTCTCTGCCTCAAAACCATAGGCCAGTTAGTCTGATGTCAGTGGTAGGAAAGCTCTTCGAAGGATTAATAAAGGATAGAATACTGGACTTCATAGCAAATAAGAATACTATGAGTTTGTGCCAGCATGGTTTTATGCGTAATAGATCTTGCCAGACTAACTTAATTTCTTTTTATGAGAAGGTAAGCAGGGACCTCGATTCTGGGATGGCTGTGGATGTGATTTACTTAGACTTCGCTAAAGCATTTTAAATTAAGGAATGTTGGCCTGGAACATAGTATTTGTAACTGGATAGAGAACTGGCTAAAAGATAGACTACAAAGAGTGGTGGTAAATGGAACATTTTCTAATTGGACCAGTGTTGTTAGTGGGGAAATGAAATTCAATGTTGATAAATGCAAGGTTATGCACTTTGGCAAAAAGAATATAAATGCAAGTCATACACTAAATGGCAGTGTGTTGGGAGTTTCCTTAAGTGAGAAGTATCTTTGGTTTTTTTATAGATAAAAAGTTGTCTAATTCTGGGCAGTGTCATTCTGTAGCTATTAAAGCAAATAGGGTTCTGTCCTGTATAAAAAAGGGCATAAACTCAAGGGATGAAAACATAATTATACCTCTTTATAGATCCCTAGTAAGACCTCATCTGGAATATGCAGTGCAGTTTTGAACTCCAGTCCTTAGGAAGGATGTAAATGAGCTGGAGAGATTGCAGAGACATGCAACTAAACTGGTTTGAGGGATAGAAAACCTAAATTATGAGGGTGGACTGTCCAGGTTGGGGTTGATTTCTCTGGAAAAAAAAAGCACTTGCGAGAGAACATGATTACACTTTAAAAATACATTAGAGGACATTATAGACAAATATCAGGGGATCTTTTTACCCATAAAGAGGATCACCGCACCAGAGGCCACCCCTTCAGACTAGAAGAAAAGGACTTTCATTTAAAGCAGCGTACACAGTTTCTTCAATTAACCCTGAGTCATGTTGCATTTAACACACAAATCCAAGAGGCTGCATCTCAAGCCCAGTGAGTGGTATTTGTTTCCAGCAAGTGCAGTTAGTGTAGGTCTCCTAAAGTCTCCTTAGCCAGAGAGGGCTAGAGTAGCATGATCAGCTACACGGGGTCATTACAGGTTGGATTCTCTTTTAAAGAAAAACTGACACCAGAAACTAAAGCTTTTTTACTTCTATCATGAAATTGCATGCTATCTATAATTTTACCATAAAAGTATTTTCCCAATGCTTTTACATTACCCATCTGATCCCTCATATTCATCTATGAGGGGGTTGCCATATTTGAGCTTCAGTAGTCTGTTAGCATTAGAAGCTCTAACGGAAGGGACAATCAGGTTAGCAAAACATTACTTAAAAAAGTAGAGCAATTAGTGAAAAAATTATAAACATTAGCTATAGGTAACTTTTAATGTACATTTGTAATATTTTGAAGAATATTTTTTTAGTGCCAGTATCACTTTGTCAGACAGGGCACCTAAAAGCTTCCCACAACATGTTATATAGGTCAGCAGAAAGGAACAGCTAATGGGGACATCTTCAGAGGCATACATCTTCACTAATTAAGGGTTGTGGTGGCCTTGGACAAATACAGTTTATAACATTACACTTTGGGGCAAATTTACTACTATTCCCCCCCAAAAAATCGAATTCCCTCGATATTCGATTAGCATTCAATTTTCGAATGCTAATCGAATAGCTTTAGGCTACCCTTTTATTCGATTTTCGATTATTCAATGATCGAATAACGATCGAATAATGATTATTCGACCATTCGAATGAATTATTCGATCATTCAAATGATTCGTACGATTCGAACGAT
Source organism: Xenopus borealis (assembly GCA_024363595.1). Taxonomy (NCBI): domain Eukaryota; kingdom Metazoa; phylum Chordata; class Amphibia; order Anura; family Pipidae; genus Xenopus; species Xenopus borealis. The sequence continues at coordinate 108,039,793 of CM044437.1, forward strand.
CAAAGACTTCGATTGTATGAATCCTATTCGATCAGGACTTCGCCTCAGAAGCCTATGGGAGGGCTCCCATTCGGTAGGTCCAATCTGGCGAAGTAGGCAATTGAATAATTTTGAAATTTTAAATCCTTTGCTGATCGAATGATCAAATATTCGATCATTCAAATCTATTCGATCATTCGATCATTCACTATTCGATGATCGAATATGCCCAATTTGCATATTCGACCAATCGAATAGATCCTACAACCAAATATTCCATCGAATACGATCAAATTCGGTTTTATTCACATGAATACATGTAAATTTTGTAAATCGGCCCCTTTGTCTAATGTCTAATTAATTATAACGGTAAAACTTAATTCAGAACTTAATTCCTTGATGATGAGCTTTAGTTCTTGCACAAAATGCATTATAAACAATAACTTTTTATAAAGGCTTACATTTTTATCATTGTTATTGGATTTCTGAAAACATAGCAAAGAGCCCCGTATAATAATGCAATGGTCTTATAATGAAACTCATTTGAATAAGTAAAATATTACAGCATTATCCCATCAGTATTATTAGGTCTTTGAGAGTGCACAGACATCTGTTTTCAGACCTATTTTAAATGCTAAGGATAGAAATGTAATTTGGAAATGGATTTATGTGCAAATTTCTATGTAAATGTCAAAGTCTTTTATTGTGAAAATGTAATCTGACTTTCAAATCACAAACACAAGAAATATGGTCCACTGCAATATATAATGGACGTAGGAGAATGGGAAAAATTCAGCATATTCTAAAAACAATTACTATATTATGAGTGTTTTATTATACTGGTTGTTTGATTAGCAGGTAATGGCATGGGAGGCATTGCCTAGGTTATAGAATTAAATAAAATACATAACATAAAGAAAAGAAACTTCAGGCAGATATCTAGAAAAAAACCCATAATACTGTTGCACAACGCACACAGTACTTCTGGATATGTAATCTGTAAATCTGGACTCCTACTTTATATTATCAATGATAATTGTGTACGTAAATTACCTCATACAATGTCTTTCTTTGTAGATGCAGATACATTTTTTTTAAATGTTTTATTTATGCTTTTAACAACAAGAAGACCATCTCGAAGTATATCAAACAGCTACAGTACATCATTGCATGCATGTCTAACATTCCATATTAAGTATTAAGAGTAGCTCAGTGGGTGGAACTATTGGAGCTTATTGGAGCGGAAGCATTATTGGTTCAGTACTAGAGGGAGAGATTCATCCCTATCCCTTGTTTAATCATGGTGTGTTTCTGGATTTGCCTCAAGCCAGGGCATCCAAATCCCCTCAAATTTCTTCGGGCAGCCATGTCCCTCATATGTAGGTTTGATCAATGGAAGTGTTTTGTTTACCAGTGTGATCCATGCCAGTCTTGTGGGGGGTTGAGGGGCCAGCCACTTAACCACCAGTAGTTTCTTCACATAGAAAAGTAGGACTCGGATTAACAATCTAGTCTTTTTTAATGGTAGTAGGTTGTCTACCACTCCCAGCAGGTATACTTCTGGGGTACAGGGGCCTTTGAATGCCAATTCCTCAGACATATATTTCATGATGGAGGACCAGTAGTTGCAGATCTGTGGACATACCCAGATCATATGTTGGAATCCCGCGTCTCCCTCCCTGCATCTGGGACAGATGGCTCCTGGGTTTCTTCCCATTTTCTCTAGTTTTCTGGGCGTAATGTAGATTTGATGTAGAAATTTAAACTGAATGAGTTTATCCTTTAGGGCGATTAGATCAGAGTATGCCGAGTCCATTGCTTCCTCCCAAAACTCCTCTGTTACTGTTGGCAGTATGGATTGCCACTTGCACATCACCTTGTTGAAGCAATGCTTTATAGATTCTAGAAATCAATTTTGTATGGTGTGGGTTTCTAAGGATCAGTTCAAAAGTGGGTCTGACATATTGTACACATCCACTGCAAAAATGTGCATAAAGAGCTGCCTTTCTCACTTAAAGGAGAACCAAACCCGAAATTGAAAAAAACCCTACCCCCCTACCTGTCCCCTCGGCAAATGCCCCTAATTTTTTACTTACCCCTCCATGCAGATTCGGGCCTCCGGAGTTCACAGGTGCCATCTTTTTTTCGTTCTTCTTCGGAAGTTTTGGAACATGCGCAGTTGTAGTAAGTTTCTGGTCCCAAACAACTGCACATGCGCTGAAAGTCCCGTATATTTTCAAAGAATTTTACTCCAACTGTGCCGGTGCCAAAAAAAGCCAGTCTGATTCTGAAGAAGACCGAAATGAGAAGATGGCACCCATGAACTCCCAAGGCCAGATCTGCACTGAGTGGTACTTAAAAAATTAGGGGCATTTGCCCAGGGCAGGTAGGCATGGGGAGGATGGAGGGGGTCAGGGTTTTTTCTATTTTGGGTTTATTTCTCCTTTAAGTGTAATTCAGAGAGTGGGGCAGAGAGTGAAGAGAGACAGAGAGTGCTGAGAGAGACCGAGAGTGACAGAGAGTACTGAGAGGGAGAGTGCATAGAGATCAAAAGTGTGAAAGAGAGAGGCAGAGAGTGCAGAGAAACAGAGAGAGACAGAGAGTACAGAGAAACAGAGAGAGTAAGAGTGCAGAGAGAGAGAGACAGAGAGTGCAGAGAGGGAGTGCAGAGAGAAAGACAGGGAAAGGGACAGAGAGAGAGAGACAGAGAGTGCAGAGAGACAGGGAAAGGGACAGAGAAAGAGAGAAAGACATAGAGTGCAGAGAGACAGAGAGGGAGTGCACAGAGATAGTGCAGAGAGACAGAGAGTGCAGAGACAGACAGGGAAAGGGACAGAGAGAGAGAGAGACAGAGAGTGCAGAGAGAGAGAGTCAGATAGTGAAGAGAGAGAGAGACAGTGCAGAGAGACAGTGCCAAGAGAGTGAGAGAGAGTCAGAGAGTGCAGAGAGAGACAGGGAAAGGGACAGAGAGAGAGAGAGAGAGACAGAAAGTGCAAAGAGAGACAGGGAGTGCCTGAGGGACAGAGGGAGGGACAGAAAGTGCAGAGAAAGAGACAGAGAGTCTTCAGCTTCGGGGTTCAGCCCTGCTAATCCTGAAAAGAGCAACTCCCCTAATGGCTTGCAGGCCTGCACAGAAGCAGGAAAACAGAGAGACGTGGGGGGGGCGAGCTGCAGTGGGAAAGAGAATGCAGGAGCGGGCCGGTCCTAGAGCCTGCCAGATGCATTCAAAGCATTGGCAGGAGAAGAGGCACGTCCAAGCGGCCCATCTAAATAAATTGTAGAGCGGCCCTTCGGGGAAAAATCCCGAACAGGGACATTGTCAGTCTGGGCCTGGCTGCATATAGCTACAGATGCAGTCACTTTGGATTGTGTGTTTAATGCGTCGTGACTTAACTCATCTATCTCATTTATCCCACTTAGCACAGAATATTGTGTCACAGCATCCCATCCAATTAAAGAGTTCACCATGGAAAACAATGGTGCTTTGGGATGCTAATGAAAAGGTTAAATGCATTAAATGAGTTAAGATAACTTTAGATAACACAGTTTCTTCAATTAGCCCTGAGTCACGACGCATTTAACTTACAAATCCAAGTGACTGGATCTGTATATAGTTGAATGTCTTCATATCCCGTACTGTCTTTGAGTTGGATAAGTGTTGGAAACTGGTTGTGTACTAGGAGCTCTCCCAAAGTCCTGATGCCACGAGTGGGCCAGTAATTAAAGTCTTCTAGGTCTCTGAGGTGAGTAAGGTTACTATTCATCCAAAGTGGAAGGTAGGGGGAGAGAATCGGATGAGGATTGCTTATCAGTTTGCATGCAGCTCTCCATGCCTTAAAGGGGGTTGTGATAGTGGGTTGTCTGGTATAGTCTGTTAGGTGCCTATAAGGAAAATTACAAATTCCTGCCCAAGATCCCACCAGGGTTGCTAGTAGGACCAGTCCCGGGTCTTCATCCTTGTGGTGGTACCATGTATGAATATGGTAAAGTTGGCTAGTTATGAAGTACATGTAGAGATGTGGGAGAGCCAGGCCACCATGCTCTACTGGAGCTGTCAGGCTCTTCCAGGACAGTTGAGGAGATTTGTTGGCCCATAGAAATATGGTAAGTGTAGAAGTGATCTGGGAGAAAATTTTTTGGGGAACCCACACCGGAGAATTATGCAGCCTGTAGAGCAGTTTCGGTAGGTAAATCATTTTATAAAGATTTATTCTCCCCCATAGGTTGATCGGTTAGGTGTTCCATATGGAGAGGTCCATTTTAAGCTGTTGTTGTAGGGGTTTCAAGTTATCCGTAATGTATCGTGAAGTATGGAGATTGATTATTATGCCCAGGTATTTAAAGCTTGGGATCCATTTTATCTCACTTGTTTCTGGAGAGGGGGCCGGTATTGGATCAATTGGCAGCAGAACTGATTTGCTTTTGTTAATTAGTAGGCCTGAGAATGCGCCAAATTGTTCCAGTATTTTAAATACATATTTAAGGGAGTCATATGGGTCTGCTATGAATAGAAGTAGATTGTCTGCATAGAGGGCTAGCTTGTCCTCTAGTAGTCCACGTCTTAGTCCAATCACTTGCTTGGATTGTATTGGATTATATTAGCTACTGGAGGGGGAGACAAGGTACATCGTTCCTCTTGCTAATGGGAAAGCTTTCGATACTGAGCCATTGATCTTGATTCTGGCTGTTGGATTTTTGTAGAGGAGTTTGACCCAATTCGTAAATCCAATCCCAAAGCGTTTCATAACCTCCCATAGTTATGGCCACTCCACAGACTTAAAACTTTTGTTGCATCAGGGGAGACGAGTACTCTGGGCATCAGTGTTTATCAGTGATATAGGACAGTAAGACTCGCAGTGCTCCAGGTCCTTTCCATCTTTGTGTATAAGCACTATTACAGCTTCGTAGAATGAGGGTGGCAGGGTTCAGATGTCTATTGCATCTAGGAATGTTTGATGGAGGTGCCTAGGCAGACCTTCAGTTTGGAGCTTGTACCATGCCGTAGGGAAGCAATCTGGGCCCAGTGTCTTGCCCTGTGGGAGAGCTGCTACTGCCTCACGGATCTCCTGTATAGTAATCGGTTCATCTAACGCTTCCTCTTGTGATAGGTTGTTGTTGTAAGTTGTTGCTGACTAGAGCCAACTTTGGATTCATACAGTGTAACGTAGCAGTTTAGGAAGACTCTTGGATCCCCTGGGAGTTGTCCTCGGGCTGTCCCATTGCATTGATTATTCTAGGTATATATGTTTGAGAGTCTTTGGATTTTGCCAGCCAGGCCAGTAGTTTCCCCACTTTGTCTCCCTGATCAAAAATTTTGGTAGTTATTATATAGCAGACCCTTCTTAGTCAATTGAGTGTGGGTCAGCTCTAAGTTTCTTTGAGCATTCGATAGGTCAGTGTTGGTCGCTGTCGTAGGATCTGCTCTATGTTTCTTCTGCTTTTGCCAAGAGCTGTTCCGCTTCTTCTACCTTGTCTTTGGCTTCTCATCTAGAAGCAGTTATCAGGGCTATCAGCCCTCCTCAGGCTACTGCTTTGGAGGCCCCCCGAGAAGGCACTGGGCAGATATGTAGCCGTGTCCATTAGCTGACATAATTCTAGAGAGTGAGCCATGTGTGGTTTAATGGCAGGAGTATTGTCTGTCTTGCAGGTGCTTCCATCTCCACACCTCTGTGAGGGCCAGAGCTTCTGTCCATTTCAGTAAGTGCTGGTTATGCATGCCCCCCTGCTGTAATCTATCCCGTTTCGCTTTGCCGAAAAATTGGAGAATTTTCTGTGAAATTCGCGAAACGAGTCGCAGCAGATTTTTGATTATTGCTTTTGTTTTAGCTTGACTCCACTTTTTACACAGCCTGATAAATATGAATGCCAGAGGTGTACTGAACATTTTGATGCCCATTGTGAATAGGTTTAGTTGTAGTGTAAATCGGAAATGATTTGTAATTTTGTGTGGCGTTCAGCTATTAAAAAACAAGTTCAACCGCAGAAAACCATATATTTTTGGACAGTAAACTGTGTGTGAAAATATATGTAGTTGTGTGTAAATGTGTATACTATATGTGTGCAAAAATGTGTGGTTTTGGAAAAGGAGAGGGGCATTTTGCCTTCTGCTAAAAATTCAAAACTAAAATGGTTGTTATTTAAAATGATATTAAATCATTACTGTTCTCAATTTATTTCCTTAGGAAGTAAATGTAGAAGCATCAAGAACCACTATATGTGGCTTAATATAGAAATAAAGAAGTTAACAGGAAAGAAGAAAGAGGCATACAAAAACTACAAGTCTGTGGGGACAAAAGCTGCATTTAATGAATATAAAAACACTATAATAAATGTTGTAAAACAGCAACGCAGAAGCAAAGATGGAAATGAGCAGCTTATTGCGGCAGAGGCTAAGGCTAACCTCAGTATATTATAGTGAAAAGATGCAGATGGAGAGTGTGGCTCCTATAAATAATGGTTTCAGTATGGTTGTAACAGATACAAAAAAGGCCAATGTGCTTTTCCCTGTTGTCCTTTTCTTCAGTGTACACAATAGAAGAGCCATAGTTCCCAGACCTACCTCATAGCTGCACTGTTGGTTCAGCTCAATCTAGTCTGTAGCTGACTCAGGATATGGTTCCTAAAGCTTTACTTAATATTAATGTGAACAAGGCTTCAGGGCTTGATGAAATACACCCTTGGATTCTAAGAGAGCTTAGTTCAGTTTTAGACTAGCCTCTGTTTCCAGCACCAGTAAGGGGTCTTTTTGCATAAAAAAACTGTGTATTGCATTGCATGTACAACCAACCTATTGGGACCTTTTGTAAGGTCTGTTTATATATAGACAGATCCTTTACACTCAACCCATTATCAATATATTATGGTATCTGGTCAGTCCTACACTCAAGTTGCATCTGATTCATTAAGAATTCTATTGCTTCATTATACGTTTTACATTTTATAAAGGGACTAACTTTTACCCCTACTTACTTGCTGATTTCAAAGTAAAACCCCCAAACTTGGTTGCCCTTTTATAAGCCACCAGTGGGATCACCTGAATATAGCTGGGAAGGGTGGGAGCTACAACACAGAGCTGGCCACTGCTCCTGTATAAACTATAACAAACAAGGGAAAGTTGTGCTCCTCTGCACTCATTGGTTCCGTCTAAATATTCAGAAGGGAATTGGAAGGGATTTTTTTACAGTGAGAGCTGTCAAGATGTGGAACTCTCTCTCTCTGAATCAATTAAACTGGTTGATTCAGTGATGAGCAAATTTTTCATGAAAATTCGTCAAAAAAATTTCAACAAAAAAGTTGCCATAAGAAAAAGCACCCATTGACTTTAACGCACTTTGACAAAAAAATTTGCAATAAGAAAAAAACGACAAATTGACTAAAAAATTTTTGCGCATAAAAAAAATTAAATCAGTAGTTAGGCAGGTTATATATAGACTTGAAAGGTTGAACTTGATGGACATGTGTCTTTTTTAACATAACTTACTATGTATTAAGTTCTTGGCAGTTAGAGTCTTTGCCTGCCAATAAGCAAAAGGTATGTTGTTGGGATGCAGAGGTTTAAATAATAAGTTTTTCTCAAAAAATCCTGAGGTTTCAGAGACTTTTAGCTACAGTATTTTTGTTTCATCATTTTTGTTTCATCAATTTAATCAAAAGTCGATTGCATTTTTTTAACAAGAATACCTGCTGCTGTGAACAACTACAGAGTGCTGCAGAATGAGCCATGGCACTTGACAAAGGCTGGGCTAATGCAAAATATTGCCAGCATGTGGCACTTGGATAAATAAACACACCAGATTTTACTGTACTTTTGCTTACATACATACAGAATAAGAGGCATTCTCACATAAAATAAAGCTCACATAATGTACAATGCCACACGTATACAATGATTAGCACAAACTGGTGTTTTATCATTTAAAAAAATGTATGTGCAGAGCTGAAACTTATAAAGCATTACCAGATATTCATCATTACATTCATCTCACATTAACTGCTGCTGATAGCAATCCTAGGAAGGTATGCTACAAACCAGAACAACTGCCACACTGTACACCAATGAATCAGTTTTATTTTGACACTATCAAGACTAAGGTTTTTTGATACTGCCTCAAATTCAAATTTGTCTGGCATGCCTCCTGCTAGATGTCTTAAAAAAGTTATAAAGCCCTATTTTATTTTGTTACAATATGCTGTGCTTAATAAGAGCAGAATCTCACTTCCATGAATCACTGCACTTTCATTATCACCAGATATAAAAACATACAACAACAGCGCATTCAGTAATTTCATTAATCGGCATCCACCAATCATGTGAAACTGATTCACGCACTGATGAATTCTCATTCAGTTAATGTTGCTTCTGGCAACTCCAGTAGCACAAAACATCATCCAGTGAGTTCTGAAGGCACTGAGAGGATAACTGTCTAATGAACATCAAAGTTAGCTTTCGATATTCATAGAAACAAAATGATAAAATTGTTGTAATTATTACATGCAGTAAATGATGATAATTAAAGGCATCCATCTGCAAGAAATCTGCCTGGGCTATTTACAGGATAATTAACTTATTTTTTCCGAACTGTTGTTTTAGTACACTTTTATTATTTCACTAAATTTAATTAGTAGTGTTGTGTTATAGTTATTTTTTTTTATTTAGAGACCTCCAAATTAATTTTGCAATCATATCTAAAAAAGAGGAGAATCATGTATTCATATGTGTTAATGACAAAAGTTTACGTTATTGCACCATGTTACAATCTACAGTATTACAGGTTATTTGTTATAGTTATGTGGTACAGTATGTTGCAATAAGTAATTTTAGAAAGGGTGCAAAACAAAACATTTAATCCTAGTCTCAGCCGTCAAATAAAGCATTCGATACAGATTTTTTTGGACAGACATAATATCAAAGGCTATTTCGATACTAAACTCTACAGTTAGTATAGCTATGGGCATACAGTATATGGTTTGTGTTAAAGAGTGGAGATGTATGTGTGTGTGTGTGTGTGTGTGTATGATGGGTTTTTAATTTGGAGGGGTTGAACTTGATGGACTCTGTGAAGCATCTCCATGAGCTGTCATTAAGATTAAAAGCCCCCATATAATGCCTTCCCTATCCCCATGTGAGAAAGAACCCAACTGAGTGAATAAAATGTCAGCCAAGTTGTTTGCATGTGGCTTCCTAATTGGTTAAATTTAAATCTGCCTTTTATGTTACCATGTTTATGTTTATGTTGGCGCTATAGAAATACATGTTAATAATAAATAATCATTTTGTTTGGTACTTCATCAAAGGCTTTACCAAAATCTAAGTAATCATATTCATTACCCCAATGTCTAGGCTTTTAGTCACCTCCTTATAGAATGCAGTTGTCTGGCAAGATTTATTACACATAGAACCATGCTGGTACAAACTCCCAGTATTGTGATTTTCATTGTATTTGTCACGTATGGAAAACCCAAACTGTGGTGTATAAACAAACAGCCTCTAGGCCTCACTGTGCACAATAGTTATACTGTGCATACACAGTATTTTCTATACAGCTTAAAGAGTTGAAATTCCTGTTGAAGTGTAGTGGCTGCTAATAAAGCACTGTTATTCTCTACTCATCCTCGGCTACCAAAACATAACATAAACCCCAGGAGAGTGACTGGATTCCAGTTTAGGTGTGCTTTTCTACCTATAACAGCCACCTTTGGCTTTGGGCCTGGCCTTCAGCTACACTGGTGCTGCCAGGACTTAACGCATGAGGATCCAGGCAAGTGCACAAAATGTATACTCAGGGAAGGAGCCTGTAAGGAAAGAGCTGGATGTAGTCAGACAGGCCAGGTACGAACCAGAGGTAGAACAGGAGTAGAAGCATGAAGCAAACTCCAGTTCAAGAACAATTTCAAAACCAGGAAGTCACACAAGGGACAGGAGCAAGTAGCAGGAATCTAAGGAACAACAGTTGCAGGAAAAATAGCAACTAGGACCAAACACACTTGACCTATAATAGGTGAGTTATATAATCAGACTAATAACTAAAACTGAGAACGTGTGGCCAGATGAGCAAGAGCTGAGTTCACCATGCCTGCCAGGGAATACAAGAATGCCTATAAGCGTGTAAGAGCCTGCAGATTCAACTCCAGGCAGGATGTTACAGTATTCCACTATTTTAAAAGTTTCATATGTATTAGCGAACTTGAAAGCCTTATATTCACATATTTTTTTACCAACCTTAATTACATTTCTATTAAATAATGCCACCATTTGTTAAAAAAACTTTGCCTCCTCTCAGTCCTTCTGCTACTTGCAAAGCAAAACCTTTTTGGTTCAATAGAAGTGTTGGTGTTGAGGTGGGTAAGAAAAGATGTGCTTTTAAGGCTTTCAAGTTAGCTGGGACAGCTGAATCATTTATAAGGTACAAGGAGGCCAATAAATCAAGCTAAAATCGATAAGGAAAAGGATATAGCAGTAAGCAGTAAAAAGAATCCTAAATTATTTTTTATAAAATATATTAATAGTAAAAATTGAAACAGGAAGGGGTAAGACCTTTATTATCAGATGGGGGTCAGCTGGTTGATATGAACAAGCAAAAATCTCAGATTCTGAATGCATACTTTTCTTCTGTCTACACAAATGAGGAACCAGCTAATGAAGGTTTCCTTATTAATGGTCCCAATTCTAATAATACATCTAATGATACATGGTTCACACATGCTGAAATTCAAAACTAGAAGACTAGAACATGTTAATATAAACAAAGGTCCAGGGCCAGATGGGATTCATCCCAGGGTAATTAATGAGCTTATCTCTGTGATTGCCAAACCTCTATACTTAATTTTTTCAGGATTCATTGAGGTCTGGCATGGTGCGGAGAGACTGGCGAATTGCTAATGTGGTGCCGCTATTCAAAAAAGGATCCCACTCTCTGTCTCAAAACTATAGGCCAGTCAGTCTGATGTCGTTGGTAGGAAAGCTTTTGGAAGGATTAATAAAGGATAGGATACTGGACTTCATAGCAAATAACAATACTATGAGTCTGTGCCAGCATGGTTTTATGCGTAATAGATCTTGCCAGACTAACTTAATTTCATTTTATGAGAAGGTAAGCAGGGACCTCGATTCTGGGATGGCTGCGGATGTGATTTACTTAGACTTCGCTAAAGCATTTGATGCAGTGCCACGCAGAAGGTTACTGGTTAAATTAAGGAATGCTGGCCTGGAACATAGTATTTGTAACTGGATAGAGAACTGGCTAAAAGATAGACTACAAAGAGTGGTGGTAAATAGAACATTTTCTAGTTGGACCAATGTGTTAGTGGTGTACTGCAGGGCTCTGTACTGGGTACTGGGTGATGGCTGTTTCTGTTGTATGCTTTCCAAAGGGGCTTGGATGATTTTTTTGGACAGACATAATATCAAAGGCTATTTTGATACGAAACTCTAGAGTTAGTATAGCTATGGGCATATATGGTTTTTGTGAAAGAGTGTAGGGGTGTGTTTGTGTGTATGTTGGGTTTTAATTTGGAGGGGTTGAACTTGATGGACTTTGTCTTTTTTCAACCCAATGTAACTATGTAATTATGTAACTTACATGTGTCAGCTAGCAATGCCTCATTAGCATTTGCTGCTACAGCAGAAGTTATCTTCCCAAGTTATACTTGGGAAGATGCTAAAGATAGGCTTTTTACACACATCTACCTGATGGGTGAAAAAATGCCAGCCTAAAGTTGTAGATTGGATTTTTGCCAGTTAAAGGGGAACTATCATGAAAATGTAATTTAAACTTCACAACACTGAAATAAGTTACTTTCTAAATATATCAATTAAAAATGATGTACCATTTCTGAAATAATCAAGTTTACATTCACTTTCCCTCACTTATCTTTTTCTCTTCATTCTATATTCATCCAGGAGTTGGGTGTCAGATTTTCATCAGCTAGATCCAATATATCTTTTCGCGGGCTCCCTTTCCTAGCAGTATTGGAGCTCACTCAAATAACCAACTCAACAAAATTTAAAAAATAACTGCACAAACCCTGCATGTAGGGAAATTAGATTTCTGGTGATTTTAAAAGAGTGAGTTCTAATAAATCTTCTAGGCAAAATGTTTTTATTACTTTTAACCTCATTCAAGTCATTCAATCAGACTTCCAACTCCTGAATGAAGGCAGAGAAGAAACAGATGCTTGGCGGAGTAACTTGATTATTTCAGAAACAGGTAATGATTTGTAATTTATTATATTTAGAAAAGGTCTTAATTTAGTATGATGGAGCAATACAAACTTTTTCCCTTTTAATTTTTATATGGTAGACTAGATTGCACATTGCTTATTTAGGAATTTGGCAGTTTACTCCCACTCATGGTCAATGCATGTTCAATGTTCAATGATGCTGCAGCATAACCTTTTGCTATTAAAAGGTTATTAAAGTAAAGTCATAGTTGCTGTACTAGTTACCAACAAGGTCACAGTGTACTAGCCCAGGGAGGCATTCATCCAAGGACAAGCAGCATATGGTACTAACATTTCTTAACAGCTACTCTTTCAAGCATTTCACAATGCTTCTTGAAAATTCCTTTTCATAGTTTATCTAAAATAAGTGATTATATTATTTCTTAGAAAAATGTATTGCTATATCATAAGACTCAAATCTTCTGCCTTTTCACTCAACCTTCCAATTATAATAGCCAGAGTACTGTAAGTTGCTGTCAGGATCGCGCCGCCCGGAGGCTTACCTTTAGCTCCGGGCGGCGCGTCCTGTCCTGTTCAGCACTGCATCCACAATGGCGGCGCCCATTGCAGCCACGTGGATAGCTGCACCGGATAGTGACGTCATCGCGTCGCGCCTGACGCCATGACGTCACCGCGCTCGTTTTGGCGCGAAATTTAAATATTTAAAGGGGGTATTGGACGCCATTATGGCGCCCAATTATAGGACCATACTGCTATTGTTCCTGGGTATTGTTATATTGATCCTGGTGTTGCTTTTGATCCTGTTCCTGTACTTTTGATCCTGTTTCCTGTATTTTTGACAACTGCTTGGACTTTGTTTATTTTTGTTCCTGTTAATACATCTTTTTGCCTGGACCTGTTTGACTCCTGTTTGATCCTTGCCTTGCTGCGTTATTGGACCTGTGAACCCCTAAGCTTCCTCCTTGGTCCACTACTTCCCCTGGGTGCCTAACGAAGGCCTACCCGTGACAGTTGCACATACAATTAAGTCCTTTTAAAACAACTCAAAAGTGGTAATCCCTTTTTTTCAAAATACAAGACAGCAAAACAGATGGTGACTTCAAGTAAATATTTACCTGTGTATTATTCATAGATGATTTTGCCACAAAATAAGGCACACTTTCAATTTTACAAAAAAAATATGCAACAAACACATTGAATACAATTATTCTGAAACCAGAACATACTAGTCCAATCTGAATATATAGGAAATGTTCTCTTAAATAGTGACTCAGTTATATTAGGGAACATTAACCATGAACAATTATCAATTTTTAGTTCTCTCAGCTCTCTGCTACAACTACTAACCATTTCTGGATTCCTGGAAAGAACTCACTCTCAACCCATCTACTTTTCCACAGGTAATTACTCATTACTCATTACTCATCACAACGTCTGTAATGGATTTTCCAGCCTAAGTGAACACTGCCCCTGCTATTCTCCACATTTATTCTTTTTATAGAGAATTTTGGGTGAGATACACATCCCCATTATTATTGTATTATTACTAGTGCTAGTAAAGGCATGGGATCTATTATCCTAACCAGAAAGCTCAGGATTACGGAATGGCCATCTCCCATAGACTACTGTAATATTGTTTTTTCTCTGTAATCATAAAACAATGCCTTGTACAGTACTTGATCCAACATAATTAATCCTTACTGGAAGCAAAAGCAGCTTTTTTGTTTTATTTAATATTTCCATGATTTTCTCGTAAACTTATTTTTTTTTAACTCTTTGCCACCCTTTTCTCTAAATTGTCCTGCCTATAAAATGTTACCTAGTTGCCAGGGTCACTGACCCTGTCAAAAAATTAAATACTGTATATAATTGAGAATCACATAAGTTTGTACTTGTTTCTGTCACAGGGAACGCCAGAAAATATCACTCCAGCAAATATTTAAGTTTCATCAGTGTGTTCCTTTGAAACCATTTCTATAAATATATCGATGAGATAGAGATAGGAGGTCATTTCTGATGCTGCTGCGTTTGCCTAGACAACCAATTTCCAAATAATCAGATCAACATTTAATTAATGGGAGCAGCTTGAAGTAATTATGCAAGAGTGAATTACCTTACAGATCATTACCTCCCCCACTCATGAGGTAGAAAAGGACAAGAAATTGTGTTTCTAGCTTTCACCACCAATATCAGAATATAATCATTTAATTTTAATGAATCTGGTAAATTATTTGCAGTATTTGTATTTGATTTATATTCATCTAAGAAAACACTATTCTATCGTTCTCAATATGTGCAATACAATTCTAAACCTTGCAAGAACCATGTAAAATTTACATTATGAGTATTTCTCATGTAAGTAAAATTCCCTTTTAGTATTTTTATTGAATATAGTACTTTATAGACATTTTCCTGAGCCGGAGAATGGTTACAGACCTCTTACATTCATTTTTTACTGGCATTACCTGTATCCAAATTTCCTAGCCGTTTCCTAGCCTAGCAACATGCCAGTTTCTTCTACTACTGGCATCTTTTCTACGAAATAAAGCTCCAAACCAATTTCACACAGCTTCTGCCCTAATAGGTTTCCAAGATACCAGCTCCCTCCTATCATGGGCATATAAATGTAGCCAAAATTAATTTTAAGATATTCTGCATTATTTATACACATTACTTAATACAATCTTTTGTCTTATTTTATAAATGTATTTTATTTAGGAGGTTGTTTATGATGTGGTTTCTTCATTTCCTGCAATGCAATATGCAGTTTCTTTACCCAAAATGCATTATTCTTACCCACAATTCTATTTGCAGGAGAGGTGACAATGTACCCAAGGAAGTATTCAATGCAATTATGATTAAAATGTTTTTCAGATTTCAATACTTCCAGGCTCTGTGTCAAAATGACAACAGTGCCCAATTCTTAAAGGAATTGTTCAGTATAAAAATAAAAACTGGGTAAATAGATAGGCTGTGCAAAATAAAAAATGTTTTTAATATAGTTACTTAGCCAAAAATGTAATGTATTAAGGCTGGAGTTGCTGGATGTCTAATATAATAGCCAGAATGCAACTTCCTGCTTTTTCAGCTCTCTTGGACTTGTTACCCTGGTGACCATGCAGTAGCCAATCAGTGACTTGAGGGAGGGCCACACAGACCATAACTGTTGCTTTTGAATCTGAGCTGAATGCTGAGGATCAATTGCCAACTCACTGAACAGTTATGTCCCATGTGGCCCCCTTTCAAGTCACTGACTAACTCAAAGTTATAGAGCTGAAAAGCAGGAAGTTGGATTCTGGCTATTATATTATATACAGTATACAATCACTGCAGCCTTTATAGTTTGCATTTTTCCCTGACTAACTATATTGGAAACATTTTTTATTTTGCACAGCCTATTTATCCAGTTTTCATTTTTACATTGAACTATTCCTTCAAGGTTCAACTTTGACATAGGCCACTATGGAAACATAGGAGCTACCACTACCTTCAAGGCCTTCAACAAGTGCACTGCATGTCATTTTCAAGAGCAATCTGACGTGCAAAGGGCAACTATGCAAGGAACATCTAAATACTCTTTAATGAATGTGATTTTTTACATTACTACTGTAGCAGCATTTGGTAAATTACCCCAAATGGTTATTTAGTATGTTATTGCAAGCACAGCCCTTTAGCAATGAAGACTGGTGCCTCTGAAGATGAAATTAAAAAGACATGGCTTATTTCGAGGTTGCATGCATTTTGGCCACTAATTTTTGCTCCGTGTCTGATTAGGTTGCATCTTGGACTGATGCATTAAAGCCAAATTTGTGACCAGAAATCTAGTACAAAACTACTAATTGTAAATGTTGATACATTTATACAGATCATTCATTGAGTGGCTAGTGTCTTCTGTCTACGCTTTCTTTTCTGTAGAACACTTTCTAGTCTTCTCCACTGCACTGATGCAGCTTTCCTTTATGCATGTCTCTGGTAAGAAAAGGGCTATTGTCTACCAACATTTGTCATTAGCAATTGTGATCTTTACAAATGGTTTGTGTTTTGAATATTTTATGTCAAGTTAAAAGAATTATAGAATACATTGTTTTAATATTTGAAAGGATGTATATACTTGTTATACAAATAGTAATATATCCAATCATATCTGTCCTATCTAATCATTTCAATCTTATCCTATATCTATTGTGGTAGAGTGACTGGGAAAAGGTGGAAAAAGGTCACTCTAGCCTTTAATTTCTTCCTATGTGCTAAGATAGACTCCAGGAAGGAAGTTTTCTTTAAACAGAGAACAGATTCTCTGTTTAAGTTTGGTTGCCAGGTCCGGTTATTGGAGCTCACCTTCCACAGTGTGTGGGACACTGAGGAATAGCCAGGAGGCTGAGAAATTCCTGCAAAGACTGTGAGTACAGGGGTGACCCAACCTATGTTTTGTCTGGTAGTCCACAAGGGGCCCAGTATAGTGAGGGAACGCTTCAAAGTGAAGGAAGTGCACAGTGGGCAAGGATTTATTTTTATGGTTTGTTTTGTAAATTGCTGAAATGGTCACCTCTGTTTGAATGACTTACTGGAAAATAAACCAATGTTTCTTTGAAGAGCCTGTGTGTCCCTGTCTTTATGCTCCTTTTCCTAGGCTGCCTGCCCTACCATTTGCTAATTTCCCCCAAATTTACGTGTTCAAGCCACCAGGTTGTCACACTATCATATCCATTGAGGATACCTAGGGGGTTATTTATCAAAATCCAAATGTATCTTATTTTCTGAAATATATTCCAACCAAATTCACACAGGTTATTTCCCCTTATTTTTTTAATTAATTTATCCTAAAAATTGCAGTTTGGGAAAAAAAAACAAAAAAAAGTATGAATTTTTACAATTTTCCGCCTGAAAACCACAAAAACATTGGATTATTCCACAAAACCCAGCGCAGCTCAGAATATCTTCGGGACTTCTCCCAGTGACTTATATACAACCTCAGCAGGTCTGAGATGACTGATTTTCAGATTCCAACTTTTTCCATACCATACCAAATCCCAATTTTTTTGCATTTTTGGAATTCAAACTTTAATAAATAACCTCCTTAATATTCTACTGTAAAAAATTATTACAAGCCATAATAAAGCCAAGGAAGTTAAATTTTCATATTTTTTAACTGTGGCTATTTAATATTTTTCTCTAAAGACAAACTTTTGTATGCAATAATGTAATTTCACACAGAGTGACCCAATTTCATGCCAGATTTGCTTTTTTATGTAGCTAGATAGATTAAAGACTTTTTCCTTTTAACAATTTCAATTTGCTTTAAATATGTCAGACAGTTTTACATAAATCAGCATACTGAATTTTATGTGAAATAAAGCTTTGCTGGAATAACTATTATGTAGTGATGCTACAAAAGGTAAAAAAGATAATTGATCTTTCAGTTTTGCTTTGAGATGTGTTTCATTGAACAAGAAAGTTTGGCTGATTATAAACATTTCCCTTGACATGTTTTGACATCAACTTTAACTGTATAATTTAATGATTTCTTATTAATTACATTTGAATTTTATTGAAAGATAATAAGAGCTTGACACACCAGTTTTTCTTTCACATGTACTTCTAGCATTAACGTAAAGATTGTGACAGACAGTGCTTTGCATTGTATTTACCTCCTTGGATTTTTCCACATTATGCTGTGCTAAAACCTGGAATGAAAATGAATTTCATTGGAATTTGGTATAACTAATCCAGGCAAAATACTCTGTTACGTCAAATTGGAAAAATCTAAATATTTTTCAAGATTTAATAGTGCAAGACCTCGGGGAAAAAAGTATTCATCTCCTTTAAGGGGAAAAGCCCTATAGTTTGGGTGCAACCAACTATCTTCAGATGTAATAATATCAGTTGAATCAAGCCAAGACACATGCAATTTAAGTGTCACACAATCTCAAAATGATAAAAATTTACAAAAATATCAAGATCAAGAAGCTATTAAAATAAATCTGGGATAATTTTCTGGAGCAGAGACAATCAGAGTTTGGTTAAAAAAAAATTCTAAACCCCAGGCACACCAGTAAATCCATTATTAATGGAAAATATCAAACACAACTCTGTCTAGAGAATGCCATACACCAAAGAGAATGGGTAAAGAGGACAATAGTTTATATAGACTAAATACCCATTTGGAGTTTTACAAAATTCACCCTTTAGTGAATTTGCCCCAATGGGTGTTATCCTAGGCAAATTTTGGAAGGTTTCACATTTTTCAGAATTTTTTGAGAGCTTGCAGACCCATTGAAAATGATGAATTGAATATGATGAATCCCAGTGTTTTCTCAAGTTGTTTACATTCAAAGTAGTTAATAAATAGTCAAACATTTGAGTTTTGTAAAAAATAAAATGTATTTAAATTGAAAGGAACCTCTAAAATTCATATTTGAATATTGATAGACTCTTAAGAAGAGATTACTTACTCCTTAGTGCATCCTAATTTATAAGATTATTCTGTGTGAACCCACCAGATATAAGCCAGTTTCATACAAGATAAGTATTGTGAACTCAGGGGATGCTATGAAGTTACTTAAAATTGGTGCTGAAAAATATATACTGGTCTGAGTTTTGGTTCCTTGTGAATATTTTTAAATTATTTAAAATGGTATTGTCTACAAAATTTTTATAATTGTTATAAATAAAGTCTGTCTTTTACTACATTAACCTACAGTATGCCTCTATTTAATGGAAGTGTTGTAAGGATAAAGAGCAATCAATTCTTTACAGTCTCATTGTTTCTGTGGGGTTCCTTGAGTATTGCACTTAACCTCACATTTCAAGTACAGCCTACATAATTTTAACAGAAAGTAGTGTTGGGTATTTAACAAAAATTATGTCAGTATGTCATGTGGATATAAACTAGGTGTCCTTTTGTGTTTGGCACACAAAGGGTTAAGGATCAGATGAAGGAAGAACAGAAAAGGAAGCTGTAGAAGAAGAATGACTAGCATGTTATGTAAATATGGTAGTAATCAGGACCATAAAGAAATATTGTAGCTAACAGGCTTTTAGGTATAATTGATTTGATTTCCTAAGAATTTAATTTATTCTTAAGGCTTTGTGGTTTCTGCAGTAATGACTTCCTTTCAATGCTGTTATGCAGCCTTTCTGAAATACAGTAAGAATCCATCAGCAAACCTTTTAAGACAGCTTATATTCAAGAGGGATTTGCACCATACTGTACAAAGCTTTTGTCATTGTAATAGCAACATAGAGAATAAATACAGAGCAGGCAAAGTGGAATATTAGGTAATTGCTGGGCACAGAAAACATGACAGAAACATTCTATGATTATTTTGTATTGCTATCCAGAGGTGCAAAGATCATATTAATGAGATACTTGTTTCTGTACTGAACCTGTATATTTGCATTTCAATTCAGTATAAATAGGAAATACTTGGTAGTGACTTTGTATCTTCTGTATGTCAGAAGGCTCTTATCTTCTCTTATTTGCTAGGTGGTAAAAATGGACAAAACTAGGTGTAGGCAGAAAAAGCACCTGGCCCTAGGGTGCAATGATAGGGGGATGCTGGGCAGATACCTCTTAAATTATCTTCAGCCTACCCCTAGTCCATTTTCCCAGCCCTCTTTGGTTTCCTCCTTCCCTCCATCGCTTCCCCCACTTCCCTTCCTTTGCGCTCCCACCCTCCGTCCCCTCCATAGCTTTCCTCCAGTGTCCCCTCCTTTGCTCTCACCTCTTTCCTCTCTCTCCCCATCCTGCTGACCTGCGCATGTGCAAGTTGTGGTCCATCTGGGTGCGTTCACATATGGCAGGCAAGGGAGGGGGCAGAAGGATGGCCAGCCCAGTTACCGAATGTGCCCGGCTGCTTGATCTCACCCTGGTGGTAAACCAGATATAGGTAGTGTCTTCAATCTCATGGGGAATCAATATTTTATTGGCAAAGACTTGTCTACTGTAAATATAGATACAAACAATAAGATGTGCTGTACTGTGTCTTTTGAAAGACAGATTATTTTTGCTTATAAATATGGTTTATTTACTTTTCAATCCCTGGAAATGTTCTTTAGATGCCTTGAAGAAATGCTTTGTCTGAGATATACTGTAGAATGAGCAAATTAGAAATGTTGTGATTTCCTTGGAGGAAAATTATCATTACAAAAGCACAATCTGGTAGGTACATTACAAAACCATGTGCACATTTGTAACAGCCAACAGATGGCAGTTTTAGAAATTTTTACCACAGCATATTGCTTATTAACAGGTTAGCCTTGGTCTGGGCCACATATAGGGCCACAACTGTACTGGCTGCTGTACTGCATTTTTCCTTTATTTGCACACAGGAAACTCAAAAGTATCACCTCTTGAAATGGTTGTAGTTATTGCCGAGAATGAGGTGTTAGTAGCATATTTTGCCAAACCATAAGTTCTGATGCTATTTCAAGCCCCCTCATTATACATGAGTCACTAGCCTGTTGGAGCTCTAAATGCTGCAATGTATTTATAATCCTTGAACCCACCTGCAACAATATACACTAAATAATATTCAGTTAAGCATGTTAAATTCCTCTTTATAACAGGATGTCTGACTGGAGAGACAGGGAAGTTATTAAACACTCCATAATTAAGGTTCACATTTAGAGGAAACACAGCTAAACATATCCAGCTATTCATATAATTTAAATTACAGAGTTGACCAGTTGTGAGAAGCTGTAATCTACATTTTAATGCAATTTAACAGAGCCTTCCAAAGGTATGTGCAGTTATTTCTCCACAGGTGTACTTTCATTTGCGGGTTTTAAAGTTTCATAGTATTTTTAATTAAATAACCCTTTGAAATGCTGGTAAACACAGTTGTAATGCTAAACTGCATGTTATTTATTGCAAAAGGCTCAAAAATTCACATACATATAATACAATATGGTTCCCTGATGGGATATGTGAAATTGAATCAAATAAGTAAAGGGTTCGTTTTTGGTCTACTATTACTCTGGACTACAAGTTAGATCAAATAGTTGCAACCTTTTCTTAGAGCTTAAAATTTTGAAATAAAAAAATCTGTATTACGTATATGTTGGCACAGGGTGGCATCAGGATAAAACTATACTGCGTTTTTCTGGTTCTATGAATTGGAAAAATTGATATTAGCTGAACAAAGTACTTGGTGGGACATTATCACAATGGACAGATAAAGTAAAGCAAACTGTATCCCTAGGGGGACTAAGAATCCTATATCCTTCAGAGTGGATCCTAAGGACCAAAACTTCATCTCTGCCTGGAATGAAGTATTAACTGCATGATCTATGTCCCTGATAGCATTAATTGTGGATAGGGAAAAAGTAAAATATTCAGAGTTAAAGACTGAAATCAATCAGCTTCAAGCAGAAATGAATAATTTACCCAAAATTGATTAAAAGTTAAATAGCAATGAGGATGAAATTATGTAGACCAAACAAAATTTTTAACAAAAATTTAACAGAGACAAAATTGACTTTAACAATGACAATGTTTACACATGGTACAGAATGAAATAGTACAGTCCCCAAGATCAGTGATGAAAAAGAAATAAAAAAAAAAATAAATTATGGCCACGATTTCCACATTCAGACACAACATCTAGGATAGTGTCTTTTTTTTTGGACACAGAAAACACTAGTGATGATAATTCGGAATATCCAATATGAGTGCAATCAATTTTTTTTCAAACGCCAAGAGGAAGAGATTCCTGGACAGTGGAGACCCAGGAATGGGAGAGAGAGACACGAGAGATCGGAGATAAATACAGAAACCAATAATGTTAATAATGACAATAATGTTATTAATTTGTCTTCTTACACTTTAACACAGTCACAAATTAGTCTTTTGAACAAGGGTTTAGATTTTTCACCACATCAGAATTTTTCACTTTTTTAACACTATACTTGATTTAAATAGCTTTACTCGTAGATAGAGATGTTTATTTGAGAGTGACTCCCATTAATAAATAAACTCTGACCCTCATTATTCTACCCAATCCAATATAGGGGTCAATATATTAAACTTTTTCCAAAATTAGTAGAGCAGGACTTAGAAAAACTATCTTTAAATCCAATACAACCACACGAAGATATTACACCCAACCCAGCTTAAATAATTTGGAAACAAACACTAAGAGAATTGTGCTCAGATAAAGGAAGTTCTGTGGTGGTTATGGATAGATTAAATTATTTAATAGAATGCTCTAGACGGTTAGATGATTTTGAGACATATGAACCATTATCCAGTGACCCAACAGACGATTATAAACCTATTCTAGAAAATATTTTTGATCTTGGAGTAGGTGTTAAGATATTTACAAAAGATAAACATAATGATATAATACATGAATCTTCCAAGATACCCATTTTTCATATATTACCCAAAGTGCAAAATGGCACAGAGAATGTCAAAGGTAGACCCATTATTTCTGGAATCAATGGATTAAATGAGAGTCTGTCATGTGTGATTTATAGCCTATTACAACCTATAGTCAAACTACTACCTTCATATTTGAGAGATGCGGGTCACTACCTACAGATAGTAGATAGCATTAAATGGTCAGAAGATTTCAGTTGGTTGACATTAGATGTCACTTCACTATACGCTAGTATAGACCATGAGATAGGACTACAAGCTGTTGAATTATGGCTACTCAATACTAACAGTTATGATGCAGGTATCCAACAATTTATTTTGTACAGTATTGAATATCTTTTAACCCACAACTTTTTTATGTTCAACTGGGTTTTCTATCTCCAGAGACAGGGCAATGCCATGGGGGCAAAATTTGCCCCCACATATGCCAACCTTGTCATGGGTTGCTGAGAGCAATTTTTGCATATTCGACGCATTTGCACCACGTGGGATGCATTCCAGAACCAAGTTATGGCATTATGGGATCGACTTTTAGAAAGAAAATATGATACAGTAGTAATTAAAGCACCTTATGAAAGAGCAGTGGCCACTTCTAGACAGTATCTCCTAATTGGTGCCAATAAAAATAAAAAAGGTAGGGGACATAAGCAAAATAAGAGAGATAACAAACTGCATAAAATACAGGGAGCTCAGAAAACATTTTTATTACTTCATACAGCAATCAGGCAAAACAGATTAAGAAAATTGTTAAGAAAAGATTGGACGCTCTTAAAATGGATCCACATCTGGATCAATCGATTTTGGAAGATATTAGAGTTGTCTTCAAATGCAATAAGACAATAGCAAGTGAGATTTCCCCAAGCCTGTATTACCCTAGAAAAACAAGAAAAGAAGGAAGTAAATAGTTAATAAAAAATAGATGCAAGCTGTGTAAACATATAGTTTTAAAAGTAGCACAACAGGGAATAATTTCCCCAAACGTAGCTACATTAATTTTAAATCCAAGTGTGTTATTTACTTGGCCACATGTGAATGTGGCAAACAGTATGCGGGCAGAACCTGTAGACCATTAAAAGAATGGGTTAGGGAGCACCTCACACCAATCAATTTAAATGTAATTGATCAAACAAACCATAACCATAGGGGAACATCAGCTATAAGCAAACACATTATGCTAGAACAGTGATCCCCAACCAGTAGCTTGCGAGCAACATGTTGCTCTCCAACCCCTTGGATGTTGCTCCCAGTGGCCTCAAAGCAGGTGCTGATTTTTGAATTACTGGCTTAGAGGCAAGTTTTGGTTGCATAAAAACCAAGTGTACTGCCAAACATTCTCTCCTGTAGGCTGCTAGTCCATATAGGGGTTACCAAAAAGCCAATCAGAGCTCTTATTTGACATCCACATGGACTTTTTCATGCTTGTGTTACTCTCCAACTCTTTTTTAAATTTAAATGTGGCTCACAAGCAAAACAGGTTGGGGACCCCTGTGCTAGAACACAATGTCAATTTTAGTCTAAAGAAATTAAAGCATTAAAACCTGGTACCTGCAAGGGTTAAATAGTGACTGGGAGGTATACTGTTTTTTTCTAACCGAATAAACATGGATATACTTGAATAAAGAGTTAGATTCTTACAGGTTGAGCCTGCATTAAAAGGGTTTGAGGAAAGATTCCCATTAAACTAAAGTACATTAATGTTAGCCTATGACAAACCACAAGTTTATAGTGATT
Source organism: Xenopus borealis (assembly GCA_024363595.1). Taxonomy (NCBI): domain Eukaryota; kingdom Metazoa; phylum Chordata; class Amphibia; order Anura; family Pipidae; genus Xenopus; species Xenopus borealis. The sequence continues at coordinate 108,064,064 of CM044437.1, forward strand.
TTAATTATATACTTTTTTTATTGAATACACTATATAAGGTTGTGATATATGACCAGTCTTCACCTCTGATGAAGTGCCACAATGATGCATGAATTGCGTCAGGTGATCTGATGATGTTTTAGTCCTAGTTACATGATTGATACCTAATTACTTGGTAATGATTTTTTTCTTTAAACTTTACCCGTGGTCTTTAAGCTCCCGTCCAACTATCTGCTTTTTTCTGGATGCACTGGTTTCTATGCATCCATCGATTCCTATAAGTTATTCATACCAGTAATTAATACTACACTGATAACACTGATAACAATCACATTTATTAAGGAGCACATATAAAGTATATCTGATATGGAGTGCCACAGAGTAACTGCTATGTACACTGCATTTTAAGTTGTCTGTTAAAGTTAGTTGTAGGTAAAGCAGAATATATGTTCCACTGTAAGCATCCTCTAGAAATGCCCTACTGTACCTTGCATGGTATTAAGAATCCACATGGCAGGAGCACAGGGGACAAAAGCCATATGTAATGTATCCAGTGTTTGCACCTGTACCCATGGATACTGACCTGTAGTATTTTCCTTTTGTAGGATAGTACTGACATTATGTATCCCTTGGCACCTATTTTTATGCATTATTACTTAAGATTAATTTTTTAAAAAAAATTTTTTAATGCAACTTCAATTTGTTCTACTTTTGAGAATTTGTCCCCTGCCTCTTGTCTATTATGCATGTGTCTACCAAAAACTGTTCTAGGGATGTATTCATATCACTTTTGCCCTATTTAAATATTTGCAGAATGTTTTACAGATGATTGTTTTATAAGGTGTGAAGTAGAATGCTAAAATGTAGGCTGTCACATCCTGGCTGTTTTATATACCTAACTAATCCTTCTTAAACAGAACATGCCTTTAACCAAGGATGCATAAGGATCTGCTAAATTATATCTGATATACGAGATGCAAGTTTGTACATCAGATATGTACTCTCGCCAAAGTAGGTGGAATGCATTAATGTACATTTCACCTGTATTCATTTATTCATTCATTTATTTCTGTGAAAATTTAAGAAATCAGGCTGCATTTGTGTCACGCAGTTCCTTGCAGTGGAACATATGAAAGATCCAACGGAAGAAGTCCTATAAGAGTCCTTTGTCCTCTAAATGGAGATACAGTACAAGCAGCTTATATTGCATGGCTATTGCATTACACTGTTTAGTGCAGACCAATTACAGATATCAAGCTCTCTTCCCTTCTAACATAAAGCACCAGATGGAGTGAAAATATTCTTAACCCACTAACCATCTGTACAGATTTATAAAATACTTTGTTTGCCATAGCTTTATTACTCGTTGCACATGACTGAAATACATGTGCAGAGTAACCTCCATTTTATTATTAGAGAAGAAATTAACCTTTCAACCATTTTAATGAAATGTTTTGTGCAAAGGGTATACAGAATTTGCAACAGTATGCTTTTTAAATTAGTTATTATTTTTAGTTATAATTGTTATTATAAATTAATCAAGCATAAATAAAATTAAGATAGCTAATTAATTAATTTGTATATTATGCCTTTGATTTGTTATTTTGTTACATTATCCATCATTCTATAAAACAGTTTTAAATAAATCTCAGAACTCTGATAATTATGAATAGTGATTAGTGTATTTTTTCTGCAGTTATGAATTTGAGTCAAAATACTACTGCAAAACCTCACCACAAAGAAACATGGTGACAAAATATGCACAGACCCCAATGTATTTTATGTGGTAAAAGCTGCCCTACACATCAGGCTTGAATTTTTTTAGAGGAGATTGAACACTCAAATATAAAAATTTCAAGCTAGCGAGTTCATATGGAAGTCAGGGGGAGTTGTATTAGTAAAATATAAGCTGTTTTTAAACTTAAGCTGTTGAAAATGACTGGCAGAATGTTATTTCACTGCAAAATCTAATATATTCAGATTCATTGACCTCTAAAATTTTGTTCAAATAGCACAGTACTAGGAGTTAAAAGCTAGAATGTTTAATGCAGGGTTTCTTATGCCAGCCAACAACCACGCCTTAGCCAGTACCCCAGTACATCCACAGAAAAATGTTACAGATAGAACCAAAGGCCCTACCAAATTTGTTTTTGTAATTAGTAACATATGTTATAATTTACAAATAATAAAATCATTACATAGCATTAGAGTGGTGGTGTAAATGTTATGACAGCCATTTTGTGTTCTTGAAATCAGAATGGATTACTTCCTTCAGTCATTGTAGAAAAATGAAGATTATATAAATATTATATAAAATAAAGATTTCTTTCATGGATTAGATAGATGTCACCATGGTAGAATAACTTAAAATGATTCTCAGAAAATCACACGTATGATTTTTCCTACATCCAGAAGAGACATAAAAATGTTTCTTTTAAAGAATGAGTGACTTAACTTTTTGTCATGTATTAGAACATTTCTAACAAAACATTTCAATACTCCATTTGTGGTTTCATACTGGCATCTTTAGAAAATTAAAATTCAATGGAAAGACAGCTTTCCTGATAATGAATAGACCAGTTAGTAGAATGGCAATGAGGACATAGTAATAAATGTTAATTGATGCTCATTTAAGCAAAATTTGTAAATAGGACTGTATGTAAAACGACGCGACTCATGAAAAACGTGCCGTGACTCATTTCGCAAATTTTTTTCACTGGAAATTCGCAAATTTTTCGGCTAAGCGAAACTGGGTAGATTCGCCCATCACTAGTAAGCAAGATTTTTGTGGGTGTATGATAAAGTGGGAATTCTGCAAAAATTAGATAAACGAAAATATGCAGTGCTCCACTCCACATGTTTTTTTTCAAAACATATAATTTAATTGTGAAATACATTTTTCAAAAGAGCAAACAGATTTTTTTAATATTCAATTTTGAAATCTGACATGGGGCTATTGTCAGTTTCCCAGCTGCCCCCAGTCATGTGACTTGTGCTCTGTTAAACTTCAGTCACCCTTTACTGCTGTACTGTACTGCACCCCACTCATAATGTGAGGATGCTGGTGTGTGTGAGCTCTGTGGTGTGTGTTTATTCCCAGGGCCCTTGCGGGTGCTGAGGGAGATAGTTTTCTTTATTGGACTTGTCCCTGTCCCCATGTTCACATCCCCATTTTATCTTTCCTCCTCTTGAAAATAAGGAAAAGGGAGGTATGGCTGCTACAAGTGGGCAGAGAACTCGCCTAGGCAGTGGAAAAAGACCCATGTGATCAGCATAAGCCATTAGACTGCCTATAAAGACCCCTGCCCTGCACTGAATCATTGCCCAATATAGGTTCTGCTATTGTGAGTTCCTGGGTGTGATTCTGCTTTGATTCTAGTGTTTGACCTCCTTGCCTGTGACCTCGACTTCGCTTCTGTCCTGATTTGGTACTGTATTGTCTGATCCTGGTTATTGACCCGGCCTGTCCCTTGACTACGCTTCTTGTCCTCCGTTCCTGTACCATGTGCTGTTCTCTTGCTCGCCCAGAACTCTCCCCCTAGTCCTCTCACATTAAGACCTGGCGGCATACAATTAGCTGAGGGCTCCTCCCGAAGTGAAAGGCGGCTGTTAAAGGCAGAAAAGTGAGCTGTGACCGGGACCTTGGGGTTTGTTCTGGGTTTTGGGATACCAATCGTTACAGCCAGGTGAATTTTCGTTACTATGTTAATTCACTAAGATGCAGATTTTACTGAATGTTACCTCTTGCGCCAAAGTTGCCTTCACTACCGCAGACTAGGCAAAGTGCAATAGAGTAGATAGGAGTTCTTCAAAAAATAATTTACATTTTTTCCCAATAGCCTATAGCATCTTTTCATATTTACAGGGCTGCAAAAGATTGTAAATCTTTTTTGGGGTACCTGGCTTCCCCCTACATGTCCTAACATATAGAGCATAAACTATACAGTGGGCACATGTGTAGGGCAATGTAACATCTCTATTTTCTTTTATTAAGGTTTCTCGGGCTTGTGTAATGTAATGTATTTGCTGCAACATATACATCCATTGAAGTTTAACTTCCCGCCGTATGCAAATTAGGCAAAGCTAGTGCAACTTCGTTTTGCTTGACGAAGTAACGCTAGCACAACTTCGCCACCATTTGGCACCCTGGACAAAACTTCAAACTTTAGTGAATCAGCGTTGTCTGAGCGAATTTTCGCCTCGCGAAGTGTTGCAATGGCTGTGAAGCAGACACTGGCGAAGTTGCACTCTTTAGTGAATTTGCCCCTAAGAATATACTGGACATCACTGAGCCCTGGAAAGAAATTTATTACAAAAAGAAACATGTTGATGAGATTAAAAGTGGGGGAGGTGATGTGGCAATACAAAGGGTAAGTATTATATTGCTGAATGAAAATGTTGCTGATAATGTTTGTACTGATATTCATGTTTCAGGACAGTGCTTCTACTCTTTCTCCTGGGGGTTGTTCTTAATGCTTCTTTAGTGGAACGGGGGGGGGGG
>CM044437.1:108085771-108108928 GCA_024363595.1 Xenopus borealis
TCATGGACTACCTACTGAGATAGTTTCCGACCGTGGTTCCCAATTTGTCTCCCAGTTTTGAAGGTCCTTATGTAAAGTCTTGAAAATTTCGCTCCACTTCTCGTCCGCTTATCACCCCCAATCCAACGGTGCCACTGAAAGAGTCAACCACGCCTTAGAACAGTTCCTGTGATGCCATGTTTCTCTATGTCAGGATGATTGGGTTGAACTTCTTCCGTGGGCGGAGTTTGCTCACAACAACACCCTTCATGACTCTTCTGGAAGATCACCCTTCTTCTGTGTTTATGGTCGCCACCCTCTGACGTTTCCCCAGGATTTCATCTTTACAGACGTTCCTGCTGCCAATGACCAAGCGGCTCACATGTCTGCCATCTGGCATGCCACCCAGGTCAACCTAGAAAAGAGTCCCCTCTCTCAGAAAAAGTTCGCTGACAGAAGAAGGATATCCACCCCACAGTACAGTCCAGGTGATAAGGTTTGGCTTTCCTCCAGGAACATTCATCTTAAGGTACCTACCCCGAAACTGGGCCCTAAGTTTATTGGTCCTTTTTCCATAACCGAGGTCATCAACCCAGTGGCTGTTTGCCTTCAACTTCCTCAGGAGATGAAGATCCCCAACGTCTTCCATGTCTCCCTTCTCAAACCTGCTGTGTGAGCCTCTTCCTCTCCTTCACCCCCTACTCTGGTCCTTGTGGATGACCATCAGGAGTTCGAGGTACAGAGGATATTGGACTCCTGGATTTCCAGAGGTTCTTTGCAGTACCTGGTGGAATGGAAAGGATTTGGTCCGGAGGAGTGCTCGTGGGTTAAGGCTGATGATGTCCATGCTCACTTGCTTACTCGCAAGTTCCACAAGTCTTTTCCTCTGAAGCCCAAGCCTGGTGGTCCTGAGGCCCCCTGTGAGGGGGGGGTACTGTAAGGGTTCCTGTTAATCGCTGCCGGCGTCAAAGTCGGCGCGCGTCAAAGTCGGCGCACGTCAAAGTTGACGCGTCGGAAGTTGTGCGTCTTGACGTCATCACGCCGGCGTCCGTTTCGGCGCCAATTGGGGCCTATTTAAGGAAGCTCTGGACTCTGACTGGTGCCCGATTATAGGTTCTCGTTCTCGGTTCCTGGGTGCGCCTGTTATTTCTTCTGCTACTGATCGTGTATGACCCTGCTTTGTTACCGGACTTTCGACTCTTCGCTGCCTGCATTTGACCATTGCCTGGATTTCGACTACTCCTTTCTTCCTGATCCTTGTCTGCACCTTTTACCTCGGACTGGTCTACGGACTTTTGTTTCCTCCTTGGTCCGCTACTTCACCAAGAGCCTTTGGCCCCTACACCTAGACTGTGAACTGGAATACCTTGACAAACAAGAAATGGAGATAGATTTGAGACCTAGGGTTCAGGTTAAAAGACTTGGAGTGGAGAGGAGGTTATGGTTTCTGGCAAAAAGAACAAAAATGGATCAGAAAATTGATTTTATAACTATCAATGTATGATCAAGAACAGGAAGACTCGTTTTCTTGCGTATGATTTTCTAAAAGATACTACAGCTGATAACTGGACCTTTGCCACAACTGTAAGGAAACTGTTAAGAGGAACTCCCCAGACCCTTGCCAGAACTGTAAGGAGACTGGTGAGAGCCTTTATGATGCCCTGGGTAATTCAGAAATGTTCAGGGAGGGTATCCTGGAGGCTGTGAAGACATACTATGCTGATGCCCTTCTTAACTGTGATAGGAAGATTCTGGCTAGGGTGCTTGCTTAAAGGTTGGGTGAGTTGACTGGATCTCTTCTTTCTGACTCTCAGTTCTGTTCAGTGGGTGGTAGAAATATCTATGGTTCTGTTGTTTCACTAAGGGATATATATTGCAGGTAAATTGTCTAACACATTTCATTTAAAGGAACATTAACACTAAAAACTTTTATTTAAGAAATCATCTGAACCCTGCTCCAAAAACAGCTCTAGCCTGCATAAAATTCTATTCACTGCTTTATGAAACATAGCATATTAAAACTCTGCCTCTGAACACATGAACTGTGTACAATACATGGTGCTGTGCTCTACATCAACTAGCCAGACTTCTAGTTCTTGCTGATATACTGAGGATTTTATCACCCATTTGTATTAATCCTTGCTTTAGCTCTGAAATTTCCATGAGCGGTAAAGGCAGAACACAGGTCACCCATATATCTAACAAGCATTTGATAGATGGAGCGCCCACTAATACAGTTACCAATAAAAAGCATGTAATAATGCAAAGTGCATAAAGCCCAACTGCACACATAAGGTAGCAAAAACATACAATTTTTTTTTATAGTGGGAAGCCTTTCTCAAGGGGGAATTCTGGAAAGTAGCAAGCATACCTCCCAACTGTCCAATTTTTGTTGGGAAAGTCCTGATTTTGACAGCTCAGACTGCAGTTCTGGATTGTTACTGAAATGGCGTCACTATTTTTGATTCCCATGCACCGATGCGAGAAAAAGATACAAAGTTTCTAATACTCAATTGACTTTTGGCAGAGAGCACAGAATGTGACAGGTGCACTTTGATACATTTGTAACAGTTTAAGAGAAGCAAATATTTAATTGAAACTATTTAAGATAAGCAGGTCTCTTGGGGAAATGGTTACTTGCAGCTTAAAGAGCAAGTCACCTTCGTTAGCAAAACTGTAATGACATATAAAAACCACAGAAATGTGTTAAAATTTTCATCACCTGCCAAATGATATAAAATGAACATGGTAATTAGGGGTGTGGCCACAAAAATGGGCATACTCAAACAATTTCACCATGCACTGTGTGGCTAATCTTTTTGTCCCTCTTTCTGTTTCCAAAATATTGGGAGGTATGCTGTTCAATGTTGTAAATTGAATAAATACCCTCTTACAAGCGAACTTGAGCTTTCCCTTTGCATGTGCACATAGTTTCCTGGTGTATGATGTCACATCTGTCTATGTCACATCAGCGGACAACGAGTCCACGGAGTGACTCAGATGCCTAACTTTCCATATAACCTTGGAGACGCAAGCATGTCGAAGTGCTGGCCAGTTGGGGCATAGCTGTATCCTGTCAACAGGCTTCACATTCAATCAGTATACAGCAACAGCTTGAGCATAAAATGATTCAAACCCAACTCTCCATGCATTTTACACTATATAGTTTCAAGAACACAATTTCATGTATACAAAAATTGAACACAGGGCCAGTTCAGATGGCCCTTTAAAATCCTTTGAATACGACACTTCGCCACCTTAAAACTGCCGAATTGCCATTTAAGCCTATGGGGAACCTCCTAGAACCTGTTTTTTTCTAAGTTCTAGGAATTTTAATGATTTTGTGCAAAATCCTTCAAATTGTTCGATTTGAATGATGTGATTGAACGATTCAAACTATTTTTATCCGATTGTAAACGGACCTATTCGATCGGAATTGGTCCATTTTCAAACAAAGAAAGCACTTTAAAAAAATTAGATGGTCGAATTTCAAAGTTTTTTCACTTCAAAATACAACCCGTAGTAAATCTGCCTCTAAATATGTAAAAAACACCACATTATTTATCAAAGGTCGAGTTGTATTTCACCCCAAAATTCAAGTATTTGAGGGTATTTTTTAGTTAAAACTAAACTCGGGTGAAAAAAAAGCTTACATGGCATCTAAGTTTGTGGCATCATACATAAGTTAAATCTGTGATGATAATAAATATAAATACATAGATAAGATTAAAATACCAGAATCCAAAAAAGGTCCCATAAAGTAATAATGATAATTATCTTTCCTCATTAAAACCTACTGGGAGCAAGAGTATTTCATTTACAGATCCATTGCAATTCACCTTTTTTAAAAGCAGTTCCTTGTCTCCTCCACACTTTGGTATCATCACCCGTTCGATGCCCATAAAGTGTAACTGACTCACTTGATGTTAGCCTAAATGAAACAAACAGGACCCCATAAAGTCAACATATGCATCACTTTCCCACTTACATTCATTCTCTGCTCGCTGCAGCCGACACTGTAACCTAATATAATCTTAAACCAAGATGAGAAATCTGCTTTAAAGCAGCAAGAACTAATGTCTGATGTAGAAGTCTGGCTAGGAGGAGATGTGGGGTGCCGCACCTTGGATCTTGAAGAGTCTATGTTGCCCTTTCACCTTATTGGGAAGCCATCTGGAAGCAGAGTTTTGTAATGGTATTTTTGATAAAGTATTGAAAGTAATAAACTTTATGCACATAAACTATTTTAGTGTTAATGTTCCTTTATGAGTTTATGAGTACCAAAAAAATCTGATGTTTCGAACACCAACTGTGCTCTCTCCTTGAGAATTCAGGGGGGACATATCGTGGATGGCAGATATGTATCCCCTGTCTTTAGGTTCTCTGCCATCCAATTAAGAGTGATCCCTTTAAGAATTACCAGAGGGTTAGGCAGCAAGAGGGTGGGCTGGACAGCCAAGAGGTTTTTAAGGGAGTGAGCAGCAGGTGTGCAAAGAGAGTGAGTAGGAACGACACAGAAGAGCTGTGCTGTATTGTTTTTTTTTTTTCACTGGTTGAACTTTCAGAGACCTGGGGGGCTGATAAGTATTTGGATATTTGGCCGGTGGTGTTTCCCCAAGGACCAAGCCTGGTTAGTATTTTGGTGTACTGAAGGCCAAGGCTGATGTAAGCTATTTTGTTTATTGCTGGACTTTATGTTGCTGACTGAAGCTGTTTTTCTGTTGCCATTTGATTGCTGCTGGAAGCCTTTTTGTTTTCAAAATAAACTGTTTTCCTTTTTTTTAATGTTTCTTTACTTATTCCACTACACGCATCATACTTTCGGCAAGCTGGTGGCTTGAGCACGTAACTTTGGGGGAAATTAGCAAATGGTAGGGCAGGCAGCATAGGAAAAGACACACAGGCTCTTCAAAGAAAGATTTTTTTAATTTCCCAAACAGTAAGTCATTCACAAACAGGGGTGGCCATTTCAGCATTTGCAGCAAACCATAAAAATAAATCCTTGCCGACTGGGCACTAACTTCGTATGAAGTGTTCCCTCAGTATACTAGGCCCTTTTGGACTACCAGTAAAAACATAGGTTGGGGTCACCCCTGTACTCACAGGGGGTCATTTATCAACACTGGGCAAATTTGCCCATGGGCAGTAATCCATAGCAACCAATCAGATTGCTGTATTCATTGTTCTACTTGCAGCTGGCTTCAAAAAGCTAATCACTGATTGGTTGCTATAGGTAACTGCCCATGAGAAAATTTGCCCAGTGTTCATAAATGAGCCCCACAGTCTTTGAGGGAATTTCTCAGCCTCCTGACTTTTCCTCAATGTCCCACACAGACAAATCTGGTTCTTAGTCATAGCCACGGGCTCCCTCTGCTTCTTGCAGTAGCACGTGGCACCCCCAGCTCACCTGGGAGTTCCTAACACAGCCAGATCTCCTACGTGCTGTGCCCTGCTGAGAGAAATTCTCTAAACTTCCAACTAAGTTTAAATACCCTTTCCACAGGATAGCCTTCCTGTGGAAGGTGAGCTCCAAAATGAGAACTGGACCTCTGGCATGGATTGCCTGTTCCTCCCAGAGCACTATAGCATCCAGGGCCAGATAGCAATATCCATTAAACAGGGAGACTATGCTCTGATTAGTAACCTCCCCCTTGCAGCTTTCATCTCCTATTGGGGAAAAATTAAAGGTAAAACACACTTTTTACACTTCCTTGGGCACGCTACCATAAACTGTATATTTCGAACTTTTCTCTCATGCATTAAGTTACTGCAGGGAATTGAATTGTTTTTCAATGATTATAAGAAATAAAATGTTAAGAAACAATTATGTTCAATTTTGAAAAGCCAATAAACAATGACTATTTGTTGCTTTACTTCTTTGACTAAAAGTCTTTTGTTAATTTAAAACAATCTATGCTCTAGGTTCAATTTTAAGAACACTACAAATGCAGTTGTTAAACATGATTAGTACTTGAAAGCAAAGGTTCTGTATTATATAAATATATTTGCTAATGTTATTGAACTACTTCAATAAGTGCAAAGCAGAATATTTTACATTCTTTCACCTCAGCTGAATTACAGTTAAAGTATAGAGACAGTTGGATTTTTATAGTCGAGAAAATAATTTTTATGTGTAGAATGTTATATAATAATAAACAAATAAAACTTCAACTTTGAATTAAAACTAAGAAAACCTTGCTGTGATATACCTAATATATCTTTAGAATATTGTTAAGTGGCCCCATGAATCTATTTGCTAATGTTACTGAACTACTTCAATAAGTGAAAAGCCGAATATTATACATTCTTTCACCTCAGCTGAATTACAGTTAAAGTATAGAGACAGTTGGATTTTTATAGTCGAGAAAATAATTTTTACGTGTATAACCTTGCTGTGCTATACCTAATATATCTTCAGCATATTGTTAGAATTCAGGTGGCACCCTGGCACACATGAACTTCTAGCAGTAACAAAGTTAAGCAATTAAATACGTGAAAGATGTACCGTTCTGGTTCTGCTAAATCTCATCAGAAACAGTGGAGACCAAAACGGTTATTCCACAAGGGACAAGAACAGATGGATTTCCACCTGCAACAGTCTTTCAGCATACTGGAAGGAAGTAGACAATGAATCTGTGGTGCAGATTACAGTTCTTAGCACACAAACAGGCTGCCATCAGGGTAAAGAAAGGAGCTGATGTTATTTTATTTAAATGAAAAGAACAGGTGGACGGCATCATTTCTCTGATATACTGGAATAATTTAAAAAGGACATGGCAGAATGACAAGTCTTATAAAAGGGAATAAGATTCCAAAGTACCCTGGAGAGCCATTACAAAAACCATCTGACAGATATCTTTAAAGAATGTCATTAAACCTGACAAAAACACTAGTGAATACACAGATTTCTTTAAATCCACCTGCTTGTTGTATATCTACTACACTGTGATGGTGAATATTCACAATTCAATCGTTTCATTTTATTGTCCATGACTTTAATGATGTCATAAATCACATAAAAACTGTGGCAGCTAGAGTATTAATCATACACAGAGAATGATCACAACAGTGCAAGGTCTTCCTCTTTCGAGCATCCAGGGAATTATTGTATTTATTACAGTTCAATAAACAATTCAAATTAAGTTTCAAAGGGGCAATTTCAATGCCAGAAATATTCTCAAAACAACTCGGAATGGATGTTAGCAGTGGACCAATAACTACCTAAGAATAAACTGTCAATAAACAGCCAGTTCACCATGTTAACATCAATAGCAACATTGTAGAGAATAATAATGGGTGCAGTTGCAATCATTGGATCATATAAAGGCACAATGTCTGAAGGCCACCTTTTTTTTATATTCTGTACATTACATTCAGTATATTGTCCTGGCAATAACAGTGAGTCTACGATACAGCATTTTAGAGGAGACAAAAATAATAAAATCTAAAATAATATTTTGTATAAACACCATACTTTACTTATTGTTTAATTGCTGTACTCAATATTCCAATAACAGATGAAGCCATTTTGGATTGTATGTATAACAAAGAATAACTAAACTCATTTAACTCATTTAACTCACTGACATTTAATGCATAAGTACCATGCATTACTTACAAATGTTTTTTTCCTGAGACCTTGTGTGAACACTGGTGGTATTGAATGCTCTAGGAAAGGTTATTGGAGAAGGAAAGGCTAAAATTAAATAAGTTTTATCAGGAAGCTCTGTATAAATATACCAGTAAAGCCTTAAAATAATGCTGCTCTGAGTTTCAAAAGAAACAGCATTTCCTTCCTTCTATTGTGTATACATGGGCTTCTGTATCAGGCTTTCTGTTTTCAGCATAAACCTCCAGGGCTAGGGATTGCACATGCTCAGTTTGCTCCACTTTCCCAGAGCTATTAGTAAGCAGGGAGAAACTCAGGCAGGAAGTGATGTCAAAACAAGCTAATATGGCAGCTGCTATCCTAAACAAACAAATAGCTTCTAAAGTTGTTTACTCAGGTATGGTTAATCATTTTGCAGAATAAATATAGTATTGCACTATTGTGGCTAATCTATTGGCCATAAACTTCATTGGTAGCTTTCCTTCTCCTATAAATGCATTACATGAGTGTACATGATTTCAGATAACACAGTTTGTTAAGTGTGTCTTGAGTCATGATGCAATTAACATACAAAGTGGCTTCATCTGTAAGTTGCACATCTCTGTACTCCAGTTTAAGGATTGGGACTAAAAATTGTACTGCATACTCATGGTAAAGCCTTTAAAGGACAAGGAAAACACCCGCCTAAAGTTTCATCTTGTCAATAGCAGCAATGATCCAGGACTTCAAACTTATCACAGGGGGTTACCATCTTAGAAAGTGTCTGTGACACTCACACGCTCAGTGGGCTCTGAGCAGCTACGCTTATTAGCTTATTATCAAATAGAAAATTAGGTTGGCCTGTAATATAAGATGATGCTAAAGGGTTATTATTAAATTCTGATGCTAATGGCATTGGTTTCTGTGCTGCCATGTAGTAATTATCTGTATTAATGACTAATCAGCCTTATATTGTGATAATTATATTCTATGTGTTCTGTATATTTTGAGTCTGTCTCTAAGCTCAGTAACCGACATCAGCACAGAGCATATGCAGTGACTCAGCAGAAAAGAAGATGGGGAGCTACTGGGGCATCTTTGGAGACACAGATCTTTACTGCTAAAGGGCTGTGGAAGCCTTGGGCTGGTACAAAAGCCAAAAATATAATGTACAACATTTCTAGCCTACAATACTTCTTTAGTTTCACTTTCCTTGTCCTTTAAAGAGGAACAATTATGCTTTCATCCCTTTAGTTAATTACATTTTTATGCCAGGCAAGACTGTGTCTGCTTTAGAAGCCACATACTGATACTGCCTACGGTTACACAGCTTGTTATCTACAAAAAAACCAATTCCTTTTCAGTTAAGTAGGCCACAACACACTACAACTTAGTGTATAGCTAACATTTATATTTTTTCTAGTAAAGTACATAACCTTGAACTTAGCAACAATGAACCTAGTCTGCCAGTTTGATGCCCAGTTTTCCAGTATAGTCAAATGTTTCTGTAAAGTGGCAGTATCTTGTGTGGAACTTGAAACATTTTTAACAATTTAGCATTTCACCATGATAATATCAAGGTTTATATTAATACATTTTCAAGAACATATTCAGATATAAAATAGTATAAAATTTACTATACAAGAATGTGATGATAAACTGAAAAAATGTTACAAAACCTTTTTAAAAAATGTGTAGTCCTCATCTCTTATAAGCCTTTTAGCAGACATTACAGTTTTTTCTGTTTAATACACATTTAAATAGTACTGTAGAAGCTATACAAAATGTTTGTAACATAAAGTTTAGGTTATTGGTTCATTTTCAGACATCCTCTGTGCTTACATGTAAAAAGGAATATGTTCCTTTGTCAGAATCTGCAAAGCCTTCAGCATTCTGGTTGCCTGCTGGAAGAGCTTATGTACAATCTGGCTCCTTACAAGTTGACAATAAAATATTGTAATAGCACTTACTACACTTTGTTGAAACTATGATAAGCATTTCTTTCCTCAGAAATAATTTATTTGAAATGTTACATCAAAAATGGGATGTGACAAGAACATGCCAACAACCCCAGAGAAAATGTGCAATTGTCTATATTGAAATAATAACATGGAAAAAGGGAGCTCCCTTTAACTAAATGTAATGCAGAATTTCCATCCTTGTTATAGTCACTGCTACACTGTATTCTTGTAAACTGACCTTGCTTTTCTTTAATTTAATTTTTTAAAGTTTGTTAATTTCAGACAAGTGTTTAAATCTTTTTATTACTACTGCATATCAAGGCACTTGGGCCTCATGGTAATGCTGTATTAAATTACATTAATGCTGTAAGCATGTGCTGTATTAAATGACATTAATGCTGTAAGCATGTGCCCTAACTGTTCTTCTTTGTAATACATGTATATGGATACATAGTTATTTTACATTTGCTTAAAGATCGGCACTCCTTTCATTCTATTGTGTATTCCTTGCTAAAAAGATTTCAGCCATGGGGTGCTTGCGCCTCTCCTAAAACTCAGTGCTACAAACTAAGATAAACTAGATGCACCAATATCAGAGGATGAAATAGCAGAGACTATAAAAACAATGCCTACAAACAAATCCCCAGGCCCAGATGGGTTTACTTATCAGTACTTTAAAATCTTTAAGGACAACCTTCTCCCACATATGACCAAGCTATGGATAACATTATTCCATCAAATTACAGGCCAATAGCCTTATTAAATTCAGACTTGAATATTTTTACAAAGTATTAGCGTCTAGACTGAACAGTATACACCTATCTCTCATAGACTGAGACCAGCTAAGCTGAGATAGAAGGAGGGCTTGAAGGGCTTGAGATAATGTACAGAGGGTCATTGACTTAATAGAAGTGGCAAACAAGACACAAACACCCACCTTAATCTTCAGTTTAGATGTAGAAAAGGCTTTTGATAGCTTAGGATGAGAGTTCATGTTTAAGACCTTAGATATGATGAGTTTTAAGGGCCCGTTTTTACAAGCTATACATGCAATATATTCGGGCCAAGTGGAGAGATGAAACTATCAAGTATTTAGGGGTCTATATAACTAAAGACTACCATACAATTTTTAAATACAACTATAACCCACTGCTTTCTCTCTTACAAAAAGAACTTAAGACCAAGCAAACATATAATATTTCATGGATGGGTAAGATGGCAGCAGTAAACACAGGTCATTGTACTTATTCGATGCCTTATCCATAATAATCCCAAATATTTTTTTTAAAGCACTATCAGAGGTTTCAAACTATCACTTAGTTTAATCAGGAATGAATAGAGACAAAGAATCTCTAGCCAAACATTGTAAAGCTCTTGAACACAGGGAGGGATGGGGTCCCCAACTTCTTACAATATTATTCAGCAATTCAGTTGAAACCAGCCCTGGATCACATACTGGATCCATACTTTGGACAACCTATACTCACCCTATACCTAGCGGTATTCTCAACTTGAACTCGAAAAAGATGGCAGATTTTCATGTCCTCAATGAACTATGAAATAAAAGGTTCCTCTTATATGCCTATCTGGGGAAATCCAAATTTTACTTCAGGATTGCAGTATTAGATAAATAGAAAAGGGAGGACACCTTTCATCTGAGTAACTATCTGAATACAGGCTTAGGGGCAATAAAAACATATCAAGAGATAAGGGCCAATTAATCTTTAAGTGGAAACAGAAAGGATCTCTTTTGGTAGAAGTTATATGCAGGGGAAGCTGCACCCAAAAACAGCTTTTAAGTAAATGCCCCCACCCATACATGCAGACAAACTGAAATATGGGAAAAGCTAACCCTGCAAGCATGGCAGAGAATCTTGGAGAATGCAACGAAGACCTAAATTTGTGCATTCACAATTTATAAGATATAAATATGAGATGGTATCAAGCCCCTATATTTTTAAACTGACTATTTCCACAATCAGCAACAAAAGATTGCTGGCGGTTCCAACAAGCTGAAGGGACACGCATTCATATCTTTTGGAGCTATCCCATGCTGAGCACATATTTGTATAAGGTAGCATCCTGGTTAAGTGCAGTTCTTCTAACAGAAGTTAAAAAGCACCCCAGGGTGTTTATATTGAGGGATAAGAAAGAAAATATAAATAATCCATCCCAACGAGTAGTAAATGCAATACCAACAGCAGCAAGAGGGCTGATAGCACTTCAGCTTCTTCTGAAAGAGAATTACCAAATAGGATACACTATGTAAAAAGGATGGAATATTTAACTGCAATGAAAAATTCTACAATAGAACAATTTGATACAATTGGAAACACTGTCCATTAGGGGTTTGCTATTCCCTTAAGAATAATTGAGAGCATAGCATATACAGTACCTGAGGGATTAGACATACCCTGCCTAAAGAAGGTATCCAAAACTAAGTAGATACTGGAAGACATACTGGAAGAATTCTCCTTAATGTTGGAACATTAGCACTTGCAGATGATCTATGTTTTCTCTTATTTTATTTTTTACCGTTGATTTCTTGAATATCATGTTTTTGACTATGCATAATCCAGAATGTCTGTTCAGCAAATAATTATTGCAAATAGTGGAATCTTTTGTAAGCACCCTACAATATTTATTGAAAAAAAAAAATGTAAAACCAAATAAACACAAAGTTACAAAAAATAGAGTATGTTTTATAAATGGGAAAAGAGAGATATAAGTAGACAGTGGTAGTAGTAAAAAATATTTGTAGTGCAAAAGAAAGGTCCCTGCACCAATTTTTTAAGGTTGGGTTCCGTGATACACTTGCAATGCCTCTGTACATACAAAATTCTGACAGATGAAAGAGGCATAGAGTGCTATGCTTTTATCTAATTAGAAAAGATGAAGTTTGTATGAGAAAATAACATTTATATTGTGGAACTAGAGAAAACTATTGAGATGACATTAATGTAAAATTTTGCAGACCTTTCATAAAAAGATGCATTTTTCTTAAAGTCTGCTCAACCTGAACGTGTAATTTGGTAAATTTAAAGTTTTACAACAGTTCACCGTGGTCTGTACAATAGCTTTAGCTTTGATAGACTGATATAGATGTAGCACAGGGAAGAGCAGAATTAATGATCTCATATAGCTGATGTGAAGCACAAGCACATAATTTATTTATGACTGAAATTATTTTTAATACATATTAATGAATTATACAAAGAATGTAATAAAACATGCTCTTATTAAAGATGGAAGTATATTTCAAATTAGGGTAGAAACTTAGAGCACATATCCAGAATAAGGAAAAAGAGATCAAAAGAGTTTAAAACCTTGCCCATTGTTCTGGTTGTTACCAAATAGAATAGAAACAACTTTAATGATCTATGAGAGCAGCAGATCTACTACAGAAAATCTTGCAGTTGGTTGGGAAATACTTTACCTGCTTTTGGCAATTCAGTTTATTTAAAATTATTCTTTTTTTTCTCTAGTAATAAAACCATGCCCTGTACTTGATCCCAACTAAGAAATAATTAATCCTTTTTGGAGGCAAAAGAAGTCTACTGTAATTTATGTTTAAATGATTTTATCATAGACATAGCATAGTGATCCAAATTAAAGAAAGATTCCTTATTTGAAGAGCACCCGGTCCTAAGAATTCTGGATGTCAGATCCCATACCTATAGTATGTCAGTTGTATTATGGTATTTGCTAGAGGTGGCCTAGACTGTAAGGAAAAAAGGTTATATTGTTTTGAGCAAGCAACCACAAGTTAAAACATCATTTGTAAATATATGATTGTCAAGAGCGATAATCCAAAACTCAGTGAACTCCAGAGAACCCAACTGAAGCACATTATTCTATCTACAAATATCCGCTTAACCTTTTGAAGGAGCCCTTCAGTACACAGTTGCAACTAGTACTTAAAATGTATGGTTCTCTAGGCATCCAAAAAAGCAAGCATAATTGCAGGTGAGAAACAGTATGTGCTAAAGAAGTCTCAGCAGGAGAAAGCACCAAATCCATTTCATCCAATGAAAATCTAAAGAAGTCATGAGAAGACAAGGGTAGGGAAATACATCATTCAAACAATGTCAAACAGGCAGCAGGAAAAGCCAGAAAACGAAGTTGTAGAGAAAGGTTCTGGAATGGAAGCAACCTGTAGAATGGAGCAGGAAGCAGATTGGCCATGACTCAAGCAGCAAAAAGGTCAGCTGTGTGGGGAAAAATATGTGATAACAATGAGCTAGAATGTGATATTATTTAAACTACTGTATCTTCAATTTTTTTAAATTATTATTTTGTCTTCATTAAGAGGAGTACCTTAAAGGGGGCTTCAGGCAGAATGGATGTTTTCAAGAGCGGTCAACTGAATTGTGACAGTAATGAGCCATGGGCAGGGACTTCTCTATTTATGTTTGTTACACCCTTAATTGTGTGGCTTCTATCATACTGTTTGGGTTCTCCCAATTTATTGTACAGCATTGTGTTGGGTCTTTAAAAAACAATAATAGTAACATTGTCTAGTTCACAGCGCAGAAGACTACACTGATCTAAATACTGCACTTGCAAAAGGTCACTCACATTGTAGGACAGTTTATGACATTGCACTAAATGCAATGTCATAAATGCAATGTGTAAATAATTTGTAATGTTCCGTATGTCATCTGTTGTATAATGGAGATCATTATGTTTCAATATGATTACTAAATGTTTGTCAGCCCTTCCCATAATTGTTGAAGACAGTATTTTAAAATGCCTTTTGGGATATTTTAAATTAGTTCTATGTTATTGCACTGAAATTTGTTATAGAACAGTTGTTCAATATATTTTACAGACCAGTATGCAAGCGCTAAATTTTTAGTAAACCAAGAAATAAAAACACTTATTAGCAGCACAAATTTGGAGAGTTCAGAACTTGGAAGTCAATGTGAATCCAATTATATCAGGAAAGAACATAAAACTTTACCCCCAACTGCTTGAAGAAAATGCAAGCTAATAAAACAGCTTCATGGTTTATTACATTCATAATAGCTTAATAAAAAAAACTGTAAAACTTAAGTTTATGAAAGTAAGACTTGGCTCTTTATCTTTCTATTTGATCTTATAATATTCAGTTGCATTCTATTGTGTTTTAATATGTTAACACTGTTTCTAGTGCACTGTTCTGTACAGCTGGAACCTGATCTTAAATGGACATTTAACCACGTCAATAGAGTATAATAATGCTATGAATTATTACTGTTTTGGGTTTTACCATTGCATGCAAATTATGAAACCAAACAATGGCATTGTTGCTGCCTTATTGACTGGTCAAAACTAACAAATTCATAAAAAAAAATTTCCTGATCAAGTTTGTGTTTGACAGAAGATATTTTGCTTTAGAATACTACAGACCCTTTGTTTGAATCCATTTATTTTAACTGTGGATAAATGTCCAAAACTCCATGTGTCCTAGTGTTAATGGTATGGCAATGATGTTGTAAAAACATAGAGTTCTTTGTGTACCACTGAAAAAAATGCTATATATAGACAAATTCCTTTCCTTTCCCCTCTCTCCTGTGTGCAATCAGTAAGACTGGATTCACGTCCACTGATCAGGCTCCCATTGAAATGGTTGTATATTAATGACTCCTACAGTAAAAGCACTTCAGTGATAACATATCATTTGGTTTACAAACAAAAATAAAATCATGAGCAAGTTTTATACTGCAGATTTAATTGATAAAATTTTACTTTACAATGGTATCTGATAATGGTCTTATATACTTTTTGTTTTGTACATTGTGTCCTGGCATGAACACCTACAGATGAAGCCACTTCTGATTGTGTGTTTGACACAGAATAACTAAACTCAGACTTCACACCATGTCATTTAACACAGAAAATTGTGTCACAGCATTCCATCTAATTAAAGTGTTCATCCTTGTGAACAATGGTGCTTTGGTATGCTAATGAAAAGGTTAAATGCATTAAATGAGTTAAGATAACTTTAGATAACACAGTTTCTTCAATTAGCCCTGAGTCATGACGCATTTAACACACAAATCCAAGTGGCTGCATCTGTACATGGAGGTATAATTTCCAGGTAACAGTTTTAGTTATTTACAACACAATTGAGTTAATGCAGTTTCTGGCACCACAAATATTACCACATCAATAATTAAACACTTTTCACCCATACTGATGCAATCAATGTAACATTCGAATGCTTCTCATGAATTATTTTGTGTACTTCCATACTCTAGAATTCTGGGAAATAATGCTTCCTTGAGATACAGTATTATTACACCTGCAATCCAAGCCTTGTGCGCCAGCATAACATGTACTGTATGAAAAGGGCATTAAGGAAATCAAAAACACTTGCTTTAGATGTATTTCTTACTGGAATTAATATGGAAAGATTCAGGGCTCCATGTATATTGTTTCCATATAACACATAAGATGTGGACTTTTAGATACTGAATGAATGATTCAATGATTTTGCAACAAGGACTCCACAAGCTAAACAACTCATAATAGTCAACATAGACCAATGTATTCAAAAACAATTGTTTGCAAAATGGGCATTTCTTTCCACAGTTCAGACATTAAATCAATTGTTATAAATGGAATCGTTGATTTATTTATCTATAAACATTATATTAAATCAAGCCTAAATCACTAACTAGAAACTTTATAAAGAGTTTGGATTTGATTCTGAATAACTTACATGGGTATGTTATGAAGTGAGACAACACATGTACGTATGTTATTTGATATCATGTACAGGATTTAGATCTGCTCCTGGGCTCATCTTGTTTTGCAATATAAATAGGTAACAACCTCTTAACAGGTATGGCATACACACAGCAGGGACATGATTGCTGTGTTGCACACTAATCCTTAAGATAGTAAGTAGAACTATTCATCAGGACAAATTACTATCTTATTGGCCACAAGCATGGGTCTGTCTAGGTAGTAACTATTTTAGATTACTTCTAAAGTCCTAAATCCCAAACTGTGGGGTTTGGAAGAGATTAACAAGTTTCTCTGTACTATACTGGAAAACCCAGCTTGTAGCTCGTGCTGGTTAGGTAAGCAGGAAGAACTATTCAAAAATCACTAAATCGAGATTTTCACCTTGAAATTTGCTCCAGACTAAGTTTTAACACAGGTGATGAAAAGTTTCCTGGCAATATAATGGATGAACATTCATTAATAAATCAGTCTATTCGTTTTAGAAGGTGATTTTTGTAGATAACTGGATTTTCAGGGTATTTATACATACAATATGTTTCAATGTTATTTATTCTGCAGCTGATCTAAAATCACCCTGTGTGATTGCTCTATTGCTTTGTTTGGATCTTGTATCCCACTTGCTTATTTCTTCACATTTTCCCCTTTGTTGTGAACACTCGCTTTGCCACAATGTGCCCATTCTGCTTTGCTTTAAAATTCCATTTATTTAGTTTAGGCTCAGCACAACACACTGTATGTTTCTGAAGTTTTAATCTTCTTTTTATCTTTATTGCTGTTATTTTAATGCCATTATCAATAAAGCTGTCTCTATAAGTCATTTACAGAGATTCAGTAGAAAACCAGACACAGTCTTCGTGTGGTTTATCTTTTGGATATTTAGGAAAATGGCACATATTTATTGTCTCAAGAGATTATTTGTGTAGCTTAGCAGATCTTCATTAGGTTTCAGTGTTTGCATTACAAACATAATCCTTATCAATGTGGTAACAGCAAATACTGATCCAGTACTAGCTTTCCTGGTTTAAAGGGAAGCATATAAAGACTGGGTCATATTGCAGCCTGTTTCTAAACTTGTGCGTTTGAGTGACACTCAAGTTAGGGTAGGCCTAGTTGGCTCCCCACTGCTCACCAATCATTATTACACTGCTACCAAATGCAGGCATTGTATTCATGGCTAGGTAACTGAAAGCATTTTTGCTCCTAAGCAGAGCATGGAGATCTGCACCATCCTTTTACACAAGGAAAGTAGTGTGCAAAGAGCATTGTACACTTTTTTGCATTTTGAACAATATCTTGCAAGCATTGAGGAATGAGTAGAAGGTAGTTATTCAGATAACCTTGCATAATGAGCTCCTCAGTATCTGCAGGACTGACACAAGCACAACAATTCATTTATATTTCAATTCTCAACTGATTACAAGGAGAAGGAAGAGGAGTATTATTTTTATTTATATGCAACTATTTCCTTCCACAGTAGACTAAGGGGATACAGACACATGACATAAGGCTTATGTCACACAGTGCATTTTCTCTGCCAACATATAAAATGCAAGAGTAGAGATCCAGTCGTGCAATTTTGGCCTGAAGGGTAATTGTCAAAGTAACCCACAATAAATCAGTGCTACTCTGGGCAATAAATCTCCAAAAATACTTCTCCACCAAGCATAATTGAAATTGCTTGTGGCAAAACCTTTCGGTCCATTCATTTTTCCAAAATTAACTGAAGTTGTTTCGTGAGGAAAACAAAAAGGGTGACTTCACAACATGTATGTTTATGAATGGTGATTTCAATTGTTGCTGGAGAAGTATTCATTAGATTTTTACGATGTATTTTTTGTTTCTAACTTACACTGTATACCAGGGATCCCCAACCTTTTCAACCAGTGAGCAACACTCAGAAGTGAAGGAGTTTGGGAGCAACACTAGCATAAAAAATTTTCTTTGGGTGCCAAATAAGTGCTGTGAACGGCAATTTGATAGCCCCTATATGGATTGTAAACCTACAATGAGGCTGTGTTTGGCAGTGTACCTGGTTTTCATACAATCAAAAGTTGCCTCTAAACTTGGAATTCAAAAATAACCTCCTAATTTGAGACCACTGGGAGCGACATGTTGCTCACGAGCTACTGGCTGGGGACCACTGTTGTATACACTTAAAATAATTCACTCTACAATATAAAATGTAATTCCTGAACCAGCAAGTGTATTTTTTTTAATTTGTAATATTGGTGTGTAGGCAACCATCACAGGTCATTTTGCCTGGTCATGTGCTTTCAGAAAGAGACAGCCCTTAGGATGAAACTGCTTTCTGGCAGTCTGTCATTTTTCCTTCTCAGTGTAACTGAATGTGGTGCAGTGGGACCTGGATATTAACTATGGCGTGCTGTTCTTAGATCTACCAGTCAGCTATTATCTTGTGTTATCTCATTACCTTCCCCTTGTTCTGTTGTTAGGCTGCTGGGGGATATGATTTCACTCCAACTTGCAGTACAGCAGTATAGAGTGGCTGAAGTTTATCAGAGCACGTGTCACATGCCTTGGGACAGCTTGGTAACTGACAATATGTCTAGCCCCATGTCAGATTTCAAAATTAAATATAAAAAAACAGAAAAAAGCTCTTTTGAGAAATGGATCTCAGTGTAGAACGCAGCACTATTAACGGATGCTTTAACAAGCATTACTGTGTAAAATCACTCATTGAAGCAGATACACTTTCTTGTAATTACATAGTATGACTGTAGGGGTTTGCAAGATTTTCCAATCTAAAAGGAAATGTGAGTGACATACTGTATAAGGCTTTTGAACTGTGTGGAAGCAGAGGTTCTGTCACTCTAGTTATGAGCAGAAAGTGCATAATGAAATTCAATAAACCAGTAATTAGTGTGTGTGTGTGTATCAAGGGGTTGCAAAAGGTGAGCACATTGCTGAGGGGTTTGGTTGTAAGCTTAGATGAAGAATTGGGTTTTAAGTGACCATTTGATGGACTTGAGGCAGCGGAAACTTTGTTAACACGTCAGGGAGGGTAATTCCAGTGGTTGAGTACAGTACATACGAAGTCCTGCATGTGGAAATGCAAAAAAGTCATAAATACGAAAAAAGGTCAGTGGCCATGTGCAGCGGAAAGCTTGTATCTGGGAGTTTACTTGATAATGAATGAGGTGCTATGTTATTTTCAGGAAGTGCAAATACAAAACAATCTATTGGTGCTTTCTCTTAGTTTATTGGAAATTATTAACTATTTTTAATTAATTTAAGTACCTTTAACTTCAGATTAAATAAAATTTATTGTATTCAAATTGTAAGAAGGCATATATCACATTATAATGCCCCTTTGAATAGATTCTTATATTCCGATTTATAATTATAATTTGTTTAGTGTTTCAGCAGAAACACAGATTAGTGTATATTAAGAAATGTGTTCAAGTTATTGCTTTGGTGAGCTTGGAAATATTTTGTGTTTTGGATTTTTTGTGCCCCCCCCAAAAAAAAAAATTACATCCCAAATACTACAGTAGCAAACAGAGGGAATGTATTTATAGCTTTACCTTCCTGACACAAATCATTGTTCTATATGAAAAATAGACTGATAACAACTGTATTGAATTTGGTGAACACAATCTCAAGCACAGAGAGATTCAACCCTGTAACCCAGGTTATTAGGTAAAAATAGACACGAACATAAAGCTATCTGTAAAGATTTCTGATGAGTTGATCTGCTTTCACTATGAGACATTCTCAAAACTGTGTCCAATATACTAATTAGCTTTTTAATGACATTTTTGTCAGAATGGTTTGCTCACTGTGCAATACAAGGAGCTCTTGTCACAAATTCTGTCCTTGAATAGCACAGAACAATTGATGTGCTAAATACAACATTACCTGGTATTGGAAGAGTTCTGAAGAACCTCATTACACAGAAAGCAGCTGCTTCCTACAAGATCTCTTTGCTCACTGCTGTGCTTATCAGTTAGCTTTTCTTCTTGACAGAACACAGGCATGTCCATAGACTTCAACATACTGTTTTTTCCATTATTTGTCTCTGTCTTGGTAATATCAAAGGGGCTATGTTTTGACAGTAAGATGTCTAGTGGGGGTGGGTCTTTTTGATTCATGAGTTTAACATCAAAGAAAAATAATTACATAGAATTTATATAGAATTTTTACCCTTATGAATATTTCATAATGTGCAGTCGTGTGACATATAAGAACTGCTATTTCATCTAATCACTTAATCATTTTCTTTTATATCTACTTGAAAGATCACTTGAGAAGTTTAAGAAAAACTGTTGCTTCCTTACCCATATGTAGATTTCCATCCCTAAAGACTTGGGTCACATCTACAAACAAAATGTATGGATGGATACAAGGTGCAAAAAATTATACAACCAACCTGCTTTTTACATTTTAACAGAATGTTAGAAAATGGCAGTAGCAGGGAATGTATAGAATAGCAGTAGGTTTATGCATTCCAAAATGGAATACAAAGACCTGGGTCTGCCCCATGAATATAGCTACCTGTTTTTTTGTCAGCATTGTATTTTTGCAGGGCAGCTGGAAGAGGCATGTCAGCCATACCCTCCCCGGACCTGTCCCCTAAATTGCATATCAGATGCACAAGTTAAGCAATGTCTGTGGCTGAGGATCCAAATGAGCCCTGTACTTACCACTTGTTCTTGGGTATTTCTTTATTATCAGCTATTTATTTAGTACAACCCCATTTACAGTATATAATTGCCATTAGTCCCAGCCACAGTGGATGCAAGGTACCCATCGAATTCAAGATAAGGGGCCGGAACGCCTGCCTATATGTTTTGGAGTGTGTGTGTATGTGACCAGAGAATATTTAAAAATAGTACTCACAGGTGCCTTCTACCCAGGCTCTCCTCTCCAGTACCCACTTGGACTTCTGAGTATGCACTTTCAAAGGGGCTCTCTGCTTTAACCCGTATAATCCATAACAGAAAATAAAGCTATCCTCTGGATCACAATACTAAAAAAACTGAAAAACAAATTACAAATCCTTTTTTAAATAATGTGTTACAGACACAAAATGGGAACACAGTTACCATGATGTACAAGATCACCTGATTCCCACTTCTGATGATGTGCTACAAAAGGGCATGGAATGCATCAGGCGATCTTGCATGTCATCATAACTGTGTTCCCAAATGGTGTCTGTACCACATTGTTTTAAAAAGTACTCCCAATAAAGTTTCTTCAGCTGTTTTAATATTGTGATCCGGAGGAGCATTTTCTTTTCTTACTGATAAGACTTAAAGAACCAGAGAACTCTCACACAGACAAGGTGAGTATATGTAAACTCCGTGTTACACAGTTACATAGTTACATAGTTAAATTGGGTTGAAAAAAGTCCATCAAGTTCAACCCCTTCAAATTAAAACCCAGCATACACACACACATCCCTCCACTCTTTCACACAAACCATATATGTCCATAGTGACTACATCTGTAGCTATGGAAATATATGGTTTTTGTGAAAGAGTGGAGGGATGTGTGTGTGTGTGTATGCTGGGTTTTAATTTGAAGGGGTTGAACTTGATGAACTTGATCATGTTATGTAAGTGATGGACCAAGTAGAGGTTTTGGATATATAGCTGTCTGGATGCCAGCACAACTCGTGTAGAGGTGTAAGTTGCAAGTTGCCTGGGTGCAAATAAAGCCCAAAAAGATAAATATATTACAGAAGGAGGCCCACAGTCACAGGTCTTACAAAAATTATAACAGTGTTTATTAGTCAAAAATAAGAACTAATGTATTGTCTCGCCTCTAGCCTTTCTCAAAGTGCACAAACCAACAAACAGTAACCTTTTCAACCCCCAATGGTGGGAAAAAGGAAATGATGACATCATAGTGCTGTGCTCACAACATAAACATACAGAGTAAGGGTAGGGACAGACAGGGAGAAGGTAATTCGGGGAGATTGTCGCCTGTTAAAAACGCCAGGTGACAGAATCTCCCCGAATCTCCCTGTCTGTCCCCAGCCTCAAGCTAAAATGTAGTCAACAATATAAAAAACAAAGTTAAAAGAACAAAGAGGCACCCAAATGCAAAAAGAAGAGCTTATCTGTGTGTACATAATATTGTAACAATGTCACAAAATTACTAATACTTTAAAGGGTAATAATTTAAACATGTTCAGACAAGACTAAAATAGGGAGATAACATCCTAAAAATGTACAAATCTAAAATATGTGGATGCCACAAAATGTAAACAAGCTTGTGACATTGTTGATAGACCAAATTCATTAATTACCAGATTTTCTTGATCAAACCTAATATAATAATAATATTTACCCCTGTGAATGGGGTGATTAGCCTCCTACAGATGTCTTATGCTAGACTTTGAGGGGAAGTGATGATATAGTACAGAGCAA
Source organism: Xenopus borealis (assembly GCA_024363595.1). Classification (NCBI taxonomy): domain Eukaryota; kingdom Metazoa; phylum Chordata; class Amphibia; order Anura; family Pipidae; genus Xenopus; species Xenopus borealis. The sequence continues at coordinate 108,108,430 of CM044437.1, forward strand.
TTCATTCAACTGTACATCTTATCAAGAACAAACACGTAGTATATAATACCATGTAGTACTGACAAATTCTGAAACCATTTTCCATCCTATGCATTATACTGGGTCATAGACATATAAGGCAGAACTCAGAAAGTGAGAGCAAAAGAACAATGAGAAGGAGAGAAATGTAGAAGGCAAAGAGGGAAAATAAATCATAATCTCAGCATGGGTTGGTGATAACATCAGTCACTGTCACATTTCTCATTATTATGGTCACCTAGCTATAAACATCCAGACTTCTTCTTTAACCCTGGCTAATCAAATCCCTTTGAGAATTACTATAGCAGGGTTGTGTATTAAAAATATAACTTGAATTACGTCACGGTTTAAATCAACCTCCTTTAGAGTATGCTGTAGATCATATTTGTGGTTGAAATAAGAGATCCTTGTCCTTGCTTTAAACAACAGAATGCTATTTATTATTTTTCATGTCTGTGAAAGGGAAAGAAAAAGCATGACA
>CM044437.1:108128978-108139784 GCA_024363595.1 Xenopus borealis
TTTAGTTTCCCAGTAAAACATTATATTGTTTTTTCAGGACAACATGAGCTTTCAAAATATTCTAGAATTTTTGTGTAATTCCATTTCTTTAAAAATATACATATGCTTCTTAGATTAAAAATTAAAAAACAAAATCATGTTTCAAAAAGTACAATCACATATATCAGAAACATTATTTATTTTATGCATACTAGCATAGGAGATTTGGAAAGGACTATGTCTCCTGAACAAGGCAATACCAAATATATATAGTTTTGTGGAGATTTCTCACACTACCAAATTTCCAAAGCACGCTCCACAAAAAACCATACTTCTGATTTCAAGGCCAAACATTCCACTAAAAGTAGGTTTACCCTAGCAAACTACCCATTAATAGAAAGAACAGATTCTGGAGAATCAAAAATGGGTAAATATATATATGTACTCCAAATTACCAAGTTGCAAATTACTAAATTATACATTTTTTATAGAAATTTGTGAATTAAGTTTCCAATCTAAAGCATCATATCGCCCACACATCATTATTAGTGATGGGTGAATTTATTCACAAGGTGTGAATATGCGGCAAATTCCCGCAATTCGCCGTAAAAAAACCAAAACTCATTTCGCAAGTTTCTCGCAAATTAGCGAATTTCGCTGGAAATTAGCAATTTTTTTGGCGAATCAAAACGGGATAGATTCACCCATCACTAATCTGTAATTATGTACAAATGTAAAACACTCTAAATGTGATTGCCAGAAGTCCACTGAACAGTCTGATGCCCAAAATGTATAGGTTTACATAAGCATGTGGCAAATAGGGGCCCCAAAATGTGGACACCCCATTTGAGCCATCAGTTCTGTAATTCCAGATACTGCAAAATCAACACATTTACATAGATTTGGGGGGGGCAAAGGTAGAAAAAAGTACATTCACCCCAGAAAACCATATATTTTCGGAAAGTACGTACACATTCAACCAAATCCAAATTGGTATGGATCTCTTTCTACTCCAAAGCTGCAAACCTTTGCTAAATTGGTTGATTTTGGTGACATTTCCAAAAAATGACCTCAAGATTTCCACCCTGCAGCATCGTATTTCCCACATACTTTTAGGTATCAAGACAAATCACTAGTGATGGGCCAATTTATTCGCCAGAGGCGAATTCGCGGCGAATTCCCACGATTCGACGCTGGCGAATAAATTCGCGAAACGCCAGCGAAAATTTGCCCAAAAAAATTGCGAACAAAAAACAAGTTGCGCGTCAAAAACGCGACTCATTTCGCGAATTTTTTCACCAATTCGCGAATTTCGCTGGAAATTCACGAATTTTCTGCTAAGCGAAACGGGGGAGATTCGCCCATCACTACAAATCACCCCAAATATGAAAGCCTGGGGTGCTGTGAACAGTTTTATGTCTACTATGTTTAGGTTTACCTAAGAATGTGGCATATAAGGGCCCCAAAATGAAGACCCCCCATATGGTCTGTTATTTCAGGTATTGCAAAATAAACACATTACATTGTTCGGGGGCAGGCAAAGGTAGAAAAAGTATATTCACTCCAAAAAAACTTTTCAGAAAGTACACATTCCCCAGAATCCAAATTGGGTATGCATGTCTTTCTACTCCAAAGCACCAAGCTGCAAACCTTTCCTAGCTTTGGTGATTTTGATGACATTTCCAAAAAATCCCCTCAAGATTTCCACCCTGCAGCATCGTATTTCCCACATACTTTTAGGTTTCATGACAAATCACTCCAAATATGAAAGCCTCGGGTCCACGGAACAGTTTTATGTCTAATATGTTTACCTAAGCACGTGGCATAAAGGGGTCCAAAATGAAGACCCCAATATGGTCTGTCATTTCAGGTACTGCAAAATCAACACATTTAACATAGTTGGGGGGGGAGGCAAAGGTAGGAAAGAGTACACATTCTCCTGAATCCAAATTGGGAATGTATGTCTTTCTACACCAAAGCACCAAGATGCAAACCTTTCCCAAATTTGGCCAAAAATCATCCTACACAATTGAATTTCCCACATACTATTAGGCATCAAGATAAATCACCCCCATATGGTCTGTCATTTTAGGTACTGCAAAATCAACACATTTACATTGTTTTGTGGGGGGGGGGGCAAAGGTTGTAAAAAGTACGTTTACCTAAACTTTCCTAAATTTGACAATAAAAGCAGCGGTTTTTACATTTCTGAAAATCACCTAAAATATATTGCAATTGGCAACATTTATCTCACCCAATTTCTTACATACAATTGAAAAACACCCTAAATGTTGATGCCAAGGGTCTACTGAGAAGTTTGATGCCCAATATGCATAGATATACCAAAACAGCTGACATGTGTAGACCCCAAATAAAAATATAGCATATGGTAACTTCATACATATGGTGTGGCACTGTCCTCCAATACTAAAATTCTGGAGAGATCTAGTAGGCACCATAGCAACTGATTTGGGGACACCACAGGTGGTAAACCCAGAGGTCTGCCTATTGGGGGTTATAGATGATTTAATTCTGACTAATGTAATCAGAATCTGTTTTCGCACCCTTATGTTCTACGCAAAAAAAAACCCATCATCATGCACTGGATGAGTCAGACCCTTCCGAATGCATCATTCTGAAAAGACTAGTAGATGGGGTCCTTCCGCTAATCAAACTAACCTAGGAAACTAGAGGTGCAGTGGATAAGTTTGCAAGGGTTTGGGGGGGCATGGTGTGAACAGAACTCTATAGATTTGTGAAACCAAGATCTAAAACTAACCAACAATAATGATACCATAACCTGCTAATGTACTGATTACATGTTTATGTATTGTAAAGAACACTAAACAGCACTGTGTTTTTGTGTTAATTGTTTATTGTTATAAAATCAATAAATCATTACCTTAAAAAAAATATATATATATAGCATATGGATATTCTCGGCTGCTGATTCGCCTTCGGTGAAGAAAAGCCCCTGACTGTGTAATACGTGCCACAAGACCCTCCTAAAAGCACAAAGACCTCCCATAACCATATATTTCCAACGAATTGCCTAAAAATAGCCTAAAAATATTGCAATTGGTCACATTTATTTCACCCAATTTGTTACATACAATTTTAAAGCACCCTAAATATTGACTCCAAGGTTCTGCTGAACAGTTTGATGCCCAATATGCATAGCTATACCAAATCAGATAACATGTATGGACCCTATATGAATTTTCTTGGCTATCTATTCACCTGTTGTGAATAAAGGCCCCTGACTGTGTATTATATGCCACAAGACCGCCTAACAGCACAAAGACCCCCAAAACCATATATTTTTACAAAGTACACATTCTAACAAATCAACAATAGGTAATTATGTCTTTCTACTCGAAACTACCATACTGCAAAGCCATGCTAAATGGAGCGGTTTTTATTACATTTCTGAAAATCGCGTAAAAATATTGCAATTGGCCACATTTATCTCACCTAATTTCTTAGAATTGTACAACACCCTAAATACGGATGCCAGGGGTCTACTGAACAGTTTGATGCCCAATAGGCATAGATAAACAAGGCATTGGCATGTGCGTACCCCAAATAAAAATAGTGCATGTGAAATTTCATCGCTGTCAATTCACCTTCTCTGAACAAAGCCCCCTGACAGCATATCATGTACCCAAGACCCTCTAACAGCACAAATATCCCACTAAAACCATATATTTTAGGAAAATACACATGTTGACAAATCAAAAATGGGTTATTAGGTCCTTTTGCTACCAAACTGCAAAGCTACCCTAAATGGCAGAGGTTTTTAAGACATTTCTGAAAATTATCTAAAAATATTGATATAAGCCACATTCATCTCAACTATTTCTTACATACAAATGGAAAACACCCTAAATATTGCCTCCAAGAGTCTACTGAACAGTTTGATGCCCAGTATGCATAGATAAACCAAAGCAGGTGGCATGTACGGACCTCAAGTAAAAATAATGCATATTCATTATCTCGGCTGCCAATTCGCCTTCTGTGATCAGAGACCTTTCACTGCATATGTGCCACAAGACCCTCCTAACAGCAGAAAGACCCCACAAAATCATATTTTTGGAAAGTACACAATCTGATGGATCCAAGATAAAGACGTATTTCTACATGAAACTACCAAATTGTAAAGCTTTTCTAAACAGAGGATTTTGACAACATTTCTGAAAATTGCCTAAAAATGTTGCAGTTTGCTGCATTTATCTCACATACTGTATGTTTACATACAAAGAAAAATCACCATAAATATGGAAGTCAGAGGTCTACTGAATAGTTTGATTTCTAGTGTTTACAGATTTACCAAAGTTTTTTTATTAAAGGTTTCCTGGGCTTGTGTAGTGCAATGTAGTGGCTGTAACATATACTTCTTTTATACGTTGAAATTTGCACGTTATGCAATTAGGCATCTCTAGCGTAAATGCGGTTTGCCTGGCAAAGTAACACTAGCACAACTACGCTACCATTCACCGACCTTAGCATAACTTCGCACTTATGGAGGAAATTGCTTATGAAGCTCAGGTTCTCGTGGGACCCCATTTACCACCATTACTTGTTCTCTGGCATGTACCAAAGTAGGATCTCACATCTGGGCAGTTCTAAATGCTCCCCTAGAAAAATCTGGAAGGTCTGGAAGAACAGAATGGGAGGAAGTTTCCTCGTCATCCTACCCAAGCATGACCTGTAACGGGGAACCACCCCCCCCCCACACAGGTTACTTTAGTCTCCAGACTTGAGTCTTCAGACCCAACATTTCCCTCAGGAACACTTTTTGCAATTTCATGATTTACAACCTTTTGTTCTGGCAGTGCCGCTGTGGAAGTATCACTTTCACACTTAACCTGTATTGGTACGGACACTTTAGTTTGTACATTACCCCACAGTTCCCAGAACAATGGAAAGTCTTGCCCAAGAATAATCTGGTGCAATTGTTTTTTTACCACACCAACCTCATGAGTAATTATGCCACAAGCAGTGACAATTGTCACTGGCAATAGCGGATATGTCCGAGTGTCCCAGTATATGCAACTAACAGAGTGTTTGCTTCCTGACGCATCTTCTTGGAAACACCCCCTTGTACAAGTGTAACCATACCTCCTGAAATAAGCAGGACTTTACCAGAAACACCATTCACACACACTTTACATTCAAAACATTCTTCTGGCAAATCAGGACCTGCAATGCAAACTGGTTGAGCAGAAAAGGATATGCTCCGTAGGGCATCACACTGCATACAGTAGGTTCCACCTGTAAGGGACACTGAGCCCGCATCTGGCCCCATGCCTAGCACCTCCAATACTGCATGCCCCCAGACTTCTGGGGTGTTGAGGGGCCTGGCTGTAATGCAGGAGGGACAATGGATAATTGCTGTCCTTTATGCTGGTTTTAGGGTTCCACGGAGATCTCCTTCCCACTGAGGTAAACTTTGCCGCCCGTGTTGCAGCTTGGTCTAGATGACTTATCGGGGGTAGTAGCTCCTACACTGTGGTGTATCTCTCCACCATCTCCACCAACCGGTCCACTGTTTAGGGTCTCCATGACTGACCCAGCGCTGTAGTTCAACTGGCAGTGACCTCAGAAACCGGTCTAGCACAAAGCGTTCCACCAACTGTGGACCGGTGATTGTCTCAGGCTGCAGCCACTTTGTTGCCAGCTGTATTAGATCATACATTTTTGACCTTGGTGGAACATTCTTCCGAAACTTCCAGCTGTATACCCTTGTGCCCTGACTGCTGTAGTCACTCCCAGACGGGCAAGGATTTCTGCCTTGAGCCGGTCATAGTGGAGGGTGTCTGCAGGGGTGAGGTCATAGTAATCTTTCTGCGGATCCCCAGACAGGAATGGGCCAAGGAGACCAGCCCATTTGTCTCTGAGCCATCCTTCGCGCTCTGCAGTCCTTTCAAAGGTCATCAGAAAGGCTTCCACATCATCTGTGGGCATCATCTTTTGCAGGAAATTACTTGCCCTCATTACGGTCTGGCTATTAGGGTTAACCACTGCTGTTTCTCACCCATGAGCTAACTGTTATACTGCCTCAGCCAGCATTTTGGACTGTACCTCAGTAGAATCACGCAGGGCAGTGGCTTGTAGTTGCATCCCTGAGTGCAGCCAGTTGCACCTCTGTGGCCTTCTGCTGAGCTGCCATGCTCTGCTGCAACTGCACTGTTGCCATGGCTAACTGCTGCAGCAACTCCTCCATGATAAACATTTAAATGTCAGTTTTTAAACAGCAATTTTCCTTTTGGCCTTTTCTGTAATGCACACTCCTGCATCCGAGCACCAGTTGTAAAGTTCAGGGGGAAATGGGATCACCCATGCACTACGGCCACAACACAGTAGTAGTAGTAGTAACACTGAACAAAAATGGGAAGTCTTTAAAATGCTGCTTAATAAATCAAGTATAAGTCAGTATATTCCACTTGTAAGCAAGGAACATCGTTGTAAAGCAAAACCTTTTTGGTTCAATAGAAGTGTTGCGGTGGGTAAGAAAAGACATGCTTTTAAGGCTTTCAAGATAGCTGGGACAAATGAGGAACCAGCTAGTGAAGGTTTCCTTATTAATAGTCCCAATTCTAATAATACATCTAATGATGCAAGGTTCACACATAATGAAATTCAAAAGAGACTAGAGCATGCTAAGATAAACAAAAATCTAGGGCCAGATGGGATTCATCCCATGGTACTTAACAAGCTTAGCTCTGTGATTGCCAAACCTCTCTACTTAATTTTTCAGGATTCATTGAGGTCTGGCATGGTGCCAAGAGACTGGCGAATTGCTAATGTGGTGTCGCTATTCAAAAAGGGATCCCATGCTCTGCCTAAAAACGTCAGTTAGTCTGACGTCGGTGGTAGGAAAGCTTTTCGAAGGATTAATAAAGGATAGGATACTGTACTTCATAGCAAATAACAATACTATAAGTTTGTGCCAGCATGGCTTTATGCGTAATAGATCTAGCCAGACTAACTTAATTTCTTTTTATGAGAAGGTAAGCAGGGACCTCAATTCTGGGATGGCTGTGGATGTGATTTACTTAGACTTCGCTAAAGCATTTGATACAGTGCCGCACAGAAGATTACTGGTTAAATTAAGGAATGTTGACCTGGAACATAGTATTTGTAACTGGATAGAGAACTGGCTAAAAGATCATTTTCTAATTGGACCTGTATTGTTAGTGGGGTACCGCAGGGCTCTGTACTGGGTCCCTTGCTTTTCAACTTGTTTATTAATGACCTGGATGTTGGCATTGAAAGTATGGTTTCTATTTTTGCAGATGATACTAAATTTTGCAGAATTATAGGCTCCATGCAGGATGCTGCCACTTTGCAGAATGATTTTTCTAAGTTGGGAAACTTTCAAAGAGAGTTATTCTTGTGCTAAATATTCCCATATCTCAGGGTACTCTTTAATTTTAAGGGTAAAATGTGGTGGTTTTTTAGCATACCTAGAAAAATCCCTTAAAAAAAAAGAAACATCTTATTTATTCCAAATATGCCTTATATAACACTTTCATTAAACAGTCTAAATAAGCAGATTGATACTATGAAGAACAATTTGCTAGAGGTAAATACATGTTGTTTTTAAATGTTCTTTATCATATCATTGGCTATTGTTTGTGATGATTGTGTCTGATTCAGGAAAATCCTTCTAAAATAGAGTTTAAAGGCCAATAGCCAAGGATGATTACAATTATAGGGGTGACATTGACTTATTCTAACAATCATGTGAGGTCAAGTTGTAAAGCCAAGTTTTTAACATCACATTCTAGGATTCTGGGCATCTCATAAAGTCATACTAAAACTCCCATAGCGTAAGGTCAGCAAAGAAGCAGTTAAATTGTTTTCAGTGCAGCTGCATTAAACCTTGATATTTCTGGTTGGGTGTTTTATTGCAGTAATGTGTCATCACAGCTACATCTGTCACATTCTATTATGAAATGTAACAAGATTTGACTGATACTAGTGGACAGAATAGGTTGGATGGTATGTCACTGAGCAAATATAAATAAGAGCTCAGTTTCCCTCATGTTTTTCTCACTGCCTAGCTTTTGTACCAATTTACACTGTAGACAGAACGCTATACAATTTTATTACAACCACAACTAAAAATTTCATTCTCTGTCTTTGTATTTCCCTAGGGATGAATATTTAATGGTGTGTATGCATTGATGTGCCATCTTGAAATGGAGAAAAATCTACAATAGCATAAAAAGTACAGATCTATATAATATATGTGACTGGACTGCTTAGAGAATGACCACACAGCACAAATATATGAAAATAAGTGATGACAACATATAAAATTATGTATTAAAAAAGAAGGAATATAACCCTGCACACTGCCAGTATTTATAAATATATATCAGATAAAACAGAGAAAACACTTCTTTGTCTAAATAAAGCATTTTTTGTCATTTTCTAGTAGTTTGAGCTATTGGCTAATCCCAAACTTCCTTTTTTAGTACAAACCAAGGGCACACATACATACTAACACTCAAACATCTGTCAAAGGGTCTAAGACCACAGATATTAATAACAACTTGATTGAGGAACCTTGACATGTCAGATTATAGGGTATGTATTTCAATGCATTGGGTTGAAAATGAGGGACAAAGATTTTGGTAGGGGAGCACTCATTGTCATTTACAGCAAAATAAAACAATCTTTATATAGTATACTCCTAATGAGAAAACATATTCCTTCTTCGCAGCAGTATCTCATACAACCATGTACAATAGAAACTACAACAGCACAAATATTACACTGTGCTCTGAAAACATTTGCCTTTGGATTAAAAAATGGTAAGCGAAGAGTATATATAGTTGGAGCTCTAGGCCACTCAACATCAGTGCCAAAAATTCTTAGTTAAACAAGAAATGTTTATTCAGATAGCAAGCATATTTAACAAATGTTGTGCAAAGGCACATACATGCAAGATCCAGTAGAGTCAAGCAATGTAAAAAAGAATTAAAAAATCAATTTGTTGACACACTCGGATTTTTTTTTACAGTTGTTAAAGTGTAAAAAGTGTTGTTAAATAGAAAACTTATGGATTCCCAATGCTGGAAATTTTTTTCCCCATATACTTTTACTGCATTTACCAAGGAAGAGCAATCCTATGAAAGATCATATTGAACATTTGTTTAAATTTTCCCTTAGATTTTTTTAATTGATCCATTCCATATATAAGGAAAATAGAAAATAAAAATTAGACACATTTGTACAGTCATATTGAACAATATACAGCTCTCTTATTATACAAGAGACATAGTTAGGAATCTATATCTACTTGAAAAGGGCTTCTCTCTAAACCCCATCCTATTGCAACAGAGTTTGTAGTCTTAAGACTAGACTTGGGAGTTATGCTGGTTTATGATCAGTTGTCAAACATCTATATATTGATTAAACATGTAAATGCCATCTTCAGTGCACTTAAGGCAGTCGAAATTGCATTACAAGTTAAGTTTAAATAATCTTGCAGGCAAATCCCTATTTAGGCAAACACAGTAGTCCTATTCTGACTCCCCCAAAATGCATGTTATAGAGCACAAAAGAACAGTAGAGCTGGAAACAGATGGATCACAATATGAAGTGCTATTTTTCCATATTGCTTTATGGAACTTGGGCTTGCACTAATTTTATGTATAATTGAGGAGGACCAAAGGTAGCTGCTTACAATAATATAAATGTGAGTAACTTTTAGAGTACAGAAGGAAATAACTCCTCATGAAGCAAGTCCGTTATGTGTTAAACTAACAATTTGGAAAGTTAATGATCCCTGGAACAACAGATTACTATTAACATCATTGGATTAACAAGGTTATTTCATTAATCACACCTTAATTTGTCAATAATATTCTTTTTTATACTGTATGTTAGTATTTGTATTACAATTTCAAATCATGTTCTAATGTACCATATTCTTAAAAAACTATGTATTTCTACAAGTTTATTTTATGACCCTATTATTATTGTGTGTACAGAGAAAATAATATAATTACATTACTGACTTCTATAACAGGACACCATAGCTATTCCAGATAAGAACACTAACTAGATGGTGCTATCCATAATAACATAATCTGAAATGGTTTCTAGTTTTTTAATATTTGAAATTTAAACTTCTCCCCCCACTTCTCAGTGGGGGAGCAAATTGTCTAGTCTAACTGGCCTTATGGTAATTAGTTTTGGCTTGTTTTAAAAAAATGAAAGTCCAACCTCTTCCTCTTTTTTCTCTATGCATAAGGGCATGTTTACAAGACCTAATTTTTTCCTGTATTCTTTTATCCTTTAGATCAGTTTGATTAAATTTCTGAGAATGTTTTTAAGGGCACAATGAATTAGGGTGGGTTTTAAATAGTCCAGGGGTCTGGATTCAGTCAGTTCACATAGTGTGACATGAAACCTGACCCGAAATTAAGGCCCTATCTTAATATGTTGAATTCATAAATCTTCCTTTCCTGTTCAGTTTTAAAGTTCCCTTTTAAAATTAAAACCTGCTTGTCCTGAAGACTGTGATTTTGACTGCAGAAGTGTTGCCCCACTCGTGTATCACATGATTTGGTGTTGATTTTATGTCTGTGATGGTTCATCCTTGTGCACAATTTTTGATGTATTTACAGGTTTCACATCTTTTGTTGTTGCAGGGCAATCAGATTAGGTGGTTGTCTATAAGACAAGAGAGGTAGTTCCGGGAATATTTGTTTTAGTCTGGTATCTGTGTGGAGCATGGGTTGCAGGTCTCTGGCTATTTTTCTAATAATGTTTAGTTGTGGGTAGTAGGTAACTACAACAGGTATTTCA
>CM044437.1:108146312-108202431 GCA_024363595.1 Xenopus borealis
ATATATATATATATATATATATATATATATATATATATATATATGTTTCCAGGCTACACAGCACTTTAACCTCCTGACGCCATTGTGCCGAGGAGGGCGGCAAAGAGTCTTTCCACTTTCTTGTGATAATTTTTCTAGCTAGGAATAAGCATTCTTTAATAAAAAGACCTTATAGGTACATAAAGGTATCATTAAGGCCTATACCAAAAAGCCCCACGTGTTTTGAGAGATTTGCCTCCCTGATAGCATTTAAAGTATCCAGGACTTCTGTCCAATAGCGTATTAGGGCAGAGCAGTCCCATACCATGTGGGTGAGGGAGGCATTTTGTGTGTGACACCTGGGACATTTGGAGGAGGACTCAGAGAAAATACTATGCAGTTTAGCTGGGTAATAATAAGCCCTGTGTATCAAGTTTCATTCTGTCCCTGTAATTTATGGAGACCGATAAGAGCGAAGCCAACAGCTCTTCCCAGTCTTCGTCTTCCAGCTCCCCGATCTCTCTCTCCCACTTCTCCTTAAGGGACATTAAAGGTTTGTTATAGAGTGTTGTTTTAATCCTGCATATATCTTGGATATGAGGCCCTTTGTAGAGCCTTGCGAAAGGCAATACACTATGCTATATTGGGCTAATGTAATTGGGTGCAGACTATGCTTATATATTAAACACCTCTTTATTTGGATGGATCTTAGCCATTGGTGTGGCGGCAGTTGCTGACTGTCTTGCAGCATTTCGAAAGGGACCATAGTGCTGTGTCACCATACATCCCCTATCTCTTGGATCCAACATCTTTCCCATATTGGATTCTTACCTTTGTCACCAATCAATTGTAGTGTGACTATTGATGCAAATGAGAATAAAACTTTCTCATTTCACTTTGCAGAAAAATTTGTGAAATTTCACGTGCATTTTGTCAAATGCATTTAAGTTAAATGGTGCATTTTTAGCTATGCTTTTTTCTGGTGCCTTTTTTGAGCCAACACACTATTTGTTAAATATGACTATGAAGATTCTCATTCATCCAGGTCATGGTATATCTAATACGAGTAACTCAAAACAACTGGACTTGCTGAGGAATTTTAATGAAGACGTTTCACTGCTCATCCAAGCAGCTTCTTCAGTTCAACTGAAGTGTAGGGGAGTTGTCAGCATATAGACTCTTCTAACAATCCAATCACAAGGGAACATTGTAACTCTTCAGAGAGGTGATATCTGAAATTCATAGAGGTGTTAATTCTGTGTAGTTACTATGATATGATTACCAATGTGTGATGCAACTTCTAGACACAGGTGTTACTTGTGAGAGTTGCATGAATGGATGTGAGAAGAGTCCTGAAACTGCCAGTGTACAGATGTTAGAACATTTTACTATTTGTTAAATAGATTTACTTACATGGAGTAGAGAAAACAATGGGAGAATTCTGTGAGCCTGCAACCGGTAATTGACATTACATAACTGTATTTGGTCTTAACTTAGCTGAGCAGGTACACTAGGCTCTTTTCAATCATCCATGATGGCATTTAGCAATAATAAAATATAGTATCTCTGGGCCACTTGCTATTAATATTTCTGCCCTAACAATAACCAGTGCTATAAGTTCTAATGAATGTCTTTAAAGTTCATGGAGCATGTCTTTCTTTGTAACAATTTTAATTTGGCCTAATATTTCATCCCCAAATTTTTAAGCTAGAAGATCGGTGTGAAGCTTTTCTAGAGTGTTTTTATGAAGCAGGGAAAGAAAACTGAAGAAGCTGAATTTTATTTATAAGGCTTGCATTTTAATTACAGACCTTCATAATGATCTCATCAGATATTTCATTGCTCAACACTGCTGTTAATCTTTAAAGAAATGAGAAACATGTCTTACAAAGAATATTAATTACTACTTAATCTGCAATTTAACAGGTTATGAGCTATTTTCAATCATCAAGCACCATGATAGTTTTACTAAATATGGCTAATAGCCACTTGCAGTATCTATTTTATTTAATCTGTGTGCCCTATTCATATATTTGGATATTGTCATCATTTTAAGCTCAGTTATCAGTCTCGTCTTAAAAAGCAAAAGGGGAAGGCTCAAGGGGCAGTCACAGGAATGCAAAACTTCATGGTGAGGCAGTAAATAAACATTGTTACTCTAAACCAATCATGAAATGATCAATATTAAAAAATGTAAAAGTTGTAAACTTGAATAACATTGAGATAATTCCTTTATATGTAAAAGTTTCCAATTTTTCAACAGAAGAATGACGAGTCACACAAATACATTTTTAAGATCTCTTTGGAAAAATATTTTCTTCATACCAATAATTCATTGTCATTTTTTAAATGCACATTTTTTGACCTTCCCCATAAAGGCTTGAGGTAGCATCTGAGAATAGGGTGGCTTAGTGGGTGGTCATGTTGTTGATGGAGTTATAGGCTAGAATAAAAAGGAAACTTTTAAGTGATTGTCTCTGTCTAAAATGGCATTGGACAGTGCATTCCGGAGGATGGAAAACTTTTAACTAACTCTTTTAACTAACTCCACTTTATTGAGTGATTTCTTTTCCTTTCTTACAGCTTAGTTGCGGCACAATTTTGGTGCCTCACCTTTCCCTGACATAGGCTGCTGTCCCTTTCTATATCACTGCCAAATGGCCACCATGTTTCCTGTTCCTGTTATATTTATTTAATTTTCACTGTGCCACCATGCTTCCTGTTCCTGTGTTAGTTATTCACTTTTCACTACCAACAACTTTAAAGGATAAGTAAACCTTTAAAATAAATGAATGGAAAATTAATGAGGGTGCTATAACTTTTGCAATGTACATTGCAATGATAATTGCGCTGATCTGTTTCTCTTGTCTTCTCAAGTCCTTGGTTTTCTGTTCTCTTTCTCTCTCTCTCTCTCTCTCTCTGTCTCTCTGAGAATATCCCATCAATAAAAAAAATTCTCTCTCATTCTGTCTTGTTCTTTCTCTTAGAGGCTTCGGATGGCATATTATTTGCCTTCCTTTGTATTAGCCAACAATTAGGTAGGATGAAACAGAGGAATTTGAGTCTTTTACAGATGTTAGAACATTTTACTATTTGCTAAATAGATTTACTTACATGGAGTAGAAAAAACGATGGGAGAATTCTGTGAGCCTGCAACCGGTAATCAACATTACATAACTGTATTTGGTTTTAACTTAGCTGAGCAGGTACACTATTCTCTTTTGAAGGACCCATAACTTTTCAATCATCCATGATGGCATTTAGCAATAATAAAATATAGTATCTCCGGGCCACTTGCTATTAATATTTCTGCCCTAACAATAACCAGTGATCTGTTTCTCTTGTTTTCTCAAGTCCTCGGTTTTCAGCTCTCTCTCTCTCTCTCTCTCTCTCTGAGAATATCCCATCAATAAAAAAAATTCACTCTCATTCTGTGTTAGTACGTTTAAATTAAAAAATTTTGTATAGTTGTTATATTTTTGTCCCATAGGCTTAATGTGCTGATCACTAAAAAGTAGTTCATTCTCTATGTATGTTATGCGACTATTCTCACACTGGTCTTTGCTCCATGTTTTATTAAAAGATAAGATTTGCATAGCCTCTTGAGACCACTAAAGCACATGATACCCTGAGGGTATGAGTTATGACAGAAATGTGTTTTTTCTTGCTATAAGTGACTTACTTTCCTTTGTGTTGTTCATTGAGTGATCAATATAGCAAGAGGTCCTCAAAAGGCTAACATTGTTCAGAAAAGCAGTTAAATGTTCCTTTTGAAGAGATTCTAGAACTTCTTATTTAAACCACATGATGTGCAAGTGTCGTCCAAACTGTTTACCTGTGCCTTACTGTAACAGCAAATTTATAGGACTCAAAACTGGGATACAAAGGGACATCGGGGGGGCATATATTAGTGCCTCACATTTGTCTGGAATCAGCAGTGGTTTATAATTATAATAATGCTCATTCAAACAAGCTAATATACAGTAGGCACTTGTGAAGACGTATATTAATTGTGGAAAAAGGAAACATACCCGATATCACCCACCTGGGCATGTTGGGGAGTTGTACGTTCATTTGGTGACATTGCCAAATGAGCGGATCTCTCGATGTATGGCCACCTTTATCAGAGGCACATCATCTTGTCTCACTGTGCAAACGAATACACTGCTGAGATGACAATAAAGTTTACTTTGACCTTTGACGTTTCTTAAGGGCTAGTGCCCAAAACTGCACTGCCTAATCAAGGTGAGGCCAAGTCGGCAGTTTTTTGGCCAGTGTATGGGGCTCTCAGATGGGCTTCCTTAATCAATATCTGGTGGAGAGTCAGACAGATGTCGATCGGGCAAGGATAAAAATCCTGTCAGATCGAATCGGCATCTGTTCGTTGATGCTGTCCCTCAATCCAACCGCCCATATACCTAATTTATTTGAGTGTTGGGCCCTAAAGCCAATGATCGGATAAGCCCGATATCACCCACCTCAAGGTGGGCATGTTGGGGAGTTGTACGTTCATTTCGTGACATTGCCAAATGAGTGGATCTCTCTATGTATGCCACCTTTATCAGGGACCTACCCTTTATCAGAGGCAAGAGTTTGTTTTCATTCTTCGATTTAATGCAGTACTTTAATTGCTCTAGTACCCACAGATTGGCACAGCCTGGAATTAGATAACTTCTTATCTGCAAAAATCCCCATTTCCATTGCTGCCCAGTTTTCCAATTTAGTGAATGAAGTTCAATAAATGGTCCAAACTCTCTAACCCTCAAGAAAAGTTAAAAGATATTCTACCACAACAGGGAGATTATACTATAATAATTGTAGTCTAGGTCAGGTTAAGTGTGATGATTCTGTGAAATTTGAGACATTTTCCATTTATGTATCAGCAATACAAAACATAAATAAACACTTTATTAAGGACACCAAAATAATATTTGCTCACAATTGACATTCCTAAATTATTATGTACTTTTGCATTAACTTGTATCTAGGTTATGTATAGAAATCTATACAAGACATAGATGGAGAGTATTTTGTCACCATTAGGGATGGGGGCGAATTTATTCGCCAGCCGCGAATTCGCAGCAAATAAATTCGTGAAACACCAGCAAAAAATTGCCTGGCGAAAGTTCTGCAAAAACGAGACGTGCGACGAAAATGACGCAACAATTTTTCGGCAAAGCGAATCTGGATAGATTTGCCCATCACTAGTCACCATAGCTAAGAGGAAGAAACCTTGAAGTAACTACAATTTAATAACTGTAAAAATCATGTTGGCCATATCTTATACCATAACATATTGAAGAAAATCAACTAGTACATAATCTTCAATCATTCATTCTGTTCATTGCTTTTTGAAGTAATACAAATGAGCAACTGTAGTTCACTTTACTGCAAATGCCAATCTAAGTCAAGAGCAGGTAGCTGTTTTAATTGTAGTCTACTGAACACAGTTTTGTGTAGGATAGTCAGATTTGAGTGCATTAAAGGCACTTCAGTTCTGTGCTTCCTTTCTCTTGGTAATTATCTATACTGTTATTAGCTTTTAAAGAATGAATCATTTACTAACACATTGGAAAAGGAAAATATTGAACCTACTTCGAGTACAAATGTGAAACCTTGACATGAATCACCTGAAATTATGTATTATGCTTTGTTCCTCTGCCAGATCACAAGCTGGCAACAAATCACAACTGTGATTCGGAATACTTTTCAACAGGCCCTTTGTTTGACACAGACTAAGGTCATATTTGAAACCAGAAATATTTGGCCTCAGGGGGAAATTATTTCTAGTCAGGTTGTGAGATGACACTTTATTGTACAGTATGAGAGAATTCTTTGACCTTAAATGATGAAATGTGTCACCTCTGTTCCTTGTCCCTTGTTGTTCTGCTGAAGTGTTTTACCTTGACATAAAGCTGTTGGCTGATTGAAATTCAGGGCTGGCACACAATCTAATTCATAACACATTAACACAAGTTGTCATTGTTAATGACCGTGGTATAGGAAGCTATGGACTTTGAAGCAGAAAAAAGAAATATAGGCAATAGAAAAGCTTTTCTTAAAATCCAATTTGGAACTAATGAGACATCTGAAAATAGTAAACATTCCCTGTTTATAACTCTGTTATGTATGTGAGGCATGCTGTGAAAACATATTGTTGTCCCTTTGAACTGTGATTTTCTTATACTTTCCTTCATTTTTTTCAGATTTAAGGAGATCAGCATTCAATTTTTGCTCTAGGGCAATGACCCTGATTTCTGTATAAATTCTGGTACAGGTATGGGAACTGTTATCCAGAATGCTCAGGCCTGGGGTTTTCCGGATAATGTATTTTTCCATAATTTGGATCTTCATAATTTACGTCAATCCCTCTCAGATTTAAGGAGGTCAGCATTCCATTTTTGTTCTAGGGCAATGAACCTGACTCCTGCATAAATTCTGGTACAGGTATGGGACCTGTTATCCAGAATCCTCGGGGCCTGGGGTTTTCCGGATAATGTATTTTTCCATAGTTTGGATCTTCATACCTTATGTCAATTAGAACATTATTTAAACATTAAATAAATCCAGTAATCTGGTTCTTTTTCCAATGAGGATTAATTATACCTTAGTTTGGATCAAGTACAAGGTACTCTTTTATTATTACAGAGGAAAAGGAAATAATTTTTTCAAGTTTGGATTATTTGGATAAAATAGAGTCTACGGGAGATGAACTTTCTTGATAACAGATCCCATACCTGTAGTACAAGGAAATGTTTTAATATTACAAAAAATAAATAAAAAAAAGTAAATATTTGATTAAAATGGAGTCTATGGGAGTTAGCGATGGGCAAATCTGACCTTTTGTCACAAAATCATGAGAATTCTGCAAACTGCAAAGTTTATGTCATTTGAGACGAGGCAAATATTTTTTGTTGCACACTAGTGATGGGCGAATTTATTCGCCAGGGGCGAATTCGCGGCGAATTCCCGCGATTCGCCGCTGGCGAATAAATTCGCGAAACGGGCAAAAAAATTCGCCAACAAAAATTCACCGCGCAAAAACGAGTCGCGCGTGGTTTTTGACGGCGAAGCGAAACGCGCCCGTTTCGCCCATCACTATTGCACACTCATTTTTTTCACCCATTGGAGTCTATGGGAATTTTTCCAGTGAAACTATGTGAAAAAATTCACTCATCCCTAGAGATGACCTTCCAGTAATTCAGAACTTTCTGGAAAATAGATCCCATACATCTATACTGTATATGTGCTGGAAGTCATTTGGTGGGGTTTGTTTGACTTTTTTATCTTTTCCAATCCAAATTAACTATGTAAAATTTAGTAATGTAAAGGCTTGGATTACTGGTGCCCCATCTCCAGTGTTAAACCGTAGGAAGGTTATTTAAGCTATTTAAACCTCAAGAAATACTTCAGTGAAAAACTATGAATACCAGTGAAACATTGGAGAGCACTATTTTCTCTACACTGTATCACTTTAATTTGCTTAAGTGCAGTACATTAAGGGGCCGATTTACAAAATTCACATGTATTCATGTGAATAAAATCGAATTCGATCGAATTTGATTGAACATTTGATCGTAGAATCTATTCGATTGGTCGAATATGCAAATTAGGCATATTCGAACATTGAATAGTGAATGATCGAATGATCAAATAGATTCGAATGATCGAATATTCAAACATTCGATCGTTCGATCAGCGAAGGATTTAAAATTTTTAAATTATTCGATTGCCTACTTCGCCAGATTGGACCTACCGAATTGTAATAGAAGTCTATGGGAGCCCTCCCATAGGCTTCTGAGGCTAAGTCCTGATCGAATAGGATTTGTACGATTGAAGTCTTCGATAGTTCGAATCATACGAATCATTGGAATGATCGAATAATTCATTTGAATGGCCGAATGATCATTCGATCGTTATTCGATCATCGAATGACCGAAGATCGAATAAAAGGGTAGCCTAAAACTTTTCGATTAGCATTCGAAAATTGAATGCTAATCGAATATCGAGGGAATTCTATTTTTTTTTGGGGAATAATAGTAAATATGCCCCAAAGTCCTGCTGGATAAAATATAACCATGTAGAAATCATATTTATAAAAGGTATACATTAAAGATAAAAACAATAATTACTATTAATGAAGTAATAATTGTACTTCCTTTACTCCCAGTATATTTTACATTATTAACTGCATAAAATTATTAATGGAGAACATGATATTAATATTGCTAAAGGGTCTAGTCTTTATATTGTGAATTTCCCAGAATAAATTAATGGGCTAAATGACCATATTAATCCTAGGATGCATATTTTATTTGGTAAATTGCAACTATAAAAGTAGTTTAATCAATATGCATGAATAATGTGATTAATAATGTACTGGTCTCATTGAATCATTTCTGAGAATCCTGAATATTTTCCATTAATCAGCTGTGTGATGTTTGTTCATCATATCTATTTCCTTCAGTTGTAGAATATTTTGTTCTGAATACTAATGTTAAATACAATTTTTATAATTACAGGTATTTACTCAATTGTATGAATGAAGAGGAAAAATGTTTATAATATACAGTGTACAGTATTTTTTTCTTTACAATTCTATGCTGTTCTTCATTCCACCAAACCTTTCAGTGAAAAAGAAACACACAGGAAAATGTAGGCCATGTCCCCGATTTACTCTACCCCCCCCCCCCCAGATTTTTCTAGTTCCAAAACTTCTAGGCCACATTTGCCTAGTATGCTTAGGAGTCCAGGTTGCCGTACACTTGTACACAGATGAGATAAATTTGTCTTAGAATGTGATCTGTTGTCTTTGCTTTATTGGTTTCTGCCTACAGTTTAATTAATAATGATAATAAAATAATAAATAATAAATATATATAATACAACTGTTCAAAAAGTACCCGCACTGTTCCTCCAAGCGATTAACTGTGGGTGCTATGTTCAAGTTGTAGTATAATCTTCAGAAATGGACCAGCACTCCGAAATAATATGAATCAAATAGTCTTTTTTATTAAGACATCACCAGTGGTCCATTTCTGAAGAATATATAATACAATATATAATACTAATAATAATGAATCTATGTTTTTGTCATTTTAATTAGGGCAACCAGGGAAACTTTGTAGGTAATTATATAATTAATTAAATTACCAGCATTCAAGGCTCACCCTTCACCCTTTGTTGTGAATATTTTGTAGACAGTAGTCCATTTTGCCACTGGAATTATCTATGCACTGGTAATCCAAATATCTGTCTCAAAAAGATCAAACATGGAGTAGTTTCAATTGTCCTGTTTGCCCTGTTTGCCCTATTTAGCACTATGGAAAAAAATAATAGATTTTTCCTGTTTAAAAAAAAAAAAAAAGGAAAGGAAAACGCATGTTTAGAGTAAGCCCCATTCATTGAGCACATGAACAAGAGGTAACATAGTAACATAGTAACATAGTAAGTTAGGCTGAAAGACTTACGTCCATCAAGTTCAACTTTTTTTTTTTTTAACTGCCTAACTGCTAGTTGATCCAGAGGAAGGCAAAAAAAACCCCATCCTAAGCCTTTCCAATTTGCCTCAGAGGGGGAAAAAATTCCTTCCTGACTCCAAAAAGGCAATCGGACTAGTCCCTGGATCAACTTGTATAATGAGCTATCTTCCATAACCCTACAGATGCAGTCACTTTGGATGGTGAGTTTAATGCGTCGCGACTTAACTCATTTATCTCATTTATCCCACTTATCACAGAATATTGTGTCACAGCATCCCATCCAATTAAAGACTTCACCATTGAAAACAATGGAGCTTTGGTATGCTAATGAAAAGGTTAAATGCATTAAATGAGTTAAGATGACTTTAGATAACACAGTTTCTTCAATTAATGCTGAGTCACGACGCATTTAACTTACAAATCCAAGTGACTCTATCTGTATATGCCCTCACTTGCTAAAAAGCCATCCAACCCCTTCTTAAAGCTATCTAATGTATCAGTCTGTACAACAGTTTCAGGTAGAGAATTCCACATCTTCACAGCTCTCACTGTAAAAAACCCCTTCCGAATATTTAGGTGGAACCTCTTTTCTTCTAAACGGAATGGGTGACCTCTTGTCAGCTGGAAAGACCTACTGGTGAATAAAGCATTAGAGAGATTATTATATGACCCCCTTATATATTTATTCATAGATATAAAGAGGTATACTACCTATCTGAAGGAGAACTAAACTGAATTTACTGCACAGGGTTTTCATAATCTCTGTAACAGTAATGAGTTACAGTAGGCTTATAAAGTTGAGCATGGGGGTTCCCATCTTGAATTTTGTTAGGCGTGTCAGTGTCTATGTAATATAGACCATACACTGTGAATCATAAAAAAAGAAGACAGGAGCTAATGGGGAAATATTTATAGACACAGATTGTCCCTACTAAAGGACTGGGATCAGGTTTGGCGGTACAGTCTCAAAAAAATAATGTACAGCTTTATCTAGCCTAATAATTTGGTAAGCTTTAGTTCTCCTTTAAGTTATTTTATGCACTCTACCTACTACTGAGATATTGTAGGATAATCCCATAGAAACATATTTATGCAGTTTTTTATTGTACATTGTGTTCTTCCTGTCAGAAGGTCCAGAAAGAATATTACATAAAATATATAAATATATATCTTTAGGATCCAGCTAAAAACAATCAGTGTAAACCCTGCTAACCATGTCTGGTATCCATCATAAGTTCTTTTTTCTTATCTTATTTAATACAAATAGTATTCGCCAGAGAGTCATCCCGGGGTATTATTAAACTGATAAAGTATATTCATAGACGTACTGTACCACATTTCAAGTACTCATGTGCACTTGAGAAAAGATCAGGATGAAAGAAAACATGCAGTATAGCACATTTTTAGCTAAATTTGCTTAATTATATGCAAGAATGACTCTCCAGTGAGTTTCTATCTGATACAATTTTGGCCAACTAGACAGGACTCTTGGCCTTTTTAGCCAGTATTTACTGCTTCTCCTTTTTTCACTTCAAAGGATCCCATGGCTTAATGACAGCACAGGACCTTTGCCTGGCAAATCTGGAATTCAATAAGAAAATAAATGCAGCTAAAGCTGGGAACCACTGGCTCATGGACATAATTAAATATAATTCAAGTATAATTTATCTGTAAATATGTATTATCTTCTCACTGTTGTGTTCTGCCAAGAGAATACATTAAATCCTTTTTTCTATACACACAGGGGCAGATTTGCTAAGGGTTGAATTTGAGGTTTAAAAAACCATTGAATTCGACCATGGGAAATGTATGGGAATAAAAATCCTTCAAATTCGAATATCGAATTCAAAGGATTTTACCGCTATTCGATTGGTCGAACGATCGAATAGGAAATATTCGATCGAATGATAAAATTGTTCGAATCGAACGATTTTAACCATTCGATCGAATTTTTTTATTCAATCTAAAATAACGAAAGCCAATTCAGTAGGTTGAAACTGGTAAACTAGGCAGTCAAATAAAAATTTAAAGGGGAAGTTATTCAACTGTCCAATATTTGAATAGATTTTTATTCTTCTTATTCAAATCATTCAATTCGATCTAATTTTCAAAATTCGATGGTCTAGTTGATGTGCCAGTAACTTGTACATGATGCAAAATATTATAACCTCTAGTTGCTCAGAGTGTTTTAGGAAACATTTGTTTCAATATGAAACCCTGCCCTTGGGCCAGAATGGAAACATCTTGGCTTATCTTTGTGACACTGGTTTATTTGACTTTAATATAAAATTAAGTAGGATAAATATCCAGTAAAAACAAAGTGAATTCAAAGCAATTTAAATTCATTAATTCATTATATTAGACATACTTTCTTCACTACTAGTGATCAAAGACCATAATTGAGTTTACTTCTGTGTTTCTTTGGATTAATTTTTCCTCTTATTTTCTAGCACTAATGCATGCATGTGAATACAGGAAAGGAAACAGTAGTACACAGCTGAAACATTAAAGGATTATTCTCCTACACATGACATACAGGGTCTTAGGGGAAGATTCACCAAAGCGCGAAGTGTCTAATGCTAGCGCTAATTCACCAGCGTGTCGTCATTTCGCAACTTTGCAAATTCACTAACACGGACTCTGGCGAATTTTGGCTAGCGAAGTAGATAGACTTGCTCAACTTCACACAATTACGCCAGGCGAAGTTGCGCACTGATGAAGGATTGAAACTTCGCAAATTCACTAAGATGAACATTTTCATAAACGTTAGCACTTACGCCATATGCAAATTAGGCTTCACTAGCGTAACAGCGCTCTGCCTAGCGAAGTAAAACTAGCGCAACTACGCTACCATTCGCCGACCTGAGCGTAAATTCACACTTTAGTGGATTTGCGTAGCGCTGGCGAAAATTTGCCTGCCGAAGTGCGGCGAACGCTAGCGAAGCCTACGCTGGCGAATTTTCAGATCTTAGTGAATTTGCCCCTTAAAGTCTAATAGTGATGTTTCTGATTATTTTGTTGGCCACATGATATTTTTCAAGTTAGTATGTTTATGGTTATGAAGAATCTAAAATTTAGATGTAAAAACCCTTTACTACAGTAAATGGAAAATATATTTACAGTAATGATATTTACAATAGTGGTATAGCAGACTAAACTGAAGCTTTTGGCACTGTTATTAATGTTGTTAAACCTTGTGCACCAGATTAACTAATAAACGCCAGTGATGGGTGAATTAGCCCCGCAAAAAATGTCCAAAACACGTTAAAGTTAATGTTTTTTTTAAACCGCACAACAATTTTTAAACTATGGAACATTTTTTAAACCATGGACATTTTTTAATGGAAATATGTTTCACTTATCCCTAATAAACTCAGTTTGCCAGTAGTGGGTAGTACAGTACATAAAATATTGAATACATAGCTTGACAAATGCTTGCAGTTCTGTCACTGCTGCTTATTTTTTAAGTTTACACTTTTAAAGAGGAATATTTGAAGGTAGCATGTGATCATTTTTGAATGTCTCTACAGACTAAGGCACTATGTAAAATATTGATGTTGTTGATAACTAAATATGATTACCACCCAGTCCTAGTGATACAGCCAGGAAGGCTGATATTTTTTCTTAAAATGGTGGCAATAAGTGATGAACTAACTCATGGTGTTTCACTTTGCATAAAATTTTGTGAAACAACAGAAAATGTTGCAAAACCATGATCGCCAAAGGGATGTCAAAATTAAATTGCAGTTAAGGTGTTTTTAGCTCATCAACGGATTATAGCAATACATTGCTCTACATTAGTAAAGAAGCTACCTTTTGCTATGTTACAATTGTTCTTCTATGTACTGTGTTGAGGCCAGAGTTCCCCAATCAGCTTGACCAAAACATTACTTACAGTGTTACTTAATTAAGTAAATGCAGGTGCATCTCGATTCTAAGAAGATGCAGATGTGGAAGGCAAGGCGTTGGATTAATGAAATGTACTGGAAGCATTTTTTCCCAGTGAAACAGACTGAATGAAGACATTCAGGCACAAATTTGCAAAAAAAAAATTGCTGCTGGTTAACCTGAGAATTTTGCCACTAAACTGTATCAGGTGAAGACCCTTCAATGAAATGCTGGAATAGCAGACCAGAAAAATTGGAAACTGAGAAAATGTTGTAGCTTTGAGCATTTTCATTTTGCAGCTAATCTGTTTCAGGGGAATTAATTCAGTCACCCCTACTCTTCATTTCTTTTAACTTTCTTACCTTCTGAGTTAAGCCACATAAGAGTGTTTAAAGGAATAGTTCAGTGTAAAAATGAAAACTGGATAAATAGATAGGCTGTGCAAAATAAAAAATGTTTCTAATATAGTTAGTCTGGGAAAAATGCAAACTATAAAGGCTGGAGTGACTGGATGTCTAATATAATAGCCAGAATCCAACTTCCTGCTTTTCAGCTCCCTAAATCTGAGTTATATGGGACATACCTGTTCAGTGAATCTGCAATTGATCCTCAGCATTCAGCTCAGATTCAAAAGCAACAATTATGGTCCATGTGGCCCTCCCTCAAGTCACTGATTGGTTACTGCCTGGTAACCAGGGTAACTAGTCTAAGAGAGCTGAAAAAGCAGGAAGTTGCATTCTGGCTATTATATTAGACATCCAGCAACTCTAGCCTCAATACATTACATTTTTGGCTAACTAACTATATTAAAAACATTTTTTATTTTGCACAGCCTATCTATTTACCCAGTTTTTAATTTTATACTGAACAATTCCTGTAAGTATAGTGAGTGATATAAAGTAGTTTACTCTCTACCATGACAATACCACAAACACAGAAATGTACTGTGCAAAATATGGAAGTGTGTGGCAAGGGCGCAATGTGATCTAACCTCTTTGTTACGATATGTTCAAAGAAATAATGTTTTTTGTAATTGATATTGCTAGTGAAATGTGCATGATGTGGAGGAATACTGTATTTATCATAAACAATGTCACTTTAGGTGTCCAGGAGTGAGATGATCTCATTACTCAATGCACCTAAGATAAGAGTTTCCCAAATATACTGAATAACCTTCATGCTTAAATAAACCACCACTAGAAATGATCACTTAAAGGAGATGGACACCTTTTTTTTACCTGTTTTCCACCTATTAAAAAATGTTGTTTTTTTAAAAAAAACTGGTTAACAAACAATCACTGCTTTGCCTTCAATTTTCTAAAAAGTGAGCCCTTACTACTGTCCCTACCTACTACCTACTACCTACTGTACATTACTAGTCCCTAAAATCCTTCTTTTGGCATTAGAAACTTGGAAAGCAAGTTAACAATGTGAGAAATTCTGCAGTTAAGTCATGCAGTGTGACCAGAAACGATACCACTAATATGATGCTAGTATATCCATACAAATCTTGTGCATGAGCTGTTATTTATAAGCAAACCCTGCCCTCTATCTGCCCCCAACTTAGTTGATGTGTGGATGAGCTACTGTATGTGCCTATAGCCTCTGGTGCACCAAAGGCATGCGTCTCTTCTGCCTACTTCTAGCTCTGGCTTTGCAAAAGGGTAACAAAATAACAGTTCATATGTAATATATAATATATTATATATATTATATAATATTGTTTCATTATATAGTATTCCAACAGAAACACATCCACAACATTAAGAAACACACAATCAAGCCAGTCCAAATGGAATGGGAATGGAAACACACCTAAAATGGGTTATTTTGTTAATTCATAGAACAGATGTTGGGTTATTGCAAACATCAGAGTGCACATGAGTGGTGTCAAAGGAAGTTGTCCTGTTGTGGAAGAAGCACACCAACTCGGCCAGCAGTGCCTTTAACACATTTATTTGCAGAAATACAAATGCACAAGCTTTGGGGACCAACCCCTTCCTCGGGTGCAAACTAAAAGCTGTTGTTGGTGTCAAAGGAAAGCATCACAAAATAGTACCAGAAGTTTATAAGATTTTGTAATGCTATTCAAGTTTTCTGAGAAACATTTTGTAGATTAGGGACACATGACCTTGGTGAAACTCTTGGTTATCCTGAGCTTACTCTACTCCTTGTTTTTGTATGATGTTTATGAATATCATTAGGACTCTTGCAGTTTACAAATGGGATCCCTGCTGCTATAAAAATGTAATGTATTTAAAAAAATCAGCAGACTTTTAAAATAACATTGTGTCATATTATACTTTAAAAGACTCATGTTAGACATGCTTCTCAGTGGTTTTATGGCACATGAGAAACAAATCAAGATATTTCCAGAGACCTATAATTGTACACAGTAGTAGCTCAAATGCAATATTTAGCATATGAAGTTGCTAAACTTCTTTTGTATATTTTGTATATGCTTCAATATTCAACATTTCTCCTGGTCTAGCTGAATGCAACATCAGTACCCAAACTCTTACCAAGTCATTCCATTTACATGGATCTTAATCTCACATTTTTGTAAAGACATAAAGGCTGGAACATATTTTACTTTGGTGAGGCATGTACTGTCAATACAAAGTTTGGCAAGCCTATGTTTATATGTATAACCCTCCCTAAGACATCTTAGCAGATTCACACATATACCTTTTATTAGTGATGGGCGAATATATTCGCATCGGGCGAATTCGCAGTGAATTCCCACGAAATGCCAGCGAAAATTCTCCAAAAAAACGAGTCGCGCGTAGTTTTTAACGCGACGCAACGAATATGACACGGCGCGCTGCGAAAACGTGCCGCTACTCGTTTCGCGAATTTTTTCGCTGGAAATTCGCGAATTTTTTGGCAAATCGAAACTGGGTAGATTCACCCATCACTACCTTTTATTTGAGGCACATAAAAAAAAAATGGCAAATGTTATCCAAACCAAACAGCAGTGGTGTCTCAGTGCTCCATTGCTATCCTGTCCTAATACCCTACTGTCAGGTACAGTCTAGAATTGAACTCTGGATTTTGTCTTGAACCTTAGCTGCACTAATTCACTGGAGGGCTTTCTGAGGTTGCATGAGTCAATCAATCTTGATATTTATGTTTCCTCTTCCTGCTGCAATCTCAAATCCACCATCTTGTTAACCTCCAGTATTCCCAATTAATTAATTTAGGGGCTTTATAAGCCTGCTTCCTGCAACTCCCAGTGCTCAATAAATGAAGCTCCCAAGTCATATCCAGCCTGCTATTTGTTGCTCCTGCTTGTTCCTCACCTGACCTAAATTTAATTGTTTAAAAATATATTTAAGTTAAGAAAAAATCATCACATTTTTCACCAGTTCAAAAACAAAATTGTCAGGAAATATTTAATTTTTCCTGATCAACAAAATTGTAAAATATTTTATTGTATGGTAAGAATTTTTACTAAATGTTTTCCTAAAAGCTGATGTAGTATTTCCTGTTACAGAATCTTGTTTTTTTTTTACATTTTTGAAAAAAAAAAAAAAAACATTAGTCTGCTTCATTTATGAGGAATTGCCACAATACATTTTTGCTTCTCCAGAAAATGGTCTCCAGCTCTGAGCAGCATACAAGGAACATTTGATGGCAATACACAAAATCTAATAGAATTCTGAAAGACGAAAAATATTTTATCCTGACTTTTGAATACATATTTATACTCTTGGATACAGATTAATTAATACGAAGAAAAAATGGATTCTATTTATCCTTAGCCACAAGAGAAATATCTTAGGTTTTGGGTATTTTTAAGATGCTATCATTTCTATTCACAACGAAATGCATTTCAATATTATAAATACAAATAAAAAAGTATTATGGAACGGTTATATTCTCAATGTGAATATTAAAATATTCATACTGTGAATTTCTGAACTTGATTTTCATCAAAGCATAAATCTTGGAAGCACGGGAGGAAATCTACTTGAAGGCTTCATAAGCTGATTTACATCTCCAAGCCTAGTGTTTATGCACCCAGCAGTGTGCTATGAGGTTTTGGTGATTGTAAACTACATACATAAAATATTTTACTCCTGTATCTTGATTCTGAAATTTGAAATGTTTTTCACAAAGCAACATCTCACTGCAATGAAAAGATTTGTGCAGTACAATTGTTTTAACCAGTCGTTAATATCTTGTGAATAAAAACACATCAGTTTCTTATTCATTGCCCAGGTGCATGCTAAAAAGCATAGGATCTTGAGCACAAACAAACTGCACCCATGAGATTTAACAACAATGTTTTTGCAGTTTTGTTATAGGTTGATGTTTCAATTATGATTGTGATCTTTATTTGGAACTTCCATATAGTTTTCATCATTTGTATTGGGTTTTCCAAACCACAAAAGATGTATTTTTTAACAAAGCATGTTAAGAATAATAGAATTACAGTGAAGCACACTCAAAAAATACATTGAAACTCAGTGTTCCACTAAAAAGCCAAGTTGTGTTAAGACCCCAGGCATGGTGCTAGTGCAAATACATTTAAATAGGGAACATTGCCTACAGCAAAATAAAATCACGGACAGTCCAAAATTCCAAAGCATGTGCCCCCCTGGGTCCCAGACTAGTGCATGAGAAGCAAATGGTTTAATCAGTATAAAGGGAAGCATACACTCATCAATCTGAAGAATAGGCTTGTCTGCACCAACCCCCAAGTCTGTAGCCAAGCTGAAAAGAACAAAGTCCTAAGTGAAGATACAACTCACCTGCCATATTTTGTGTTTGCAAGTATGCATTTATAGGCTTCATTACAATACAATGTTTTCAGATATTCAAAAGATGTGGGAAATTACATTACAAAACTGGGATACATGAATGTCTGGTTAAAATAGCCTAACACATACAAATACAATATGTACCCCGTTGTTTAATGCAGTACAACAGATGTTAAATATTTATTGATCTCAAATAAAATGACTTTGCTCATGATGTGCCATACTACAATTTACTTGTGACCCACCAGAAAACCTGATGTCAAGGGACCACACACTATACGGCCCTTGATCTGATGGCCTGCAGAAATAAAATTATGATACAATGGTATTTCATGCCAGACATGTTTGCAAAGTATATGAATATGAAGATGGCATACCTCCCAACTGTCCAGATTATGACAACTCAACCCTCTGTCTGAGATTCTTATTAAAATAGCACTGGATGCCAGAGAAAGATACAAAGGTCTCCAAGTTAATTAGATAAGGAGGCTTTTGGTAGATAGCCCAGAATACTCAGCACCTGTATTTATATTATAACTAATAAGATAAGCAGGTCTATTGGAGGAACTTGATAAGCACCTAAAGCACAATTTCATCTTTAGTACTACACTGCAGTAACACATGAAACATTCCCTTTGAACCCCCCCCCAGAAATGTTTTCAAACTTTCCATAACTTGCCAAATTTGATGAACACAATATTTAGGGTGTGTGGCCACAAAATGGGCTACTTGTAGCACACCTTTTTGTGCCTCTTTACATTTCTCAAGTATTTGGAGGTATGAAATGAAGCCCTGGGGGAAAAAGGATCTAAAATGTAGATACAGCTGCAGGACCTCATCTGGCCTATAGATGTCTCCATTTTATTAGTTGTGTTGTGCTGTATTCTTAATGTACAATTTTTAGACACACCTTCAAAAGAGAAATGCTCCTTGAGAAGTCATAAAAATGTATTTTACTTTGATACCTTGATAAAAAAAAAACATTTAAATGTCTGTAGGTTTTTTTTAGGTTCATAAAAGGAACAGGAAGACTGAAGGTCTACGCTTGCAGCTAAGGTTTGCCTTTCCACTTGTGTCATAATGGGGCCTCACTGCTGCATATCTGTACTGACTGGGACTCATTTATAAACTTCACACAGGGCAGAATAATTTGCACAGTGAAAATATGTTCCCCCACATGGATACGTATATATATATATATATATATATATATATATATATATATCAGGCCCGGACTGGCAATCTGTGGGTTCTGGCAAATGCCAGAGGGGCTGCTATAAGGTCCCATAGAAAGTCAGTAGTTAGTGGGCTGGTGGGGGCTGTTTGGGCCTCTGCGTGGGCTGATTGGGCCTCTGTGTACCTGAAATGCCAGGGCCTACTTTAATTCTCAGTCCGCACCTGATATATATATATATATATATATATATGAAGCTGGATAAGAGTGGTATACTTAGGGGCAGATTTAATAAGCTGGGGTGAAGCATTCTGATGCAAAAAATGAGATTTTCTAAAAAATATTTGGGCTAACTCGACCATCGAATTTGCTACATTCAATCGAATCAAATGATTAAAAAAATGCAAATTAGAATACTCTGCACTTATGGGGTGCCGTTTGTCCCAAATACATTCTGTATACAAAACCATCCTTAGTACAGAGAATTAGGGGCAGATTTACTAAGGGCCAAAAATTTTCTTTCAGGGGTCATTTTCGATCGAATATGCCCATTTACGATAGAAAACAGGTGTAGTCGATTGAATTTGAATCGTTTCAATCGATCGAATTGTTCGAATCAAATTTTTTTTTTTTTTTTAATTTGATGTCTCAGGACAGGTGCTAGGTGGTTGTCCATAGGCTACAATGCCAATTTGGCAACTTTAAGGTGGCGAATAGAAGAATTCGAAGGATTTTTAAAGGGCCAGAACTTTGAAATTCAAAAATTATAATTTTTGAATTTTTTCAATTCAAATAAAATTTTGGGCTATTCAGTAGTCGAAATAGCCCAAAATTACTTTGAAATTTGAATTTTTGAAATTCAAAATTGATTAGAATTTTCACTTTGACCCTTAGTAAATGTACCCCTTAATGTCTCTCATGGTATATAAGTATTTGTGACCATATACACATAAAAAATATACAAAAGACTTATTTCAATTAAAGAATGAGAACAAAATCTGGTTAGTGTACTAAAGGATCTATTATATTACACATGCCATTCTGTACATTTTAACAATCAATCTGTTTCATAAATGTATAAAATCCGTGTAACATATGCACTTATATGTAAAGTTACTTATAGAATTATGGAAAACATGAACAGAATATATAAAAGTGTAACTAACTAGTGCATGCTAAGCTAGATTTGAATGATAAAATAGATATTTATGACAGAAAGCAAGATTTTATAGTACATGATTTATTCTTTCAACAAAAAAGTTCTGTTTCACAAACAGATAAAATAACTATTATGTGAAGCAATACTGTCAGTAACATTACTAAACCAATAAGAACAATGCTTATTGCCATATAATAAACAAGATTAAAAGTTGTCAGCTTTGCTCCACATTGCTGCATCATCTCTAAGGCATAGGAAACTGTCTGACCTGCTATAGAGAGCTCCCTCTAATATCCCCTCAGCTGTAAAGTAATAAACATGAACAAACATTTCCTGAAAGGGCTGCTGTTAAACACTACAGATTCCTAATTGGAAGTTCTTACAAATGACTGAGAAATATAATGCTGCACTGATAATTATTCTAGAGAAAGAAAAGTATGCAAAACATAAATTGGTTACTTTTATTTGGTATGGCTATTTTTATTGTAGTAACCTGCTTGTGTGGACATTTTGTTTAAGGGCATTCCTGCTGTTTTGCCATTGTCTTATGATTCATATTCCTGTTTCCCTTTTCCTGTCTAAGTTGAGAGCAATTATGGGGAAGGCCACACCTGCCATGTTGTAATAAATGTACCAGAAATGATTGTTAGGCTCCAATGTCTCCTCCTAGCTGTAATCTTGCACCAGCTAGCATTTAGCACTCTCTTAAAAATGTGCTTAGCTATAGTTCAACTACTACATAATAGTTTATCCAGAGGTGTAGGATTGATCATGTGCACACACATTCCTTATAGTATGATGAGTGGGTCTTACCTACCCAGTGCTTACACCATTCACACAACACTAGTGCAGAAAGCACAACTGTGCACATGTCACATCAGAAATGATGACACCCAGAATTAGAAAAGATAAATTGGGTCTGATTGTGCCAAAGCACAAATATAATTGTGTAAATTGTAGTGCAGTGAATACAACTGTGTCAGGGCTGCCACCTTTTAACTTGTTTAACTCCGGGCAGGGGGTGGGCTGTGATACAATGGGGGTGTGTCTTGCTGCAATAGGGTTGGAGCTGTGATATCAGGGATGGGGCAATGCCTTGGCAATTGCCAGAATGCTGCTTCAGTCATAAGGAATCCTACGGAAGAGCACTGGGGCCAGCAAAAAAATAAAAATTTTGATGAATTATGTCTTTTAAAACTCATAATTATGACATTAAATCTCATAATTATGACTTTTAAACTCATAATCATGACTTTAAAAGTCGAAATTATGACTTTAAATCTCATAATTATGACTTTAAAAAGTCCTAATTATGACTTTAAATCTCATAATTATGACTTTTAAACTCATAATTATGACTTTTAAACTCATAATGTTAAAAGTCATAATTTCGACTTTTTAAAGTCGTAATTATGAGATTAAAAGTCATAATTATGAGTTTTAAAAGTCATAATTCATCAGAATTTTTTTTGTTGGCCCCAGTGCTCTTCTGTAGAATCCTGCCCAGTTTTTCTAATTTGGAAAACTGAACAGGCAGTTTTGACCCAAGCTGTCTGGGTCCCCCTAACTGTCCCGTTTTTAGAGGAGCAATACAGACAGAGCAATACAACCATTTCCAAATAAATATTCGCTGATCAAACTTTATAAATGACCCTCACTGTGTCAGAGTTCCATGCTGTTGCCAAAACTGAGGATGCAGCTGCTTAGTGTATAAAACATATTGATTAATTTACATGCAATGGGCAATTTTAAGGCTTGACTTAGTAAGCTCTGCTTTTAGATTGGGGGAATACAGCTACATGGGTCACTTTGTAAGAAGATATATATATATATATATATGTGTGTATATGTATATTTTGAACTGTCTTTTTCATATTATTTCAATGGGTTTTAGTAAAACAGTTTAATCTGTAGTGTATATTTTTCAGTTACTTGCAGCAGAGCAATTTCCTAATGTGCTATACATTAACTGCACACCACAACTTTGCAAAATCAGTATTAGCATTGTCAGCTGCTTATGAATTACTATTTATACAATAGGCATTCAAAGGTATAGTGTAGATTTCATCTGGGAGTTCATAAAGGGAAACATAAAATAAACCATGATTAAAAAAAACTACCTGAGAGATTGTGCCAGCTAGCATAAAGAGAAGCTCATTGCTCAATGTCTTTGAACATTTTGTACTACATGGTTGATTAATTCCAGGTATTCCTATTTCTATAACATACATTCATAAAAAATGTAAAACCTGAAATCATTGTCAGTAAATGTTTAAAACAGGGAGAATGCTTTCATTTTTCATGAAACATTCTATAAAAAAATTAAATATTATTTTCTAAAATTTGTGATGTCATTAAAATGCAAAGCATTCTGGTAGCATTGGGTATGAGAGGCCTTCAAGTCTTCAAGAGTCAGTCTGGTTTTCTCAACAAAGAAAAGACTGAATATCCCGTTGTGATGCCATTCTTTATTGAGTTGTGTAACACATTTTTTTCATCTGCCAGAAAGAATTAAAGCCATATTTTTCTTTGACAAGCAAGCTTCAGCAAACTCTGTAAAAGGACCCATGCCACAAGGTCACTTTGGCTACTGCACATTTATGCATTCTGACACACATCTTTCTACTCCAAAATACCCATAATGTACAAGTTAATATGTAATTTTTTTACAATTGCCTCAAAGCTTGCATTTAATACATACTATTTACATTTCATCCACAGTTTACATGAGGTAAAATACAGTATATAAATAAAGCATAATTAAAGCAAACGTTAATTCTAAGCAACTATATAATGCAACATATTAATTATAATAAGTAATTTTCAATTAATCTTAAGGTGTTTACAAACATTTCGCCATTGTGTAGGCTGGATGGGGGGGGGGTGACTAATGCAACATTATTTCAATGTTGCATACAGCCATCAGTGGCAG
Organism: Xenopus borealis; assembly: GCA_024363595.1. Classification (NCBI taxonomy): domain Eukaryota; kingdom Metazoa; phylum Chordata; class Amphibia; order Anura; family Pipidae; genus Xenopus; species Xenopus borealis. The sequence continues at coordinate 108,169,693 of CM044437.1, forward strand.
GCCAAGGCAGACAGGCAACCTAGAAAAACCTACTGGCCAAGGCATTCTTTGTCCACCAATTCCCCACCCCCACTGTGAACATTGACAAGGGCGTGGGGTGATGAGAGGGAGAGTACAATGGGTCTGGACTAAGGGTAGGCAGACAGAAGTGATGCGTGCCTATTGCCCCCACACAGACACAAATCAAGGCTCTTAAATTTACCCCTAATTCCAGCCCTGGCAGTAATAACAAGTTATACAGAGAAAATGAAAATAAGCAACCTTTTCAATCTGGGTAATTTGAGTTACTGTCCCATTTACATTCTTTACAGAGCTAGTTGATTTTGTTTAAATGCCAAATATTTACGTTTTATACTGTGATGGGATATTGGGAATTTGAATGGAATAATAAAAAGTAGTCGAAATGCAACAACAGCTGCCATGAAAGGAAGTAAAAGCCATACTTACTACATTCATACAGTGATTCAATGACAATACACTCAAAATGGCATTGTTATTGTCTGTTACACCTGGGACCATTTTCTGTTATTGGTTCTGCACAAATCTTTCTGTATCATGACTGCTTTCAACAATTGGAACAGAAGCAGAGTTAAAAGCTACAAGTAAAGATACCTCATAGAAAGCTTTTGAGACAAACTAATGACTAAGAGGAAGATTCCTACAGGTTAGCCAAGTCAAAAATGTATTCCTAGATGTATAGCAAAACCTCTGACACACACCATTCAAGACAAGCAGTTCTCACCTTTCCACAGAAACTGATGCTTCTGACAAACACAAACGCTACACAAGAAAGATCATAATCCCTAGGTAATAGAAACTTTCAATGTCTTAATCCAGGATGTTAGATTTCAGAGCAGTGCTGATGAGATGGATAAACCAGTGGGAATTACGGTTTCTTACTCTCTTGGAGATGATGTGGTGGCTTCACACTAGGAACACTTTCCTTGATTTAAAGGCTTTGATCTCTGTGCAGACTCTTCTGGGAAAAAGAAGCAGTCATATGCAGCCCTTGTCATAAACCTATCACACTTACATTTGTTATGATTTCATACACTTTGTAATTTCCAGATGTTCATAGCTGATTTAGCATATAGACTGCATTTTTTTTTACCAAATTTGAAAAATGTTTGGTATAATTTCACAGAGGAATCTTACTTCACAGGTTTCCAAAGTGAAGTGTGCCTGGCAAGGAATTAATAACTGATTTTGATGAACATAAATGCAAATATTTTACCTTTCAGGCATAAATATGTTTTTTGGGTGTCTTGAAATTGATGTGCTCTTGAGCAGAGATATTAAATATTAATTTATACTCTGAGATATAGGGAGACATGACTGTATTCTGCTTGGATTTTCCTGCAAAATATTAAATCAAAAGAGGCTGAATACTTTAGGGCTGATGGGCGCTAGCAGCTCTTGAAACATAAGCCATGGCATATATTAACCCCTTTATTCTCTAACAATCCCTTGTTATGCTGTTCTTTGTCAATGACATAAAGCAAAGATAAACTTTGAAAAGTTTGAAAAGATAAATATTTTCTTTTGTTCATGGCTTCCAAGAAGAACATTTAAAAGTTGTGTCCCATTCCTTTTGCACACAGTCTCAATTTACTATATATGGTATATTTATTATATCAATATATTTCAATTCACTTGATCAAGTCCAACCAAAATTATTCCTTTAAGGAATATACAATAACTTAAATAACTTAGTGGATTTGTAATTTAAAAACGTTTTAATCTTTTATGGATAAAAAACACAATTACATAATACAACTGATCAGTGACTGTGAGGTCAATAAAATTTGTTTACACTTCTAACCACAATTTTCCTAAAAATTCACATCACATTATACAATACATGCAGTATAGAGTTGTTTCAGAATTCAATAACTTTAACCAAATCAGTTAGGAAGAAAGGCACAATCCTTGTCCCAGAGAGATTGCACATTTTTGATTGTTCTGCACTCAAGTAGAGACCTATTTATGAAAAGTTGGATTTCAATGAAAAAACAAATTGTCAAAACTCTAGAAAAGCTCTAAAACCACTAATCAAAGAAGATGTTCTAGTTGTAAATGCCGAAAATGACGCGACACGCGTCAAAAAACGACGCACGACTCGTTTCGCGAATCGGCGAAAAATTCACGAATTTCCAGAAGCGAAACGCGGCCGTTTCGCCCATCACTACTTAGACTCTGGGTGATATTAGTTAAAGGAGTTCTTCACTTTTGAGTTAACTTATAGGGGTAGATTTACTAAGGGCTCAAAAACATGGAAGGACAACACGGACCATGCTTCAATGGGGACATTTCCACAGGGTTTACCTAATATTTTTTAAATAAGCAAATACATGAATAACTCATTTATGTTATGTATTAACTTGTGTATTTACTTTTATAAAGCAACAATTTTGTAACAATCAAATAATTGTGAATGAACTGTGGTGCACAAAAGCAAATGTGATATGACATGCATGCTGTACATTGACTGTTTGTAAGTAACATCCAAAAGGAGAGCTTTATTTGTGAGTGCACCTAGGTTGGATCGAATTAACAAATACAAGTCTCTCTCCAGTGCAGAGCTTACCCGATGACTGTCACGTGGACTAGGTGTGCTAGCTTGAAGACCAATACTTGCTGGGAATGGATCTGTAAATTAAAAATTAGGAGAATATTTAGATGTTACTTTAAACCTTAGTTGTGAACTTAAATTTGTATGTAAATGACAGTGGGGATGTTATCAACAAGTTGCAGGATGTTACATGGAAAGAAGATATTTTGAGGGAGACACTAGATGTTACAGCATTATACTCCTCTATAGAGCATTCCCTAGGCTTACAGACTTTGTATTTTTGTTTAGTTAATTCAAATTTATATTCTGATGAACAAAGTCAGTCCAATTTAGTCCAGAGTCAGTCATAACTATTTTATGTATGATGGACAATTCTATCTCCAAAGGTGTGGCACTGCAATGGGGGCAAATTTTGCGTCGTCATATGCAAATCTATTCATGGGGTGAATGGAGAAGTGCCACATCTTTGGGGATGAATCAATGTGGAATAGACATATAGTTTGATATTTATCAATTTATCAATGATATGATTGTGATTTGGAAAGGCACTATAGATCAGGTCCATGATTTTGACACTTTTTATAACAACAATGAATGTGGTATTGAATTCACATATAAAATTAATGAGATAAGTATAGAATATTTGGATATACTGTTTATACAGGAGGAAGGTCATATTAGGACAGATGTATATAGAAAACCGATCAGTAGAAATTCCCTTTTATTATGGAACAGCTGTCCTCCTTAAACGCTTCTGGAGGGCATCCCGATTAGACAGTTCCTTAGGTTGAGGAGGGTTTGTTCCACTTAGGATGCCTTCCAGAGACCTGCAATGGACTATGGTATAGACTATGTAAGAGAGAATATAGTGCAATAACTTTGAAAAAAGCTTATGAACTTGCAGCACTTAGTGACCATAGGGTGTTATTGAAGGAGGCAGTAATGGATAGACAACAACATACACAGCAACAGAAAAGATATAAAAGAGGAAGAAAAAATGAGAGTAAAAACATGTTTTATGACAGACTATAGTAGTGAGGCAATTGGCATTAAAAGAATAGTTCTGAAACACTGGCATATAATCAGTTCAGATCCCTTTTTAAATGTAGAGAAATCTTGGTTTGCATATAAAAAAATAGATCTATTGCAAGTCATATTTCCCCAAGTACTTCCAGATAAGTGTAAACATAAAGCACCTATTTGGATGTGGAAAAGGAGTCTATAAAGCATGTAGCTACATAAATGTATCAAAAACATTTAAAAGTATAATTACAGGAAAAGAATATGATTGTAAAACATGCATTAATTGTAAAACAAGTAATGTAATATATGTAACATGTGTGTGTTGATGTCCGTATGTAGGGAGAACCATGTGGAGAGTGAAGGATAGAATTCTAGAACATATAGCATGTCTTGGAAGAAAAGATGTATGATCCTCTATTGCTGAACATATTCTATATATGCATAAGGGTAATGACAGTTTTATATCTTTTCAAGGCATAGAGCATGTGAGAGGTATGAGAAATTAATGAATAGGAGAGAAGCATGGTGGATGTTTACCTTACAGGCTGAAAGGCCTAGTGGTCTCAATAAAGACTGTGAGATTAAATATTATGTAGAGTAGAAGAGACTTAGTAAAGGGGTTTTATTTATGAATGTTATGAAGGTATGTTATCAATATTAATAATTATTATTACCTGTTATACCTCTACAAATAAAACATAATGGCACACATACAGATGCAGTCACTGGGATTTGTGAATTAAATGCGTCATGACCCAGGGGTAATTGAAGAAACTATGTTATCTAAAGTCATCTTAACTCATTTAATGCATTTAACCTTTTCATTAGCATACCAAAGCACCATTGTTTTCAATGGTGAACTCTTTAATTGGATGGGATGCTGTGACACAATATTCTGTGCTAAGTGAGATAAATGAGATAGATGAGTTAAGTCACGACGCATTTAACTCACAATCCAAAGTGACTGCATCTGTAGATAAAACCAGAGTTACATTTTACAGATTTTTCCAACAAAAAGACAGCTATAAGGGGTTTTTTTCTATTCATATAGATGTAAAGCACCAGGATTCTTCTATAAATTCAGTAAAACTAAGGTACTGTTGCAAATATTTTTTTTCTTATGTGACCCTCATATTAAAGAAGTCTAAAGATGAGCTGAATCTAAAAATGTGTTGGGTCCCCTATTGCAATGTCAGTCAATAACACTATTCAACATTTGAATTCATTGTTCTCTGTAACAAACTCACACTAAGCAAATGCCAACTTCAGTATATGCACAGAGTATGTCCTTTTTCTAACTGAATGAAAGGAAAGTTCCTTAAAAAATATAATTGAAGCCAAATAGATGAAATGCCTAAATGCAAATGCAAATTTATTCATCAAAAGTTTTCTGTGACTTTTAGTGACTTTTGGAAACTTTTTATCTGTTTTGCGTAACTGCAGCAGAGAATATACATAATAACATTATTTAGCAAATGATTGCTTTCATGAAGCTGTACTATTATCCACCTTTTTTAAAATATGCATACAATTATTCAGATATCAATTTTTTAAATAGATAGAGAAAACAAAGTTTAGGTCATGTTTAATAAATATTCTCAGGAATTACTTCCTCAAAAGAATGCATATCATTGTAAGCATTGTAAACCCCAAGGATATTGGTATATTTACATGTAAGCATTAGGGATGGGCGAATTCACAGCGAATTCCCACAATTCGCCGCCTGACGAACATTCGCCTGACAAAAAAATAACTAGACGTGCGACGAAAATGACGTGACGCGCACCGAAAATGATGCGACGTGTCGAAAACATTGCAACGCATGTCAAAAAACGATATGCGCGTCGTTTCGCTAATTTTTCCGGCGCAGCGAATCTGCATAGATTCGCCCATCACTAGAAAGCATATCTGATCTTAAAGAAGAACTCCACCCAAAAGTTAAAAAACCCCTACCCCCCTACTCTACATAGACCGCCTAGCTCCTTGCCCCAGCCTAGCTGCTACCCCGACAAATGCCCCTAACTTTTTACTTACCCCCTCTTGCAGATTAAGGGATCTGAGTTCACGGCAGCCATCTTCCAGGTCTTCGGTAAACTTTGTGTCTTCTTCTGGCTCTTCATCAATTTCAGCTCATGTGCAATTGTTGCAAACCAGGAAATTGCTCCAACCACTCATGCACAAAAACTCCATTCACAAACATTACAGAAGACCCGGAAGATGGCTGCTGTGAACTCTGATCCCTGAATCTGCATGGATGGGGTAAGTAAAAAGCTAGGGGCATTTTCTGGGGTAGCAGATAGGATGGAGGGGGTCTATGTAGGGTAGGGTTGAGTTCTTCTTCAGTGGGTTGTTGGTTCTATTGTTGAGGTTGGCTTGAACCCTGGCGAAGAAGAGCAAACCTCTGTTTTATGGGGTAGAAATAAATGTGGGAGAGGAGCAACCATTCTTTTCCACGGTGGAAGGTAAATATTGTAGGAGCCATCTGCAGTTCACAGAAATGAGTTGAAAAATTATTTCATATTATAGTGTGGATAAGGCAGTTGGTGAAGTAAAGCTGAGATAAAGTAACACCCTGTTTTAATGACAAAAGGGAGGTGATAGTGTGAACTGTGTATACTCAAGGGAGGTGACAAGGAGAAAAGTGCTGAATGGTAGAACGCTTTATTTTTCAGACAGGGGTTGAAGACGTGAACAATTTTGTGTGAATCAAAGCTCAGACTTTACAAGAGGCATATCACAGAGGAAAGGGACAAAGAGAAGGAAGAAAGGAACCTGTCAAAGTGTGAATGTTGCGAGGGTGCATATGTTGTAAGTTTTGTATGTGAGTAGGAGGCCTTTTCCTGAATGGATATGTTAATTATTTTTTTAAAGGAGACTTTGCAAAGAAAATACATTATCACATGTTTTACAGGTATTGGATCCCTTATCTGGACACCCATTATCCAGAAAGCTCCAAATTACAGAATGGCCATCTCCCATAGACTCCATTATAATAAAATAATCCAAATTTTTTAAAATAATTTCCTTTTTCTTTGTAATAATAAAACAGTAATTTGTATTTGATCCAAACTAAGATATAATTAATCCTTTTTGGAAGCAAAACCAGCATATTGGGTTTATTTAATGTTTACATGATTTTCTAGTAGATTTAAGGCATGAAGATCCAAATTACGGAAAGATCCCTTATCTGCCAAACCCCAGGTCCCAAGCATTCTGGATAATAGGTTCCAGACCTGTATTTTGTTTAAATTCAATTATGTGATTCATTTAATTTTTCATGTTCTTTTTCTTCTGTCCTTGTGTTTTGCTATTGTCTTTCCTCTTGCCTATTTCTGTTTTCAAATTCTTATTTTCTGTAAATACAAGAGAGCTTAAACAATGTGAACAAATTTTCCTACTTCAGCCATCATGCAACCATGTCTGAAGGCCAGGCCTGGATTTGTGGAGAGGCCACCTAGGCCCGGGCTAGGGCACCAGGATTTTAGGGGGCGGCATGCTGCCCGACCACACCGACATTGGTTCAGAAATTTAAATTTCCATGTGCCAATTCCCATTGCTCCATCCCGATGATGAAAATTTGAGCAAATAAAAGGGAGCAGGTGACCCTGCTGAAGGTTTGTAGTGCTGTGTCTTACCCATTCTGGTCAAAACAATTCGATGGTCGAATTTGGTTGAATTTGCCTAATTTGCATATTCAAAATTCGATATTGAATTCAAAGGATTTTACTTCCCTCGCTATTCACATGGTTGAATTTCATATTTTTTTCAATTCGAAATTCATCCAATAGTAAATCTGCCCTTGTTTGTTTTTTTCTATATTTCTGATTTATTAAGAGTAAAATCACAAAAAACTATATTACAAAAAAAATGTCAGTGGGAGCTGTGCTGATCCTATCGTACCATTTAAATCAATTTAGGCTTTTAGAGGTTTTCTCATTTTTTTGCTTGGAATTATCAAATGTTTCAATGAGATTCGTTGGGTTTTTTTTTTTTGGATTGTTCAGCTCTTTTTTTCTTATGTGCTTTTTAAATTCAGATCTTTTAATAAACTTAAATGGCATTAGTAATTTCAGAGAAAGTGAGTTTAGTCGTGTTCCAACAACCAGTAAATGAAACTGTTCACCAAGTAAAGCCCTAGGGTTAATCCAGTGGTCTAAACCACATGTGTGGAAATTTCCCTGTTTGGCTTGAGCTGTGGGGTTTCTGAGGGTACTCTATGGGGGCTGAGGGCCTTTGTGCTGGTGCAGCATTAATGGAAGATGACACTGAACGTTAATAGGGATAACCATGTGCTCACACATCCATCTTGATTTTGCATCTGGATCAGTGCTGCTGACATTTTTTCACAGATGAAGCCTCAGTGGCTGGGGTGGCTGCCCCATGCCTGGGAGCTAGACCAGGAGGGTCTGGAGCTCCTAAATTCCAAATCTGGATTCGGCATGCTACATACAGTACTGGGAGCTACAGTTCATCTATGGATGCAAGCAAGTGTGTGCTTGACTTGGAGAGTCTGTATGCATGAGGATTTCTTCACAACTGGATACCTGCTTCAGCTCTGTTTGAGCCTGCCAGCTCTATGTGATCCCTGGGTGAGTCTGCCTGGGAGGGTAGGAAAAGGATCTGCAATGTTTCAGTTGTGACACAGGCTGTTTGTGTGCCTGCCACAAGGGATCCAGGACATAGTCCGGATAGTCCGGAGGTATTTTGAGCTGCTAGTGCTGCCTGGGACCAATTGTGCTCATTGGAGATAAGGGACTGAGACTCTGATCTGCAATGGTGTAGTGTGGGACTTTGCCTGGTAGGGAATTACCAGGATAGGACTGGCACAGGATTCCCAGGGAAGTGGGTTATGCTATTTTACTGCATAAATGTATTTTTCTAGTATTTTGCTTCCCCTTTAAATCTGCACTTTTTGTGTATAAAATTATTTGTTACACCGTACAAGTGTGTGTCTGAAGGTTTCAAATGGGACCATCCGCAGGTGTATTCCCGGATCCCATCAGGTACAGGCACTGCCAGAGAACTTCCCAGTACCCTTTCACCTTGCAAAGGAGACTCAGGACCTGTAAGTGGTAAATATGTGATGTATAACCTCTGGCACAGGGGGTGGCCAAAAAGGGGTTACAGTTATCCAAACTATCATCAAGGTTATGCAATGTTTCATATTTCCCACATCAAAAAAGGGAAAGAATATAAGAAAAATAACCTGATGCCAACTCTGTACATACAGATTTGCTACCAGACTATTAAAAGGAATTTGTATGTACTATTGCCATGTTAATGCACTTGCTTCATATCTAGCTATGCTGGCCTAACAATATTAGCTGTGCTGGCCTAATAATGATTTAGTTTGAAGCAGTATTTTTTTAAGAGACTCTGTTTAAATTGTCACTCTGTGTTTTACTGGTTAAATTCATGAGCAATGACAAATCTTTTTTTAGTTTGTATAGTTATACATTAGCCCTTGCATGAATTTCTCTCCCACTGTGAAGCTTGTCAGATGTACAGTATAAAGGGCTCACCTGTCATGATGAGAAATTAATCGCCATCAGTATATTACATTTAGCACTTCGAACCCATCATTATGTTTAAAAGTCAATCCAATCTGCCATCTGTCAGCATTTTTTTCCGCTTGCTCCTTCTCTGCTCCAGCTGCTTCACCTGTGTAGCAACCTTTCATAGAAAGCTATTATCCTGTGTGTCACCATTATCTCCCACAGGTAGAGCCATTATTTGAAGTCAATTTTTTACTAATTTAAAAGCGAATTCATCACTTCTCCTGTTTAAGGTAATGTAGCATTGAACCATTAGGGCACATTTAGTCAGGGTTACCTGAAGAATATAATGTTTTAAACCTAATCCTAGTTTGCTTGCTAAACAAAGTCGCTCTGTGCCTTAGAGCTGTAATTGCTACAAGACATTTATGTCAAAGTGAGGGCACAAGGCAAAATGTTTAGATGAACACATTTCTAACAGTACACACAAACATAATAGAGCAAAAAGTGAATAGACAGAGATCAGCAGCACCAGTCTAATTATTTTTTGTATGCTCATTCTCTCCATGCTGACTTAAGGAAAACAATATTAAAAAGATATAGCTGTCAAAATAAAAAAGAACTGAATATCTATCTATTAGTGATGGGCGAATTTATTCGCCTAGGTCGAATTCGCGGCGAATTCGTGAATCACCAGCGAAATTTCGCTTGGCGAAAATTTGCCGAAAAACGAGTCACGCGACGCGACGAAAATGACGCGATGCGGCGAAAATGACGCGACGCGCGCTGAAAACGACGCGACGCGTCAAAGTTGACGCGACGCGCGACAAAATCGTCCCGCGACTCGTTTCGCAAATTTTTCGCCGATTCACGAATTTCTCTAGAAATTTGCGAATTTTTCGGCGAAGCGAATCGCGGGAGATTCGCCCATCACTACTGTCTATCATCGATCTAATCTATCTATCTATGAACAATATTATTATTTCTAGTAATGTAGATTGAGGGGTCGGTTTACTAAATTTGTGTGAAGGATTCGAAATTCGAACTGCTTTTAATATATAGCAAAAACAGCTTGTCTTTAAGCCCCTGTGCTGCCCTGAGGCAACTTTTGCGATTCCACTGCTCCCCCACCTCCTTACCTCCAGTGCTTACCATTCCTGTGCCAGAGGGAATCCAGGTGGAGACTGCATAGCTATTGCAGAGAGCACAAATATGCTTTCTCCACTAGAATAACTGAATTTCTGATCTAATAACCAGATATTTCAGCTTTTAAATTTATCAAAAGCAGCTTTTTGTGCTCTTGGTAATTTGCTATGTGCTGTGGCCTGAGGCAAGGTTCTCACCTTGCTTCATGGCAGGCACACACCTGGATATATATGCTGAAGATGATAAATATGCTGAAGATAATAGATTACATCAAAAGTGATACAACACAATGTGCTTATTTACTAACACTGTTGTTAAACTACCAATCTAGGTAGAATGCATTAGTCATCTGTAGTCTACTAGTTATTACTCTCTTTTGGATCTTGTATTGTGGGGATAAAGGTAATTTCTATTGTTCTAAGAGGCCAGGAAAACCTCAAGGCCTAAATGGAGAAGGGGAGCTCCATTTGGGTTGAGAGATTTCCTCTCCCCAATTTGCCTCTAAGAATAGGGTACCTGTCGTTTTGTCCTGGCCTGGGTGATTAGTTAAAATCTTGGCCTTGGTGGATTCTGGGGCTGGAGAAATTTCTTAGATGCTGCCTTCGCAGAACAGTATAATACTCCCCTTACACCTCCTATGAGAATTTCAGCAATTAATAAGAGCCCACTTGGGTCAGATCTGGCAACCCAAAAATTGAGGGCATTGTCCATGTGTATAAACAGCATACATTGTGAGAAATTATCTTTTGACACTCTTGATGGTTCTTTGTCTCCGTTAATACTGGGGTTATTCTGGTTATAGGTTCACAACCCCCACATTGACTGGGTAACTGGGGAGGTTATTCAGTGGGAATCTAAGTGTAAAGATTCTTGTCTAGTTTGTACTCAAATGGTGGCAGTTACATCCCTATAGTAACTCCCTTCATAATGCATCATTCTAAGACTCATTTTGGGGTACAGGGTTCCTTTTCAGCAGCCGATAAGTTTCAAGATATTTGGTTGGGGACTTGGTTTGGTTATCTACAGTGAATATTAACCTTAAAAATCTAACTCTTAATTGGGGGCCCAGTTTATTGGTCCATATCTTATTCTGGAAATTGTTAACCCTATCTCTGTCTGCCTACTTTCCATGTTAAAACCTGCCGCACAGGTACACCGGCAATCATGTCCTCCTTGTGTGAGGTACGTTACAGTACTTAGTACAGTGGAAGGGATATGGTCCTTTGGAGAATTCTTGGGTTTCTGTTTCAGATGTTGGGGCTAACCATCTTAGGAGACAATTCCATCTCAGGTTCCTAATGAACCTGGGGGTCCGGTGGTCCGTGCTTGAGAGGGTAAATTAAGGAATGTTTACCCTGGTGGTCCAGTGGCCATCAGGGATGCCCGCTGCATGGTTGTTGCCTCTTCGAGTGCCAGTTGTCCAAGGTGCATGCAGCATGCACTTCTCGGTTTTTACGCGCCGGCGTATTGGTGCAAAAATTCTAAGTTATTTAAAGGGGTTTTTGATGGAAACTAGTTGCCCATTGTTATGTCTAATTTGACTAGCACCTGGGTGCTTATTTCTTGTGAACCCTACTTGTATATCCTGGTATTGACTCTTGCCTGCTTGACTATTCTGAACTCTCCAGTCCTGACCCTTCCCTGCCTGACTATTCTGAACTCTCCAATCCTGATCCTTGCCTATGTGACCTTGCTTAAACTCTGCCTGTACCGACCCGGCCTGTCTGACCTTGCTTGTACTCTGCCCACATTCCTTGAACTGTACCTTCCATCCAATATCCTTGGTAAATGATCATGCCCCTTTGTTTGTCCAGAATTTTTGCTTGGCTCATCTTTAATTGAGACCTGACAGCATCTGAGTAGCAGAGGGCTCCTCCTAAAGTGAAAAGCGGCTGCTAAACAGGCGGAAGCAATGATGAAACCAGGGAGCCTAGAACCTTTTCTAGATTTAGGGAGCTAATCGTGACACTCATATTTTTCATCTGTCTACAAAAATGAGGAACCAGTTAATGAAGGTTTCCTTCTTTATAGTCCCAATTCTAGTAATACAACTAATGATGCATAGTTCGCACGACGAAATTCAAAAGAAACTCGAACATGTTAAGATAAACAAAGTTCCAGGGCTGGATTGGTATTCATCCAGGGTGTTTAGCAGGCTTAGCTCTGTGATTGCCAAAACTCTTTACTTAATTTTTCAGGATTTATTGAGGTCTGTCATGGTGCCGAGAGACTGTCAAATTACTAATATTGTGCCGCTATTCAAAAAGGTATCCCGTTCTCAGCCTCAAAACTATAGGCCAGTTAGTCTGACTGTAGTGGTAGGAAAGCTTTTTGAAGAGTAAAAGATAAGATGCTGGACTTCATAGCAAAGCTTCACTAAAGCATCTAACGCCAGTGCTAATTCGCCAGCGTGACCTCAATTCGTAACTTCACAAATTCACACCGTAGATAGACTAGTGCAATTTTGCACCCTAACGACAGGCAAGTTGCGCACTGACGAATTATGGTAATTACACAAATTCACTAAGATGACCATTTTACTGAAAGTTACCACTTACGCTAGAGGTTACTTCGCCAGTCCTGGTTAAGTTCAATACAATAGATAGGAGTTTAAAAAAAAAATGGAAATTTTTTCTAAGTCCCAAAAAAACTTTGGCGTGTTTTACCTTTTGTAGGGTGATAGTCTGAAAAAGAGCAAAGTTTTTTTGGGGGTTAACCTTCTTTCCCCCCTACATTTGTTAACATATGGCAACTCAACTATACAGTGGGCACATGTTTAGGGCAATAGGACAACTTTATTTTATTAAAGTTTTCCTGAGCTTTTGTAGTGTAATGTAGTGGCTGTAACATATACTTCTATTATACTTTAAAATTTGCACCGAATGCAAAATAAGGCATCGCTAGCATAAATGCGCTTTGCCTAGCGAAGTAAAACTAGCACAACTACGCTACCGAAAATTTGCCTGGCGAAGTGCGGCAAACATTAGCAAAGGCAACGCAAGCATTTTTTCGCCGGTTAGTGAATTTGCCTCTATGATTTTGTGCTAGCATGTTTTTATGCATAATACATCTTAGCAGACTAACTTCATTTATTTTTATGAGAAGGTGAGCAGGGACCTTGATTCTGCATGGATGTGACTTTCTTAGACTTTGCTAAAGCATTCGATACAGAGTCACACAGAAGGTAACTGGTTAAATTAAGGAATGCTGACTTGGAACATAGTATTTGTACCTGGATAGAGAATTGGCTAAAATATAGACTACAAAGAGTGGTGGTAAATGGAACATATTCTAATTGAGTTTTTAATGGAGTACCACAGGGCTCTGTACTAGGTCCTTTGCTTTTCAACTTATTTATTAATGGGCATTAAAAGTATAGTTTCTATTTTTGCAGATGATACTTAACTGTGCAGAACTATAGGTTCCATGCAGGATGCTGACATTTTGCAGAGTGGTTTGACCAAGTTGGAAAACTGGGCAGCAAACTGGAAAATTAGGTTTAATGTTGATTAATGCAACGTTATGCACTTTGGCAAAAATAATATAAATGCAAGTTATATACTGTGGGGCAGATTTATTAAATTCACATGAAGGATTTCATATTCGATCGAATGGTAAAAAAAAATTTGAATTCTAATTTTGAATATGCAAATTTGATGTGATCGTCGAATTTTCCAAAATTAACCGATTCGAATAATTGGAATAATTCGAAGTCCTACTTTCAAATTGCATAATGAGTCATTAAGAATTATATTGCTTCATATACATTTTACAAAAGGGATAAAGTTTTACCTGCAACTTACAGTACTTGCTGCTTTCAAAGTAAAACTCCCAAACTTGGTTGCCCTTTTATTAGACACCAGTGGGATCACCTGACTATAGTTGGGATGGGGTGGGAGCTACAACAAGGAACTGGTCACTACTCCTATATGAACTATAACAAACAAGGCAAAGTTGTGCTCACCACTAGTTATGGGTGAATCTATCCCGTTTCGCCCAAAAATTTGCGAATTTAAAGCTAAATTCCCGAATTGGCGAAAAATTTTCAAAACGAGTCGCGTCTCATTTTTAACACCGGCGCGTTCTGCGAGTTTTTCAACGCACGTCTCGTTTTTTTGCTGGTGTTTCACGAATTTGTTCACCAGCTGCGAATTGCAGGAATTTGCCTCGAATTCACGTCTGGCGAATTAATTCGCCCATCACTACTCACCACTAATTTAAAACCATTAGGTGGGGGTGCAATGTGGATATAACCACAAAATACATATAGACAAATACAAAAGGTCCTCTGCACTCAACCCATTATCAGTGTATTTAAGACATTAAGGGGCCTATTTGCTAAATTCACATGAAGGATTCGAAATTTGATTGAATTTAAAAAAAAATCAAATTCGAATTTCGAATATGCAAATGAGGTGACTTCGACCATCGAATTCGACCGATTAGAATAATTGAAATAATTTGAATAATTCGAATTTAATTGTATTACAATATTCGATGGTCGAAGTACTTTCCCTTTAAAAAAAAATTTTGATAGTCTAGTTCGCCAACTTGGACCTACCAAATTGCTTTAAAACCCTATGGGAAGCTCCCATAGGTGTTTTTAAGTTGTTTGTGATCAATCGTTCGATCAAATTTTTTCATATTCGATCATTCGATCAAATTTTTTCATATTCGATTGTTCAATTGGTCGAATGGGTCGAATTGCGTTAAAACATTTGAATTTGAATGTTTTTGCAATTCTACCACTTCCCCTTTAAATTCAAAATTCAAATTTTAGTAAAATCTACCCCTAAGACATTTTTTGCACACAGCTACTAAAAATGCCTTACCCTTTAAACAAAACAGGGATTGTTTGTCCATATATTGCAATATATTTGAGCTGGCCAACTACGTCAAAGTCATCCCCTATCTGGCCAGTCCTACTCTCAAATTGGATATAATTTACAGTCTGGTTCCATAGGGAAATGACCAGACTGCAGATTCTATGTATAATTCATATACAAAATTCACATGAATAATTCGAAGTTCGATCGAATTTAAAACAAAGTCGAATCTTTGAATATGCAAATTAGGCAGATTCGACCATCGAATATTCAAATTTGAATAATTCGAATATTCGAATAACACTCCATTCGATGGTCAAATAACTTCCCCTTTAAATTTTTTATTCGACCACCTACTTCGCCAGAACCAAGCTACCGAACTGAGAATCATTACTTTTGATCGAATAAAAAAAATTTGATCGATCGAATTGCGGTAAAATCCTTCGAAATCCTGTTAGTTTTTTGCTGAATAAACACCATTTTTTGCCTTGGATAAGACCTGTGAGCGTATGCCTTATTTGGGACAATTGTGAATAAATGTAGATGGAAAAATGCTGTGAGTTAAAATAGTAGGAGACTGACATTTTGTCTAATACCCTAGCTTTTGAGAAAGGCTAGGGTATTAACTGAAACATCAGGCTCCTGCTATTGAAAGATTTGTCTGCTTTCAAATGCAATACAGGGCAGATTTATCAAAATGTGAGTTTAGCGCTTAATAAATAAAAACTTACCAATGTTCTCTTCATTCATTTTTAGAACTGTATTTATCAAATTGTGAGTTATAACTTTCACTCGTTGATAAATATCCTATTCCCATGGGAATGAATAGAACATAAGTAAAGCTGTTCTTAAATGAAAGTTATCCAATGGCTATTTTTGAAAATACATGAAAAATGTATGGTTAAGCATTAAATGTTTTAAATAAACTTCCCATATGTTAGGGATACTGTAATGGAAAAAAATGTATCAGTTAATAGTGCTGCTCCAGCAGAATTCTGCATTGAAATCCATTTTTCAAAAGAGCAAACCGATTTTTTCATATTTCATTTTGAAATCTGACATGGGGTTAGACATATTGTCAATTTCCCTGCTGCCCCATGTCATGTGACTTGTGCTCTGATAAACTTCAATTACTCTTTACTGCTGTACTGCAAGTTGGAGTGATATCAACCCCCCCAGCAGCCTAACAGAATAATGGGAAAGTAATCAGATAACAGATCCCTAACACAAGATAGCAGCTGCCTTGTAGATCTAAGAACAGCACTCAGTAGTAAAAACCCATGTCCCAATGCATTCCATCCGGTTACATTGAGAAGGAAAAACAACAGCCTGCCAGAAAGAATTTCCCTCCTAAAGTGCTGGCACAAGTCACATGACCAGGAGCAGCTGGGAAAATGTCTAGACCCATGTCAGATTTCAAAAATAAAATATAAAAAAAATCTGTTTGCTCTTTTGAGAAATGGATTTCAGTGCAGAAGTCTACTGGAGAAGCACTATTAACTGATGCGTTTCGAAAAAAACATGTTTTCCCATGACAGTATCCCTTTAAGCAATAATCCTTATACTGGCTGACAGAAAATCCCTTTTTTTGCTATTACAATGAAAAAGTTCATGCAGTGCATTATTCTTTTTAAAAGAAAGAATTGTACTGTCTACATTGTGTCTTAGTTCATTTATCATCCCTTCTTTTGCTACATCTAACCTATTTTATTACTAGTTTCCTACTGAAGACTTCTCCGCTTATTTCCCTTTGCAAGACCAAAAATTGCGATTAAGTTCAGGAAATGTCATTTGTAAGAAGAATATGTAGCCATTACCGCTAGTAAAAGTGATTTTGATATAAAGGAGCAATGGCATTGCTCAAGCCCTGGAGGAATAGCCCTACTGTTTAGTTAAAAAAAAAAGTTTCTATATTATATCATTTCATACATTCAGACATACAGCAAAGAAATGTCATGGTATGACAAAGCCATGTTTTACTACCCTACAAATATGCAAACCCTATGCTAAGAAATATGTAGACATTAGAAAATGAAAAAAACATACCTCAAACAATATCTTAATGTTCATAAACATAATGTATAACTTTTGCTAGGAGGCCTATTTATTAAATGTCAAATTTTAGTAGTTATAGAGGTTTTGAAACCACGACTAAACTCACTTTCTCTAAAACGATGAATGTCATGAAAAAAAAATCTGAACTGCAAGTGAGCAAATGGGAAAAGTTGCAGAAAAGTTGTGAAAACTGTGACTTTTTCATATTTGCACAAAAAATTTGTCAAACAACTGGACATGGTAGAGTAAATAGTGCTTTCAGTATAAGCAGGTATTGTTATTACTATCTGTATACAGGCCTTTATGTGACACTAACACAGCTACAGGTATATTGTGTAAGATATATTATCATTCATCTATTTCTTGTTATTATTTCCAGGACTGATAGCTGCTATGCCTCATGACAGTGTGATCTGCTCTATTTTATTCATCAGCCTTAATAGGCTGATATAGACTGTCATTTCCATCAAATGCTTAGCCTTCTCTCATAATGTATTTACAAGTTGTCAGTCTTAAAACAGAAGAGCTTGGAGACACTACCAGAAGTAATCACGCCTAGGGATATACCTAATAATACCATTTGTGCAATGACATGATCCTTTCACATTGGTACAATATATTTCTGTAAATTTTGTTAGATAGATTTCCAAGTTGTTGGTCACATCTTGGGTATGCTTCAGATCCTTTCAGCTTTTAAATCTTTGCATTCTGTTGTTGAAGAACTCATCATTTTAGACTTGTTATAACAATGTCCAGAAACTTTTTTGGTGGGGGGGGGGAGAAATTACATTTATAAATAACTTAAAAATCCTTAAACACATGTAACTAATATACTGGACATATGTACTGTACTGATATTCTATGCTTAAAACTACTGTAAATGTATTTAACTGGGCAAAATGTAGTTTTTTTTATTATTTGGATGGTACTCTCCTTTAAATATTTGCTGAGGTTGAGGCTGTGGAATGTCCTGTCTGGTGGCATTGTTATGGCATACTCTATTAATTAGTTTAAGATGTTTTAGGATTACTTCTTGAAATAAACACAATACTGATTGCTACAGTTATCTGAAGAGCTACAGTTAGGTTTATATAATGTATGTATTTGTACAACTGAAGCCAAATGTATGGTCAAATTACATATTTAGTTACAGTATATAGTGAAGGAATCAATGTGTAAAAAGAAACATACTGTATATACTGTATGCTAATTGCAATGCACAGCTACATTTATTTCACTATTAAAACATAGGAACAAATACAGCAGTTAATAAACAGTTGGTAGTAGTAAATAATAGTAATTGTGGCATGTGTTACTGTTTGGACACCCTTTCACTTGTCAAGTGATAAACTGTTTTTTGCACATTCCTTCACCCAAACTGATGTCAGTCAAGAACAATGGATTCATACATGCAACTGAGTGATGATTTGAAAATGGAGCTAACTGATTTCTACAAAACAGGGGAAGGCTATGAAATGGTTATAGCTCATAATGTCCACTGTCCATAATGTCATCAAGTAATGGCAATGGAACTGTGATGTCATGGCAAGATCTGGAAGAAATGTGAGAACTTCTCAAATGCTAACTAGAAAGACAAAACTTAACCCTCATATGACTGCAAGGAACCTGCAGAAAGATTTGGATGGTACAAGTGTGGTATTTCATAATTCCATGATGCAACTTTGCTTGCATAAAGACATTTTCATAGGGTTAAGAGTTATTGAGAGCAAAGCTTACCTGCAACCTTATAACAAATGCCTGAGCTATTCAAAACAGCAAGTCAGAGGTTAATTCTTTAGCCAAAATCCCTAAACGTTTGTTTAGAGACAGTAACAGAACTATTGGTAGGTGGGTCTGTGTAGAGACTGCACATCCACACCCACCCCCCGCTGGAAGCAGTTTTCCAGTGTTTCCTGCATGGCACCTACCGTTTCCTGCAGTGCATGGACTGCCGGTGGGTTCAATTTTTTTAAATTGAAATCTGCCCCTTTGATAGTTGTTGATGTTAATAAAGTTTTGTCATAGAAAAAGAAGCACGTAGGTGGGGAAAGCGCCACAGAAAGGAGCTGTACAGTCAGAGAGCCATGCTTCTTCCATGCACTGTATTTTAATAAATAAGTTGCTGTTGTAAAACCCAGAACCCCATTATTAGGGAATACAACACACTGTCAAACCTGGGAATGGATTATCTATTTATACTTTTTCAACCCAAATGACTTGGGTATAAACCAAAATGTCCAGAAATTATTTTACCAGCTTTTTAGGACTTTGGACTTTTAGGACCAGATTAACCTTTACAACTAATCATCTCCTTGAAAAAGTTTTTATAACAATCATATTACTTTGCGTGTATCATGGTTATTTTAGATGGTTGATGAGGAATACTTGGAGACTGTATACAGTAGACAGTATGTTTTTTCCTACATTTATGATTACATTTTTCATCCCTGTGCAATGCATTCTCTACGTGCTCTTCTTGCTCTTTTTATTTTGTATTTCCAAACCAGATCAAGGAACATTATCTAGCAATATTAGGTTGTAGCGATGAGATTTTTTTCTGACACTCATATACTAACGAATGAGTAAGCTGAGTTAAATAGAAATGCAGTATCCTTTAGATCAACCTGATTGAAAGACACAAGGGAATACACTGCATACATCATTCTTAAGCTGTCACAAAGAACTAGCCTGTTTCCATAGGCTAAATATACACTGACCTTCATTCATTCTCCTATTATTACAAAGTACCCTTGGTTCATTTTTTTTATAAAGCAGAAATGTAGGCAAGGACATGTCATGTTACACAGACCATAAAAAATAGGTTTGCCTTGGTGATATGCTTTTCATGCATTTCTAACTTGGAGAGAGAGTTGAAGATATTCTGAAAAAATTAACTATTAAGCATGATCTGAAAAAACATATTTTAAATTAATCCGTGAGGAATACCTCTTGATGTCTGCATACTTTCTTATAGCATTAGTTTCTATTTCAATCAAAAAGAAGAGTTGCTCAGTTAGGTAAGGCACTGCTGCCACTTTTCATTAATTTTTTACTTTACCTAGACTGACACAGACTTTGCAAAAATAATATGTTTGGAAAATATAAAAATAAAAGTGGGGTGCAAGAAAGCAGTCACAACTTTGTGTCTGTGACATCAGCAATTCTACAAAGATATCATAGACTTTTCATGGCTATTTTTAAAATACAGTATATACCATAACTGCTTAGCATCTCAGTACACAATTATAATGACAAGTCCTGCTTATTATTAGCACATAAGAAAATATTACACCATTGTGCTGAGACAAACAAAACGACAGAATTTGTACTCCCTGCACTCAGCAAACAGGCTAATACAGTTCTGAGCAAAAAAGAATGCAGTCCTGTATTAATGTCTACACATTGGGAGGGCAAAATCACATGCATTTTCCACTCACTATACTGCTACACACATGCCCTACATTGTTAGATGACCTCCTATTCATTGTACTACAACTGCTTTATCAATAGAAAAAGAGGCTCCCACCAGGAGCAGGAGCTATCTTAACATGGGGGTGTGTGGTTTCTCGAAAATGCTTGGTCAATTTTTTAAAAAAAGGACAGTGAGTTTTGACATTACTTCTGGTAATTATATCTACTACTACACTATGACTAATAACTAATAATGATTCTGACCACCAACAGATCATATCTGGGTACATTGTATACCACATTAAAATAAATACATTATATACTTATGTGTAAGTCCTTATATAGGCAGTGGCTTAGATGCCTATGGTTGATGAAGAAGAAGAGGGAAAAGATAAAATGATGCATGCATTTGTCTTGCGTCCTTTTTGTTTTGGTGTGCAAAGCACCAAAAAAAATGGCTGCTGGCAAAACATGGAAGTTCACAGGGATTCTGTACATGGAAAATTTTTAGGGGATTTACCCACCCCCCACATAAACAAACACCTCACATATTTATATTCCTTTTTTATACAGACGTGTTCATGTACTGAATGGGTAAGGGACTATATAAAAAATCCCTGATCTCCCAAGACATTCTTATCATTTCAATTTTGATAATGCATAGAGGGATATAGCCTTTCATCCAGGGATTAGCACCATAACTAAAACAATGGCTATACTAAGTGCATAGAGTGCTGCTTTATTTGCATTTTTCTTTGGAAAACATCTCAATGCAGACATATACACTACCTTGTTCAAGTTACCACTTAATTATAATGAGAACTTTATCCATTGTGCTAGGTTCACTGTAATTAGAGTACGGTTGTAGTATCAAACTTCAGTCAATTATAGAAATTTTGAACGTGATTTTTGGGCGTCTTTTACTTAGGCTTTCAGGGAGATTTTTATCCCTTTTAAGGATGCTTTCATTGGCCACTATCACAAAGTCATACATATTCTAGGCTTGTCTGGATAGGCCTTAATGGTTCTACTCTGCTTCAAAAGTGTGTTTATTCTTAATGAGGTCTTCTGTAGAATACCTACTATAACTCTATACGTGGGCTCACCTGGGCTATTCTGGACTTTCATTAGACTGTAAATTGGAAAATCACTGGCAGTGACTGGAATTGAGGGTCTCCTGCACATTAGTGCTACAATGCAAATGCTTGGGGGATAACTGCACTGCTAGACAAAAGAAGAGTGAGCCATGCTCAGACTTTTCTGGTACATATGCAGGCAGATACCAAAAAAAAAATGTCATCTCGGTGTTATCCTACAACAGGCAGCTTGCCGCTTCCTCAATTCGTTTTTGGGCTTCTTTCTGGGGGGCTGCTGGTGAAAATGCCTTCATTCAGGATACTAGAGCATACTTGGTTCATATTTGTAGAACTATCATCAGGAAGACATTTAAAACAGATTTTGCAACAATGAATATAAATATGATCTATAAGTCTTTTTTAGGGAATAATAACAAAGAAACAGGTATACAGTAAGTTACTGCAAGAAAATATAGTAGGCATAGACCCAATGATAATGAAGCTACACAGCAGGACTCTGTTGATTCATAATCAATATGTTATAGTACATGGCTTTCTGTCAGAGCAGTTATCTGTACATTTTACAAATTAGTAAATCAATACTGCTTATTGATATCAATATATCAATGATATCAATAATATCATGATTAGATAAAAGTAATAAACTACTGGATCTCCTTGATAAATTCCAAAGTTGAAAATACTGGAACCCAAAGACCCAGCCACAGAGTAGTCTTGTCTATGGGAAGATTGGAACTTGTGCTTCACATATTGTGGTGAATTTGGTGCAAAGTACAGCAATGTGGGAACAACATAATCATGCATGTAATTCCTGCCACAGGCAGGGGGTAACCAGTCATGACTGCATCTTAAGCCTGTTGGAGCTCCATAGCTTGCATACCTAAATGACTTCCAAGGCCCCGCATACCATTCCCAGCACTGCTAAAGCTAGTTTGAAATGTATTCATTGGAGTGAAAAGACCTGCACCTATAGGGGCAAAGTATCTGAAAGAAGGCAGTTGACATGCATTTTAGCACTTTTTCCCCATTTTAGTTAATTAGACCTGCTAGGGTGTCATTTACAATGCACCACAAAGTGTGGTGCAAAAAAGGTCACAATCATTTTTTTTTTTTACTCTTTACACATTGGTGCTCTTGGATGGATTTAGAATTCTGCTCTCCTTTTACAGATCACTGAGACATGTGGCTTCCCCACATGAATACAGCATTAACTGCGCTAGTCATTGCATTGTATTGGTGAGCTTAAGGGTTAGCACCTATGTTTGCCCCCATCTCCACCTACCTGCTCGCTAACTATTCAGCATGAGAAGAAGAGCACAGTGTCACGGTCAGCACCCAAATACCAGAACAAGTACCAAGCACCCTGGTCTAGGCTCGTGCTTCACCAGTAGTGTGGCCGCCTTTGGCTTCGGGAGGAGCCCTCAGCTACTCAGATGCCACCTGGACTTAAACGAGAGGTGCAAGGCAGGAGTTCTGGCCAGCAATGGGGCACGACTGTATATAAAGTCAGTTAGGCCGAAGATCACAGTAATATTGGATAAGGCAAAGGCGTAGTCAAACAGGCTGGGTCGAGGCAGGCGGATAACTAGGTTTCGTCAGGCAGGCAAGGGCCAAATCCGGGTAATCAATCAGATGGCAAAGGAAGAATCGGAGTCAATAACAGGCATTGGTCAAACCAGAACGTCAATCAGGAGGGTTAAGCAAATTCAAGGTCGGTTTCAGGCAAGGGTCAGGTTCCAGAGATCAGAGTAGTCAAAAACAGCCAGGCAGGGTCAAACACAGGTATCAGACAGATCAGAAGCTTTACAGCACAAGTACAAGGCACCAGGAACAAAACCTATCATGGGCAACAAGCTGCAACCTGAATCCTCCTTTTAAGCATTTGAATTTGGCGCCATTGCGCGCTGACGTCATCACGTCAACGCGCTGCGCCTTTAAGCAACCCGGAAGTGCGCCGCGCGCGCACTAAAGGAGCCGGCAAAGGAGAAGGATGGTGCAGCGGGCGTTCCCGCCGATGGCGCGGCGGGCGTCCCCGCTGCACCACCGCTAGACCACCAGGGTGAGTCTTCACATTAAGCCCCTCTCCAGGGGGGGCCACTGGACCCCCAGGCTTCTCAGGAAACCGAGAATGGAACAGCCGCCGGAGGCGATTAGCCTTGATGTCATCAACAGAGACCCAAGAGTTCTCCTCAGGACCATAGCCTTTCCACTTAATGAGATATTGAAGTCTTCACACACAGCTTACCCTGGGACAAGTTCTTCTTCAGTTAGCACTTCAGTTTGCACCCTCTGGTGCTCTAGCACTAGCTCCCCAAGGTAAAGTAAATGAACCTTATTTTGTATTAAAAAATAAATATTTACAGCATTTACAATCTTGAATGAATCCTTAAGTGGATATTAATAACAATACAAAAGTGGAAAAAGTCTATTAAGTCAAGCTAAAACAGTACAAATTAACTGTTGATGATTATTAAATTAAATTTGAATTTGAATCATGCACAATGTTCTTCCAATTAAAGCATTATCTGCCCACAGATTAGAAAATCCTGTACATACAAAATTCCTGTAGTTTAAATATGTGCACTAGTATCCATAAACAATTCCTACTAGTAATTTCTTCTAGCTACTAGTATAAACACTTGTTGGGAAAACTAGAAACTTGTATGAAAAACATATTGAGCATACATCATTTGCTCATAGCTTGCAGTAATTATATTTATGGAAATTCTCAAGCACTTGATTTAAATAAAGCATTAGTGTGAGAGCTTTTAATTATAAAATATCAATGAATGAATCATGTGTTAATGATAAAGAAATGCCCCTGAAGCAGCTTCTTCATAATCAGGATGTGTGCTTGGAGATTAGGAATATCACATTTCCAGAGACAAATGTGTTCATTCATCTCTACTAATTCATGATTTCTGCTAATGCAAATAGAGGTACATTTGCAGAAGTTTGAAGAAAATCAAACAGGAACAAAGTTTTTTTGTACTGAAAATAATCTGATTACATTTATTACAAATTTTGAGTGCCAGACTTACATATGCTTGTGATGAATGCTCTAATTTCCATATTTACAGTAGGTTTTTAAAATATGTCCCTCTCCTTAGTCAAACACTGATAAATAGTGATGGGCGAATCTCCCGAGATTCGCTTCGCCGAAAATTTCTCTGGAAATTCGCGAATTGGCGAAAAATTTGTGAAACAAGTCGCGGGACGCTTTTGACGCGTGGCGCGTCAACTTTGGCGCGTCGCGTCGTTTCCGACGCGCGTCACGTCGTTTTCGGCCCGTCGCGTCAAAAACAACGCGCGACTTGTTTTTTTTTTCGAATTTTCGCTAAGCGAAATTTCGCTGGTGATTTGCGAATTTATTTGCCAGCAGCGAATCGCATGAATTCGCCGCGAATTCGCCCCTGGCGAATAAATTCGCCCATCACTACTGATAAAACCTTTGGAGCCTGAAGCTTTTGCTTTTTTGAGCACAAATTGTATTGATCCATGAAATGTTTGTTGATAAACTAATGCACATGTAACACTAATCCAGATGGATTACCCCAGACAAGACCAGACTAGGTCTGGTCTCCTTATTGATGCATCTGGCTGCTCTGACTGCACATATCCTTTCTTTCACTCCTATAACAAACTATTAAGGTTTATCCTGGCACTGACTAGGCTTACCTCCACCTTAGATAAATTATGCACCAACCACCCCTCAAGCAAGTGGTGTCCAAGGGGAACAAGCATATGGTGGTTTCTCTTGTTGAAGGCTTGGGAAACCTGACACCCCATGCCAACTATTAGGGGCAGATTTACTAAGGGTCAAATTTCGAAGTGGAAAAAACTTCAAAATTTGACCATTGAATTTTTTGGGGGGGTCATTTTCGATCGAATATGGCCGCAATCATTTGAATCGTTCGATTCGATCAAATGATTTTCACCAAAACCCTTCCATTTCTCAAAACTCAAAGTCGAAGGTTTTTTTAAAGGGCCAGTACTTCAAAATTTGAAAATTTGAATATTCAAATATTCAAATATTTTCAATTCTAATCGAATTTTGGGCTATTCGATAGTCAAAGTAGCCCAAAATTACTTCGAAATTCGAATTTCGAATTTTCACTTTGACCCTTAGTAAATCAGCCCCTTAGTGTGCAGGGGAAATACTTTGACCTAGATATGAAAACAGCTAACCCTCCCATCTGCAATACAGGACCAGCACTTAACTGGTTTAACTTTTATGGGGGCTGACTGGGTCTGCTAAACCTACACATATAAATGGGGATAATTCTAGTAATTTGTTTATCAGTTCAAGTGTCCTGGATCTTGCCTTATACTCCATAACTAGTGATTAGCATATTTGTTCCATTTCGCTTTGCCTAAAAATTCGCAGAAGAGCAAAAACATTTGTGAAAAGCATTGAAGTCAATGGGCATCAAAAATTTTTTACACACGGAAATTTGTTACACAAGCAGCAATTTTTCTCGCTCCAAATGCTTTAATGTCAATGGGCATTTTTTCTTTTGCCAACTTTTTTGTCCAAATGCATTAAAGTCAATGCACATTTTTCTTATGGCAACTATTTGGTCCAAATGCATTGAAGTAAATGGCATTTTTTTCTTATGGCGACTTTTTTTTGTCTTTGCAACATTGTTGTCGCAGAGACTTTTAATGCTCATTGTGTAATTGCAAGAAAATGTGGGTCTGGCTCCCATGGCAGATGATGTAGCAGTGTCAGTTAGGTAGAATGCCTATTTTATTTCCTAGCTACACCTCCATTTCAAAGATAAATAAGAATGCCATGGGAAATCCCATTTATCAAAGTCTGAATTTATCTCATTATTTTTTGAAAACTACTCAGACCAAATCCACATGGTTTTTTCCCCCTTATTTATCAATAAATTTTCCTGAAAAATTTCCTGTGTGGGAAAAAAACAAAATTTTTTGATAGTACGACTTTTTGGATTTTTGCCCAAAAATCACAAATGCTTCGGATTATTGCATGAAATTATATTCTCCAATTGACCTGTATACAATCTTGGCAATTCTGAGATACTAGATTGTCATATAATAAATCCCACAAAATTCAAGTTTTTTTTCCACAAAAAAATTTGGATTTTATAGTAAAAACAACACAAATTAATAAGATTTTTGGCATTCATACTTTAATAAATACCCCCCATAAAGTGACACAAATTTGCTGTATTAGATATTTTGCAACTGTGGCTGACACAGAAATATTTCTCTGTAACCTTATGTCCTGTCCGCAGGTCGGATCTCCAAGGTAGGCTTGTACTGGAAAAGACAGACAACTGCTTTACAGAAACCTGGCTACTATAGTAATACATTGTCCACATATTTTGTATTCAGTTCATACACCTTAATAGTTATCACACATATTGCAACCAAAGCATTAAATGTGTAAATATGGACATTTAGAAAACAAAAGCAAAGATATGGATGGTATGAGCAACATCTCCATTAATGTTTCACTCCACTTTTTTTACACAGAATGATAAGACCCCTTAATGAGAAATGTGAGCTATTACTTGAACAGTGACCCAAAAAGAATGGTGGCACTATTTTCACAAACATCTAACCAATTCAAATTAATTAATTTTTTACGTTTTTCCAAGTGGTTGTGATTAAAGCTTCCCCTTATGCCCCATCACTTTGATATATACAGAGGTGTACAAATAGCAAATCCTCCACAGTTTTGTTAAATGACTTGCCTTTCTTAAACCAAGGGGCACCAATTGTTTCATTATACCTTATTTTTCATCATTAGTTCAATTCTGCCTATTATTTAAATTATCAGCAGCCTACTGAGAAGTCCTCTGTATAATTAAAGACCTTACTTCTTCCAGCTACAACCTGTTTAAGTTTCTGATAAAGAGCAACTCATTATACAGATGCTTCTTAGTAGATTGAGATCATAAAGTATTGATCACATAATAGTACAAGAAATAACCAAACCTTAAATATGTTCAGCCAAAGTCTTATTCATTGCATTAATGTTGAAAAAGGTATACACTGCCTTTTAATGTGCCCTATCACATTATAGGACTAGATATAAATATAACATGACCTGTGCAGCTAGGATGGAGAAAATAAATGCACAGATACAGGGCAAAAACATACTATGCAGAAGCTGCAGAAAATGTAGTTCTGCTAGAAGTACCATATAATGATCCCGTTTTTAGTCATTTATTTTCACCTCCGCTGAGACCATTATTTCAATTGTTAAAGTAAATGTGTATGCACAGGATTATCCAAGTGTAAACAATGATGTCATCAGTGTGAATCCTTCCAGCGCAAATACAGTATTTGACATGTTAATTAGTGATGGACAAATCTATCCCGTTTCGCTTTGCTGAAAAATTCGCAAATTTCCAGCGAAATTTGCGAATTGGCGAAAAATTCATGAAACGTGAGCGAATTTTCGCCAGAGAATAAATTCACCCAACACTAATATTAATGATATCCCAGTGGTCAAAAACAAGTGAACATCCATGGATTATATGCAGTTGTTGACAGAGCAGTAAACTCTATAATATTGCATATACAATGTTATCTTAGTTCATACATCTCATCTGTCAAGTTTACTACAGACACAAATAAGTTCCCTTTTGTGCACAGACAGCAATTATTTTCCATTGTTAATGTCAAACAGGAAACGTTTCCTAGTAATTCAGCAAGGAATCATGATAACCTTAAGTACAATACTCATTCGTTGATTATGATTAGCTACAGGGGTGAAGCAATGTTCATGTTGTGAAAATTACATGAAAGGTATTAAGTGAAAATAGCTTTGTACAGTAATGTATTTTCCCAATTTATTTTGCATATTTTTATGATTTGTGTATAAGAAGCAATAGTTTTGATGTAAAATGTCGTTTGTTTAAACCTGAAAAATCGAATAAAACAGAAGTGCCATATATTTCCTAGAATTTTGCACAGTGCACACAGAGACAAGATAAAATGGGGTTGAATTTCGAATTGTAAAAAATTCGACCATTCGACTCATTTTTAATGGGCTTTTTCGATCAAAAATGGATCGAATAGGTCCGTTTTTTGATTGAATAAAAATGACTTGAATGCATCATTCAATTTGAGTGATTTTTGCAAAAATCCTTCACATTTTAAAAAATTTCAAAAACACTCCTTAAAAGTTCCAGAAGGTCCCCCATAGGCTAAAATAGCAATTCAGCAGGTTTAAGGTGCTGAAGTGTCGAAGTCAAATTTTTTTAAAGAGACAGTACTTTGATATTCAAAAATTTTGATTTTGGGATATTCGATAGCCGAAGTAGCCAAAAATCACTTCAAATTTTCACTTCAACCCTTAGTAAATGTGCCCCTTAATTTTGTGTATATTGCTTTAAATTCCTAGTATTGTATGTTTGCCTCATTGGCAATGATTATAAAATAAAAAAGATGGCACCCTTGTCTTGTACCATTGCAGATCTTGATTAATACTGAAAGAAAACCTTTGGTAACAATAGTCCAGATTGTTCGCCGCACTGCCTTAGCTTATTTTTTTAATGCATCAAATCCTCTTCCGGCTACACTGTTATCCCGACAATTACAAATATATTCAAAATGAAGAGAGCACTCATATATAGCAAAAAATTATGTGTTATATGTATTGAAGACCACCACACTAAAACCCAATGGTGTTTCCTTTTACTGTCAGTTATGTGTAGAGGTAAATTATTTCCAATAAGATAGTACTTGTATTCGGGTATGTCCAGCAACAACTTCAGGATGGCTGCATTCAATAATTTTTAGCCTTTATGTCAGGTATCTTGAATGTGGAAGTTTTTATTTCATTTGTGCACGATGCATGCAACACCTATACAGAGTTCATTTTAACTCCCTTAGAGACCTATTTGACAAAATTTGACATATGTAGTTTTAGAGATTTTGTACAACCATCACTAAACTCACATTTTAAAAAATCATAAATGTCTACTTATTTATTGAAAGATCTGAATATAAAAAAGCACAAACCCCCCTGAAACCTCAACAAGCTCAAAGCAAATAAAGATTTTCCACTTTGAAAGGACAGCTCCCATTGGCTTCTACATGACCTTGTCAGATTTTAGATGGAGAAGTTTGGTATTAGAGTTTTTCATGGTTTTTATACTCATATTTAAAGGTTTAGAGCAATTATTTAAATACACAATTGAATCACTTAAAATTACAATTTGGTGTGTATTTTTTATTTCTAAATTACACTTTTTACACAGCAAATAATTCACTCTACCATGTACAATTTCATTCCTAACCCAACAAGAGTATTGGTGTACTATTGTTTGTAGGCAGCCAAGTCAGGTCATTTTGCCTGGTCATGTGCTTTCAGAAAGAGCCAGCCAAAGCAGGCTATTGTTTCTCCAGCTCAATGTAACTGAAGGGGTCACAGTGGGACATGGATTTGAAGTGGGAAGGTATGAAGATCGAAATTACAGAAATATCCATCATCTGGAAAACTCCAGCTCCCAAACAGTCTTTAATTACATACATGTATTCTTTGTAATTATTAGCCTTGTAACTGAATATATATATTTGATGTACAGTAATCTGCTTTGTTTTCTTAAAATATATAGTCTTACAAATATTTGGATCCTAAAAGGAAGACATACTCTTTTAAATGGTTGGCAAAATTGAACAACCCACCATAGAGTTTATTTGGTACAAATATTCTCTTCATTTCTGCATTTATATTCATTATATAGCCAAATTAATTTGGACACATGAGGTCAAACATCTCATTTGATAACCAATTATATTAATATGTTGCTGGTCCTTGCTTCTCTGTTGTTTTTTTTAGGCTTGTAATAACATTCTAATTTATTCTACAGGTATTCAGTTGAGGTTAACACCTTTTCCAAGTCAGCCAAGGTCAAAAACGCGACTTTCGGTTCGCAAATTTTTTCACCAATTTTTCGGCGAAGCGAAACGGGGGAGATTCGTCCATCACTATAAATTAATTTTGTGAAGACCGCAAAATGAATGCAACAAAGTAGAAAACACAGAACTGTAGAGAATGTCATTACATGATGCAGTGGCTCCTGTGTCAGAAAGGATAGGGGTGGCTCACCTTTAAGATAATTTTTAGGTTATCGACGAAAACTCAAATTTATCTTATATTTTTATTAAACCAAACTCAACCAAATTCCCATCTACAATTTTATCTTATTTATCATTAAAATAATTTAAAATAGTAGGGTCAGGAAAAGACTCAAGCAAAAACTTGAATTGTACACATTTTTAATTTGACACTCTACTATTTTGAATTTTTCAGATTATTAGACACAACCCAGAACAGATCACAGTATCTTCAAATTGTAAAAAGGACATTTGCCATTGAATTTTACATGACTTCAACAGGTTTGAGATGGCGGATTCTATCTTTTAGCAGCTTTGGAGTTTTCTCCCTCTACAAATTAGAGTTTTTTTCCAAAAAACTTTGACCAGAAAAAATCGAGGTTTAATAAATAACACCCTTAGGGGCAGATTTACTAAGGGCTGAATTTTGGAAGTGAAAAAACTATAAAATTGACTCTCAAAGTTTTTTTAAAGGCCTTTTTCGATCGAAAATGGACCTAATTCGATCGAATTGGTGCATTTTCGATTCAATAAAAATCGTTCAATTGCATTTGTGCAAAATCCTTTGAATTCTTGGAACTTAGAAGTGTCAAAGTTTTTTTCAATTCAAATCGAATTTTGGGCTATTCGATAGTCCAAGTAGCACAAAATTACTTTGAAATTCAAATTTTTTTAATTCGAATTTTATTTGAATATTCACTTTGACCCTTAGGGGCAAATTTACAATTATTCCCATAGGCTTCTGTTACAATTCGGCAGGTTCAATCTGGCGAAGTAGGCAGTTGAATAACTTTAAAATTTTAATTTCTTCTATCATTCGATCTATTCGATCTATTCGATCTATTCGATATTCGATGATCAAAGAGGCCAATTTTCACTTTACAATTTCACAAAAAATTTGTACGATCTTTGTTCGATCGAATTCGATCAAACTTCGATCATTTCACGTGAAATTAGTAAATCGGCCCCTTAGTAAATGTGCCCCTAAGTATGTTATAGAATGTCCAGTTCTGAGCAACTTTTCAACTGGTCTTCATTTTTTCTTTTTTTATAGTTTTTAAAGCATTACTCCTCTTTCTATTCAGGACTTCTCCTATTCATATTCTAATCTCTCATTCAAATCAATGTGCGGTTGCTAGGATAATTTGTGCTAAAATTGCAAACTAAAAAAAAAGCGAAACAACTCAATAACTACAACTCTCTACATCATACTAAAAGTTAATTTAAAGATGCACAACCCTTTTAACTGCCAATTTAAATAATTAAATGAGGGGCGTGTCGCATGCCTGGTGTCTGGTGATGTGCTACCTCCATTAGAACCCCTGTAATATCCGGTCATAATCCTGTATAACCCGACAAAATCAACTTCAGCTTAAAAGCATCCCAAGCAATATACATGGGTAAGAAGAAGCAGCTGCTGGCAGAGACCTCCGATATTAGAGCACACCTACACCACTCATCGAGGACTCCCAAAATGGTGGATCTGCCAAGTCCAACCTCGCCCAAGACACAATGCACTAGACCTATGACACTTTGGAGAGAACAACAGTGAGTACAGCAAATGACCAGTGCGACCTTGATGACCAGATACCCACCACTCCTGTCCCGACTCCACACACACCAGGCCTAGAAGAACCCAGTGACGCATCAAATCTCACCTTGGAGGAGGTAGTCAACGTACTCCAAAATAAGATTCATGCAGCAACAATGGCCAAGGTGGAGGAACTGCGGGTGAATTTTGTGATCCTATGTCAAGACCTACAAAAGGTCAGGGAGCACACATCTGAAGCAGAGAGATATCTTAGGGAACTGGAGGATACCTGCCATCCCCTACCCGAACAACTAGGCCTACTACACCTCCGGAAAAACAATATCCGGATAATTGGACTACCCGAAAGAGCTGAAGTGCCCGAGGCCACCAAATTTCTAGAGGTTTTGCTGAAGGAAGTATGCAGCCCAGAGGTTTTCTCACTAGAACCCCATAGACTTCAATGGGAAGGCGAACTTTAAAA
>CM044437.1:108208146-108240154 GCA_024363595.1 Xenopus borealis
TATATCACTAATTAACTCAGATTCTAAAATGCTGGCTAAAGTGCTGGCAAGAAGACTAAATCTTGTAATCACCTCAATAATAGCCCACTATTCATCCCTCATAAAGGGATGAATAATAATAATAATAGCCCACTATTCATCCCTCATAGGATTCATCCCTCATAAAGTGGCAGAATTAAACATTAGGCGGTTATAAACTAACCTCACAATTCCACACATAAACCAGGGTACCAAAGTCATTGCCTTCTTGGATAACAAGAAGGAATTTGACTCAGTGGAATGGGAATTTCTTTGGCAAACATTGAAAATAGTCAGGTTCCGCAAGAACTTTATAACCTGGATCCAAGCCCCATAAAATCAACCCAATGCCAGTGTCCTTTCAAATCTAGAATTATCACTCCCCTTTACACTAGTTAGAGGAACCCGCCAAGGATGACTTCCCATTGCTCCTGAGTCAATTCTGGTATATTTGTAATCTATTTTTTATATAGCTCCGGCCTAGATATGTTTTCTGTTGGTCTGATGCAGCTGTAGATGGTGGATAAAGGTTTGTTCTGCTGTTCTTTGTGTAGAGCTTTTTTCCAGTGGAGGAAGTTCAATTTGAGGCTCGACTGACTGAAATTGTTGAGCTAGGGCATGTAGCACTTGGAAGTAATGGAATAGCATTGTATTAGTTAAATTAAACTTGTCCTTGAGCTGTTGAAAGGATAATAGAAGGTTATTGGCATACAAATCTCCAAGAAATTTTATTTTATATTATGCCCAGATCTGAGGATCTGGAACAGTAGCTAGCTGCTGCAGATTGGGGTTGTACCAAAGTGGAGTGTTTCTGCCATGCCTTGATTGTGTTGTGGATCATTGGGGTTGGATAGGTCAAACCTGAGGGGTTCCTATATACCAGGTTTCGTAGCCCCTGCATTGATCCCACCAAATGTGCTTCTAACAATGTTATAGGGTCTCCCGGGTTTACACTAAACCAGTGCATGACAGATGTTAATTGAAAGGCTAGGAAGTATCCGTCCATGTCTGGTGCTGCCATGCCCCCCTTGTGCAGTGGAGAGGTCAAGACCTTATATGCTACCCTGGTGGGTCCTGGGGACTAGTAGAGTCTAATTAATTGGCTTTGTAGTTGCCTAAAAAATCTCTCAGGGATCCACATAGGGGACTGGCAAAAGATGTATGGAATTTTGGGTAGGAATTCCATTTTGAAGAGGCTTATTCTGCCAATTAAGGATAGGGGAAGTCTGAGCAATTTATCGATTGTTGTGAGGAATTGTGCCATTAGAGCAGTGATCCCCAACCAGTAGCTCGCGAGCAACATGTTGCTCTCCAACCCCTTGGATGTTGCTCCCAATGGCCTCAAAGCAGGTGCTTATTTTTGAATTACTGGCTTAGAGGCAAGTTTTGGTTGCATAAAAAACAGATGTCCTGAAAACATTCTCTCCTGTAGGCTGCCAATCCATAAAGGGGTTACCAAAAAGCCAATCAGAGCTTTTATTTGACATCCCCATGGACTTTTTCATGCTTGTGTTGCTCTCCAACTCTTTTTAAAATTTAAATGTGGCTCTCAAGCAAAAAAGGTTGGGGACCCCTGCATTAGAGGATCTAAATTGAGTTCCATAAATGTATCTATTTGTGGGAGGATATGGATTTCTAGAACTTTACCTACCATTGTTTCTAAACAAATAAAGGGAAGTGATGAGTCCATATCAGTTAAGGCTAGGGGGTCTAGTGCCATTATAGATGCCTTTGCCCAGTTTATTTTTAACCCTGAGAACTCGGTATGGTGATTAATTAACTCTAGGGCTTTATGTATTGATGGGCCAGGGTCATTGAGGTAAACAAGTGTGTCTTCTGCAAATAGCAATATTTATTCCCTAAGTTTCCCTATTTCAAGACCCCTGATTTTAGGTGTTCCTCTGATTAGGCATGCCAGAGGTTCCATGGCTAGTGCAAAGAGGCTGGGTGACTGAGGATATCCTTTCGGGAATCTCTCCAACCACTAATCTGAGCGAGGGACAGGCTTATACAATTTAAGTACCTCCATTGAGCCTACTACTCACTGCATACTCTCCATTAGATCAACCTGATCTTTCCCGATAAGTGCAATCAGTGTAAAGGAACCAATGCCGACTTTTTTCACCTAGTATGGAGCTGCCCACTAATCCAAGGATATTGGTCAGAGATAGCCTCATATATCTCCCACTTTATGGCTCTTCCAATAGAAAACCACCCAACTGTGATGTTGTTGAATTTCCTTTCAGACATAACCACCTCTTGCACAGAAAAAAAAATACTTACCTTTTTAATTTTCTATGCAAAACAAGCCATTGCAATAAAATGGAAGGAACTTCCACCCACCCTTGCCTTCTGGATAACCTTGGTGGAAGAAGCACTACCGATTCTCGAACAAGTCTACTTCGCTTGTCCTACCAAATTTGTCACTATATGGACATTATGGATACCACAAAATGAATCCTACTCAAATAGGCAGCAGATGAATCCCAACCTCTGCTCAATTGGCTAACTGGGCCATCTTAACGTGGGGCACTGGAAGTACACACCAAATCTAAAAAGTATGGACACTCTGCTAATGTTCGCTGTGTATGGTTAGGAATATGGGTATATCTGTACCAAACATTCATACAAACTCTATTGATTTCAATTGCCAGATTTTTATCTCCAGGGTTTCCTCCTTCTCTACTCTTTATCTTTCTCTCATACGTTTCCTTTTCCTCCTTCCTACCTCTTCCTCTTTTCTCTATAACTGTTTTCCCAGGGATAAAATGTAAAAATACCAGGGTAAAGGGTTTCTGTACAAAATGTCTTTATTAATGTACCACAACACATTATACTGTCTACAGAATAATTAGAGGAATGGCCACATACCTTTGGTCATATTGTATAATTTGAAGGTTTTATAAACAACAAAACTAAACTGTCACTATTACTAGATATGTTTATGCTAAAACAACTAGGTAAGGCAGCTCACTCTCACGTAGAACACACAGTATACATAATATAAACATGAAGCTAATATGGCTCTCTATTTAGGACAGCATTAGACAGGTCTGGTGGTACACCAGAAAAATCCTGGTGGGCCCCACCAACCCAGGCACTTTTCCCCAACAGCAGCAAGCAGGAAGCTTAAGGTGTGCAGGCCTTGTGCATGGGGGAATGAGGGGTTTGGTGGCATTGGGTATGGAAATTGCATCTGGGGTGAGGAGCCCCATTCCCTAGTGGGCCCTGGACACCACAATCTGACACTGATTTAGGGGAAAGTAAAATAATACACGATAAACCCAGTAGGATACAGTTCATATTTGATTTTAAAACCATTTTATATGTTAAAAACTGGTTGTAGCTCAGAAATAAGATTATAAAACATCATTCAGTCATTTTTATGTACTTAAATTAAGTTATTTTTTATGCAGAATAAAAAAATATTATGTGAGATGTGAAAACGCTCTATTTTACCTTTAAAAATTCAATGATTATCACAGCTCCCCTTTTTCTAACGTCATTAATATAGAATAATACCTGGTCCGATTAAACCCAGGACAGACTCAGATCATTTAACAGCAATGTCAGAGATTAATGTATGTGCACAGCAGTTAACATTGTACAAAGCACATTAATTATTAAGGACAAGACTTCCGTGAAAGTATGGGAGTTTAATATCATTTTGATGACAATAAGCAGAGTGCATTGAGGTAAAGATTACCAATAGCAAGTGACATATGGAACATAATGAATCTCTAATGAATTCCAATCAATTGCTAGGCAGTTAAAAGGCAAATGTTTGACATCTGATTAAAAATGAATTCTAGTAGAGTGAAAAAATGCAAGAATGAATAGGAATAGGCAGCATTCTGATAAAGTACATGGGAAAGGGTATTTAATAATGACTAACACTTAACTTACCTTTTATCTGCAAAGTAACAATTAGAAAACTAATTTGTGACCTTGCAGTGGATTATTTAATTCATGGAAGATTAGAGAGTTTTTCAAGGAGTGCTTTAGCAAAAGTTTATGTTGGTCAAATGGGAAAGATTATATATATATATATATATATATATATGAACACTTTCATATTTTGGCAGAATATTCTATATTTGACTATTTGGCTATATGGTTAATCTTTGTTTCCATTGGGGAATTCATGGTATAATTCTAATAGTTTAATTTAATAGATTTTAGTAATAAAATACATTATTCTGAAAGCACTCGCACAGCCCTTATGGCCCAACTATTATGCGTAACAGCATTTATTATGGTTCTGTTTGTGCCTGAAAAATATATCCATCCTCTAGGGTCAAAATAAAAAAAAAACTAAAATTTTTAACGATTTTTATTCAATTGAAAATGGACCTATTCGATCGTATTAGGTCCATTTTCGATCCAAAAAGCCCTTTAAAAAAACTTTGAGGGTCGAATTTCGAAGCCCTTAGAGTTTTTTTATGCCTCGAATTAACTCACATTTTATTATTATTATTATTATTATTATTATTATTATTAATAACAATTATTTTTAGAGAGACAAAATATTGACCTGCACTGTTAAATTAGTGTGTTTATACAAAGAAATCACATGAATTACAAACATACATAACAACCAGTTCTGGTAAAAAAGGTGATGAAGGCCCTGTGAAAAAGAGCATACAGTCTAAAGGGGGAGGGAATGAGACATTAAAAACATCAACATGTAGGAGGGTAAAGGTTTTGCTAATCTTTATGTTCTTTGGTTTCATTTTTCCTATGTGAAAGTATTGTGCTGGCAGTTCAGTGACTGTTCAGTAGATGTCAAAGGGTAAAGGTTTTCCTATGCCCCAGTGATTGTTTTAGCCAGCTAGGCTGGGTCCTTTTTCTCATAGGGGAGATTCCCAGAGGTTATAAATGTGCCATGTGTTTGGGCCTCTCTCTTTTCCAGTGAACCCATTGGGGTGTGCTGCCAAGGCCTGAGGTTGAGATAGACCTCAGTATAGTAACAAGTAAGTGTCAGGGCGGAAACTGTAATGCGTTGCTATAGGAGTGACAGATGAGATCAGAAAAGTTAGTGAGCAGCTAAGGCTCCAACGAGGAGTTTAGGGAAGGGTTAGCACCCTGTGGTGACAAAACTGCCAGGATAGGAACTCAACTGGTTAAGCTCAGGGATAGAGAGATCCTTGGAGTGGAGAACAAGCTGTGAGGTCGCCTTCAATGGGGATTGTGCACCAGAGGCAGGAAAGGCGGCTCAATTCACAAAGCTGACTAACATCAGATGCAGAGATGTATTCGTGAGTAATATGACTGTGTGTGCAAATGACCTGCTGCCTACTTGTGTCCTGGAGAAGTGTACCACTAGTTGAATAAATGTTCTGCTGTTTTTAAAGAACCACTGGCGCCCAAAGTTATTTGACAAAGAGTGAATCTGGTGTGTCTATGCAAGTGGCAAGACCTTCCTCCATACTATAAGCGGGGACCCCACTTGAAGTTAAAGAGTCTATTTATAATGTGCCTACTGGGAGTTGCTGGGAGTTGGACCCCTTGCACAGGTACCAAAACCAGGGAATAGTAACCCAAGGGAAGGATTAGGAAGACCCTGACCCATCCACCTGTTACAAACAGAATCAGCCATCGCAACATCACCCAGCAGTGCATTCCACAACCTCATTGTCCTCACTGTGAAGAACCACCTACGCTGCTTCAAATGAAAGTCCTTTTCTTCTAGTCTGAAGGGGTGGCCTCTGGTACGTTGATGCTCTTTATGGGTAAAAAGGTCCCCTGATATTTGTATATAATGTATTTGTAAAGTGTAATCATATCCAAGCGTCTTTTTTCCAGAGAAAACAACCCCAACCTGGACAGTCTAACCTCATAATTTAAGTCTTCCATCTCTCTAACCAGCTTAGTTGCATGTTTCTGCACTCTCTCCAGCTCATTTATATCCCTCTTAAGGACTGGAGTCCAAAACTGCACTGTATACTCCAGATGAACTATAACAAGTTGTGCTCACCACTAATTTTTAAAACCATTTGGCGGGGGTGCAATGAGGCTGTGGCCACAAAATACATATAGACAAATACAAGAGGTCCTCTGCTCTCAACCCATTATCAATATATTTAAGACACTGAGACATTTTGCACATACAGCTACTAAAAAATGCCTAACCCTTTAAACAAAACAGGGATTGTTTGCTCATATATTGCAATATTTTTAAGATGGCCAACTACGTCAAAGTCATCCATTTCTGGCCAGTCCTACACTCAATTTTCATCTGATTCATCTTATTCATCTGATTCATCTGATTCATAGTCCTACACTCAATTTTCATCTGATTCATAAAATACATAGCTGTATGCACAAAATGTCTCAATGTCTTAAATATATTGATAATGGGTTGAGTGCAGAGGACCTCTTGTATTTGTCTATACTCCAGATGAGGTCTAACTAGGGATCTATAAAGAGGTATAATTATGTTTTCATCACTAGTGATAGGCGAATTTCACCTGTTTCGATTCGCCAAAAAATTAGCGAATTTCCAGCGAAATTCGCAAATTGGCGAAATAATTTGCGAAACGAGTCAATCGCGATGGGTTGTGTCGTTTCCGACGCGCGTCACGTCATTTTCGTCGCGTCTCTTTCGGCGCGAGTCGCGTCATTTTCGACGCGTCGCGTCAAAAACGACGTGTGACTTGTTTTTTTTGGCGAATTTTTGCGAATTTATTCGCCAGCGGTGAATCGCGGGAATTTGCCGCGAATTTGCCCCTGGCAAATATATTCGCCCATCACTATTCATCACTTGAGTTTATGCTCTTTTTATGCAAGACAGAACTTTATTTGCTTTAGTAGCTACAAAATTACACTGCCCAGAATTACACAATTTGTTATCTACAAAAAAAGATCCTTCACCATTAAGGAAACTCCCAACACACTGCCCTTTAGTGTAAAACTTTTTTATTATTTTTGCCAAAGTGCATGACATTGCATTTATAAACATTGCACCTTATTTTCCAGTTTGCTGCCCATTTTCCAAACTTAGACAAACTACTCTGCAAAGTGGCAGCATCCTGCATGGAACCTATAGTTATGCACAATTTAGTATATTCTGCAAAAATAGAAACTGTACTTTCAATGCCCACATCCAGGTAATTAATAAACTAATAATTAATAAACAAGTTGAAAAGAAAGGGACCCAGTACAGAAATGTTCCATTTTCCACCACTCTTTGTAGTCTATTTTTTAGCCAGTTCTCTATCCAGGTAACAAATGCTATATTCCAGGCCAACATTCCTTAATTTAACCAGTAACCTTCTGTGTGGCACTGTATTGAATGCTTTAGCAAAGTCTAAGTAAATCACATCCACTGTCATTCCAGAATCGAGGTCCCTGCTTACCGTCTCCTAAAAAGAAAAAAAGTTAGTCTGGCAAGATCTATTATGCATAAAACCATGTTGGCACAAACTCATAGTAATGTTATTTTCTATGAAGTTCAGTATCCTATCCTTTATTAATCCTTCGAAAAGCTTTGCTACCACCGACATCAGACTAACTGGCCTATAGTTTTGAGGCTGAGAACAGGATCCCTTTTTGAATAGCTGCACCATATTAGCTATTCCCCAGTCTCTCTACACCATTCCAGACCTCAATGAATCCTGAGAGGTTTGGCAATCACAGAGTTAAGCTCGCTAAGTAACCTGGGATAAATCCCATCTGGCCCTGGACCTTTGTTTATCTTAACATGTTCTAGTCTCTTTTGAATTTCATCATGTGTGAACCATGCATCATTATATGTATTAGCGATACGAAACAAGTTGGCGCTATAGGAATACATGTTAATAATAATATTAGAATTGGGATTATTAAGGAAACCTTCATTAGCTGGTTCCTCATTTGTGTAGACAAATGAAAAGTATGTATTCAGAATCTGAGCTTTTTGCTTCTTCTCATCAAGTAGCTGAACCCACCCCCCCCCCTGATAATAAAGGTGCTACCCCTTCCTGCTTAATTTTTTTACTATTAACATATTTAAAATATAATTTTGGATTCTTTTTACTGCTTACTGCTATATCCTTTTCCATATCAATTTTAGCTTGCCTGATAGCTTGTTTGCATGATTTATTGGCGTCCTTGTACCTTATAAATGATTAGGTTGTCCCAGCTGACTTGAAAGCCGTAAAAACATGTCTTTTTTTACCCACCTCAACACCAACCCTTCTACTGAAGCAAAAAGATTTTGCTTTGCAACAAGGTTGCTTGCTTACAAGCGGAATATATTGACATGTATATTTATTAAGCAGCATATTAAAGACTTCCCATTTTTGTTCAGTGTTTAACCCTGTGAAAAGCATTTCCCAATTAATATGTTGCAGAGATTCCCTTATACTGTCAAAGTTTGCACACCTGAAATTCATTGTCTTAGTTACTCCCTTATAGAACTGCCTCTGCAACAGAATCTCAAAGGAGACCATGTTATGATCACTAATCCCTAAATTCTCACCCACACAAATGCTAGAGATGAGTTCAGTATTATTAGTTATTAGAAGATCCAAAAGAGAGTTATTCCTAGTAGGTTCTTGAACGAGCTGGGATAAAAAGTTGTCATTTAGCATATTTACAAACCGGATAATTGAAGTCACCCATAATAATAACTTGACATAGTTGTGAAGCCGCTTCTATTTGTAAAAGTAGCTAGGCCTCATACTCATCACTTATGCAAGGTGGTTTATAGCAGACACAAATGATAATTTTCTTTGTAACCTTTTGTCAAAATCTCTAGCAAGAGGGATTCCACACCCTCACCAGTGCCAGCAATGGTTATTTCTTTAGTGCATGGCTTTCATTCAGGCTTTACATACAAACACACTCCTCCCTCCTAAAAAGGGTGTAACCATTTAAATTCACAATCCAGTCACAGTCCAGTCACATTATATCATCATTTTTAGAGCATGCAATTAATTCTCCCATTTTACCTGACAAACTTTTTGCATTTACCAGCATACAGCAGAGGTTACTACTTTTACTTTTTAAATGTGCATTACTTTGAGGAGAATTATATGTTAACCCTACAACCAACAAAGAGTTTTTGGTGTGTTCAAACCTGTAATGTGTTCCTCATAGCCAGATAAATCCTCTTGGACATGCTCCAATCATCGTAAAACAAAGCTCAGTTTGTTGCAATGCGCATTCAAATACTTTTCAACACAACTGATTTTTCAACTGAACTGTGTCTGAATATATGGGCCCCTTTCCATTCCTGTGCCAGGCTCCACTGACTTTGATGCCAACTTGGCATCATATAAGATATCATATAAGATATGAGATATAATTTCCTAATGAAAACAAATGAAAAGGTTGCAGGGTTGGGAAATAATTTTGGATCACTCAGTCTGTGAGGCTGAACTGGAATCTCATTGCTGGATGAAATGAGAGAGAGAAAGAGATCAAAGTGAACTAAGCAGTTATCAACATTACAAGCAGCACGTAGCAGGGACATTTTTTTATAATGCTTAGTAATATTAAAAGCATATTGAAACGATTTATTTTTACTTTTTTCCTTGATTTTTTTTTTTAATTGGCGCTTGTGTCTATTATATACAAAGTACCCAGTAATACTGTATGTCATTCTTATTATGTATTTATATAGCACCAACATATTTTGTAGTGCTGCAATGATCCAGTAACACTGTGTGGGTTATTTACTAAACCTCGATTTATCTGTTATAGGGTTTTTGGGGGCAAAACTTTTTTCATGGAAAAAACCCTCACATTTTTAGCTTGGTTTTATCGCACCAGATTTTTTGAGGTTTTTATTGATAAATAAATGGATAGACGGGAGTTCGGTTGAGTTTAGTTTATAAAAAAGATGAGCTAAATTTGAGTTTTAGTAAATAACCCCCTGTATGTCAATGACAAAATATACACAGTAATAATATAAAATCCATGAGCAGGGGGAAAAAAAGTAACTTTCAGTATAGAAAAAAAAAACTATGGTAATTGCTAAATGCATGGCGTGATGGGACATCTGTACATATCTGGAGTGACAGCAACTCTAAGAACAAAACAGAAAAATATATATTTGTATGCCATAGAACATAGAAATAAAAGTGCTGGATAAGTTTTTCATTCTATTCTTTATTTGCATTTTCAGAACATTATCTTCTATTTTTTTATAAGGTATTGTTTCCTTAGATGCTGCATAATGTCTGCTAAAGCAGAGAGATGGAGGCAGATGGACGGATATGCCAAAGCTAAAATAATTTCTAACTAATATACTGCAGGTGCTTGTTTATCATCACAGGAAATTATGAGACATAAAAAGATTGACAGTGGGAGAACAGCTGTTACCAGATAATTGCATAAAAAAATATTATATGAGAAATGAAGTCCAAATATAAAGTTTATACAAAAAATATATTGTTAAAAAGATATGGAAGAACATATTCTTGCAAAAGAATGTCAGATCTTGCCATTGACGAAGACACTCACCATTAAAGCAACAGTAACATAAAAAATGAAAGTGTTTTTAAGTAATAAAAATATAATGTAGTGTTGTCCTGCACTGGTAAAATCACTTTGCTTCAGAAACACTACTATTGTTTATATAAATAAGCTGCTGTGTAGCAATGGGGGCAGCCATTCAAAGGAGAAAAGGCTCAAGTTACACAGCAGATGCTCTGTAGAACATAACCTTGTTATCGGTTCTTGACAATCTAACCTGTGCTATATAGCGTTCTTTCAATTTCCACATTTGCTACACATATGAAGTTTGTGAACATACACATTTATATGAACTATTGTGGTGTTTGTAAAACAAAGACATCAGTTTTATCAGTGCAGGGCAACATGATACAGTACATGATATTTTCATTACTATTATTATTAGCTTTTATTTTTTTTGGTGTTACTGTTTCTTTAAGGTTAAAAAGACACACTCTTGAACAGTGTAGAAGCAGATTGTATATATATATATATATATATATATATATATATATATATATATATATATATATATATATATATATATATATATATATACAGATGAAAGGATGAAAGTGGTCGAATGATGCACTTGACTGACTCAGCCACAACCATTTTCCTGATAATTTACAACACGTCTTATGGCTCATTTACAAATGTAAGAATGAGTACAAAAAAACTAAAATGGATCTTCTTAGCATCTTGCTATGGGTAAAAATTGCCCCTTCAGCCTGCTCTGATGCATTTAACATAAATACAAATACAGTGAGGCACAAGGGAGGCACAAGTTCCTAATTTAATAGAAGATTGTAAAAATTTTCAGGCAAAAATAATGTATCATGAAGCTGAATTTGCAACTTCATGAAATAGTACTAAAATATATTTTTATTTTATTACTGGTGCCAAAACATTATCTATGGTGTTGCTATGTGTCCTAGTGCTATGTTTTAAAGTAACATTAGTGATACCTTTGTTATTAACA
Organism: Xenopus borealis; assembly: GCA_024363595.1. NCBI lineage: Eukaryota > Metazoa > Chordata > Amphibia > Anura > Pipidae > Xenopus > Xenopus borealis. The sequence continues at coordinate 108,219,587 of CM044437.1, forward strand.
GCTTACTTTTAAAAGTTCTTTGATTGCATTTTAAATTGCACTTTTCAATTTTTACGTCACTATATGTTTTTAAGATTCTCTTGGAAGACTCCTTAAATGCCAAAATCAGTAGGGATATAATACCAGTGGCAGTATCCTAGTGTGGTTTGACTTCCTCTTACCCAGAGTGAATTAGTTATAATTAAAGATAACATTATAGAGTCATGCACATCTGTCATTTTCATGATCTTTTTACATTTGTCACATCGATTATTTTTTAAAGATATGAATTAATTGGATAATGTATTCTAAATTCATCAATTAATTTTTTATCCATTCTTACCATTAATTCAAATTTCCACAACCATTAGTTCACTTAATTCAAGCTATTTATTTATATAATCACAGCAATGTTTAACAACTTGTAGGTCCATGAAAGATACAGGGATGCTGGTACAGAGTACCCTTTTTTTATTAAATATAGTGTTTTGTATTGAGTAGGACTTAGCATGTGCTAAGCTAGTAACGGAATCTGGAAGCTATAATTTTGTCACTCAACACTGGAAGGTCTTGGAAATATTAAGGGGGCCCAATTTTGGAGTATGAAAAGTGGCATTACTAGTTTATTTATATGTGCCATACTAAACAAAACACACTATCCATATTTGTGTAAGGAACAAGGCTGCTAAATTTACTGGCAAAGATAGTTGCATATTTGTTCAAATGTCTTGGTGTCCTTGATCATTCTGTCTAAAGACATTTCAGGAATTTTGACATTTATCCAAGATCAAGATCTCTATATTAGACTGCCGGGTTCTGCTGGGATTCGAGCCAGGCACCGTTGGGTTTCTGGCTTGATGCCTTAACTACTGGGCCATTTGAGCAGCAGGGTTGCTAGTTGTCTATTACCTGTTCTTTGCAGCCCTAGCCCAGCAGCAGCCTGATTGGTGGTTTGGAGTCAGCTAATCAGGGCTGAGTCTGGCATATTTAAGGCCAGCCCTCCTCACCCTCCTTGCCTTAACATTGGCTACCTATACTAGCACTGTGTCATTGCCATTAGGGAAAGGTTCCTGCTCGAGCTTCCTTTCCTTGTCTTACCTTGTTTTGCCTTACCTTACCTGACCTTGCCTTGCCTGTTCCAGCTTCCAGTCCTGTTCTGCCTTGTACCTTGAACCTTGTCTTATATCTTCCCTTGTCTTCCTTGCTATTCGGAACCTTGCTCTGCTCCTCGCTCCTGACCTTGCATTTCCATGTTCCATGGACATTGTCAGTCCCTCCCTTTAAAAGCAAAAACAACAAAAAAAAACCCTGAACATCATGAGGGCTGCAAACATCTTCAAATGGTTCAAGGGACCTCTGCCATTGACTACTACATGACATTGACAGGTTTTATTTGGAGGAATTTTGGATTCAAGCTACTTCCAGCTTTGGGGCACAATAAATCTAAAAAAAAGTGTGGGTTTTTTTACCCAAATAATTTGAGTTTCTACCAAAACAACTATACTTTTTATCACAGTATCCCATATCCAGTACACTATCTGAACACTACTGCATGCTTGGAGTCATACTGCATAGAGAAAAAATAAATTTTGGCTTTAACCCTAAAAATGGATTGTGAATTTTGTCACTGTAATATTTAGAAACCCTGCTATGCTTGCTACTGGTGCTGATTACACATACAGTATGTAATAATCTATTTAGTAGTTTTTGCTATAGCTTTCTCCTTTAACTATTTCAATATTGACAATAGCAATCACATCCATCAACACCATTAGTATACATATGTATGTGTTCAGAATATGAGTCAAGCTCTATGATGCTGTCATGAATTCCAGTCTTTATTCTGAAATATTGCTCAGTAGTTTGTTGTTCATATGTGGTGAGTGCTAAAGAAATGTTATATACGACTAGTGCTAGAGGTTTTCTACATGTTAATTTGCAAATTACTTTTTACCTGTAAGTTCTGTAACATACAGAATGAATGATCATTTTTTATAAACATCACATATGTTAAAATTGCAGTGGCTGCTTTAATGATGAACCATTTGATGCAAGGGGAATATATTACATTTCTGCATTCAACTCTTGACATCAATAAGGCACATTTGACGCTTTGTACATTTTGTATCTCCTGTGACTTGTTCTCATTAAATGAAAGCATCAAAAGCAAGTTAAGAAGCTTCCAGACTTCCACTCCTGAAGTATACTAACTATCTATACAGAACCTTTGAAGTAGAACTAGAGAAAATGAAATCCTCACCATTTAACAACTTTGTAAGGTTGGGAAAAACAAAAATAGCAGATACACAAAGATACACACACGGTATGCATAGTAAGAAATTATCTACTAGCTAAATACACTTTAATTTAGCCTTTTAATGTGAGACATGAAATTTATAGTATATTATAATTGGTCTTTCCTAATTTAGTGGAAACTATGTATATTTAGCTGTGTGCAAATCTACATACAAATAAAATGTCACTGTCCCTTTAATTGAACTGCCTATTCTAGGCACTTAGGGGTCCTATAGAAGTCAAGGGAGCTGTGCTGTTCCTATTGTATTGTTTTAAATCAAATCAGACTTTTAGAGGTTTTTGAGGGTTTTTTCTAGGGATTATCTAAAAAAACTAAAATTTTTAAAGGTATCAAAAACCGAAAAAATCACTAAAATTCAACTTTTAACAAATAGGCTCCCACATATTGTGGTATTGAATAATGGGGTCAATCAAATTCTGATGCCCCTACTTGGTTAATTTTCCAAGTCTTTTAAAACATTTTCTCTCAATACATTTAAAAAAGCCAATTAACTCCAGGAAAAGGAAACTTTACTTTTTTCTTTTTCTCCCTAATTACTTTGTAACATTAAAGATCTCAACAGAAACATATTTTTACTTTTATGGATGTCGAGGTGCTTTCCCTTCTGCTATTTTCCATTCTCAGCTTCATTTAAAAGAGTCAAATATTGGTAGTTTTGCAGGTGGCTGTTGTAGTTCATTACATTTTCAAAACTCCCCAATGGAACTTAAATAGTTAGGAAGTTTTTCTTATCTTTTCTGAAAATATGCAACAGATCCTCGCATCTAAACTGCTTGATTCCATTACATTTCCAGACAAAAAGTGCATGATACTTGTTAACAAGCTTAGCTTAATAATCTTTGAGTTTGCCACAGGCTTCTTCTCACAAGAATACAACAAAATGCCACAAGAGCTAAATGAAGTGTATAATATGTGTGTAAGAGAGTGGATTTACAGACGTAAGCTATGTCCATATTTGGACAAATGGGCAAATATTACCAATGGGCAAATATTACATACAGACAATAAATAATTGCCCATATGTCCATAAATCCACACCCACAGGTCTGATTTTCAACACCAGCCTTTCTAAATAATAAATAGAAAGACCTTAAAATATATGATATGAAAAAGAGTAACAACCTTCATATTGCTAGCACCATAAAATATCTGTTTAAGTTTGTTAGTAGCTCACAATGTAATTCTTGATTCTCGAATGTAGAATCTTCACTACCTTTGGATACAAGGCTGGGTGGAAAAGCTGGAATTTTGGTATTAATGGTGATGAGTGAAGGAAGCCCTATTATGGAGTTCCATACCTCCAGCATACAAACTGATATAAACTGCTGTTTTATTAATTATTTTCCTGTGTATTTTTGTTGTTCCAGCCATAAGCTGTTGGATTTATATGAAATGTACTCACATTTAAAAATGGTGGCCAAACCTACATTTTTTTCATGCAAGCTTTACCATATTCCAGACTGAATGCTTTCTTTGTGTCATATGATAATAAAATGACAGGAATCGTTCTAATTCTATGCTTCATAGCTGAAATATTTCCTAATCACCCATCAGTTTAATCTGGATATTGACTTAATGGGAACCCTAATAACCCATATTGTTATAAATGCTGTATTTTATATGTCAAACTTACTTGACCCATCTAAAGGTTTTGCATTTCTATAACAGTAAAGACCCATGCTATGCACAGGGGCTCACTATCTTACATTTTATTGGTAGTGTCAGTGACACTGGTTTACAACAAATAATTTTAAAGCAACACATTCGGCCATGTAGAAATCCTTACCACAATAGAAGTGTGGCCCAGGTGCTCGAGCCCCAGGCCATCAGCTCAGGGAACAAACATTCCGCAAATACAAACAGGTTGGTGCAAGGCACACTGGATGTCCACGCTCAGATCAGACCAAAATAAATAATTTTATATAAAAAATTATATACTTTATTATATAGTCATCTCTCGCCTGACGCGTTTCGTGTCCAAAAGACACTTAATCATAGCCTATGATTAAGTGTCTTTTGGACACGAAACGCTTCAGGCGAGAGATGACTATATAATAAAGTATATAATTTTTTATATAAAATTATTTATTTTGGTCTGATCTGAGCGTGGACATCCAGTGTGCCTTGCACCAACCTGTTTGTAGTGTCAGTGACACTGCACATGCTCAGTGTGCTCTGAAGAACTGTTGAGAAGATAAAACTAGAGATCCTCATACATAAAAAAATTAGGTCTGTCTGTAATAGAAGCTGATGCCATCAGCTGATTATTAAATTTGAAATGCCTAGCTGCCATTTAATGATAATCTGTTAAGTACTAATCAGACTTGTATTATAACATTTATATTCTATGTAAACAGTATTTTGTTAATTGGTATTTAAGCTCAGTAAACTGACAGTAGAACAGAGGGTGTGCTGTGAATCACAAGAAAAGAATATGGAGAGCTCATAAAATACAACTAAAGAAAGATAACATTACAACAATAACCAGGGTCATTTAGGGGCAGATTTACTAATGGTTGAATTTCGAAGTGAAAAACTTTGAAATTCGACCATCAAATTTTTAAAAGGGCTTTTTCAATTGAAAATTGACCTATTTCGATCGAATAAAAATTATTTGAATCATTTGATTGCATTGAACGATTCGAATGAATTCCTAGGACTTCGAAAAATTTCAGGACAGGTTCTAGAAGGTCCCCCATAGGCTGCAATGGCAATTCGGCAGCTTTAAGGTGAAAAAGTATCTGATTCGAAGGATTTTAAAGGGCCAGTACTTTGAAAATTCGGCTTGTTGAATTTTAGAATTTTTTCTATTTGAATTGAATTTTGGCCTATTCAGTATTTGAAGTAGCCCAAAATTACTTCGAAATTTTTAAATCGGATATTCACTTCAACCCTTAGTAAATGTGCCCCTTAGTGTAAAAAAATGTGTACAGTTTGTTTATTGTGAGGCATTGGGCACAATAATGGTGGGTGCAATTACACTGGAATTGTGGAAAAGCATTGCCTTGTTATTAAAAAATCATGTGGGGAAATGTAATATTTGTGCCAGTGTGCAGTGTATGTAATAAAAGCTCCAAAAGTTTATGCCACCTTCAAGCTGTTTTTAAAGGTTTTCAATGAGCAATTAAGATTTACAATGCAATAAAAGCATAATGAAGAATATTACAATATTACATTGCAACATGCCCATTTTTCTTTGCAATCTTGTTCTCTTTGTGAATTTTTTTTTAATTTATCCCCATGGTGTTTAACATGCAGAATTGCACTTTCCACACTTCCCTTGCATACGTAAATGAAGCCTCTGAACTCACTAGAGATAGCTTACTCACAGGACAGTTAAACAGTTAAGTAGTGGTAATAGTGGTATGGTGGTGGTGGTGGTGGTGGAGTGTGGCTTTCTAGTAAGTGAGAAAATACAGGTTAGTGAAAATAGATCTTAGTACAAAGTTGATCCAAGGAATGTGTCTTGTTTTCAAGCTAACTTACTATGTTACATCTCTGTTATATGTTTGTACACTGTACATGCTTTTTTATTTTTGTAAGGACAATAGGCAGCAATTTAGCTGAAAGGTTGGGATCCAAGACAAACTGATATGTTTGACCATATTTCTGCATGCAACCAACACTTGTTTTTTTTTTAATGAACATGGAGTTTAAACGCTCACATACAAAATGACAAAGAAAACGCAAACCCATTTATACATCCTTTAGAGAGCTGAAGAATAAATAAGCTGTTGGACTTTTCAGTTGTCTGACAAAAATGGAAAATAACAAAAGTGTCCAATTTAAATTGTTCGCATTGCATTATTCATTTCAATTAGTGTTCTGAGCAAGGACATGATGGTGTTTTCTACCATACAGTCACAGCACTCTAAATATGTGCTTGGTATTCAGTCTAACAGCATGGGTCATCATAAATCCTAGGGTTATTCATATGGATGTCAGTAATTTTCACTTGCCTGTCAGTTCTTTATTGTATGGAAACAAGTTTCCTGCTGGCTAATGTGCTGCTGTTTATCATTCATGGGAGCCTTGAAAAGTTTCTTACTCTTTTAAAAAAAATGCTGTGCCTTGTCTGGTGAACTTTTAATTTAACATTTCTCATCAATGTTTTTCCAAACTATTTGAACTCTTTGTTTTCATTTAGATATCTTACCTGACATATTAACAATGACTTAAGTCCTGCATCACACCATTTTCCTGCTACTAGCAGTCCCTTATTTTACCTCAGTTGTGTCCAGTGTGTCTGAGATTCCATTGAAGGGATAGCACATGGCTTATCAGTGAACTACTTTCAAGATTTATAACCGCATAGAAAGTATTCATGCATGGGTATGTTAGGGAATAGATACTGGATATAAAAAGCACAAACAAAATACTAAATTATATTTGTTAAATAATTAACTAGTATTATGTGGTGGAGCGGCACATGTTATTCTTAAAGGGATTCTGTCATGTTTTTTAAGGTGTTGTTTTTGTTACTAAATTTTACTGTTTACACTGCATGCAATCCACTCTACCATTTAAGATTTTATTCTTAAACCAATAATTTACATTTTTTTATTTGTAGAATTGGTGTGTAGGCAGCGATCTCAGGTCATTGTACTAAAACTGTGCATATAGTGCTTTCAGAAAGAGCCAGCACTTCACAACAGAACTGCTTTTATTATTGTTCCTACTTAATGGGGCAGATTCACTAATGGGCGAATTTTCACCAGCGCCAGCTTCACAAATCTCTTGCCACAAACTTTGCCAATTCACCAAACACTGGCACTTTTCACTATTGTTACTTCTATAGTGCGAGCATTTCATAACAAAGCTTCTCTAGCGTTGTTTGTGTCTAGTGAAAATTCACTAGTGATCTTGCATTAAGGTTAATTTGCACAGGGTGGGTAATTTAAAGTTGTAGGTCTTTATTATAAATGTCGGTGCAAATGCTTGAAGTTACCACTTAATGAAGACAAGATAGTTAATCTAATGCCCTACACATGAGGCCACTGTAAAATGAATGTTCCATATTATGAAAAGTCTGGAGAAAATTGGTTACCCAAAAAAAAGTTTGGACTTTTGCAGGCAATCCCACTTAAAAAAAAAGGAAAAGTCGTCAGCGTTTTTTGAACTTTAATGCATTTTCAGCAGACAGGATATGATGTAAATGACAGAAGATTGAGGAAGATCTAGCTTCTTTTTATCACTTTGCCTGGTCTGAGCTGGCAAAGTCAAATCTGGCAAAAAGTCGCCTGGCATTAGAGTGTGAATAAAAGCTAGCGACAGTCTCTTTCTTAGAGAATTCATGCCTGTTGATGGTAACACTGTCAAATTGTTGCTAGCATTGGCCACTTTGTCCTTAAGTATATCTGCCCCAATTTAACTGAAGGAGTCTCAACTTGGGTTAGACAGACTTGGATTGATTGAGGAAGATCTAGCTTCTTTTTAGCACTTTGCCTGGTCTGAGCTGGCGAAGTCAAATCTGGCAAAAAGTCGCCTGGCGTTAGAGTGCAAATAAAAGCTAGCGACGGTCTCTTTCTAAGCAAATTCATGCCTGTTGATGGTAACACTGTCAAATTGTTGCTAGCATTGGCCACTTTGTCCTTAAGTGAATCTGCCCCAATTTAACTGAAGGAGTCGCAACTTGGGTTAGACAGACTTGGATTTTTACTAGTGAGTGCTGTTCTCATAATTTGGGAGCATTTTTATCAATGCAGGTTTCAGGAGCATTTTTAGCAATGGAGGTTTAAGGGGACCTCTTATCTGGTTACCTTACCATTGTCTGCTAAAGGGCTGCTGGAGAGTGAAATCGCTCCAACTTGCCACATGACTGGGGCCACCTGGGAAACCAACAGGGAAAAACATGGAGAAAAACACTCTTTTACTTTAATGCATTTGGTGTTAGAAAAAAACAGCCACTGACTCCAATGTGCTTGGTGAAATTTCCTTTGTAAAGGAAATATTTTGAAGAAACAATACCAACCGACTATACTCCAAAAAAAGGCTTAATTATTGGTATTGGTTTGAGCTAGTGTTTCAATCTCCATATTGAGTATTGTATTTTCAAGAATGAAAACTGACACATGGTAGGGATTAAAAATCAGGTAACTATTTATCTTCTAGTTAGCTATTGATCTATCTAGTAATCCTTATAAACCAATTATGACATTGCATTAATAAACAGCTGTTTAAAAGCAAATGTCTGATTGATTCAATATGGTTAATAAAAATGGGCAAGCATTTTTTATTACAACACCCTACTACAGATTGAAGAGGAAAACAATGTTTTATATTTTACAGTTGGTATGCATTGGTACCAATGGTAATAAAATAAGAATTGGTGCATAAGTATGTAACACATATTTAGCCTTTCACATACACTTTAAAAAAAAATGGCCAAAAACCAAGTTAAAAGCCAGTTTGATAAAGGGCTGGTGAAGTCTGTAATGTCACCTAGCTTGAGGCACAAATAAATCACATTTTCTTCACTATATCAGAGTGCTGCTGAAATATGGTTTCTGGATTTAATAATTAGATACCCTTTCTGTTCAAATTCAGTTTGACCTGTTGTTTTCATACAGTATGTATTATTTATCATGAGGAAACTGAATGATGCACAATTCAGAAGAGAAAAATTTTGCGAATAATATCGCAAAGTCAACTGCTATCCTACTGTTGTATGAGGGGCAAAGGTTTTGCAAAATTGTTCACAAACATTTATTTGCATTGTGAACAAACTGGGAAAGTTTTTTGCATTAGTAAACAATATTACTTTCCCCTTTGTAGGGTTATCCATAAATTAATGTCTTTTAAAAAAAATTATATAATAATCCTATTTTTTTAATAATGTGGCTGTATTTTTCCTCTACTGTTCTTAATCATAAAACACATTTATCACTCAAAGATAATTTACATACTGTTCTACCATTTATTTATTTTAGAAAGTTACTGTCCCCTTGCATTAACTGAATAATAGTGCTAACAGGAAAAATGAAAACATTTACAACCAGAACCTTAAATGGCTTTTCTGTTTAAGAGTATCAAAGAATTATTTCAATAGCAAAGTCAGCGGATATATAGAGCTAAGATATTCATGCGCCATTAAGCTGTCATTTTGACAAAGTTTATTTTTCTATCAAGGAGACTCTTCAATATCATAGGAAAAGAATATTTAAAAGTCTTAGGTTCCCCATAAGCTACTACAGACTGTTTTTGTTCATTTTTGTTTGATTGTTTTTTGAAAATTGCTCCAACAGTTAATTGCACATAATATATTTACTGTCATTTACTTGGATGCTTAATTGTTCACAAATATGTAACATTGTACTAAATACTGCCCATGGCTTTCAGCTAACAATTGTGATGTTGATTTTATGATAAAGAATCAATTGCCTTCAACATTTGTATATTTGAACTGTTCCTTGAACTTTAACATTGTTAGTAGGGTCCTTTGACACCATTTTATTCTATAACAGAGGTGGTGGAACTGTAGATCTTGCCATATAAAGTAAGTGCTAAGAAAGATTTGCAACAGCTCACTCTAGGAGTGAGAGGCAAGATCCGGGTAGTTAGTGGAGCAGCCAGAGGCTCCAACAACAAGGCCAGAAGTTTTAATACCCTGTAGTGTCACCCACTAGGATTAGGACTCAAGTAACAGGCTCAGGAATGGGAGATTTCTAAAGTAATATACAGTAAACTAGTATAACTCAATTGTTCAATTACTGTATAACTTTCAATTTTGTAAATGATCACTTACAGGTACTAAAAAAAATGCTGAGCAAGAATTATGCAAATTAATCAATCTTTCATGAATTAATAATTGCAGAAATATTTAGTTCCCATTCAGTGATTGCTTTGGTAAAACAATATTTGTAAATTAGAGACATAATCACAACAAATAGTTAAGCCTTTGATTTCAATGTCTCTTTTCTGCACAAGTAAAAACAAGTAAGGGGCTGGATTTTAACTTGACTCTTAATTTGCTTTGGAAATCTATAGAATGGTAACTTTTTAATCCTGCAATTTTTGTTATTTTTACTATTACTACTGTTTTATATACTACTTATTTTTTTACTCTGGACTTCTTGACAAATTACTTGCATCTTCCTTTATACTATTAATATGTATTTTTATTGTGCCAACATATTGCGTCGCACTTTCATTTATAAATCCAGTAATGATTTGTTTCAGGCAGGTGATAAACAGAGAAATCAGTGTAGCACATCATTGTATAATGTCAGCTGAGAAATTACATCACAGGCTTTGTACCTCCCCTTGATTTTATTTAATAAGTATTTAATGTAATTTAACCTTGCACAATATCCATTAGGAAGCCTGTTGTCTTCTTACATTAAGATTCTAGATGACAAACATCAGAGGCCAGGATTCTCATCTGAACTCTAGACAATGGAGCCTAAAGAAACTGTTTTTGTCTTTAAAGATAAAAGCAGTATGGGTCCCAGTTATTAAACCTCAATTTTATTTCTGGTTGAGGTTTTTAGGGAAAAACTTGAATTTATTGTGGAAAAGAAAAATCACATTTTAAGAGATTTATCACACCCCCCTCAAACCCTTATGAGGTCATGCAGAAGTCAGTGGCAGATTTCCCTGATATCATGATCTGCACTGGATAATCAGAAAATTCAGGGTTTTCATCTGATAATCTGAAAAATAAAAAATTGGAAATAAATTGAATTTTTAGAATGTCAATCACACTATTCGAATTGATGCTCGATTTTGTCATGACATTTTCTTGCTCAGATTTTTTTCAAGAAAAAAATATCGCTAGATGAGTTTAAATGGTGGAAAGGAGTTGGGTCAGATTTGTTTTCATAAACCAATGAGATTAATTTGAGTTTTAGTAAATGTGCCCCTATGGGTTGAAAGTTAAAATTTGGATCGTCACCAAAAAAAACAAAAAAACTCATCACAACATTGCCAATTTATGTATAACAAATCAACTTCCTATTCCTAATATTCACCAGGTGAAATGTGTGTGTTCACAAATTTACCAAGAGCACAAAAAAGTTTGCCTTCTTAAGGTACACGTTGGTGTACTGCAATTATAAAGACAGAACAGACATTGCTGCATCTTAGTATCTATGATATTTTCTTCATGCTTATATGTAACATACATAGTTTTAGAGAATATAGAGATTTTTTCCCACAACAGTTGATTGGGAAAAATGCACTTCTGGCATTTAAAGGCGCAGGCGTGCTGACGTCAAACGTCAGTGCGCAATGGCGCCAAATTCAAAATATTTAAAATATTTAATATAAAAATAGGGGCATTTTTTAAATTTACTTTGCCCATGATAGGATTTGCGCCTGGTGCCTTATTTAGTGCTTTTAATCTTCTGTTCTGTTTCTCTATCCGTGTTTGACCCAGCCTGACTTATTGACTACCCTGGTTTCTGTATCCTGACCCGTGCCTGTTATTTGACTACCGATTCTGATTGATCACCCGGTTTGACCCTTTGCCTGCCTGATGACTCCTAGCTGTCAGCCTGCCTCGACCCGGCTTGTTTGACCACGAACCTGCCTACTCCTATCTGTACCGTGACCATCGGCCTTAAAAGACTCTTATACAATAGTGCTCCATTGCTGGCCAGAACTCCTGCCCTGCACCTCTCGTTTAAGTCCAGGTGGCATCTGAGTAGCTGAGGGCTCCTCCCGAAGCCAAAGGTGGTCACACTACTGGTGAAGCACGAGCCTAGACCAGGGTGCTTGGCGTTTGTTCTGGTATTGGGTGCCGACCATGACAAAAACACAGATAGATCTGTACAACCAAAAGTCATTGAGTGGGCAATGTAGAAATGACAGTTTTAACATTAAAAGGTGCCCAAACACATAATTAACCAACCAGGGTAACATCTTTTTTTTTTTACTTCAAATCACTACTGCACATGTCAAATGCTTTATAATGCACATTGTGGTGATGTTGGGTGATGCATGCAAATGAACCTTAGGGAACACAGAGACCAGAGTGTACCCACCGACATATCAAAAGGTAAGGAAATGTTTTGGTCCAGAAGCGTGCCTCACAATATCATTAGTGCTTTTCATGCAACACAGAACTGTAGCTTCCATCTACTGGGACCATAACATTTTATTGAACATTTCTGCTACAGATAATAAAAAAAGGGCCGTAGAAATCCAATTTGCTAGACATCATGACATACCAACATTTGAAAAATGTAAAGAGGGACAAAAAGATCTGCTGCATGTAGCCACATACATACCACATAGATACTACATCCATTTTGAAATATTTGGCAGGTTATGGAAAGTTTGAACACATGTTTTATATGTTATTACAGTTTTACTAATGAAGATTAAATAAGTAGTGATGGGCGAAACGGGCGCGTTTCGCTTCGCCGAAAAATTAGCGAATTTGCAGAGAGATTCACGAATTTTTCACCGATTCGCGAAATGAGTCGCGCGTCGTTTTCAATTCCGACGCGTCGCGTCGTTTTCGCCGCGTCGCGTCAAAAAAGACGCGCGACTCGTTTTTGCGCTTCGAATTTTTTTTGCCGAATTTTTTTGGCAGTTTCGCGAATATATTCGCCAGCGGCGAATCACGGGAATTCGCCGCGAATTCGCCCCTGGCGAATAAATTCGCCCATCACTATAAATAAGCTGCAAATCTCAGTTTTCCCAAGATACCTGCTTATCTCAGTTACAATTGTATCTAAGTGCCGATGCTGAGTATTTTTTGCTCTCTGCCATCTTCAAATTTAATTAAGTTTCTGAAACTTTATATCTTTTTCTGGCTTCACTGCAGGAGATTAAAGAGAAATGCAGGACAGTTGGGAGGTTTGATCATTATGAATCAATGTACAATTGTTAATTTTTTATTTTTTTTGGTTCAATAAATTAACAATACTTCACAAGAAGAGGATACATTATTCACAGAGCAAACCTGAGATGGCAGTAGTTTTACAATGTTTTTTAAATAAACTGTTTGGGGCATATTTAAATGTGGGGCAAACACTTTGTTTTAAAAACATTGTAAAACTACTGTAAATGTTATTTCCCCTAATAGCAGGAGTATGGAAAATAACACATATTGTGATAAAAATTCCTACATAGCTCCTGGCTGTAATGTATTCTAGTGACTACAATACAAAACAAAATTATAAAACTTAAAATGCATTTTAGTGCATTCAATCTCTAACTAATAACTGTGTTAAATGTATTTATAAATAAATGTAACCTAAAGGTACACGTAGCAACAGCTATAAGTAAATAATAATAATATAAATAAATAGGTTCTACTCCCCAGATTGCATTTAACTCACAAATCCAAGTGGCTGCATCTGTACTACAAGGTACAGTTCAGTTATAGTACACAGTTGGAAAAGACAGTACAATTAAAAAATGACCTCCTTGAATACTACTCTTCCTAAATTAAGAACAGATAAAAGTTATCCAGGGTTTCTTTGGGACTTGTTTAAAGACTACAGGATTGACATCCTTGGTATACAGTAAATTGAGATAGATTTCATCTGATTATACCTGTCATGAAGCTCACATTTGTTTGTTAGAATATCTATTAGACTGTTTAATTAAATAGTACTGAAATAGAAGCAGATATTGCCTGAAACCCAAACAGAACCTGAGATAGTTGTTAGTGTAATTGAGGCCAGTAGAGGATTATGCATTATTTAGTTAAGAGTGCATAACCCTTTGTTGTGAAATGGCATTCTCTCTAAATAATAGATTTTCGTATATAAGACTATCATAATAATCAGACCACCTGGTATTTTACCCTAGGGGGGTTTCAAGGCACAATATTTTTAAATTACTTTAATAATGGATTACAACAGCCCGATTAATAAAAAAAACAATCCCACTGCAATGCTAAAAAATGTAATACTGGAAATAAAAGTAATAAAGAAACAAAACAAAGAAACCACAATAGATCATTGAATAGATAATTCTAATTGCAGCAGCCAACTCATGGCAGACTGCTATTGTTTAATGAATGCACATGACTGAATACTAAAATCAGTGATGGCTGATTCTGTTGATGCTTTTAAGAGGGGCTTGGATGATTTTGGACAGACATAATATCAAAGGTTATTTTGATACTAAACTTTACAGTTAGTATAGCTATGGGCATACAGTGTATGGTTTGTGTGAAAGAGTGGAGATATGTGTGTATGCTGGGTTTTTAATTTGGAGAGGTTGAACTTGATGGACTCTGTCTTTTTTCAACCCAATTTAACTATATAACTATGTGACTATGTAAAATAGCTGATATACATATGTATAGTGTAGGGACCCATAGGGTTAATTCCCCTACGGTCTGAACCACATGGTGTGGAAATCCCCTAATGAGCTATGGGGTCTCCTAGAGCCCTTGCAGTAGCCCTTGTGCAGCATGGACAATACAGGAGGATGTCTCGTGTCGCTGCTGCACCACTTCTGGAAATAAAGTGAAGTGGCCATGCTTTACAATTAATTGCAACACATAGTAAATTTAAGAAAATATAGAAGAATATTAGAAAAATATAGAAAAAAAAGAATCATAGGAAAATTATCCTGCAATAGAAGTTTTGTTTTTAATTCAGCAGTATATTAAAGGGGTTGTTCACCTTCCAAACACTTTTTTCTGTTCAGTGGTTTTCAGATTGTTCTCCATAAATAAAGACTTTTTTCAATTACTTTCCATTATTTATTTTTTACTGTTTTTCCAAAATCTAAGTATAAACTTGAATGCTAGTGTCTCTGGTGTTTGAGTCTGACAGCTCAGTAATTCAGGTGCAGGCTCTAAACAATTTTGCAACATTTAATTATTATTTAATCAACTATTGTATAAATTCTAACAGCTGCCAGACCAGAGATTCTGCTCAGCAGGGACAAAGATAAGAAATGTATCCATTAAATGTATCAGTTTAGAACAGTTGGGGGGGGGGTAGCGACCCCCCCTCCCAGAGTTGCTTTAGGAGGTGAAAAATGACACTTGACACTTCAATATTAGAAAAATTGTTACAAATAGAAAATAGACAGTAATTGGAAAAAGTCATTATTTCTGGTGATCTATCTGAAAAAAACTAGTTGTTTGAAGGTGGACAACCCCTTTAATGATGGAAATTTCTGTATATTATGTTGCTTTGATGATCAGAGACAACAGTCTGAGGCTTTTGGTACAATATTAATAAAAGGTCTTGACACTTTTCTGTTTAGGACATGGCATCACGGCAGTCAAATTTTTTTTGTACTCTGCCCTGTAACACTGTACACCTCTTCCTATAATCTGGTGTAGCAATTTTTTATAGTTTCACTTTGATGTACAAAATATAAACTTCTGATTGATCTAAATGCATGTAACAACATGCTGGTAAAAAATTAGGGTTCATAGAAGGTCTATGAAAACATATCACTTTTATTAATTGACAAAATTGGTAGGCTACAGATTTAGGATCATCTACTTATCCCCCTGCCTTTCCTTCACTAACCATACCAGCCTTAGCAACATTGGTTAAAAGATCATTACCTGAGGTCTAATACATGTATCCATATGTAAGTGGTGACACTGTTTGTAGCTTAAAAGATGACTCTATCTGTTAATATTTGCCAACAAAAATAAAGCAGATCACAAACAGGAAGTTGCCAAAACTTAGGACCAATAATATCTTTTGCTCACACCAAAAAGCTCAGTGCACCAAGGTAACCCCTTTAGATTTCAGGAAATGACCTTATTTGAAGCAATAAAAATGGTTCTTCACATTGAAGGCAACTAATTCAACAAAATGATTGCAATGCAGTTATTTGTCATAGCCTGAACTTTCCTGTGTATTAATATTTTCCAGCTTTGCATGACTGTTGAGTATTATTCAAATAAAAGCTATAGGTTTTTTTTAGCATGTTCGATATAAACATGAACTTCACAACTGTAGTTAAACCTAAGCGCACTCTGTTTCTACCAAAATATTCAATAGAAACATCAAATTCAATTCTCATATGAAGTGAAGCAAAGAAAATGCCTTTAAGATAATACAATCATTGACAGTTTTCTCTTTATTGACATACCTAACCCTGCATGTTGACCATAAAAATTGTAGTACAGCTTGTTATTATACATCGTTATATCAAATCACAATATCTAAAATGTATGAAAATATTTGTGACCTTCCACTCTTGTCCTCCTTATGCAGAAATGAAAGAAACTTAATGCACATAAAGCTGCACAGTAAAAGAGCCTGACAGAGAAGAAAATCACAATATCATCTAAATGCTAAATAGAAGGTAAATTTAATCTCGCTACTGTGTTGAGCTTTCAGTTCTGAAGAGATGCCAGGATGTCATTTTTGATTAAATGTGTTGTAAATTACTGGTGTTTAAAAATGCCCCTTGATTTCAGTTAATAGTTATATATAAATATACTACAGGTATGGGACTTGTTATCCAGAATGCTTGGCGTTTTCAGGATAATGGATCTTTCTATAACCTGGATCTTCATACCTTAAGTCTACTAATAAATCATGTCAACATTAAATAAACCCAATAGGCTGTTTTTGCTTCCAATAAGGATATCTTAGTTTGAATCAAGTACAAGTGACTGTTTTATTATTACAGAGGAAAAGTAAATCCTTTTTAAAAATTTGGATTATTTTATTATAATGGAGTCTATGGGGTATATTTATCAAAAAATGTTAGAAGTTAGAGATCACCACAGTCCTCTATAGTGAAATTCCTCCACTCCTCATTCATTCCTATGCGATTTTGAAAGGATGAACTTTCACTTTTACCCACTGATAAATACTTTTTTAAAAATCCTATAGAAATGAACGGAGAGTGGAGGAATTTTACTCTAGAGGGTTGTGGTGATCTCTAGCTTCACTCTTAAATAAAATATCTTAGATAAATATACCCCTATGGGAGATAATTCTGTAATTTGGAACTTTCTGGATAACAGGTTTCAGGATAATGGCTCCCATACGTGTATATACTATAGAGACTTGTACTATAGTATTTGCAGTATTTTCATTATTTAGGATGCTCTTAGTTAAAAAAGTATCCATTGCTTTCTGAATGTAAACACCTGATTCAGGTAAGATTACCCAGTCTTAACTGTTCTGGTGGGTATTAATGAGCAAAATATTTGCCAAGTACGGATTTTTAGAAAACCCCTCATTATGCCATCAGAGAATATTTTCACCAAACCGACAAAAAAAATTTCCGCAAGAAAACATCCATAACCTATATATTCTGTGCAAAAAAAGGGGCCTTGACAATGCGTTCTGCTGATGGGATTACTGGCTTCTTCTGCTTTAGATCTATACATTATTTCAAGCACTGCAACTAGGATATTGTAGAATATTAGGAAAGAAAGACAAAGTGCTGATCAGATTATTATTCAAATGTCCTGCGGTTGTTAGAAGTCCCAGGAAACATTTTGGTAGCAGGTTCAGGCAGACAGTTTACTTTTAGACTTCTATGTCTGTGGACTCTTTATTAGCCTTATGAGAGAGCTACATTTCTCAGCCCACCTTGATCAACTACAGTTTCTGCCCACTACGCTCAAGCCAGTATTCAACTATTGAGCTCTATTCACACTGCTTTAAAGGGGATGTAAAGGCAAAAAATAAAATCCCTTTTTATGTTCCCTACATATAAAGAAACCTCTCTCTAATATTCTTTCATTAAAAAATCTGTACCTTTTTAATGAGAATGTTTGCTGTTCGCATTTACCCCTGGCTTTACTCATTCACAACCTGGCTAACCTGACAACTTCTGCTAATACCTGCACCCTCCTTCTCAGCGGTGCAACACTCTGGAGACACTGTTTATTTCTGGTGACCATCTAGAGAATTGTGTCCGCAGCAGTCAGAGCGAGTAAAGCCAAGGGGAAATCTGAACAATCGGGTGTTTTATTAAAACGTACAAAATTTTTAACTCAGAATAAACTGAAGAAACTGTGTTATCTAAAGTCATCTTAACTCATTTAATGCATTTAACCTTTTCATTAGCATACCAAAGCACCATAGATCAATGGTGAATGCTTTAATTAGATGGGTGCTGTGACGCAATTTTCTTTGTTAAAGCGATACTGACACATTCCTATAAAAATTATTTATAAAGTATGTGCTGCACGAGGAATCGTTTTGCTGAAATACATCCACAAAGCTGCCCCCAGCCACCGGGAACCTGTGTACACCAACCCTCCAACACAGCTAAAAGTACTTCTGAGCCATTTCAGTGGCGCTGGGCTGGGGGCAGCACAATCCTTCCATAGGCTGTTACACCAGGAATCAGGAATTCAACCTATGGAAGGATCTCTCTGCCCCCCATCACTGAAGCAGGGGCATTTCAGTGAAACAATTCCTTGTGCAGCACATACGTATTTTATACTGTCACGTTCCTATGATTTTCATAGGAATGTGTCAGGATTGCTTTAACTGGGAAAAGGAGAATATCTAAGTTTGGTTATTCTGTGTCGAACATACAAAGTGGCTTCATCAGTAGGCTTCTTTATATGTAGGGAAAAAGAAAAAGGGATTTTGTTTTTTTTTGCCTTTACATAAAATAACCAACATTTATTTTTTTAAATTTCAGAACAGGAAGTAACATACTGTAGTAATTTAAGTTGATAAAAGATGCATGTCCATTCAGGGCCGGATTTTGTGTGTGGGCACCCTGAGGCCAGCATCATTCTCTGCCCCCTGTGCCAGCCCACACCTGTCCACATCTGCACCAGTGCCAACACCCCCCCATGTACGGGGGGCGGGACATACAGGCAGACATTTTCCACTGTTCACTGCCCCTTCTGGATCTCACACAAGTGCAAACACTTGCAGAGGATAAGGAAGCACAGAAAGATGCTCCTTGAACCCAGCATGCCCCAGTACAGCTGGGTTGCATGCTGACCCTTTATCTGCGCCGCTTTAGACCCGGTCCTCTGTGGCCTTGCCACAAATCTGGACCTGTGTCCATTAAAGGGTAACTGTCATGGGAAAACATATATTTTTTAAACACATCAGTTAATAGTGCTGCTCCAGAAAGACTTCTGCACTGAAATCCATTTTTTCAAAAGAGCAAACTAATTTTTTTCATATTTCATTTTGAAATCTGACATGGGGCTAGCCATTTTGTCAATTTCCCAGCTTCCCCGGTCATGTGACTTGTGCCAGCACTTTAGGAGGGAAGTGCTTTCTGGCAGGCTGCTGTTTTTCCTTCTCAATGTAACTGAATAGTACGCAGTGGGACATGGGTTTTACTATTGAGAGCTGTTCTTAGATCTACCAGGCAGCTGTTATCTTGTGTTAGGGAGCTGTTATCTAGTTACCTTCTTGTTGTTCTTTTGTTAGGCTGTTGGGTGGGGGAAAGGGAGAGGTGATATTACTCCAACTTGCAGTACAGCAGTAAAGAGTGATTGAAGCTTATTAGAGCACAAGTCACATGACCAGGGGCAGCTGGAAAATTGGCAATATGTCTAGCCCCATGTCAGATTTCAAAATGAAATATAAAAAAAACTGTTTGCTCTTTTGAGAAATTGATTTCAATGCAGAATTCTTCTGGAACAGCACTATTAACTGATACATTTTGAAAAAAAAATTTTCCCATGACAGGATCCCTTTAAGTTTAACCTTTTTGTATAAATGAAACCTGCCTAACTGTTAGGTAAGGCAACAAAAAAAAGTATCTCCAGTTTGCCTTGAGGGGGGAAAATACTTTCTTGACTATAATGGGATATCAAAACAGTGCATAGATCAGTGTCTATGAGGAACATTGCAAAGGAAAACTAAGTTCTAACGACATGAAAGATCCAAATGTATGGCCCAGTACTTTCTACCTGCTTATCTGCTATACATGAATTGTGGATGAACTATGGCAGTATATCACAATATATCATTCGGTCAGTTCCTTGCACAAGGACACAATCCCCATTCTTGAGTTTACTTTTTCATGCTAGATTCACCAGGTACAACAGGAACTTTTGCATTTGCTACAGAAGGATACCATCAAGTCTTCCTAACTAACGAGTCTGCGGAGAAAGTTAAAAGGGACCTGTCACCCCAAAAATATATTCAAAATCATATTTTATTACATTAGTCAAGCCAAATAAACTTTAATTACACTAAATACATTATGTGGATCTTGTTTTCTTCAGTCTGGGAATTCATAATTACAGCAAACAGGCAGGAGATATTTTGTGGACACTGTTATTAAGGCAAGGCTTGCATCATTTCAATATCTTGTTTGAGCACCATATATGTATATATATAACCAAAAGGCAACCAAAAAAAGGCCTTTCTCAAAGCGGCCTCGGAGGAGGC
>CM044437.1:108265330-108282884 GCA_024363595.1 Xenopus borealis
CTTTGTGTCCAGTGTGTTAATTTAATATCTAATGAGTCAGGCCAATTCCTTGGTCATGACTTGGCAATCATGGTTTTAGGGAAAATTATTTTTTTCATGGCTTCTAAAACCACTACATCCGCTAAATCAGAATGTTGATCAATGGGCCTCCCCAACTATATTTTCTGAAAGTGTTAAATTTGAGCTCACCACAGAAAAACTCAACCACTTTCGATTTATTCCTGTGATGTTCTTTCATACACTTCAATTACAGGTATGGGACCTGTTATCCAGAATGCTCTGAACCTGAGGTTTTCTGTATAATGGATATTTCCATTATTTGGATCTTCATACCCTAAGTCTAATACGAATTCATGTAAACATTATACAGGCTGGTTTTGCTGCCAATAAGTTCTAAGTATATCCTAATTTGGATCAAGAACAAGGTACTCTTATCATTACAGAGAAAACTGAAATTATTTGGATAAAATGTAGTCTATGGCAGATAATTTGGCGCTTTTCTGGAAAACCGGTTTCCAGATATGATCATTTGGGGTAGATTGGTCAAATTGTACAATTAGAGCTCACCACAGAAAAAATCATTGACCATTCCATTTGATAAATATGATTCTAAGAATCCTATAGGAATGAGTAGAAAGTGGGTGACCTCTGCTTTAACATGTATTTCTATAGCACCAACATATTTTGTAGCTCTGATGTATCAAAGAGATGATATACCTCATCATAAAAACAGCCCTGTGAAATACAGGCAGAACTGTATTCACTAGGGAGGCACAGGTCATTATTCTTCATTTTGGAGTGCAAATATCTAGCGAAAAAAATTGTGCCGGCTTCCAAAAACAGACCCGCATGTCCAAAACGAGACAACAGGGCAAAATGTTGCCAGCGTTTCATGAATTTATTCACCTGCAGTGAATTGCGCGAATTCGCCATAGGCGAATAAATTCGCCAATCACTTCAAATATCTACACCTGTGAGCACTTAGCACATGGCAGTAAGCAAAGAGTATATAGAAGTATTGAATCAAGTGCCTTTTTCTATTTAGATGTATGCAGGATATGTTAATAAGAAATGTTTTAAAATCATTCTACCATTACACAAATTCAAAAGAAAGATATTACAAAGTAAATGTTTTATAATCACTCTGCAATTACAATGACAACTCTACTAGACACTCCATACATTTCAAACTCGCCAAGTGATATTACTGTACAAATGCCTGACTTACAGTACCTTATCTGCCGCCAGTTTGTCCAGATCCACCTGCAAGCATGCCTCATCCTATTCTTTTCTAAGCGAATACATTTAGAACCGTATCTAATTTTAATGTAAAATTTGTTGGCATTCCTAAGATTTAGAGCCTTTGTTGACCCAATGAATGGTTGTATTTGTTTTAAAGAGATTTATCAAGGCTCAAATTTCGAAGTGCAAAAACTTTGCATTCAAATTCTAAAAGACCAACCAAAATTAATTTGACTTTTTAAAGAGACGGCACATGATAAATTTAGAATTTTAAAATTTTTTGCAAATTTGAATCGAATTTGGACTATTCCCTAGTCGAGGAGTACAAAAATAGCTTGAAATTCTAATTTATTTAATTCAAAAATTCACCTCGACCTTTGATAAATACAGTATGCCGTTTTTTTTTACTAAATATCACTTGAGCAAATATATTTTATATATATTATAATTTCTAATTGGGTTTCTGTGACATGAAATTGACATTCAGGACATTATGAATATGTTTCCATGAACTGTGCTGGCAGTATTATTGTTGGTCCACATATAGCAAATCGAAATCCCCTTATTTTTTGCCTTAAATTTACATTGTTTTCTATTTTCTACAGGGGTTGAGCCACTTTCTCTTTACTTATATGAGGTAGTCTGTAGCATACTTCTTTACTTAACTTGCTTGTCCTCATACAATCTGTGAAACATTCAACCCATAAGGCATAAGCCCTATCAACATCTTGTTTTGGGGTAGAACTACACAAGCGTTTTTTGTCAGATCGATGCCTTATGACAAAACCCACACGACAAGTTGGATAGAGACACAGGCGTCAAGATTCTAATTGGACTGAATGAAAAGTCTGAGGTAAGAACTACATCACATCTGACACGACTCTCGGATATCGACACAGAAAGCAGTGTATTCATCCGACAGTTGGACCGTGTAGTTGTTAACTCTAACTTTTCATTCAGTCCAATTATATATCGATGCATGCGGCTCCATTCAACTTGTCCCCTGCGTTTCGTTGCTGGGCGCCATCCGACGAGAAACGCTCACGTAGTTCAAGAAGCCTGATAATGGGTGTGTGTGTATATAAAAATGTTACATAGCATACACATTCCCCTTTTCTATTTAAGTAACAATGTTTTTTGCAAGTACTCCTTTAAGTTGACAGTCCTAAAAACTTAACAATATCAGTTTTCACTTTGTAATTGTTACAACCGTTTTTGTCTCATACTATATCATAATAATATGCTGTTTCTAACTATGACAAGT
Organism: Xenopus borealis; assembly: GCA_024363595.1. Lineage (NCBI taxonomy): Eukaryota > Metazoa > Chordata > Amphibia > Anura > Pipidae > Xenopus > Xenopus borealis. Next base: position 108,267,837 of record CM044437.1, read on the forward strand.
CTGGTAAACATGTAAGCACCTGATAGCAATTTCTTTCTACAACCATAATTATATTTACTTTAAAATCATTCATTTAACAGAATGAAATGTAGTTTAATTGTGTAAGAGTCAATGACATTGTAATTTAGTTGTTAGTATGTCAGTTAACTGTAAATTAAATTTAAGTTGCAAATGCAATTTTTTTAATATACAAAATATGGAATTATTATACTGTAGTTCTTGTTACTTTGCTGACCTCAACACACAAGACACATTTCCGTTAGTATAGCTTTGTTCATTTACTGAATTAAGATCAGAATTGGTAGAGTCAAGAGACAAACAAGAGTCAAGACCAGTAAATAAGATAAAAGGACACCCAGAAAAGAATAAACTTTTGTTGGGAAAGTAAAAATAGGTAATGGGGCCTTTTAAATATTTGAATTTCTCACTTTGTGCGATGATGTCATTGTGCCACTATGTGATTGCACTGTGTCAGACTGCATAAAAGACCAAGTGTGAACAGAGCAGTGAGGGTGCCCTCTACACTTCTGGACCACCAGGTATCCTATCAATACTCTTTATTGTAGGCAGTGATCAAAAAGAAATGTGTGCCATAGGCCTAAAAGATCTAAATCCCACTGAGGGGATGTGTGTAATGAGTGCCTAAAATCTTACCACTGAATATCTAGAATATCTGAATTATCTAGAATATCAATAATTAATTGAGGAAGAACTGCTGCTAGGAATACTTAACTGTATTTATTTATAGTTCCCAATAGACACAAACTTCTGACTTTAACATTGAGTAATAACTTTCTCCAAAAAAATACTTATTTACTATACATAATTATTAGTGATGGGCCAATCTGGGGCTACTAGCAATTCGCGAAACACTGGCAGCATCTCGTTTTGGACGCGGGTGTTCATTTTTGGATGCAGGCATCTATTTTTGGATGCTGACGCCCATTACCGGCGTCCGTTTTTTCTTTGACACCAGCAATGGGCGCCGGTGTCCAAAACGAGATGCCAGCGAATTTTCGCAGGCAAAATTTTTCTGGAGTTTTGCAAATCGTGGGAATTTGCCACAAATTTGCAGCAGGTGAATTAATTCACCCATCACTAATAATTATTATTGGTTGATAATAAACATAGCTTTTAGTACATACAACAATTTAATTATTTTGATGATGGTGTTCCTTTGAATATTGTTTCAAAAGTATTATTGTTGTCAAATCTCTTTTTATTAAGTTTTCAAGAGCAAAAAATAACGAGGGATACAATTGTTATAACTAGTGATGGGAGAATTTATTTGCTTGGTTTGAATTCGCTTCGAATTCCCGCGATTCGCCACCAGCAAATAAATTCGCCTGGTGCAATGGCATCCAAAAATGGACCCCCGCATCCAAAATGAGACGAGGTGCTTCATGAACCATAACGCCCCAGATTCGCCCATCACTAGCTATAACTAATAAATGTTTGTGTTAAAACCTACAGTACCATTAATAAAATGCTGAGAATTAAATTGACAGCATAATCTATATAATTCTACTTAATTAAAATTGTCAGTGAGATATGCCTGAAGTGACAAGCATATATATATATATATATATATATATATATATTAGAATATATATATATACTGTATATATATATTAGAATATATATATTATGGCAAAAAATTCCAAGAATACCAAAGAGACATGAATACCAATGGGAAGATTAGGATAATAATTAAATTAATGAATGAATGAATAAATAAAAAGATCCAACTAGATGTAATCAGACAAGATCAACAACAACAAAGCAAGGGATTGCTTTAGCTAATAATAAAAGCGAAATCATTACAAGATATAAAATGCAGTTAATGCATTTTTAATTCAATCGGAAAACACAGAGTGTGTGATGTTTTGAAAATTAAATAACTCTGACATCAATGAAATGACAACAAAATATATTGACAGAACACCAAAATTATGCTTAACTTGTCCTATATTTGTAGGCATATAGTAACCTTGAAGCCTGTGTTGCCAAAACTCTATCTGCAAGATGTTTGTACCCTGCGATGGAAGTAGTTGTAAAACACAGGGAATCTCTCTAGCCCATGTATGTAATCATAGAAGGGATTTAGATATTGGGTAGACATGCATATATAACATGGGGTAGGCAATCCTCAGTGACATCATATACAGTAGCTGGCAAACCCAGTGAAATGACCAGTCAGGGTCACATGCATGAGGTAAAATTGAATCAGGTGCAGCACTCTCAGCCCAGATACTCAGAATAAGACACCACTCCAGCCTCATAGAGATAGGCACAAACCTAATAATAAGGGCTTTTAGGTGGGGGGCAAGGCATATAAAACCAATCTCTTTGTGGATGACATTCTCCTTACCCTTATGTCCAATCAAATCACACTACCAAACCTACTCTAGACTATAGACCAGTTTCAATGTATCTCTGGGTACAAATTAAATGCTGCAAAGTCACATGCACTCCCACTGAAAATGTCACAAAAAGATTCCTCAGCATATCTAGGGGTCTACCTCACCCCATCCTATGATGCCCATGCCCTATATAAAGCCAATTAAGACCTGTCCACCTCTCTTGGTTTGGCAGGATAGCAGCTGACAAGATGATGTTACTACCAAGACTTTTATACCCATTCAGGCCATTACCAATATACTTTTCTGAAAAAAAAGTATCCCGCGAGAGAGCATACAAAAGTATTAGTGATGGGCAAATTTGTTCGCCAGGTGCAAATTCGCTAAAATTTCCCGTGATTCACTGCCGGCGAATAAATTCGCGAAACGCCAGCGAAAATTCGCTGGCATAAAAAAAAACAACGCGACGTGAGTCGAAATTAATGCGATCTGCATCAAGAACGATGCGATGTGAGTCGAAATTAATCTGCGATCTGCGTCAAAAAATGTGCCGAGACTCGTTCCGCTGATTTTTTGCCAGTTCGCGAATTTCGCAATTTTTTCAGCGAAGCGAAATGGGATTGATTCGTTCATCACTAAAAATCATATTCCATTGATGCAACAATCCCATATGTATCAGCAGACTTAGTGGCAACCCAGACCTCTCCACCTGTTTCAGAGGCTGTGGGGAACAAGGTTCTTTCCTACACACTTAGTGGGCTTTCTCAGTAGCCTAGTGGTTCTGTAAGATGGTAGCAACTCTGCTCTCCATGGTTCTTCACTGCACCATACACTCTAAGCAAGCTAGCCACACACATCCTATCAGCAACAAGATCTCTACTAGCAGCTAAATGGAAACTACCACAAAATCTAGGCTGACAAACACTGATAACAAAGGTGAACTGGATCCCTGTTATTGGAAGATGCAATTAAAGGCCCAGTTGGCAGACCAAAACCACCAGTTATGTCATGACATCCCCTGGGTTGCTAGATCTGGCTAGAATTTGGTAAAGATCCAACGATTGGGTTAAAGGATGAAGGGGTTATTACCCTTTCATAATCAGTACCAAAGACTGTATAGATCCTCATTAAGTAGGTTAATTATTTTTTCACACATTTATTAATAAAAACTAGATTTGCTCAGATTGTGAAAATACTTGAGACCGGAATCGCTCAAATTTTTCAGGCTTTTTCCTGAATTTTTGCCTAAACCCAGCTCGGACCATTTTTTATCTTAAAATTTAGATACCGTATTCGCCGGCGTATAAGACGACTGGGCGTATAAGACGACCCCCCAACATTTCCACCTAAAATGTACAGTTTGTTATATACTCGCCGTATAAGACTACCCCCTCTTCCACACACCTTCTGTACACCGTCTGTGCCCCTGCTTGCTGCTGTTGGCCATCCTTCTGTGTTACTGTTGCTGTCAGCCCCCCTTCTGTGTCCCTGCTTGCTGCTTTCAGACCGCCTTCTGTGTCACTGTGTCCATGTTTCCCTGTGTCCCAGTTAGGTGCTTAGCCCTACCTTCTGCGTCTTGCTGCTCAAACTCTGTTTGCTCTGCCTCCCCGCGCTCTTTTCTCAGAACTCACTGCTGCCTGGTTGCGCGTCTAGTCTTGTCTCGCGAGACTTCTGACGTCACAACCAGGAAGTGCGGCTGGAGCAGCGGGGCAGATCGCGATCGACGTCGGATGAAGTAGGATGAAGTAGTACCCGGTGTATAAGAGGACCCCCCACTTAGGGGCATATTTTTCTGGGGGAAAAAGTCGTCTTATACGCCAGCAAATACGGTAAATTAAAATAAAACAGATTTGCATGTTCTTGTGGTTTTTAAACTATCTAGATTTTTATTCAGCAGCTTAATCTTAGCAATCAGGCAGTGGTTTATATGAGAGACTGGAAAATGAATAGGAAATAACCTCTAAATGTTTCCATTGCTGTACTAATTTTATATAAAATAAAACTGATTTTAATATTCTTGTGGTTTTTCAACTATTTAGATTTTTGTTCAGCAGCTTAATCTTAGCAATCAGGCAGGGGTTTATATGAGAGAATGGAATATGAATAGGAGATTGACTGATTAGAACAATAAGGAATATAAAGTAGTAATAATAATAATAATAATAACAATGTAATAGTTTTTTGGCTGCTGGGGCCAGTGACCCCCCCCCCCCCATTTGAAAGCTGGAAAGAGGTAGAAAAGGAAGACAAATTATTAAAAATCTATAGCAAATAAATAATGAAGACCAATTGCAAAGGTCATAGGGATAGGAAATTCTATAACATACTGAAAAGAAAACCACCCCTTTAATATTCAGGTACTGTATATCCTGGCTATGGCATTGATTCAAATTTCCTTGGGATACATGAATTATTGCAATCTGATTATACATGCATATGATGGATAATATCAGATGACAGCTTTCATTGTCAACAATTAAGATGTGTTGGTTATTTCAAAGGATTTTACATGCAGTTATTCTTAACTGATAACCACTATAAAAAGCTTTGTTCTTAAATGGAAACAATTGTGAAAATGAAAATGTAATATATGGTTTATCATGCTGCTATAAGAAACTTAAAGGAGCAGTAACACCAAAAAATTTATTAATTGATTAATTAATTAATTAATTAATTAATTAATTAAGTAATAAAAATATCATGAAATGTTGCCTTGCACTGGAAACACTGATCTGTTTGCTTCAGAAACACTACTATAGTTAATAGATAATAAAATAAATAATATAAACTAGCTGTTGTGTAGCAATGGTGGAAATTGAAAAAAGGCTATATGGCATAAGTTGAATAGTGGATAACAGAGCTTATCTGCTCTCTGCTGTGTAACCTGAGCTTTTTCTCCTTTGAATGGCTGCCCCCATTGCTACACAGCAGCTTATTTATAAAAACAATAGTAGTATTTCTGAAGCAAACACAGCAGTTTTACCAGTACAGGGCAACACTGCATTATATTTTTATTACTTTAAAACACTTTAATTTTTTTGAAGTTAATGTTCCTCTAATATAATACATAAATCATATAATTAAAATTCTGTACAGTTTCTAATCAAATTACTTACTTCACTATGTCCCTCAAAGTATCTGTCTCTTTCAATTCATGTACAGATGCAGTCACTTGGATTTGTGTGTTAAATGCGTCGTGACTTAACTCATCTATCCCATTTATCCCACTTAGCACAGAATATTGTGTCACAGCATCCCATCCAATTAAAGAGTTCACCATTGAAAACAATAGTGCTTTGGTATGCTAATGAAAAGGTTAAATGCATTAAATGAGTTAAGATAACTTTGGATAACACAGTTTCTTCAATTAGCCCTGAGTCACGACGCATTTAACTTACAAATCCAAGTGACTGCATCTGTAGGAGTTGGGTGTTAGATTTTGATTTTTAAATCATCATATCAAGCTTTACTACACCACATGCACCGCTTACCTAAGAGGAGAAAGCATATTGACTCAATTCATTACTTACATCCAAACACACTACCGCACTTTCACATGGCTGCCAATGCTTCCATCCTGCCACTCCTAATCGGCTGATCAAAGCATGTGTTTTTACGTTTATCATTATTTCAACTATTAGAAAATACACTTTGGAAAATAATCTAGTAAATAGTATAGTAAAATATATCTTCACTAGTCTACAAAGCCGTGACAGATTTGCAATGTATTGGGAAAACTCAGTTTTTTTCCAATCAATTAAATAAATAAAAGGAAAGCTTGCATGAAATTGGGTAACACTGTGTGAAATTAGTTGCACCAAGTACAGACGTTTATTATTAGACAAAGGAATAGAACAGTAGTGCTGCAGATGATCATGAGAGGGTGCTTTGTTTGACGGTAGTACATCTGGAGGTTGACAGCTGGTTATTATGTACACCTAATTTACCAGAACAGTAAATAAAGCAATAGAGATCACATCACCTGCAGCCCATGGATTAAAAAGAGTATTTCTCAATGCTGGAAACAAAAGAAGAATAAATTATGAGTAAATCACGTACATCAAATGTGTTATGAGTCCCTGTGGAGCAATATGAACAAAATTCAATGCATTTCACATCATTTCAGATTTGTAACTTTGCAGGGATAAGGTATATGTATTCACAGGGACAACTGAAGACTTTAAAGATAAACCATAGTAATTTTAAACTACAATCTGTTTAATTGTGCATTAATAATTAAATCTCTCCAGCCCACTAAGCCATTTGCAAGTTGTTTGATGCCTATACCTCTCAGATCTGCTTTGTGGCTTTTAAACAGAAGGGCAGCTGGGATTCTTAACCATTAAGACAATTATTTCAGCCTTTTCATTCACTCCGTTGCTTATATTTGGAGGTGATACAGAGGCCAATGACATCAATTTATGCAAAAGGATCCACATTAATTAGTAATGTGGCTGTAATTAACCCCAACTGAGCATGGTTTATCGACACCTGTGTTTTAAATCTGCAGAGATTATAGTTGTAACAGTTAAAAATATTTTTTTTATTTCTTAGACCAAACTTGACCCTTACACAGGGTCAGGGTCATCAGTATTTATATGCATCTTTAAAGGTGTCAGGAGCCAACTTTTCTCCAGTTTTGATTAAAAATATTTTATTGTGCCTAGCACCCACAGAATGTCAAAAAATTTCAAAATGGGATGTTGTAAATCTAAAGATGGTGCATCTGAAAGAGTTGATGTTATCTGTGCCTTCACCAGCACATGCCCCACCAGGGTGCTGTCACCAATATGGACATATGCAGCACAAATCACTGCTGTGATTTGCATTTTATTTAATTATAAATAGTTCCCATGATGATAAGTTCTATTTCCTGGCCATAGGTCTATATCCTATCCATTAGGGTAAGGCCAGACGGGAATATTCGAGGAGATTTGTCACCTGGCGATTAATTGCCTCTTCTTTGGGGCGAAAAATCTCCCCAAACTGCTTCCCCCTACCTTCCAGCGTCTTTAATGAATAATCAAAACTTGCATTCATAAAAATCTGGATTTAAAGCACAGATACCTATTTAAAGTTACTTTGTAAAACACATGGGAATAGATTTGTTAAAATGTATAGAGCTGGGAAGATTTTTTAACTAGAGTTGCATTGACAATAGCAGAATTCAGCAAAGAAAAGCAATGTAGTAAATACTACTGAAGAAATAGACCCCCAGTTTTGGATTTGGATTTGCAAGGTAACATTTAAAAGGGCAGTATGCCACCTTTTCAGGTCTGGTTCAGTGAATAGGGTTTGTCTATTTTTTTAATTATGAAATATCCATAGTATCTGTTACTGCCTGCTCTAAGCAGGTCCAAATTTTAAATTCAAACTAAAGTCATATTGTACTTCCCGATCCTAATAATAAAAGTCAATAATGCCCATTTATGAGTTTTAGTTTGCTTTCCAATTAAAGTTTCAAACTAAATATTTAAAAAAAAAATCACAAAACATACTGCTGCAGACAAATTAATTCAAAAAGTAACATTTGCCATACCTGAAAAGTCACCATTTCCAAAGCAATGGCCACTGCAAGTTGCATTGGTCACATAGGGCACCACCATCTCAACATGAAGTCACAATCAGTTTATTTAGGAGATTTCTACAGTGTAGAAGGAGTAAAAGTGTACTTGTATATCTGTACACACCCTATAAATAAATAGAAAATAGCTTTTTAACATCTGCCCTTGTCTTAGATCAAAGAATACAAATATAACTGCTAGCATAGCCATATATAGTTGTAAGTAGACTCCTGCAGACTCCATAAGTAATAGTTTACGTAAGCTGAGAATACAATAAGAGGAAATATATTATTCGTTTTAGCACTGACTGGATGTATTGAATTACAACAATTAGATGAATAAGTCTTACCTGGAAGTGTTCAAAGAACAGTTGCTGACCGGATGAAGCCATCGGGATTTCACATTTTATCGCTGTGTAATTTTTTTTGGTGCTAGGGTGCAAATTTTGTCAGTACATTGCTTTTGATGGACTTAGGCCGTTGCACTTTAGAACCATCTAGATGCAGGACTTAGCACTAAAAATGTGAAATCTTGATGGCTTCATCTGCATGTGCTCCAGTGCAAATGTTCATTCTGTTTGCTGTAATACTGTATAAATATAAGGTTCTCTTAGTGAATATTTATTACTGTTTGTAATGCTTATATGGAACAAAAAACAGAAGAGCAGTACTTGTTGCAGACATACAGAACACAAATAACCTGCTTGGGGAACTTCCTCCTCTACAGCATCTCCTACAACATTTTTTTTTTTTCATCATGGAGGCCAAACAATGTGAGCTGCTTAGGGTTGATTCAACCCTACTGGCTTTGATGAGGTTATAAAAACATATGTGACAGTTCTAATCATAATTTTTTCCATGCTCTTTTCCAGAAGGCTGAGAAAGATACCAATGTCATGATTTTCTTGCATGACTTCTGTTATCTTGTAATGGTAGTGTGTGGTCTTGAACCTTTGACTTTATAATTACTGTATATTTTAAATTCAAATTTATACCCACTACTCTATATATACTTTCTTACTGAAAAAAAATGTAATTCATCTTTCAAAGCAACTTTTCATTAAGAACTATTTATGAAGATCATTTCATCATTGACCTTACAACAGTTATCAGTTTTGTAGATCATTAATCTGATATGCCATTCAGAAATAAAACAAAATGACTTAACACAATATTAACTGATAAAATATTTTAATTTGACAGCAAAGTGAGATTTAATCACGGATGAAGTCATCGCCATAAAGTTTCATATTTTTAATAAGACAAAACAATAAAAAAAAGTTAGTAATAACCTCCAACACATGGGGGCAGATTTACTAAAGTGCAAAGTGGAAAGAGTGACAGTATGCTAAAGTTTCCATCCGCAGGGACATCTCCAATTCACTAACAGGTGCAGACGCGTATTCATTTGCACTCTATCGCCAGGCGACTTGTCACTCTGGCGCACGATCATTACTCCGCAAATTCACTGAAGTACGGATTTTCCTGAATGTTACCTCTTTTGCCAGAGTTGACTTCGCCATCTCAGACCAGTCGAACAGTTGAATAAATTAAAAAAACAGCACACCAAGGAAGCCAGGTTAAAAATCTTAAAAATTTTAAAATGTATTCAAAAATACATTTAAAATCTCAATTACAACAGTAAAGCCCACTCTTAGGCCTCCCACTTGACTAATTTCGTGGCTCCCTGCCACTTCATCAGAAGCTGTCGGCAGCCATCCTCCACCTCCCTTAAATGTGCACAATCCCCACCCACTACTTGTTAACCCTTTGTAGTGAGTGTTCAGAGTCTATACTCAAACAATACCTTATTTAGCACACATGGACTTAACATGTGAGTATACAAATATCCATATATGGTACCAAATACAAATCCTCTAAACTAGTAACATTATGCCTGTATCAAAAAACAGAAACATAAATATACAACATAACATTCACATTAAAAACCTCACTGTGACTAACATCTTGCATGAGAGGCAAAATCCCCCAACCTATTTAATAAAAGCAGGACAGCTCCGATTCTTGGTTCAAACCCCCATAGATTTCTATGCATTTCATCTGATGAATCCAGTATGCTTCACACATCATGAGTCTCCTGTTGAAATCACCACAGCTAATGTCAAAATGTGGCTCATCAATTATCTGAAAGTGAATATTAACTATACCTTCATGTACTTCCTGTATATGTTTTGCCACTGTGGCTTTAGAATCTTTCCTGCCCAATGCTGAGATGTGCTCAAGGATGCAGGGTTATGGAAGATAGCTCACAGTACAAGTTGATCCAGTGACTAGTCCAATTTTGGATTCAGGAATGATTTTTTCCCCCCTCTGAGGCAAATTGGAGAGGTTTCAGATGAGTTTGTTTTGTCTTCCTCTGGATCAACTAGCAGATAGGCAGTATAAAAAAAGTTAAAAGGTTGAACTTGATGGACGTTTGTCTTTTTTCAGCCAAACTTACAGAAGCCACTTTGGATTGTGTGCTTGACACAGAAAAACTAAACTCAGATTTCACACTTGTCTCATTTAACACAGAAAATTGTGTCACAGCATCCCATCTAATTAAAGTGTTCATCATTGTGAACAATGGTGCTTTGGTATGCTAATGAAAAGGTTAAATGCATTAAATGAATCAAGATAACTTTAGATAACACAGTTTCTTCAATTAGCCCTGAGTCATGATGCATTTAACACACAAATTCAAGTGGCTGCATCTGTACTATGTTACTATGTTACATTTGTCGTTTCAGGGACTCCAGTAAAGACTAGTGATGGGCGAATTTATTCACCAGGGGCGAATTCGCGCCGAATTTCCTGCGATTCGCCGCTGGCGAATAAATTCGCAAAACGCCAGCAAAATTTGGCCTGGCGAAAATTCGCCGTGAAAAACAAGTTGCGCTCCGTTTTTGACGCAACGCGCTGAAAACTACGCGATGCTCGCCGAAAACGACGCAACGCAAACAACGTGCCGCGACTCGTTTCGCGAATTTTTCGGTGAAGTGAAACTGGGGAGATTCGCCCATCACTAGTAAAGACATGTTGAAGCCCACACATCTATCTGACCTAAGATTTTTCTCAGTCACTGTGATCACACCCTGTAACCTGGTTAATTCATTTTTATTATGTTTAATAATCAGCTCCATAAGCCACATTGAACAGTCAGATAATATTGCATTCCAGGCTAGGGTAAACACTGCGGGAACCTCTGCAAACGTTGAGAACTTTTCAATTCTTAGTCCCCGGGGGATATGTGCACATTTAATATAATTTTCCAGTGAACACATATCCTGCCACAAACAAATCTCCCGTTTCATATTGTACTCCAAATTGTGAAAACATTGGGTCAGGTATTTGATCCTCCTCTAATAAATCTTCATTACAGTTTCTCTGTAAAGACCAACCCTGCCTGTAGTTTTCTCCATGAGCCACCATAATGTTAAATAGTCACTCAGCTGTTTGTCAAACAGGTAAAAAAAAAGCTAGAGCTTCCTCAATCTTTAGTGACTTACTTTATATCCTATATGACGAAAATGCATTCAACTTAAAAAAAAAGATGTTGACTTTCTTTTTTTGAAGCACTATTGCCTGCAAAAGTCCTAACTTTTTTCTCAAGACATTTTATAACATATGGAACATTAACTTTAAATTTCCCAACCTATGCAAATTGACCTAAGGGCAAGATCACTAGCAAAGTTTCGCTAGGCACAAATGAATACTAGCGTTTCTTCACTATGAAATGCTCATACAGTAATGCTAGCGTGATGCGAGGGGTGCAAAGCTGACACTAGCAAAAATTTGCCCTTTAGTAAATCTGCCCCATGTTCCTATATGTGATTCTTAGGAGCAGATGTATTAACTACCGATCCAGAGATTTCCAGCAGTTCAGTATTTCCCATGGCTATTAACACTTGCCTGACTGTCAGGAAAGAGTTTAAAAATATTTACACAATTGTCACAGCTTTATTTTTATTTTATATAGGGGTTTTAAAAAACTATTTGCTGTATTTAGTTTGGTATTTTATGAACTGTATACTAAGGGGCAGATTTACTAAATTCACATATATTCACATGAGGGATTCTAATATTCCCCTTTAAATTTAAATTCGATCACCTAATTCGCCAGATTAAATCTACCGAAATGGGGATCATTCCCCAAGATCGAATTTGAAAAATTCAATCGATCGCTAAAAATAGTTCGAATATTTGATTCGAATTTGAATATTCGATCGATCGAATTTTCCCTATTCGATTGTTCGATCGATCGAATTGCGCTAAAAAAATTCGAATTCGAAATTTGAATTATTTTTATTCCCCACTATTCCCCCACTATTACCTGGTCGAAATTCGAATTATTTTTGCATTCGAAATTCGACCCTTAGTAAATCTGCCCCTAAGTATTTTAACACAGAATGATTATTTCAGAATGATATATTTTGGGAATAAAATTAATTATTTTTTTACTGAAGAAATTAAATTACTTGGATATTTTCAAAATCCTTTGTTTCGTTTTATTTGTTTTCAGCTCTCAGGTTTGGCATTTTGACAACTTATTACCATCACAATGATAAATACTGTGTATCACACAAATCCCACGTGAGGGTAAACTTTCCAAAGAGCCTTAGTGACAGATTCTCATAGTAGGGAGATTGAATGACAAAATGAAAAGGAAACTTCAATTGCAAAACCCACAAAACCACACTGAAACTGAATGAATGTGTCAAGGAGGTGACTGATCCTTAGAGGTCAAATACAACAACCATTTGAAGTGCTGTTCTTTAAAATTGATAAAAGCTCCTTTGTCAATTTATAATTAATAGAATCTTTGGGGGTAGTTGAAATGTTTATTTCATATGTCAATGTGAACCCCTTTGCTACTAGTAAAGCCAGGTAGGTAGTGTAGAATAAGGCACTGTTCTGCTGTTTTCCACTTTATAATGTTATTTAGTACAGAAATGCTAGACATTGCTCTCATACATGTAAAAGCGGCAGCCTACAGTATATTTGAATTATTAGTTTATATATGTTTTGTAAATGCAGATTACAACAATACAGTATTTAAAATAATAATAGTAAGTGTACCATATCAAATTTGAGAGAGGAAAGATAAAGGTTTTGGAAAAGCTGCCGGGCAGCACTTTTTTCACCATAAAACTTCATTTGCTTTGCTCTGGGATTCTGCACTTAAAATTTATTGCAGCTGCTGAACTGCTTGATAAACTTTTGTAGCCTTATTGATAGTTTGTGTTTGCAAACACATTATGGAGAGTTATAGGTTTTGTAGCAATTAGTGGAGAAAAGACAGGGAAACAAGGAGAGGGAAGAACTTGGTTCTGTAAGAATTAGCACAAAATAAAACCTAAATCAGTGATTGACAGTTCACATGAATTACTTGATACAAAACTACAAATTGTTATTATATACTAATGTAGGGATCCATAGGTATAGTAAGTACCTATGGCTTGAATCCCTATACTTCCATATCTCCATAGTTGCTGGGCAGATTCCCATGTATCTAGTTACAACCTTACATATTTATATTATTGGCCCTTATGATTATGACCACATCCTGCCAAACTTTAATATAGTGTTTGGTTAGGAGTGGATCTTCCTCTTTGGGCTGCATCTGTTGAACCAAGTGGATGTTCCACTGAGCTTGGGATCAACAAGGAAAGTCAAGAAGCAGGCACCCAGTGAAGGAGGTTCAGCCAGTGACAGGTTTTACCATTTAATTTTATAGGAAACTGAAATAATCAGATCTATATAGTAAAAGCAATATGTGCTACAACAAGGATTGATAGTAGGTAGTAGCTCTATCTTAGGCTCCAATGTTGCCTAAAGTGAAGTGACCACCGTTTGAAGAGGGATTCAGGCATAGTCTTCTCAATGACCCATTTCACTGTATGGAATCTGGACCACAAGGGGCATTAAACCTAGAGGTGCACCTTAAATTAGTGGTCTCCACATGGTGTCACAGCATGGTGTCTCTGCTTAACTGTCCTGGAAATTTACCATCTTGCACTACCTTGCCTTTGTGGAATTATGAGTATGTACTCTGTAAGAACCTCCCGGTGTACTTATTTTATTCTAAACACAATAACCTATGTAAGGTGTAGGCAACTACACCTCTCCTACATATCTTCTATATAGCAAAGGCTCAGCCTGTTGTGTCAGAGTCAAGTGTAACTTATGCTCTATTGCTTTAGCTGGATATGGCTTATTATAGCTTAAAATAGCCCACAATATTGTACACTAAAATAACATGCATGTTTAGATACATGTAGCCCCTATTTGGCTAACAACTGCCCAGCTCAATTGCTTCAGGCCAAACAGGAAGTTCCCAACCCTGCAAAGCACTTTGTTACTCCACTGCAGGAAGTGGTCACCACCTAGAACCAATAGAATGGGTGTGCAAATAAGGTATAAAATGTTACATGGCATTTAACCTAGCAATAGAGGAAAGGAGGCACTGATAGGGAATGAAGCCATAAGGGCCATTACACTTATGGGTCCTTACATACAGTATGAGACATATGTGTTTTGGCAGAATGATCTCATACATAATCAAAAAGGTTAATTTACAGATGCAGTAACAAGTGCAGATGGCCCATACTGGACACAATGTAGAGCACATATTGATGCAATTCACTGAGGTATCCAAACACATTTTTCCACAAGATTGTCAATAGTCTATCCTGCTTTGTCTAATGAATGGTGCACAACAAGCCTTTTGATTCTTGAGAACTCATGAGATACTACCCCCAGGACCTGGTGGTACCTTTAGGGTTTCCACAGACCGAGGGTTTCCACAGAGGGTTGAATTAATATGCATACTAGACTTGTGCCTAGTGAATTGGGTGGAAATGCAAACACTCCGACTAAACAGAACTTGCACACATGACTTGGATGCAACTACTGTGACTGCAACTATGACTGCAGCCACAGTTACACTGGAGTTATGAGGAGAAACTGCATTATGGTATAAAAAATAGCAATTTGCATCCGAAATGGCACGTTTAATTTCATTTTTACTCAGACATTAGCATTGTTATGCTCTTATGAATTTGTGAAACTTACCAGTAATTGTTCATATAAATCCATTTATATTTTAAGTTTAGTTTTAAGTTT
>CM044437.1:108285948-108302740 GCA_024363595.1 Xenopus borealis
AAGAAAGAAAATTGAGTTCTTATACTAAAAATAACTGAATCCAGAAAATGACTATTAAGACCTGGCATTATATACAGGGAAGATAAAACTGGATGGTATGCATTTTGCAGCTGACATTTTTATTTGGTATTTCACTCCTAACCATCATTGTTTATGACACATTCAATTCCAGTAACTCTCCTATAAATTTTTTCAGTACCATATTCTGAAAGCTATCACTGTGAATTTAATGCAAACATTATATATAACTGGTAAAAAAATATATTGTTCATAGAAAGGGTGATTGTAGTTTAGAAAGGATGAAAGGAATTCAAATACACCGTTGTAAATAATTCTGCTTTTATATAATTATCTAGTAATACCAGCATATATATATATATATATATATATATATATATATATATAACATGTAAAATAACAAAACAAATACCACATTCAACTGATTTTAATAGAAAAACAAAAGATATTCCAATGTTTCGATCACATCATAGTGATCTTCCTCAGGGAAAAAAAACCTCTATCTCTCATGCAACACAGCATGGGATATTTTTCAGCCTCTGAAAAAGTATGGAAATAATTGATTATCAACAATTTGTTTTCAGTGAAAACCGCATGCAAGTATATTTTGTAAATTTTTTAGTGCTCACTTTTTTTTCTCCCTGAACCTCAAAAAGAAAGTGCCTCTATGAGTTAGTTGAGAAGACTGATTTCCTTATAACTGGTGTTATGTGTAATACCCTACAGATTGCTGGAAGCAAGCTTAAACAATCACTGAGGGGGTATCCCAGCTCCTTATGCTTAAATAACAGTAGAGGCCCTCTTTATTAAACCTTGATTTTTTTTCTGATTGCTTTTCTAAAGGGGAAAAACTCAAGTTTTTAGAGGGAATTTTTTTTTTTGTGATTTCTTATACCCTTGCTGCTAAATATCTGAATCTGAAAATACTCCAGCTAAAACCTGTCAAGGTTATGTACAATTCAATGGCAGACGTCCCTAAAGATGTTTCTTGACATTGTGATCTTCACTGATTTTCATTCGATAATTCGATAAATTCTAGTTGGCGTGTCTAAAACATGTCCCAGAATGCAATCCAAGGATCTTAACCATAACGCCTACATTTTATGAGCACTTTAATTTCTACTTTCTATCTCTTTCTTACTCTCCTTTTTTATATTTTCTTCTTCTGTATTAGGAATGCATTACTTGTAAATGGTACTAACACAATTCTTCTCTTACTGTATGTAAAGATTTAGGTAAACACAGAACTTTTTTATAGACCTTGTTTCCATTGAAATATTTTCTAAGAATCTATATCCAGGGGAAACAATGCTGAAAACATCTATCTTGCTGATAGCTGAATCAATAAAAGTAGTAAATAGTAAATTAATTCTAGCACAAATATAATTTTGTGTAATTCTGTTACTTATGGTCAAGAGTCCCAGACTGAGAGCTCACAGATGGTGAATGTGAACCACTTATTGTATTAGGAAATCAAGAGCACATGTTAGCCTGATACTGTAATAGTAGCACTGGAATAGTTTTGTTGTTATTATCCTGTACGAGTGATTAACTACTATTTGAGGAACTTTTATGACGCCTTTATACATGCATCCATATCTTTCCTCTAGCTACATAATTTGTTGTGTTTTTACATATTATGTATACCTCAACTCTGGCATTAGAATTGTAAGGGGTCATTTATGTTTGATGTAGGCAAGATACACCTTTATAATTTGCTGCCAGTGTTTCACGCTAATTCACTTGCTGCACGTCTTTGAACTCAGTTTTGGAGCATCGGGAACAGAAGCTACACAGTGTTGGCTGGGTTTGGTATTTTGATATTCAAAAGTAGGGATTAGCAAAATATTTTGCTGTGTTTTGCCTCAGGAAAACACACAAAGACTCAATGGTTATCAAAAAAAGTGCTCAGTTTGAAAACTGTTTAACAAGAATGCAGATTAACTTCAATGTGTAGGTGTGTAGGTGCAAAGTATGTAACAGGAACACACCATATTCAGCAACAAAAATGTTTATTAACAGATTTGCATTTATATTTTTGTCTGGCAAATGTTTTTCTCTGAGTGACATCCTTGGTCCTGTATACATATCTGTTTTATGCTTTAGTATACTATATAAGAATAGTTTTCTTTTTAACCAGATGCATTTTAATAAAATAATGATCACAGGTTTACACTTCAACAAACCAAAAATGTAATAGACTCAAATTGATATTGTATACAACATCCACTTTCTGCTCTGATTGTTTCTGTTTTGATGTTAGATTGTAACTTTAATACAATGAATTCAGTCTTTGCATGAGGTATAATATAAACAATGTTCTGTTTTCTGTAATTGAGTCATTAATAACCATTTGTTGACTATACTCCCACATTGATTATACACTGGTTTATAATTAACTATGTGTATGTTTTCAGCTCTTCAAATTACTGGGAAGGAAAGCTAACCTCTGCAAATAAACGGTTATTAAACAGGTTCTATTCAATGGATTTAAAATATGCTGTTTGAGAAGTCATCTCTCATATCTTGTATTTCACTGTTTTATTCTCTGTCAGTTGTAATAGAATTTTCACTTAAAAATATGTGAGGCTGAAAAGATACCTTATTTTCAAACGTTATTCATCCTAGAAATTTCATTTGCTCCATGATGTACTCTGAACTATATTCTTAAGTATTGGGAAAATCAAAATGAAAGTGTTTTTCTTCATTATATTTTGGTGTTTTAGAACAAAAACTGGACAAGGCGCATAAATATAGAGGAAGCAGGCTTTCTGGATGTGGAAAGGACTGGGAGTGTAGACACCTGTGTGACCCTAATAATGAGTAGCTTCAGTATATTGTAAGAGATATGCTTGAAAGATCATTGTTACATGTATTTTTGAAGCTGGTACAGTGTCAAATCCAGGGAAAATTTAAAGTGTTGCAGCAAGTAAGGCTGTTATTTTGCAGGCTTAGAAAAATACAGATACAGTAAATGGGCCTTGGAGTGAATGGAGCAGAGCAGGGCTGGCCATTCAATATAACAGAAGAAAAAAAAGGCAGGTGCCAAAAGCCAATGTGGACACTACCACAGTAAATGGAGTTACAATAAAGCGAAAAAATAGTAAAAGAAGGAGGATGTACTCACGCCCTATGTATTTGAGAATATAGCTTACAAAACATACCATACTTTATTATAAAAGTTTTGTTATAATAACTTCCTCTTTCTAATCCAAAATAAAAAAGTTCTGCTTTTTCAAATGAAACACATACATACTGTAATTTCTTGGCCTGGAAAGATCCAAAAATAAAAAGCTCTCAATAGCAAATGGAGCTCATACACAATTTCTTGACTTGGAGAGATTATGATGTTGTGATCCAATGTTTTTAAAGAATTGTAGAAATGTTTTCTCAAATTTGAGAAACATTGAATTCCTAGAACCAGTATGGTTGCTAGAAAGTGGCCCATATTGAGGGATGACAACTGCCCAACCTCCTTACAGATGGTTTGGTCCCATCCTATTAATTTAATTGTATAACAATGACCATCAATAAATTGCGATAGATAAATTAAAATAAATTGCAGTCAGAAACACTATGGCTGATCCATAATTACTCCTTTATCCCACTACTCCTTTTTCTCACTCCGAATGCGTTGTCAAAGGGAATTTTTTTCTCACCCCAAATGCATTAAAATTCAGCTCAAATGTGTTCTTTTTCTAAATTAGATTTTGAAACCGCTTGTTAGTGGAGAGGGATGAACTGAGGGGTTTGCATCTCTTATTTCCCTTTTCGAACTCCATGTCAGTACTTACTGGATTAGCCCCTCCCCAAGTCTTTATACACCAGCCACACCCACCTACCAGCTTCTTTTTTTCCTTCTCATTTTGCTCTCATAGGAAGCAAAGATGGTTTTCTCTCAACTTTGGGAAAGCAGAGGCCTGCCAATATGGCATCCTAGGGACAGGGGTTTTGGTCCATGGGATCTTTTGTTCTCCAGCACATGGCCTCATATCTTGGAGTCTTCTGTGCTTCAGTGGCTGGATCAGGTAAGGCACTGGTGCAATGTTTGCTACCCCTGATCTGCCTGTATTTCAGTTGCCTTTCTGTATTTCTGTCAGAACATTTATCAGCAAGCGTTTGTCCCCCCATCCGGTGTGCCCTCCTAGCCTGCCCAAAAGGCATCCAGTGGCAGTGGTGTACGTGGCCCCTATACACCTTTTATTTTTATGGATGGGTGAGGGAGGTGGCAGTTAACTTATGGTCAGCCAGTAATTAGGCATAATTAGTTAGGGGCCTGAGCTTTACTGCCTCCTGTTTTCTTTTAAATGGGGCTTCATGGCCAGCTGCCTCCCTCAGCAGACTTCCCTAAGGTAAAAGTCATTTAAAAAAATGTAAAAGTCTGCCTTATAGAAATGGTAGCAGATATGGGCTCTGGTTAGAGATACTAATTATCCAAATTTGCATCTGTGTAACCACAGCAGTTGCTTTTGGTTACCTGTTTCTGCAGACAGCAGCTGAGTTTAATCAGCAGGTTTCACTGGTAAAGTGACCCCCCACTGAGCACAATTGCTCTGTCTGTGCAGACACCATCTGAGTATCAGGTGATTTCTGTGCAACTGCCAGCTATAGCAAGTGGAGATGGCCCCGCCCACTCTCTAACTCTGCAGACTTGAACTTGGGTCCAGCATCCTGTGGTAAGTACTGCTGTTATCAGTAAACTTGTGAGGCCTGTTAACAAGGAACATGGGGGCAAATTCACTTAGAAGTGAAGCTGTGCTAGCGAATTTTCGCCAGCGCTCGTCTAATTCACAAAAAATCGAAGTTACGTTCATCTAAACGAACGTTAGCGAAATTGCGCTAGTGAAAATTTGCCAGGCAAAGTGCAGTTGTGCTAGCGAAGGCTAATTTGCATACGGCAGGAACTTGTAAGTTTGAATGGAGTAATATGTTA
Organism: Xenopus borealis; assembly: GCA_024363595.1. Lineage (NCBI taxonomy): Eukaryota > Metazoa > Chordata > Amphibia > Anura > Pipidae > Xenopus > Xenopus borealis. Next base: position 108,290,900 of record CM044437.1, read on the forward strand.
CACTTCAAATATTACACTACACAAGCCCAGGGAACCCTAATCTAGTTGTTTTATTGCCCTACACTTGTGCCCCATGTCTAGTATATTTGCCCTATGTTAGGAAATTAAGGGGGGAGCAGGGTACCCAAAAAAAAAATTTTGTTCTTTTTTTTCTATCACCCTACACTAAGGAAAACCGCCAGCATTTTTTTGGGACTTAGAAAAAATTTCAACTATTTTGGAATTTAGAAAGAATTTCAATTTTTTGTACAAAATCTCTTATCTACTCTATTGCACTTCACCTGCTCTAACCTGGCAAAGTGAACTCTGGCGAAGGGGCTAACGTTCAGAAAAATTACTAGCTTAGTGAATTTGCGAATTTTCCCCCCCTTTGCCAGAGTGCAACTTCGCCAGCATTAGGGTGCGAAGTTGCGCTAGACTATCTACATCGCTGGTGAATTTGCGAAGTTACGATTTGCACTAACGCTGGCGAATTTACACCAGCGTTAGTCCCTTCGGACTTTAGTGAATTTGCCCCCTGGTGTCATGCAATATGTGGCCTGCTTAAAGCCTGGCATAAGGAGCAACAGGTAAGGAGCATAAACAAAAGAAACACCAAGAGCCCCAATAGTGTAATATATATTGGTAAAGGATATTGAAATAAGAATAAATAACTTATACTCACAAACCAGGGTTACCAATAGGCAACCGCTGTAAAGGCAGGTGGGCAGAATGTCCGGACCCCACTCAGGATTATGAAGTCGCTCTCTGTAGATAGGAAAAGGGTATCAACCCTCCACTGAGGGTGGACTTAGTATTGTATAGAAAGAACAGAGGCGACAAAAGGATAAAAGGATATGAGCGAATTTAAAAGCCAAAACTTGGTAATCAGAGGAGGCAGTGGTGGACTTACCTCCTCCGAGCAGACACAAAATGACTGTAATTAGGCAGTCAAAATTTATTAACGAACTCCAATCAGTAGTAGTGAAGTCAGGTAATAATCTCTGAAACCTGGCTAACTGTATGCACACCTGAATGGTCTCAGCTGAAAATAACACTTCTCCTTATTTCCTGTCAACTATGCAGTATTATTCAATATCCTTAGCTGGAGCTCTGGGGTTGATTAGTGTACTCTGCCAGAGAGCAATATTTCAGGGTTCTTGCAGAGGCCTAATCTAATAATCTGCTATGATAAAGCATGTGGGTTAATATATGCTAGCACCATGGCTCTACACTCTGTTGGTGGTTTCTGCAGGATCACTTATGGTGGCTCGGAATAAGACTAGGTTGCCTAGTTATCTGATGACTATTCTTATCCTAAGAAAGCCAATACCTTCAGAATGAATGCTTAAACAATGGTTAACTGTAATGTGTAAATGTTCTGTGTAAGCGCGTGTGTGTATATGTATGTATGTATGTATATATATATATATATATATATATATATATATAAGAGCAAAAAAGATCCACACACTGTAAAATGTTGATGTTCAATACCCAGGTGCCGCTTTCAGGAAAAATTTATAAAAATTGAATTTAAGCAGCGCACTCCTGGGATTTTTAAAAAATCTCAAACTTTATTCCATGAAATTGAATCAACGCTTCGGCTTGAGTCTAGAGCCTTTATCAAGATTAAGGTTCTACACTCGAACCAAAATGTTGGATTTCATGGAATAAAGTTTGAGATTTTTTAAAAAATCCCAGGAGTGCGCTGCTTAAATTCTATATATATATATATAAGTCTGTTTGGAGAATATCGTCACTCACGATAAAAATGCATACAAAAATGCCTGGGTGCTCACCTCAAAACGATAATACTATAAACCAAGAAAAAAAGGAGGCACTCACAGAACTTAATGAAAATTAAAGTTGTTTAATGTGGGCACAACAAAAAATCTGATGTTTCGGCTGGGTCACCAGCCTTTATCAAAGCCTTTATCAAAGTGTAACCACACTGTGAAAAACCAGTAAATATACGTGGAAAGGCAAGAGGAAAGGGGTGTGACAAGCAGGGTAAAGTAAACTTGGATCTACCAATTCTGTGGCTGGTGCAATATATTAAAATTTACCTATCACTCTGTGTGTCTGTTATTCAGACTATGTTGTGGAAATTTTATTTAGATTTAATCACCAAGGTGTTGTACAAAAAAAATAAAAATATTTTTTTGTGTTTGTGAATATTAAAACCAATAAATATTTAAATAAACAATTATGTGATTATGTTATTCACGGACATTCCATTATTTTTTTGTGCTTGTGAGTATTATAAGAAACAATAAGATAATAGTGTTATTTAATAGGCATTACATTGTCTGATATCAGGAAACCTCACACACACTTTACAGACAAAAGTGCCTCAGATCATACTATTGTGAATTGTTACTGTGAAAAGTGTCACTTGTAATCAAAAGTTCATTACATTTTTCCCACGGCCGACATTCCATATTTGTTATAACATGTTACTGGTAGCTTTTATCATCATTGCATATTACTAATGTTTGTATATAGTCATAAATACGTAAACACCACACCCTGGCAAAGCAGAACATCACTGTGGCCTAAGAGCCAGTTTTCTGCTCTGTTCTCACATACCAGATGGGTACTGATTTAGACTGCAAATGATAGCATTATCTAGTGATTGTTGATTCTTCCCTCTCCTTATGTCTGTGTATGCCAAACCACCAGTATTGAACCTGCATCCTCACGGTTACATACCCATTGTATTGCCTCAGGACATAAGGGGTATGTAATTAAAGTCGCAAAAAGAAAAACATTGCGCACCAATAAGAGTAAAAATCTGCATCTCGCAATGTAATATTGTTCCTTAAACAGTTATTGCATTGCGAATTGTTATTGCGCATTGTGGATTGTAATTGCGCGTTCTTAAGAAGTGCTTGAAGGTGTCAATCTTTTGCAGCAAACATTGCGACTTTTTCAGTAAGAAGTTTTATTACATTGACATCGCATTATCGTAAAGTATAAAATTCGCAAACGGCCTTCTGCTGGCGGAAGTGGCCACTAAACAGCTTCCGGTTTCACAAAAGGTATATTGCATTTGCGCAAAGCAAAATTTGTTCGCTCAAGACTATCTGTAACTGTCTTGTGTTACTTAAGGTGTGTGCTCTTCTCCTACTTCTATTTCATCTGTGAATAGTTGGAGAAATTAGGTAATCTTTACTAGTTCTAGTTCACCTGACCCAGGGTGTCTAGTTCACCTGGCCCAGTGTGTCTAGTTCACCTGGCCCAGAGTGTCTAGTTCACCTGGCCCAGAGTGTCTAGTTCACCTGACCCAGTGTGTCTAGTTCACCTGGCCCAGAGTGTCTAGTTCACCTGGCCCAGAGTGTCTAGTTCTCCTTACCCACTGTGCATGGTTCACCTTTGTAGGATGGTTCACCTTTCCTAGTAGGTCTAGTTCACTGCAGCCAGTATCTGACCCGGCAGGTCTCGTTTACCCAACCAGGAGGTTCATTCATCTAACACAGTAGGTCTAGTCTGACAGATTGGAAGCCTTCCAATGCATACTGGAACTTCCTTTTGATCAGTCCTGTCCTAAGTACTTGAGCAATTGACGTCTATGCACATCCTCTGCACACCCAATGTTGGGCAGCCTGGTACTTGGCGTAAGAGGTTTTGGCTACCTCAAATATAGTCAATGTGAAGAAAACAATGACACACAAGGCATATGGTCGCAGGACTAACCCTTGCCATTTTAATAATGTGGAACATTATATATATTTGTATAATATAGGATGGTTAACTTTTCCTACATATTCCTTACATGAGGAAGGAAATTGGATTGGTCTCATGAGACTCTGAACATCTCTCCAGGTTACTCTACAATCTGCCTCTGTGGCTCTTGCAATTATCATCGTATTGCTTGGGTTATTTTATTTAAATTTGAAATCCTTTATGGGTAACCAGTCCTATCTGTCTCACAGGGATATGATCTGCCCTCCAACCAGAGTCTTTATTCTTTAGGCAATTGCCCTGTCTCTACTGGCACTATCTTTTAGATCAGGAGGTTGGTACCAGTTTTACACAGAGTGATTCTCACCCCAGATAAGTCTCAGGTGCCCTGGTCCCTGTTCTCTGGATTGCTTTCCTGTTAAAGCAGATCTAACTGCTAGACAATCAGAAATTTAGGCATTATAGTGCATGCCTCAAGTGCGCCTCATTGTGCATGTTTATGCCCAGAACTTTTGTTTATATTCTTAACAGGCCACGCATATAAAGTGATCTGTTTGGGATTCTCACTCCAACCAAGTGTCTCTTACAGGTGCCTTACTGTCAGGGGGGCCAGCACACCCACAAGGAGGTAGTCGGGATCTAGGAGGAAGCCCTTCCGGAGAGTCCAAGGCAGAGTACAGTTCAGGGAAAATCCAAGAGAATGGTCAAGTCCAGGCAAATAATCAAAAGGCAGGCAGCACAGGATCAGAATCAAGGTCAGGCAGGGATCAGTAACAGGAATCAAGACAGAATAGCACACCCAGGAACTTCCAGCAAGAAGACCTATACTTGGGCACTGAACCGGCGTTCAGACCATCTATTTATTTTGAATTTGGCACCACAGCGCGGCTTGTATTCTCTGGGCGCCGCCATCTTAGATCCGCCGCGGGACGGAGCAGAGCGCCAAGCGATCGTGACACTTACAAATCTGCACTCAAACTAGGCATACAGGTGATGGATGCTTTCTGGTGAGTATGGGAGTAAGTATTTCAAACTGTTGAGTGTGCCAGGTGAAGGGATGTCTTGAAGATGTTTCTTGAAGTGTCAAGCTGCTAGGGGATTCACCTTTTCCTCACACTGAAGCTGGGCTAATGTCTCTTTCTCTGTGATAGAGTCAATGCTATAATATTATTCTTATCCCTGTAACTTATTATGTAGTTTTTCACCTGGAGTCTTAACATTCACTTATAAAAGTTGCATGAGTGGGCTCTTCAGTGTCTTGCCATTCATGGCCACAGATTCTTGTTAAGAGCCTATTACCCTCCCACTGGGGAAATACTAGCTTGCTACATCCCAGTAAGTACTGACATGGAGTTCGGAAAGGGAATAGGGAAGATTGTGACACACGTACCGTGATCTGCCTTTCCTTTATGAACTCCATGTATGTACGGCTATGGCCCACCCTGTTTCAAGTGATTTTAGAAGCCTGTTACAAAGACGTCGGTAGGTGGGTGTGTCCAGTCTATAAATATTTGGGGAGGGTCCTTCTGATGGGAGCAGGGGGAGGGGCTAACCCAGTAAGTACTGACAGGAAGAAAGGAAAGAAAGGAAGATCATGGTAAGTATGTTAGAATCTTCCCTAATCTTTATGATATATTGCATGATGTTTAAAGTGCACCTATGGGCTAAAAACATCCCCAAACCGAAGGTGCGGGTTTGGGGTTCTAGTAATAAAAAAAAAAAATTCCCCCTGCCTGCGCTGGCTTGCTCGCGCCGGGAGGGAGCTCCCGGTGCGAGCCGCCATGACACCCCATGCACATGCGCAGTATGCGCATGTGACGTCATGCGCATAAGCTGAATGAAAGCTGCCGCAAGTTCAGGCAACTTTTCATTCTGCGCGTGCGCATGGGGTGTCATGGCAGCAAGCCAGCGCATGCAGGGGGAATTCTTTTTTTTTTTCAACTAATAGAACCCCAAACCAGAATGCGGGCTCTATCAGCCCGCACCTTGGGTTTGGGGAATTTTTTTAGCCCATAGGTGCCCTTTAATAGCTACCTGTCCCCTGAAGCTATGTTAATTTGATGGGCTCTTTGTACAATCTCACTTCATGGGGCAGATTCAGTTATGGCCGAATTTTCGCCAGCGTCAGCTTCGCACCCCTCACACCACTTCACCAGGCGCAAATGTGCTACGAATACACTAATTCACTAATATGAGAAGTTTGTCTTGGTTCCGAACTAAGGCAACTTTTAGCTAGTGTTACTTCAGCTGTGTGAGCATTTCATAGCGAAGATGCACTAGCGTTCATTTGTACCTAGCGGAAAATTCGCTAGTGATCTTGAGATTAGGTAAATTTGCATAGGGCGGGAAATTCAAAGTTGTATGGAGGTCTTTATTATAAATGTTGGTGCAAATGCTTCAAGTTACCACTTTTTATTACAAATAATATAATGCCCTACACATGACCCCACTGTAAAATGAATGTTCCATATGCTATAAAATGTCTGACTGGTTACCCAAAAAAAGTCTAAGTTAGGACTTTTGCAGCCAATTTGCTTAAAAAAAGGAAAAGTTGCCAGCCATTTTTTCAAATTTAATGCCTTTTTGGCTGACAGGATATGATGTTGACAGAAGATTGAGGAAGATCTAGCTTTTTTTTTGCACTTTGCCTGGTCTGAAGTTGCAAAGTCAACTCTGGCAAAAGAGGTAACGTTCAGCAAAATCAAACTTTAGTGAATTTGCGGAGTAACTATTACTCGCCAGAACAAAAAGTTGCCTGGTGATGTGTACAGCTGGAAACATGGTACACTAAATATGTTGTGGAATGTATGCTATTTATGGAAGAGTAAAAAAAAAGGCAATGCTGATAGGAAGACACTTTGTAGTTCTTTTGTAATGGATGATTAAGCATTCCATCTGCATTTCTGACACTGTGTATAATTTTTTTACTAGAGTCCCGTGTGAATTACTTGGCATGCTGGTTATTCTTGAAAGTATGATTCTTCATAGTAGACATGTTATTAATATACCTATGTGGTCTTTTGCAGAACTAAGTTGGGAGCTTGAGATAAAGGGGTGCAAGGTGATTATTTGATGATTCTCATAATGACTGTGTTTTCTTGGTGGAGTTTATTCTTCTATGAAACACAACTGGTTAAAGAAAGACAGCACATTCCACAATAATGCTCCTAAGTGAACATGGATAAAAGAAACATTGTTTAATAAATAGTATTGTAGAAAAACAGCATTGAATAACTACATTGTGATTTCCCTGTTTTCCCTCAGGGTCATTATTTCTGTAAACAGAAGAGAATCCATTTGCCCTTTTATATTTTTTTCTTATAGTTATGAAATGTTGTCTTAAGCACTTTATTTTTCATGCTATATATGTTCTTTTTATCTTTTCTGATTGCAATATGTCTTTAAAACCATTCATTCTTTCCAATAAATCTCTCCATTTCTAAAAACAGTAATACGAAATGTTCCTCTTGAAGTGTTCCCACCCAAGGTCAATGATGTATTTGCTGTTTATATGGAGCTATTGTAGAGTTGCAATGTAGTCTTGCATTGTAGTCATTGCTAGTGAGTGCCCTTAGTGGAAAACCTTGACGGGGAGGTGAAATTAGTTTTTTATGTAAGGAATGTGCACATTATCTATTAATGTTAACATTTGTACAGGGCAATATTTAAGTCTACATGTCATGTTAAAGTATACTCCTTATGTTTCCCTTTTACATCATGAAGAGAGTAACAACTCAAGTGCATAAGAAGAGTTTTCATTTTCACAGAAAGAAAGTGGAGAACTCTGAGCTTAATCCACAGAGAAGAAAGCAATAGAAGTAAGGAAAGGAAAGCTAGATAGATAGTTTTCACTTGCTCACTTTTCATATTGACTTAAAGAATAAATAATAATTCTCCATTTCTTACAGCGCACTGTATGCAAAATATAGTATTAAAGTTTCAAAAGGCGGCTTATTGATGTGTATACAATACAGTCATTTATTCTTGAAAATGTATTCATTTGCATTCACTCCATACAGGCAGTAAATCAATCCTGAATAATTAGCAACTAATAGCAAAGAATGCCTGGAGCAAGTTTCATCTAATATCTAATCAATATCTATTTTATATACAATCAAAAATGCAAAATGTGACGGAACATTTTTTTACAGGTGTTTTCAGAGAAACAGAAATTGATGATGCCTGCAAGGCTTGTCAGATATATGGGTTTTCCATTCTGATAGAAAATGAAAATTATTATGAATTCTGGTGTAATTAAAGTGGCAGTTTGCTTCCATAACTGACTGACTACCTTTTCACTCTAATATTTTGTAATAATCATTATTCCCTTTGTTTTCCAGCCATATGGATAATGAGACAAGTGACCCAGTCTGGATCAACTAACATTCTCTAAAATACTGGAGTCGTTCTACAGAATATCCATGTTGAGCTTTTTTCATATAAATGTGATGTAGTCCTTTTAAGGGCAATATTAGCTATATGGAAATGTGAGTGGATTATGTTTATTCAAGTGAGAATAAGCAAAAATTTGAATGGTTGGGAGGTAAGTATTAGGACATGTGGATTGAATTAGTGGAAGAGTTGGATTTATCAAACAGTCCAAAAAGGCAAGTTTGTTCCTGTGTGAACGTGATGTTATTGCCCACTGAGTAAATGTGTTCTGTAAAGACCACCACTTCATTGGATCTGAATTTAACCCAAGTGTCATCCACATACAGTATATGAACCAGTGACTCACTGTAGTTCCCTGGAATGCAAGTAAAGCCCTCCTTTTCACTTCCTCCATGAACAAGTTAGCTACAATGGGAGAGACCGGAGAACCCATTGCACAGCCATTTTTCTGTCTATAAAAAAGGTCCTTGACACCACCTGTCTGCTACATACAATGCTGTTCTAACATCTGTACCCCAGCATTTTCAGAATCCTTCACACATGCATTCATGCAACTCTCACAGGTAACACCTGTGTCTAGGAGTTGCATGACACATTGGTAATCCTATCACAGTAACTACACAGAATCAACACCTCTGAATTTCAGATATCACCTCTCTGAAGAGCTACCATGTGCTGTTGTGATTGGATTGTTGGAAGAGTCTATATGCTGAGAACTCCCCAAACCGGTCAGTTGAACTGAAGAAGCTGCTCGGAATTACTTATATTAGACATACCATAACCTGGATGAATCTTCATAGTCATCACCAGCATTTGGCTACAGAGCCTTAACTTTGAATTTTAGTGAATTAGAGTAGCGGTAGCAGATCTGTACCTGGCAAAGTGGCCCGAAGTGTGAAGGAGCCTTCGCTGTTGAAAATTCGCTCCTTTAGTGAATTTTCCCCATGGGATTTTGAGTTCCAGTCTGCATTATGTTTTTATATTAGTCCCATATTCCAGTGAAACTGGCGTCTGTTTTTTCGACGCTGTCAATGGACGCCGGCATCCAAAAACGGACGCGTGTGTCCAAAACGAGACGCCAGGTGAAACTTCACCAGCATTTCGCGAATTTATTTGCCTGGGCCAAATCGCAGGAATTGGCCGCAAATTTGCCACAGGTGAATAAATTTGCCCATCACTACTCTGCAGATAAACCTCTTGTTTTTAGGAGTTGCATGTAATTCTCTAACTGTAATCCCACATAATCATAATGCAGATGACACCTCTCTGAAGAGTTACAATGTGCCATTGTGATTGGATTACTGGAAGAGTTTATATGCCAAGGACTTCCCATACCAGTCAGTTGAACTGAAGAAGCTGCTTGGATGAGTAGTGAAACATCTTCAATTATTATTTAGCAAGTCCAGTTGTTTTAGAATGACAAAATATACTAGATTAGATAGACTTGGTTTATTAGTATATGAGTAAAATTGCCAATAAGAGTCCATATCTCTCTGGGTCTGCACAAAGAGAACATAATGAATCCTAATAAAAAGAATTTTCAACATTCAGTATTCCAAATATTCTAAATTCACGTCTTACATTTTTTTTATAGAAATGCCATGCCTAATAGAAGGAATGACTGGCAAGATGTGTGCAACTGTATGTATTTTGACATTAAGGCCACATGCAGTTTTTCAGATGAACCAACATGCTATGCAATTATTTAAAATACATGTTTGTGTCCCATTACAGCTTACAATCTAATTCTCATATCATTGGTGATCAACCTACATAGTAAGTTAGTGAAAAAAGGCACATGTATATCAGGTTCAACCCTTTTTTATATATATATATATATATTCTGCCTAACTACTAGTTGATCCAGAGGAAGGCAATGAAACCCTTCTGAAGCCTCTCCAATTTGCATCAGGGGGGGGGGGATGCTTTCCTGACTCCAAGATGGCAATTGGACCAGTCCTATTCTAGATGTGGCCTTAACAGCGCTCTGTACAGTGGATGAATTATTAGTGATCATTATTGATCTTATTATAATTTTACATAAAGTTCATGGCCCTTATTTCTGTTTTATTGTAAAATTATCTTGTAAAAGATCTGTGCAAGACAGTGTGTAGAAAAAAATGAAGAATAACTTCCAGTTACATGTTTTCACTATCACCAGTTCTAATCAAAATGCAGGTATGGGACCTTTTATCCAGAATGTTCAGGACCTGGGGTTTTCTAGATAATGGGTCTTTCTGTAATTTGGATCTTCATACCTTAAGTCTACTAGAAAATTATGTAAACATGAAAAAAAACCCAATTGGCTATGTTTGCTTCCAAAAAGGGTTAATTAAATATTAGCTAGGTAAGAACAAGTTAATAATTTATTAAACTTAAAACAGAGAAAAAATTTATTGTTTTTTAAAAATTGTATTATTTGGATAAAATGGAGTCTATGGGTGATGGCATTTCCGTAATTCAGAGCTTTCTGAAAAATGGATTTCTGGATAATGAATCCCATACTTGTACCACAGGTAACCAAGGGGTCAAGAGTGTGTAAAGAAGTGTTCAAAGATAGTCATATCAAACTATACATTATACATTTAAGTACTGTTAATCATGAGATTATCAATAGTAAGAACTAGAAAGCTCAATTTCCCTGATATAACACTATATTATATAGCTTCTCTGCAATTGATTTTTGGAAGAGGAGCCTGTGGGTTGTCACTACTGACATCCAGCTTGGCTTAATATGAAAAGCTGCACTGCTAACTGATATGGTCATTCATTCTGCCTAGAACCACAAGCTGGCTTTATAACCTTCCTTTTTTCCCTAGACATTTACATTAGAGTATATGCTTTCTGCAAAGTTTAAAATTAAGGGTCTCAGCTACTACACACTCTATTAATTACAACCACAGAACAATATATCTATCCTTGTATGTCTACACCTTATTTATGCAGCTGACCCAGTTTTTTAGCAACAGAATATTAGTAAAATATACACACAATCCAAACTATATCACAAAAAGTTGACTGCAGTGCTTTTAAGATAACTATAATTGAAGTCCAAAATAGCACCCATTACTGAACATTCAAAAATCCACATACACTGTATATCTTTGGTGCTGGTGAGAGCAGAATTGTGGGGTAATTTTGTGTTGCTCTTGGCTTGAAAACACATATAAGGCACAGAGGTCTCTGATGTTAGACAACCCTGTTCTTAACACTACTTTCAATCAGGTGGTAAGTGCAACAAAAAAAAAAATATGGAATTAGAGGGTGTGCATGTGGACACTGCTAGACTGTTCACATGCATACACTATAAATGGTCATACAAGATATACATGATAGTGTATACTTTGTTGCCATAGTTTTTACTTTTTATGGCAGAAGACAAGAGTTGGCCTTGACTCCTCCAGGCACTAAGGGTATGTTGTGGCAAAAAATTCAATCTGAGAATGTTTTGTAGAACTTTATTCATTCAAGGACCAGTAACATCAAAACATTTAAGTGTTTTAAGTAATAAAAATATAATGCAGTGTTGCCTTGCACTGGTAAAACTGCAGTGTTTGCTTCAGAAACACTACAATTGTTTATATAAATAAGCTTCTGTGTAGCATGAGGGCAGCCAGTCAAAGGAGAAAAGGCTCAGGTTACACAACAGATAGCAGATTAGTTCTGTAGAACATAATGGTGTTATCTCTTATCCACTATTTCACCTGTTATTGCTATACAACAGCTTGTTTATAGGAGCTACAGTATAGTAGTGTTTCTGAAGCAAGGAGATCAGTTTTACTT
>CM044437.1:108302814-108385284 GCA_024363595.1 Xenopus borealis
CACCACCACTGCCAATACCCACATAGAACAGCCTTAATGTTTCTGTAGGGGAAGCTAGTAAAACCATAGCTGTCTTTCTAATCTAATTCTAGTCCTAATCAGCAAATGATACATCTGATCAGTCATATATTAAAACACGCACATATACATATATTGTCTTTCCAGTAATGGCTAAATTAAAATATTTTACCAGCAACACGCTGATTTTGTATATATTTTATAAGACATGCTACACACATAAGGATCTGTTATTAGCTAATAAACACATTCAATATATAACCCTTATCACTACTTTAGACTGGATCAGCAAGGATTTTAAAATAATGTTACCCTACACTACTTTATTATCTTGTGTATCTAAAAGATGACATTTATATTTATATTTATACATGGTATATACTATTGTAACTTCTGAAGTGAATAGTTTAGCGATAAGAACAGAGCTGCTGATATAGTAAAGAATTGTACAAGATGATTAAATGGTGTGTGAACATCAGTTCAGGACATCAAGCAGGAAAGGCAGACATATGGTCAAGTGTTTCCCTCATAGCCATTGCTTCTAGCCAAGGATTTTCTGTTGATTTGTACAAAATCCCTGATTGGGTTCTTCAGCCATCTGCAGTTGATTTGCAGCATATGAAGAAGTCAGAAAAAATGAACAAATACTCTGCATTACTGAATTAGTTTTATTCAAAGAACCACAGATATTAAATTGCTCAGTGTATAAATAAAAAGTGGGTAAACAGGCTGTGCAAAATAAAATAATGTTTCTAATATAGTTAGTTAACCAAAAATGTAATGTATAAAAGCTGGAGTGACTGGATGTCTAACATAATAGCCAGAACACTACTTCCTGTTTTGCATGAGAGCTGCAAACACAAAGCTGGGTTCTGTTATTTTAGACATCCAGGCACTCCAGCCTTTATAGATTCTTATATAGATATTAGAAGTCACCGAGGAGTTACATGACCATATAAAAAGCACAAGGCCGCAGGTGACTTCCAATATCTTTATACATTTCCATAGGGGGGTGCGTTATTCATTATAATCTACAGTGTTTCTCTCTGAAGCATATTCAAGGAATTCTCTGCCTCTGCTCTGTGTGGGTTTTCATTTTCTCCCTGTAGTCCCTCTGTATCTGAGTTATATTTTCATGTTTTATCTCTGAAGTTCGGTGGCATCCTGGCCATGTAAGTTATATTGCTGCAAGTTAATGAGTCGCAGAAGAGGAAAGAGTCATGAAGGGAGGAAGATGGGAGGGGCGACAAGAGCTAAATGGAGAGTGGGAGGGGGAGAGGGACAGAGGGACAAAACAGACAGGAGATTGATGGTAGATGGGGAGTCAGAGTTGCAGAGGGCACAAGACTGGAGAGGGATGTGGATGGGAGTGGCTGACAGAACGAGACTGGAGTTTGAAAGCTGGAGGGTGACAGTGACAGATGGAACAAGACAGAAGAGTGATATGGTGTGTAAGGGGCAGAGGAAGTGTGACCGTAGATGTAAGGGGGAGCAGAAGAGGGATGCAGAAGGAGCAAGACTGGAGAAGGAGGGCAGAAGAGTAAGAGAGATACTGAGGTAACAAGTAGCAGAGGGTGGGACGAAAAAAGTAGAACTGATTGGGAAGGAAAGCAACAATACTGGAGAAGGAGGCATGAGTTAGGGAGGAAGTGGGGGAAGTCAGATGTGAGGCAGACAGACAGGAGGAAAAGCTGTGGGGAGAGTGCGGCAGTGAAAACCTTAATAATTAATAAACAGTGTGTTCTGACATAGAATCATGCCATTTAAATAGTGAATAAAGTGCCCCCTCTTGTAAATTATTAGGATATTATAAATTACCAAGGAGTTTCATGACGATATAAAAACACAAGGGCGAAGGCAGCAGCTCCTGGGCAGAGTATTTTACATATACTTTTATGCATGTAATACTTTTTTACTTCTTCGTAACAATAAGAAATATGTTGCATACATTTGATATTGCCTTAAATTGAATTAAAGCAGTTATATTTCCATCCTACTGGTTAGATGTCTGCTACAGCAAGTTCTATACCAAGTGGGGGAGTGGAAAAATTCTTGGGGTAGCTGTTCCCACTGTCTCTTATGGTATATATTACTTTAAAATGTCAATACCTACTGTTTATTTCTGTATGTTTTGGGCTTGGGAGGTAAGTTTCCACTACATACAGTATAAAGTGTTTTACATTGTTCCCCTGGCCCTCCTAGGCAAAAAATTATTCTGCTGCCTATGAAATAGATAAAAACAGAACAAATAAATTAAAGCATAGAATGCTCTCCTATGCAAATGATTTGTACTGTATTAATCCAATTTGGTCAATTTGTTGTTCTATATTCCGTGGTCTGGAATCCCTCCATAAAAATGAAGTATAAATTTGCTCCCCATCTGGTTGCTTCAGGCAGATAGAGAATCAAAACATAGGGGTGATTCAAGCTCATACTAGTACCACAGAGGCTGTTTTGAGAGTTCAACCTTTCTGCATCAGTGAAAGTATTTTTATAGGATGACACCAGTAAGCAACAGCAGATGATTTGTTTTATCACAGATAAGATCTGAGAACCTATGAACTGTAGACCTCCAACATGTATCACTGTGTGTATGCTGGTTATTGCCAAGCAGGAACATGTATACTGGAAGCCATCCTTTCGCCCTGGCCAGAACTCATGCTCCAAGTGACCAATACAAGTTTGTGGTAACAAAGATTGTTGTCAATAAAAGCAATGGCTTTCCAAGTTACAGCAACTATGGGGAATTAAACAGTTTACTGCAGGCAGTAAAGATTTTACAGTTGGACACTGTTGGGCACACTGGGATTTGCTCTAAATTTACTTCTACTACCATGACCTGGAGGAATGGAATATTTCGTCTTGGATACATTTTGCACATCACAAATTTAGATGACCATAAGTAACCATAAATTCTGGCAATTTCCTTTCAATTCATCTTATAGGATATGTGTTGCAATGTGTATGAACTGATGCTATCATCAAATACACATATATAATTTAACAGCACAACAATAATACAGACGTTTAAAAAAGTGTTTTTTTTTTAATGATTGATTCAGACTGAATTTCAAGGGATAAAAGTTAGTTATTTTCCCTGTTTTCTGATTATTGCAATTTATGATAAAATATAAGAAATCCATTTTACCCAATCTGCTAGCAAGAAATACAAAATAAGACACAATATTGATTTATTACATTGGTAACATTTATCTGGAAACAGAATGTATTTTGGTGGTATACATTTTTTTTTTGTTCTGCACATTTATTTATTTATCAGAAACTATATAATTTAATACCATTAATACGTTAAATATGGTCCCAATCTTTTCATAAAAATATAAAATTGAAAATCTCAACCTAGAGTCAGAATGTTGTATGCTTTACTACTCGGATTTGTGAGCTCTGACAACTGACCATGATTTTATCTACAAGGCTTTAATCAAAATTGTAAAATTCCTGCAATGCCATCTAGGTGGTTCACAAAATAAATAGCAAATCAATAATGTATGGATTGTGGGATTTCCTTGTGGTGTAAATCTAGCTGCTTAGAGGACATATTGTTGTGAAATTGGCTGAGTTTATGAGGGTATCATGAGATTGCAGAAGAAACCAATCTTCATCTGCACTTATTTAGGAGTTAGCCCATATTTTTTGCAGTGCTGGGAAAGTCAATGGATGTTTTTCAAACTGAAGGCTAAACTAATGAAACTAAAACTTTAGATATGCACAAAATTTAATTTTCAAGACAAATATGAAAACAGAAAAGCATGATTTAATTAATCAAACTTTATTCACTGAGGAAAGCAGTGAGCACTGAGAAATTTACCCCAAATTCTGCTCTACCAAGTCTAAGGGGCAACTATAATAAAATGTGAAAAGAGAACAAATTTGCGATTAAAAATGTGTATGTCACAACGTAATATTCTTCATTAGGCTTTTATTACATTCCGAATTTTAATTGCTCAATGAGAATCTTTACCACCTGCTTGAAGGTGGTGCAAACTTTTGGAGCAAACATCTTTTCATTAAGAAGTTTTATTACATACTGTACACTGGTGCAAACTATACAATTTGCAATTGGTATCCTACTATTGTATGAGGGGCAAAGTGTTCTCAGAAGCTCGTTCACTTGGCAAACATTTATGGCTGAACTACACAGTGAGGCTTCTTCCAATCTGACACGCTGAAAGGAAGTGCAGGCAGCATGTTGGATGTGCCAAATATAATAAAAGTAATAGAACTTTTACACCTTCAAACTAAATGCATCCCTCACGACACGACTGTCGGATGAAGACACAATGAGCAGCGTTTGCATCCAGCAGTCATGTTGTATGAATACAGTTTGTAGGTGCCATAGTTCTATTACTTACATTACATTTGGGTCATCTGATGTGCCACCTGCACTTCCTCTCAGCATGTCAGACAAGAGGAAGATGCACAGTGTGATTCAGCCCTTATTTGCCTTGCAAATTAATTGATAATGATTTTTGTGTTAATAGCTTTAATTGAATAATCTCTATTTAAACTTTACTTGTTCAGTGCATTTATAAAATTCTATAAAACGGTAATTAAAAAAAAAAGAAATTGTACTAGTAAATGTTAATGGCTTTCAACTACAGTATATTCCCACATAACCCATAGTCCAAATAAATAAAGTGAAACAATGCACTTAGGGGCAGATGTACTAAATTCACATGAAGGATTCGAAGTTCGATCGAAGTTCGAATGTAGGATTTCTTCTTTTGGTCGAATATGTGAATTTTGGCATATTCGATCATCGAATAGGGAATGGTCGAACGATCAAATACATTTGAATAGAGTCGATTGGACGAATATTCAATCATTCCATCATTCGATCAGCGAAGGATTTTATTTTTCAAGTTTCTTCGATTGTCTACTTCGGCAGGTTGGACCTACTAAATTGCAATAGAAGCCTATGGGAGCACTCCCATAGGCTTCTGAGACTAAGTCCTGATCGAATAGGATTCGTACGATCGAAGTGTTCGATCGTTCAAATCATACGAATCATTTGAATGATTTCTTCGTTCAGTCGAATGATTTATTCGACTGATCGAATAGGTTATTATTCGATCGTCGAAATGATCGAATATCGAATAAAAGGTAGCCTTGAGCTATTCGATTAACAATCGAAAATCGAATGCTAATCGAATATCGAATAGAAACAAAATATTTTTGGGGAATAATAGTAAATTTGCCCCTTAGTGTATATTTACCATGATAAATAAACTTCTGCAGCCACTCATGAGTTTTGCTTTGTAGTTTTAAATGGTGTAATGCATATTTTATGAATTACAGGGTTTATAATATATTTAGATTTCTCATAAAAAAGTTGATGCTCAACAGCTACAGGGACATGTTAAATGGGACTATAACAGTAAAATAATGACTGAAAATTCCAAATGGGAGAATTGCTTAATATCTTAGAAATGTCAAAAACCATAAAAAATTAAGTATGTTCCGTTTTTTTGATGCCAGTTAAATAGTCACATTTATGAACAGGGGAATCAATTCTGTAAAGCTAATTTTGTGCAAACATGCAGATGGGGCCTAGAGCGGCACTAGAAATACATGTATGCCTGCCTATTACAGTTTAGTTTAAGCAACCAATTCTTATATTGTATGTGCTGCTAACTAAGCTTCATAAACCCATGTAAGTTGCTAAACAGTTTAAATTTTTTTAATGAGTGATGCTTCAAAATATAGAAAAAACTGAGGTCCCAAACATTCCAGATAATCACACTTTTATTACCTGTATCTGAATGATCACTTGCAGCACTTTTTTTACTGTACAAAGTACTCTATTCTTCTTGTAAATGGAAAAATAAGTTATTCTGATTCTTTCCTGCAGTCACACCAGACACATCAGAAACGTACAGATGCAGCCACGGATTTGTGAGTTAAATGCGTCATAACTCAGGGTTAATTGAAGAAACTGTGTTATCTAAAGTTATCTTAACTCATTTAATGCATTTAAAAGCACCATTGTTTTCAATGGTGAACCCTTTAATTTGATGGGATGCTGCGACACAATATTCTGTGCCAAGTGAGATAAATGGGATAGATGAATTAAGTTATTCTGTGTCAAATGCACAATCCAAAGTGGCTTCATCTGTACAGTACACACACACACTTACACACTTCAATTGAGTTTTAATAGTTTTTAATAGTTTTAATAGCACACATTCAAGTTTGATGGGGGTATATTCAAATTTTAGAAATTCAAGTCAAAGGGGCGGATTTATCAAAATGTGAGTTTAGAGCTCAATGAATAAAAACTGAATAAAATGAATAAAAACTCATCCATGTTCTATTCATTCTTCTGGGTTTAATAGGAAGCAACCTGCAATGTAGACATAATTATGTTGGGATGGCTGTATTATCGGTGAAAAAAATGGTAAATTGTGTCCAAAGTTGCATCCTATCTACAATAACAAACCTGGTTGTAACAACTTTAAGAGGGTGATATCACCGTTGATCAATTTTTGAAATTAGAATTGAAATTTTCAATTTTTTATGATCAAAACTGTCAATTTCGACTAGGGAATTATCCAAACTCAATTTGATTTTTTCAAAAAATTTTAATTAGATTTTCAAGATTTATCATACTATGGCCCTTTAAGAATTTGAATTCCAAATCTTCCAAAGTTGACCAATTTGGAAATATTTGTAGTCTTCCTGACATGCAAGTTTTTTTTAGAGAGTTTGTTCATATTCGAATCTCAATCAATTTGAGTTTTCGGGTCGGAAAATTTAGTCGAGTTTGATATTCAATTTTTTTTAATAAGTAACCCCCAAATTGAATTTTGAAGAAAATAGAATTTAATAGAATTTAAAAAACTCACATGATTTCGAAATTTGAACCTTGATAAAGCTGCCTGCTGTTTTTACATGAAGAAGTATTTGTCACTTTCAAGGAACTGCAAGAGTTATGTACTATTAATAACTGCAGTGTAAATTTGCTTTTATCCAACCACAGACACTAACAATAAATTGTTTTAGATTTTCAGACAAATACTAATCACATACATATACAGTATGCGTGCATATCTCATGTGCGTGCATGACCTACATTACTAGGATTTTTCCAGTGGAATACTCTTCTAGACTATATACATACAATAGAGTGTAAGCAAGTTGTTCACTTGTTTTTTACCTCATGTTTTTGAATACAGTATACACTTGCAGCTCTTACACTCACTCACCCACTTGCTTGCTAACTCTACCTCCAAACAAAATGTAGATATACTACCATATACACATCACAAATGGTTTTCCTTAAAATAGAAACTTAGCATGATTCCAAATGTTCATTGTTTTATCAATGCAAGCAGTTCTTAGCAAACTTAGAAGCTGAATTGTACTTACTAAAAAGTATAACCTAAGGATAATATAACTGCATTATATGAATAAACAAAACAACCACCATTTGATTTCCATTTATCCAATTCAATTCTACAAACACAAGAAACACTTTAGTATTAAAGTATATTGAAAGCATGAAAGGATACAAAAACCGGAGCAATTTAAGTTAAGTAATGTGTTTTAAATAATGCTAATGAAACAGTTGACAGACTTTGCCTTTATGTGAAAAAGCTTCCAAACCACTGAAAGTAGTTAAAACCCATAGTTTATTAAATATTGCACTGGAGTGTGTTTTAATGGAACTTGTGATAATGCACTTTATGAATTTGAAACACTTATCTTTACCTTCAAATTGCGTCTAGTCGTGAACTGTTCTGTTTATGTGCTGTGGATAAATCAAAGAAACAGTGTACCTCCGTTTCAACATTTGTTCAATGAATAAATCTTGTGCTGAAAACTATTTTTACTTTATGTTTTAATTAAGAAATGTGTATTTTGTTATTTTGTGCACTAAACAAGGCATTATCCTATAGTGAAATTAAAGCAATATTCAAAGTAAATCAGAAGTCCACTGAAAAGTCTCCCTTAAGATAACCCCACCCTTTCCTCCTTTTGCTTGAACAAAATCGTAAGTCTTTAAAGAAAAATACCTCTCCAACAAAAGTGATGGGTAAAATAAACAGAACTCCAACCAAAGTCCGTTTCTGTACGACTTACAATCGTGGTGTCCATACCATTCAGAATAGTGTCAAAAAATACTGGAAAGTTCTGCTTCAAGATCCTATCTTGAAAAATATTTTGGAAGACAAACCATCTTTCGTATTTAAAAAGGGCAAGAATGTTGCAGCCCATGTATCTAAGAGCCTGTATACCACTAAAATACAGAAAAGTGACAGTGCCTGGATTAAATACAAAGGCAACTATAGATGTGGTTGGAACAGATGTAAGGCCTGTTCATTGATTAATGTATCCAAATCATTTAAAAGTACAGCTACAGGCGTTACTTTCCCCATTAAACAATATTTTAATTGTACTTCCAAAGGGGTTGTGTATTTGGCCTCCTGTGGATGCGGGGCCCAATATATAGGAAAAACTATTAGAATGATCGGTACCCGGGCCCTAGAACATATATCGGCCGTAGATCGACTTGATAAAAAATCTGCTATAGCTAAACACCTCATAGAAGTACATGATGGAGCTATCGAAGTCTCTTTTCAAGCTATAGATAGACCACGCCGCGATATAAGAAAAGGAGATTTTGACTCTAAACTTAGTAGACTAGAGGCTTTCTGGATATATAAATTGAAAACTATAGAAAACCTTGGGGGATTAAATAGACAGTGGGAGTTAGCCTGCTACTGCCACTAAAAAGAATAAAAATAACAAATAGAGTAAACCTAAACTGACTCAATTAAATTAAACTCAATTATTTATTGAATTAGTATATAGTATATATTATTTTTGGCCAATTTCTCTCCTACGACGTACCCATAATCACGTTTATCTATACGTGGTTGTTTCAATGTTACATCTTTGTCTACAGAAGCATTAATGTTACTTTTGAATGAATTTGGTATTAATGAACTCTTTGTATCGATGGTCTTGTACTAATGTTTTTACCGCATATGTTTCAATTATTATGTTTCACTTATGTTGTGTCACGGTGTGTTATACCAGAAGGGTTAATGTTTTTATGGGCGGTTTGGTGATTATGGGTGGTCTCTAAGCCTTTATGAGTGGAGGGGGAGCTCTGAACCTCCATGCTTCTGAGGAAGTGGTGTGATGCCACGAAACGCGTCAAGCGTGGGGTTTTTTGTCACATTCATGTCCAGTGATTTTTAATGTTTTTCAATAAAGGAAGATTTTGAATTTTAACCAACCTGCCGAGTGCTCCGTTAAACCTACTCTACAAATCCTGCATGATCAAGCCTTGACCGGTGGCTCATTTACCTGCACAGGTTCTCAGGTGTGAGTATGTGCTCCCTTTTTCTGAACTTTCCTCAGCTACAGCCTATTAGGTTATGAGATAAGAAGCAGCTTATGATACAAAGGCTTATACACTTGTTGATAAGTAGGAATTTCCTTGAGCTAAGCCAACTTGGACTTGGCCAAACGCAACTCCCAGTGGAGGACACATTACTGTAGATTTTTTATATGTGAAGGAAGGTTTAACCACATTGATTTACACACATATAATTGATCTTTAAATTAACTTTGTGTCAGTGGTTCTTGAAAAATCAATAAACTCTTTATTTGTTAGATTTAATGCACTTATTGGTTGATACTTTATACAATCACTTCATATATAACGTCAGACATTTCATCTTCTAAATGCATTCACACACACTGAATATATGCCTCACTCCTACAGTTAGCTAACTCTAATTTCTCCTACTGAGGCCTAACTCCACCTCAGGTTATTTTGCCACCAACTCCAGCAAGTAGGGTCCAAAGAGCGTACAAGAACATGGCTAAACCTGATAAACACGGCCAACTATACAACTGCTAGCAAACACTTTAAATAAGAAAGGAAAATAGCTCCCCTTCTCCACAGGCTTAGCCCTGCTCTATATGGGAAGTTACGTAAAGGTGAGCAAAATCTTTAGCCTTCTACATATGCTTAAATATTCTGACTTTATTGCCTTCTTCAGGATTAATTAAGTTTTAATTGCAAGATTCTTTTACATGAAAATCTGGGATTTAAAAGGGGACTTTTTATTTTTATCAGTGACTTCCTGAATCCAGATGAATGTAATATACATTCATAATATTTTTAATGATGAGATCTAACCATTGCAGATATTTACATATTAATTTTATAAAATGAAGGTAACTATGTTCTCATTTACAGTATATGACTTAAAGCAGGTTTATTTTTAAAAACAATAGTAAAAACTATAGATGAGTAAAGTTTACAATATTGTTACTCATTTTCTAGTAGCCTGGATTAATTTCTTGTAACAATTTGAACCGTTTTACATATTGTCCATTTTGCATATAGTTTTTAATATGCAAGATTGTTAAACATCTTTCAGGAGAGAAAATTAATCTGATTAGAATATGTTAAAGTTTAAGGATATGCATATAATCTTTTAGCCGTTTTGTGAATTTCTCAGGAAAAAAAAGCGCAGCTGCCATCTCATTTTGGGCGCGGCCGTTCAAAAAGAACCGCCGTCGGCATCGAAAAAACGGACACCCCCAAATTCGCCTGGTGAATTTTCACAGGTGCTTTCCAAATTTATTCGCCAGCGCCAAATCGTGGGAATTTTCCGCAAATTCGACTAAGGTAATAAATTTGCCCATAACTACTCAGTAACACAATATCAAGCTAATAAAATAGTTATGTGAGAAAAAATTATGTTTGCAATACAAAACCAACAATCTGCCCCAGCATTATACATTTTAGGATAGATAGAGTCAGGTTGTAGATGCATTTAAAAATTGGACTGTTGAATCTTTATATCAACCTACTATTTAATGGAGTCCAGCTCAACAATCTTCAAACATCAACAATCGGAGGGATTCAACAATAATGGCAAGGTACAAACTAAGAATAGAGTTTACTCCGATAAATGTTTTTAATTTTTTTTGTCCTAATTTGTTTTAATTCCATAATAGTACAGTTTTGTTATTCTGTGCATGGATGCTTCACAAGAGTAGTATTGCAAATTTTGTAATACTAAACCAGAAACATTTAATTCAGTATAGAGTATAAGTTTGCTTTAAAGGTTGGTTAAATGTCAGTTTCTAGCCAGAAAAATAATTTTTCTTATCAAAGTAAACATTATTGAGATTCAAGTGAATAACACTGGATTTGTATCTTTAGATTGCTATGCATGGATTACTTAGTTAATTGATTTTCACATTCCCAGTGATTTGCAGAGTGTTTATTTGTCAATTTATGCAATGCAAATGATGACCAACACTTGGAATGGATACAGCTAGTGAATGAGAATTAAGTCCAAGAAGACAGGTATATGCATTTGAAATGAGAAGGATGCATTTAGATGGATAGTCTAATCTCCTTCTGCATAGTGAAATGTGAGAAGACCTAAAACAGCAATTATGCTTGGATGACAGAAGAATTCCTGGTAAGATACATACTGAGGCTCAAAGCTTCATTGCTGAAAGTTAGACAGAAATACATAGAAAATTAAACAATAATATGATGTTTATTCGCCTTTCACAGAACTGCAGTGCTAATTTGGGCTAAGCAGACCACAAACAGTAAATATACAGCTTGTGACAGGAGCATGTGTTACATTGGATTCTATAGGCTAGGGCCTTCGCTATGGTATGGTGCAACTACAACACCTAGACTACTGTGCATACAAAAAATGCTTGGGAGCCAGGAGGTTCTTATGATGCAAACAAAAATGGTTTATGGCACACAGTCAAATCAGGTCATAGGTCACACAGCAGAGGAAAAGACTCCATTAGGCATTTGCAGAAACTCAGTGCAACCATTCCCTCCAGGAAGTTGTCAGGAAGCAGCCTCTACCCTACAGTCCTTCACTGAGGTTCCTGCACTCAGGCATTTAAGAAGTCTCTGGGAAGCTACCCCCTCCTGCAAATCCTTGTTGGAGCTTCAGCTGCTCTCTATCTCTTTAACCTATCTACCATTCTCTCCTTGAGAGACTATTACAGGTCTGCCCTACCATCGCTAAACCTCTTTCATGGGATTGCCTGGTCCCCGACTTTACTGGATCCATGCCCATTCTCATCACACACATCCACCCTGCTCTTCAGGAGGAAGGCAAAGAGGAAGCTGCCACTACTTTCCCAGCACTATGCCAGGTTGAGGCAGGATGTGGTCACAGCGCCACCTGGCCAATAGCAGATGATATGCAAACAGGAATTAGATACATAGGCTTCTGCCTAGTAAATAGGGAGAAGGAAAAAGGGTAGGCCTTAAAGCCATAGGGCAGATTGACCCCTGTGGGTCCCTACAGAGCTACGATGATTTTCTTTGCTTTAGTAATTATAAACATATTGGCTTCACCAACACTCAGACTGCACCAAATTTAGGTATTTTACTTGATTTTTTTCAATCCTAAATAAAAGACATTCATTTTATTGTTTGGCACTAGTGATTAATGAATCACTGTTTTCTCACTCCAAATGCATTTAAGTTAATGGTATCTTTTTATTGCTGTGATTTTTTTTTGGCTCAGTGATTTTTAGTCTCCACAACTATTTGTCCAATTTAATTAAAGCCTATTGGGTTTTTTTTCTCAAGTTTTTTCTGACTTCAAATTCCTTAAAGTCAATGGGTTTTTTTTCTTTCTTTTTTGTCTCAGCAATTTTTTTGTGGTAAAGTTTTTCTGCTGTTTTTGTCGAAAACAGATGGCAAAATGCCTAGGGGGCAGATTAACTAAAGGGCGAATTTTCACCAGAGTCAGCTTGGCACCCGTCACACCACTTCAAAATGTGCTACGAATACTCATTTATTAATATGTGAAGTTTCATCCTGGACATCTAAATCTGGCAACTTTTCGGCTGTGCACTCATTACTGAAGATGTGCAAGCATTTTCTTCAGACAGGATAAGATGTATGTGACAGGAGATTGAGGAAGATCTAACTTCTTTTTAGCACTTTGACCTGTCTGAGGTTGAAAGTCAACTCTGGAGTAAACGTTTAGTAAAATCTGCTCTTTAGTGAATTTGCGGATTAATGATCGTTCGCCAGTCACTGGCGATAGAATATGAACAAACACTAGAGAGGGTCTCTTTCTCTAGCGAATTGACTCCTGCGCCTGTTAGTAAATAGGCGAAGTCCCTGTGGATGGTAACAGTGCCGATTTGTCGCTAGCATTAGCCACTTCGCCCCTTTTGCAAATCTGCCCTCTTGAATCCATGCCTTTGCTAATCACTCTTTGGCACAATTCAGCACTAGTATAGAAGTGCCTAGATACAGTATTAATATAAATTGCCTTCAATTATTGGCATGGAAACATACCATAATAATACATTTTAAACAGTAAAATATGGTATCTGGTATATACCATAAAACAATATAATGCTTCAAATTAAGAAATAGTCTGCCAGAGTAATTTTACATGAAATCTGCCGTGAGGATGGCTGAAATACTTCTTAGAAAGTAGCTGCTATATCCTAGAGGAGTGAGACAGACATGTACATTTGACACAGCAGTAACTTATTCTCTGGACAAAATTTAATGAAAATATTTGTGATGGAAGCAGGTATGATGGAAAGTGGCAGCAGACTAAACAAAACTAGTAGGACAACCTTTTTGAATAGGCAGGAAGAACTCCACAGCCTTATGCAAGAATGATGAGCTGTGTCACCTCCATCTACAGTCAAGGCCTATAGAGAGATACAAGGACTTTTAGTTCTAAATGAACTGAAAGGGCACTAATTGCTATTTCCATGTATTAATGTCCAGGGGGAAAAGGAAGGGCTTAGTGAAATTGCATTCACAAATTATCAAACGTATAATGCATTTTTGTTAATGTCTCCTTTATCTGAAAAGTTAACATACAGGGTCTTTTAAAACTGTAATAAAACTCCAGTAGCTCCTAAGCAAACTGGCATGATTTCTCCCTTGACTTTTAAATCTTTGTCTTTTGGATTTTCTCATTTTATAAGCTGTTATGTCTCTGACTGTCTCAAATCCAATAAATAAGGAGAGCACTTCAAGAAAAACTGCTGTGATTCAGTTTATTTATGGACTACAATTCAAACAACCTGTTTTGGGCCTTTCCTGACCCTTCTCAGGTGTGGCATAAAACAGAAAGTGCAGACATTATAAGCACACCCATCCCCCATAGTACAGTAATTACAAAGAGTGGTTAACCATTTCAGGTGTGTCCATAGTCCCTGCATACAGCAATGGACCAATTTTAGGATACAAAAAAGCTTTTGTGTATAGAAAAATCCCTAATGACCAAAGTCCATATAGAAAAAGTCCATTTGCTATATAAAAAAACATATTGTGCATTAAAAAATGTGTAACAAAACCATTTCTGTAACAGTCACTGGCACGGAAACTGGAGCCAGCTGGGCTGTTGGCACAGGAACCTGAACTGGCTGGGAAGCCATCACCGAAGCACAGACTGCCTGGGAAGCCATCACTGGAGCACGGACTGCCTGGTAAGCCATCACCGGAGCACACAGGACCTCAGGCCAGGGAAGACATTGGCAGCAAAGCTGGATCCAAAGCAGAAAGCAATGGAAGTTGCTGGGGAACCCCCTCTGGAGCTGTGAGCAGTGGAGACTGCTGCAGGATAGGCCCCTCTGGAGGTGCAGGCAGATTTTGGGAAGCCGGCACAGGACTTTTAATAATATAGTCCTGCTTCCTCTGACGTTCCTCTAGGCGAAGGAGGATCATTGAGATTAGCATCTCAGTGGTCAGTGGAACAATGGTATCCTGACCTTTGGCCTCATTTTCCCCATCCCAAGGGAGCTGCAGATCAACAACTGGACTAGAAAGCATGGAGGGCTCTCCCAAAGGCTTCTTGCAGTTTGGCTGAGTCATTTTGTAACATTCATAGTGGGAAGCCACTGTAACGGGAGTTATATTCATACTGGGTAGTGAGTGTGGTGGAAGCCCAGGGGTGAAGCCATAAACCATGGAAGCAAACATGGTGAATATACAGGTTTGATAGAACTGAAGAAAAACAGGAACAGGTCAAAAGAAAGTGTTTACCAGACAAGCAATGAAAATCTGGAACAAAAATGCAAGAACAAGAACTCTGGAACTTGGAATCACAGGGACAAATGTTATCCAACTCTGGAACTTGGAATCACAGAAAGAAAGATTATCCAGGACAAACAACATACATACAATGACTCAGCCCTGAGCAAAGTTCAGGGTGTGGTTTATAAAGAGCAAATAATTAGGAAATACAAAACACATGAGGGTAACAAGGAGGGAGGAGACCAAGGAGGAGACAAACTCACTTGGTAAGTGCACTGACCTACTCAAAGTCCCAAGTGTTCAAATCCTGAGTGGTCCTTACAGTTTCTCTTCATTTAAATGATGTGAAGTCTGACTGTTGGTGTATTTTTTTTTTTATTTGTTATATACTCTTTATGTTCTTGGATCCTTTTTCTGACCTCCCATTTCATTTGGCCAACATAGCCCATGCCACAACAAATGTTGAATTACAGGTGGCATGACCTTAACAGCATGTCCTTTAGTTGGATGACAAATCTTAGGGCCTTTAATTATTGATGAACAACAGTTATGCCCAAACAGGCATAAGTGCCAAATTTTGCTTTACCTTTACATTTTTCTTTCTTTGGTCTTGTATCAGAGGGACAAAGCAAGTCTTTCAAAGTACATACACGTTTATAACAGAACAGAGAAATGTGTTCAAAGAAATGGTCAAATTGTTGATCTGACTGACTCAAAGGCCAATTTTACTTACCCAGTTTTTCTATATTGTTGCTATGCTGATTAAACATAGTAACAAAAGTTAATATTTCGTCTGTAGTTTTTTCAGATTTGTAGAGTAATAGTCCTTTTCTTTGGAGGGTTTCTACCTCTTTAATGGCCTTTTGTATTACCTCTGATCTATACAGATGCAGCCACTGGGATTTGTGAGTTAAATGCGCGTGACTCAGGGCTAATTGACGAAACTGTGTTATCTAAAGTTATCTTAACTCCTTTAATGTATTTAACCTTTTCATTAGCATACCAAAGCACCATTGTTTTCAATGGTGAGCTCTTAAATTGGATGGGATGCTGTGACACAATATTCTGTGCTAAGTGGGATAAATGGGATAGATGAGTTAAGTTTTTCTGTGTCAAATGTACAATCCAAAGTGGCTTCATCTGTACCCCTTTTCCTTACAGTGGCTAGTAAGGGTATTGGTGGCCTCAATATAATTACTTAGTCTGGAGGAAATTCGTTTTGCCCTTACAAATTGGCCTTTAGGTATGGCTTGTTTAATTTTTTAGTTATGATAACTCTGAGCATGAAGAAGATTATTTTTATCCACAGATTTCCTATACAGATCAGCATGTATTTTTCCTTTCTCTGAGCTAATTTTTACATCCAGATAGTTTAGTTCAATTTGTAAACATTCATACATAAATTTAATGGTGTTATGACTTTCGCTTGCTTCCTTCATCATGTTCTCAAAATGTTCTAATGTTCCATTCCATACCACAAGGATATTGACCACAAACCTAAAATACCATAAGATTGATTAAAATAGGGTTCCTTTTTTAAGAATTTTCTTTTTCTTCAAGCAGTGTACAAATAGATTAGCAAAGTTGGGGGCTACTGTAGCACCCATCAACATACCTTACGTTTGCCAAAAATATTCAGGTAAAATAATTCTTGCTTAATACTATATTTGGGCAGTCTAGGATAAAAAAGATCTTTTCATTCGGTAGACTTGTTTCCAACATTACTTCCTCTATGCATGCCATACCTTCACTGTGTGGGATGTATATAAACTTTGTATGTCTATTCCACATACAAACACTCCATCAGGAAGTACACTAGTATCTTTTAATCTGCATAGAAGATCTATGGTATCCTTGAGGCACACATCAATTTTCAATACCTCTTTTTTTAAAATAATGATCGACAAACTTCGAAAGGGGTTCAAGCACAGACCCCATCCCTGAGACTATAGGTCTACCCGGGGGGTTAGCGAAATTCAATTTCAACATCTTCTACATTAACCTTGAAGGATGGAACAAAACCCAGTCCCTCGTTAAGGACTGACAATTTCACGGGCATTAGTTCATATGAGGATACATTAATAACTAAGTTATTTACCTTGGTCGTTTTTTGTTCCTCTGAGGGTACATGTCCCTGATTATTGGCGCTCTGGGGTTGTTTCGCTTCTGTTGTCTTTCTGCACCTTCTTCCCTAGTGCGTCCTCCTAAAAAAGGCTGTTGTGTGCAATCTATTAGGTCTTCTTCACTGCTGGTATAGACTGCGGGGCTCCATCTCTGCGTGGGCCCTTGTTGGTCATTCCATGTTCTTCTATTCAGGCATCAGCCTGGCAGCCCTGTCCTCGGAGATCCTTCCCCGAAGCGCCGCCTCACTCAATCATGATGCCAAGTGTATGCTTGCTCATGCACATAATTCTCTGCTTCTCTTTCCAATTTAGAGACCTTCCGGGCTACAATAGTTTTATGAAGCTTTCGACGATCTCACAGTGGCATATGTGTAGCCTTGCCACTTCCTCTGCCCGCACACTCACTGCTAACTCTGTCTCTATATTATCTTTATAGGAATGCAATTGATTTAAAAACAAGCCATGTTCTTCTACCTGAACTCAACCAAGTTACAAATAATGATTTACAAGCATAACAACATTCTCTAAGCTGTAAATGACCAGGCAACATTTCCTTTTAATAAGACGTTTCCAAGTTCAAAAATTTTTTTTTTGAAGAAGGCCTAGTAAGCCCCTTCTGTAGTCATAGTATTCTTAAATGTAATTAAAATGAAGGACAACAAGGCCTAAAAAGAAAAAAAAAATATATAGATATATCTATCTATATATATATATTTTTTTCTTTTTAGGCCTTGTTGTCCTTCATTTTAGATAGATAGATAGCTATATCTATATATCTACAGATCCAATTAAAGAGTTCACCATTGAAAACAATGGAGCTTTGGTATGCTAATGAAAAGGTTAAATGCATTAAATGAGTTAAGATAACTTTAGATAACACAGTTTCTTCAATTAGCCCTGAGTCACGACACATTTAACTTACAAATCCAAGTGACTGCATCTGTATATATATATATAAAGTGAAGAAACTGTGCTATCTAAAGTCATCTTAACTTATTTAATGCATTTAACCTTTTCATTAGCATATCAAAGCACCATTGTTCACAATGCTGAATGCTTTGATTAGATGGGATGCTGTGAAGCAATTTTCTGTGTTAAATGGGAAAAGTGGGATATCTGGCTTTAGTTATTCTGTATCAAACACACTAACCAAAGTGGCTTCATCTGGTAAATACATTGGCAAAATATGTCCACCTGTTTTTTTAACATCTTGCTCCATAACCAAGGACAAGAAATTGTAGGGAGTAAGTCCCTTCTGGGAAGGTTTTATGCTAGATTTAGATTTCTTCCATTCTGGCCGGTGTTTCAATTCCTTTGATGGATATTCAAAGAAATTGAGGTAAAAAATTAATGCAGACCAATCATTTTTATCCACTTCAACTCCCACTTCACTTAATTCACTGTATATGGACCTTACTTTATGTATGAAAACATATTGTGCTAAAATAGAACAGAGTGTTCCCCAAACTGACACACAGTAAGAAGTATTGAATTCTCAAGAATTACATTGTATGATGTAGCTTTAAGGTTTGCATTCAATGAAGCCACAGGCATTAGTCCAAATCATATAAAACATCCCCAAACCATTATTTCACCCCCACCAAACTTTATAATATGTACTATACATTCAAACAGGGGGAATTATCCTAGCATTTATCAAAATGGAAACAGAATGAAAAGATATGAGCTAAGGAAAAGCTAATGAACGTGTTGCTAATCTGTTACTTATCATGGGTAACAAAAATATTTGGTGTATACAAAAAAGAAGAACATACACTCAAGAATCCACAGGAAGTTAAAAATTTCACATCTCCATAGGCCCATATGCCTAATAAATAACTAATAAATACAGTTTTTTTACTTCATTTTTTGGCCCTGTGGATTCCTCCTTGAGTGCCGGATAGCCCTGTACTTTTTAGTATACACTGGTCTGCTGCTCCTTAAAGCCTCAAAGTACTGTTTACATGTATTCGCTGTTCTATAAGATGGTTGTGTTATCACTTTCCCAAGATAACTAACATGCTTGGCTTTCAGAGTATCAGATAGATTGGTAACACTGAACTTTGGTTCAGGTGGCTTGTCAATATCTGTCAACCATCATATTGGGAATGGATATGGTTAGGTGACTCTATAGATGAAACCAAGAAAGATTCAATAAAAGAATGCACTTGCAATGCCATTTGGTCTTAGAGATGATTGTGCTTTTGGTGTTCAAAACTTTTTTAATCAGTATTCACAATATTCATAATTATTTTGCTTTCTATATCTTAAATGAAAGAAAACTTGAATGCAGTTATTGTCTTGTATTGTGGCATTGACCCATTATGATACAAATTCAGCCGACAAGGATGACAGTGACAATATTTTCATACAGTAAATAGAAAATCTGTAAGAGAATCTGTAAAACCACAAATTTGCAACTCAACATTTTGCCAACAGAACCACTCAGGTGGAAAATTGCCCATTATGTTCAACTCAGCTCAGATCATCTTGCTTAGCTTTTACTTTTGTGATTTAGCTTCTTGCATTCTATTTTTGCACTTGCATGAAATTTAGAAGCAAACATTTAGGGGAAACAAACAAGATAAACTAAAAAACATTATTCGCTAAAATAAATATAGGTTAATCAGGGAAATGCTGTTATGAACACAGCACAGTTCCTTAAATAATTCAATGGTTATATGGTTTATAATAATAGTTTATTAAATATTGCTGGTATTTAAGATTCCTATAAAAAGACAGCAGCTTGCTCATGTTTTCCTAAAAGATAGATAGATAGTCTCCCACTTACAATAAGGGGCAGGTTTACAAAATTCACATGTATTTATGAGAATAAAATCGAATTCGATCTAATTCGATGGAATATTCGATTGGTCGAATATGCAAATTAGGCATATTCGATCATCGAATAGTGAATGATCGAATGATCAAATAGACTTGAATGAAGAAATATTTGATCATTCGATCAGTGAAGGATTTAAAATTTAAAAATTATTCGATTGCCTACTTCGCCAGATTGGACCTACCGAATTGTAATAGAAGCCTATGGGAGCCCTCCCATA
This sequence comes from Xenopus borealis, assembly GCA_024363595.1. NCBI lineage: Eukaryota > Metazoa > Chordata > Amphibia > Anura > Pipidae > Xenopus > Xenopus borealis. The sequence continues at coordinate 108,323,064 of CM044437.1, forward strand.
GGCTTCTGAGGCTAAGTCCTGATCGAATAATTCATTCGAATGGTCGAATGATCATTATTCGATCGTTATTCAATCATTGAATGATCGAAGATTGAATAAAAGGGTAGCCTAAAACTATTCGATTAACAATCGAAAATCGAATGCTAATCGAATATCAAGGGAATTCAAATTTTTTTGGGGGAATAACAGTAAATTTACAAAATTCACATGATTCTTGTGAATAAAATCGAATTCTATCGAATTCGATGGAATATTTGATCGTAGGATCTATTCGAAGATTGAATAAAAGGGTAGCCTAAAACTATTCGATTAACAATCGAAAATCGAATGCTAATCGAATATCAAGGGAATTAAATTTTTTTTGGGGGAATAACAGTAAATTTACAAAATTCACATGTATTCATGTGAATAAAATCGAATTCTATCGAATTCGATGGAATATTTGATCGTAGGATCTATTCGATTGGTCAAATATGCAAATTAGGCATATTCGATCATCGAATAGTGAATGATCAAATAGATTCGAATGATCGAATATGCGATCATTCGATCAGCACAGGATTTAAAATTTTAAAATGATTCGATTGCCTACTTCGCCAGATTGGACCTACCATATTGTAATAGAAGCCTATGGGAGCCCTCCCATAGGCTTCTGAGGCTAAGTCCTGATCGAATAGGATTCGAACGATCGAAGTCTTCAATCGTTCGAATCGTACAAATTATTCAAATGCACGAATAATTCATCCGAATGGTCGAATGATCATTATTCGATCATTATTCGATCATTATTATCGAATGATCGAAGATCGAATAAAAGGGTAGCCTAAAACTATTCGATTAGCATTCGAAAATTCGATTCGAGGGAATTCGATTTTTTGGGGGGAATATTAGTAAATTTGCCCCTAAGTGTTTGTCTTTCTTTTTATTAAGGCTATAGAACATAGAAATAATAATATGCTACGACTAAAAATAAAATATTGCTTTGGGTTGTGCACAGTAAAGTATAGGATCATTAATGCGTAAAGCTACAAGGAAGCAAAGCCAGTAATTGTTATTGATGTCTGCCTGTGTTTACCACGTACTTGAAGATGAAAAAATCTAAACAGGTAAATGTTTACCTGAAGTTTTCATTGTGACTTCTGATGTCCTCATATATGATGCAGTGCAAATATTATATTAAACAGTAACCAGGAAGCGCATGCATACCACCTGCATGATATGTTAGTAAAACAATACTTGTAGCATGATTTATGCATTCACGCATGCATGTCGTATACTGAGACAATATAAGACAGAAATTACATCTAGGCCAGTTTTACAGTGGTACAGTGCTGATATTTGTCATGCTTTCCTGTCTCACTAAATGCCCTTAATAAAAGGGTAAATTATTTACTATTAGCTGAAATAACCAACAGTTGCCTATAGCGTTTACATCAGGAGTGTCCAGCCTAAAACTGTGATGCACAACTTTCAGCTGCTGTTTAACTTAGGGGAATGCTGTGGGCTATCATTCAACCTAAGTTGTCCTTACCTGAATGCCTCTTATTGTTATCCATGCTTCCACTACAGGTGGATGTTTGTTTATGTGGTATACGTAAATATTTCATCACTGAATGGGGAAATGAGACTGTATGGGGCAGATTTATCAAGAGTCAAAGTGAAAATTTTAATTAATAAATTTGAATTTCAAAGTCATTTTTGGGTACTTCAATTATCAGATAGGCCAAAATTCAATTCAAATTGAAAAAATTTGATTCAAATCGAAAAATTCGACCATTTGAAAATCGAAGTACTGTCTCTTTAAAAAAAATTCAAATTCGACCCTTCCCACCTTAAACTTGCCAAATTGGTGTTTTAGCCTATGGGGGACCTCCTATTTATGGAGGCTTTTAACAAATTTTGAGAAATCAAATTTTTTTAAAGGAAATATTTTGAATTGAACGTTTTGAATTCAATCGAAGATGGTCCATTTTTGATAGAAAAAACACTTTGAATTAAATTCAGTGGTCGAATTTCGAGGTATTTTCACTTCGAAATTCGATAAATCTGCCACCATATGTCAAATTTAATGTTAGGCACAGAATGATTTTCTTAAACTCATGCAATTACAAATATCTAAAGATTGCCTATTTACTTAAACTCCAACTGGAAAAGAATAAATTGACATATTTTTCAAAGCAGATACAGTAGATGCACCAAATTGTCAAAATGCTTTCAGCTGCTTTGCGAAGTGAAACAACATTCTGTTCTGTGGGATGTTGGAGCTCTGAGCTATAAAACCCAACTAAATTAATAATCCTCTATTCATGTTCATAGGTGGATTAATGATTCAGAAAAAATCTCTTTGTTGTACTTAAACAAATCTTATTAAAATCTGACTTGAGCCTTTCTTTTTTAACAACTGCACGTGGGACGTTTCAATACTTTTCTCTAGAGTTCTCTTTTACTAGCTGCTTTAACTTAAAAGAACAGTAACACCAAAAAATAAAAGTGTTTTAAAGTAATGAAAATATCATTTACTGTTGCCCTGCACTGATAAAACTGATCTGTTTGCTTCAGAAACACTACTATATCATTTAAACAAGCTGCTGTGTAGCAGTGTCGGAAATTGAAAAATGGCTATATGGCACAGGATAAATAGTGGATAACAAATAACACCATTATGTTCTACAGATCTTAGCTAACATTTAACGCTACACAGCAGCTTATTTAAACAAACAACAGTAGTGTTTGTAAAAGTAGTGCTATTTTTTGATGTTACTGTTCCTTTAATTGTCTTGATGAGCATCACTGTAATTATGTTGGTTTATAGGATGTCCTTTGTGCCTTGTCATGACAACTTACTTGTGGCAAACTTGATACCCTATACTAAAAATACAACTGGTCTCCCTCTGTCTTGCTAATTTGCCACTGGATTGAGGGGTTTAAAGTTGAATCTTCAAATGATATGGGCTGCTACCTCTATAAAATAGATATATTTCTATGTGTCTCTAGGCATAGCTAAAGGAGAATTGTAGCATATACAACAAAAACACCAACCAATTGTAGCATATACAACAAAAACACCAAGCCAAATGGAATTTATATGCATTCAAATATAATGTACTTTTAGGAAAAATGCACATGTAGCAGTTATACTGACTAGTGGATTTCTGAAAAACAAACCTCGTGCTATTAAGAATCTGGGTGGCAAACAAATTCAAAATCAATACATGTCCCACTACCATAAATTTATGTTGCCATAAACCACTCCAAGCAGCTTTAAGTCTTTGTTACCCAGATATTTTATTGATCTGTGGGTTGGGGGCAAACCATCAAAATTTCCTCCTACACACTTTGAATGATAATCATTTGAAAGTGCCAATGTTCTTTCTTGACCAATGATTATCACTAGATAATGTGGCAGTCAGAGATTCAGAGTGAAATACACTTGTCAAGAAAGTGCACTACTGCTTCTGGTAGTTGCCATTCAGTTTCAATGATCGGAATCCCTCCATCTGCCATCACTCAAAGATAGATTGTATAAATGAGCTAATGAGTACCCATGGTGTGACAGCAACTATTGAAAGGAAAAGAAAAATGGCTACTGACTAGAAATAAGATGCCAGCATCTGGCTAAATTAACTTTAAAATACAAATGATTAAACACAAGATATTTTGCATTATTATAATAAAACAATAACCATCTTAGAAACAATAAAAATTGATTGTATTGTACAATCCTGGGCAAGTTGATGGACATCTGCATTGCCTGTTTGTTCCGATTTGTCTTCCGACTAGATATTTATTTGTTATTTCAATTCAATTTATTATATTACACATAAGCATTGTACTAGCATTGTTTGTATGATCTGACCGGGGAAAAGTTTTGGAAGAAAAGAAATATATTTGTATATAACAAAAGTAAATAGTAGAGCTTTTCAGAGCACATATTTGTGTTCTTAAATTAGATGTGAAGATTTTCTCACACAGGAAACATTGGCTGAAATAGTGCCCAGGGGATGGGAGGCAGTTTTATTTTTTATTTGGCTGCATAGTATTCTGCACAGACTATCCTCATGGAGTCAACAGTGAAATAATTCATTTTAGATGTGTTGAATCTTAGTGTGCAGTGTGTGTGTAATGAAGTAGTTTACAATTACTTTGTAACTGGCTCCACAAGTGTTTGAGGAATACAAAATATAGCAGCTCCTTCTGACCCTGGCAAACACTTTATGTCCCAATGACTTCAGCTTAAAAAAAATACTGTAAGCTCAATGGGAAAGAGATTTGATGTACCATAAAAATATTTTCCCCATGCTTAAACCCAAAGCACTGTGGAGGACCAAAGGTAATGAGATGGAGATGCAAAAATAAGTATTTCTTCTAAAATGACTGCTGAAAGGAGAATTATTGTGTTTAGAACTGTCAAACTTACACTCTTCTTGTTGAAGTTTCTAAGATAAATAAATGCTGAGTACATGGAAAATAAATATCCATAATGGACTTAAGGTAATTGCCCTCTTGTGTAAGATTCTGGTTGGTCAATCACAATAAATGAATACCAGATAGCCGCCTGACAAGACAAGGGCAAAATAATAGCAACAATAGCATCAGTAAAAAAGAAACTAATGAAAGAAAAAAAAAATCAGTGGGAGTTTCCATTGAGCTTCAGAACAACTAATAAGATTTAATTTTAAATGATACAATAAACAATCCCCTCTGTTGGCAAATACAAAGTACACTACTTGTAAATCCCAAAGTCCCGGTCTCTGTTCACACTTCTGCCTATTGCAGCTGTCTTTGGCTTTGGGAGGAGCCCTCCACTACTCAGATGCTGCCAGAGCTTAACGTGAGAGGACCAAGTGGAAAGCTCTGGGCAGGCGAGGGAACATAATGTATAACTGGAAATGAGAACAATGAGTGTGGTCAAGGGATAGGCTGTGTCAATATTAAACAGACAATATGGTACCGAATGAAGCGTAGTCTTGGTCACAGGCCAAGTTTAAACGCAGATCAGAAGCGCATCACCAAATCAGAATCCAAAGAATAGTCAAAAACAGGCAGGAGTCAGTTCAGGGAGAAGATTGGCAAGGTCAGGAAGGGGTCAATAACAGGATCAGACAATATATCACACCCAAGAACTATAGAACATTGACCTACTGGGAAATGACTTACAGCTGAGTAAGGGGTTTTATAGCCAGTGAAATGGCTTACACAAATCACCTGTGGTCAGATTGGCAACAGGTGAAACAAGCCATGCTTACTAGCAATTACAAAGCATAGCCATAGGAGTGAACCAAAACCTTAGCTGTCAGCTCACATAGAGGAGTGGCAATATAAACAGCCCAAGAGCACCAGATCCCTGGTTCAACTCCGGGCACGTTATCATAGTCATACTTTAGAATTGAGAGAAAGTCTCTGAATGTTTATAGTTAAAAAAAATGACAAAATATTAATTAATTTTGTATTGTTGCACATACTTAATAAGCAAATCATAACTACATTAATCAACAGAGATACCTAGTTCTTAACAAACAAAATAACCTGAAATTAAAGTTGAGCAATGTTATAGTTAACTGCATGATTAACAACCACAAGTTCACTTCTTTAGTTTTATTTCATCTGGATTCTTTTATGATTAATTTTGTGTAATATATGCAGTTTCTGGGATGAGACTGTGAAATCACCAAAATTACAATGTCAGCTATAAAAAAGACATTATCAAGAAGAAGCAAACCATTTATGTGCTTAGTATCTCTGTAAAATAGTAATTCACAAGGGTCAATGGCCTACCACTGTCTGCTACCACTGTCATTTTATTTGGATCATGCATAAGATTTGATGATTAAACATCATGTTAAGCTAGCAATTTATTAGAGCAGGCTCTATACAGATGGAGCCAAGTTGGTTTGTTTGTTAAATGTGTCATGACTCCATAAACTCAGGAAACCATCTTAGTCATCTTAAATCATTTAACACATTTAACTTATCCAATAGTATACAATACCACTTAGACCACAAGAGTGCTTTTATCTTAGTTTAATAGGCTCTTGGGAAGCTTCCAAAATAAAACAGAGCAAAGAAAGTCCCATCACATTTCTCTAAAGCTGACCATAGGCGTGCAGATATACTTTCAATATTGGATCAAGAATCGTGTGGTCCAATCTCTTGACCTGGCACTAACCATTCAGATCAAATAAAGTAGTAAAAGAACAGATCAGATGATGTTCTGCCCCTGACAGCAATCGTATGGTGACAGTCTCCCACTGATATTGTCAGATTGGCGATACATGCAGAGAAATTATCGGCAGAAAAATCTTCTAATCTGTCTGAACGGCTGCATGATCGATCGACATGGCACGAAAAATTCCAGGACATGCCGCACACGAAGAAATGAAGATTCATATGAATTTATGGTCAGGTTGAAGCTACCCATACACAGATCTGCTGCTCCGTAAATGATTCTATTAGCTACTGTTTAAACATACAATTCACCCATACATGGTGAAATATATGCAAGGAGGGGTTTGTTGTACTGTATCTTTGTTGTTGTCGGCTACAAGATCTAAAATATATTGACTAATGGTTACCTTTTTGTCACGGTCGGCACCCTAAATCAAGAACCAATGTCAAGCACCCTGGTCTAGGCTCGTGCTTCTGCATATAACAGCCGCCTTTCACCTCGGGAGGAGCCCTCGGCTAATTGGATGCCGCCAGGTCAAGACAAGGGGTTCTGAGCAGACAAAGGGGCATGACTGTATAGAAAGTCTTTAAGGCCAAAGGTCACAGTACAGGCAGGAGAAGGCAGATTTGTGGTCAGACAGGCTAGGTTGAGGCAGGCAGATAACTAGAGTTGTCAGGCAGGAAATGGATCAAACCGGGTTATCAATCAGATAAGGATGAGGCAGAATCAGTAGTCAAATAACAGGCATGGGTCAGGATATAGATAATCAGAATATTCAAAGCCAGACAGGGTCAAACACAGGAATCAGATCAGAATAGCAAACAGGATGCCGGCAACAGAGGGTGTCCCCGCCGCTCCACTAGACCACCAGGGTATATGTTTATAACACTGTTTTTGTTTGCTTTTGCAAAAGGCATACTCAGTGAATAATTGCTTCATAGCATTATTTGACCATCCCATCCACTGGCTGATTTCATTGCAGCACAACGAAAATGTGTAAAGATAAGTAGCCAAATCTGTCCATGTATGGCCACCTTAAGAGAGGATAAACAGTGCTAATGTAATTTATCACATGACTCGATGATGTATTATAAAACATAAATTTACAAACTGCTGTAAAATATGAGGATGCTATAAGTTACCTCGGCGTTACATGACCTGTATCAATGCACTAGTGACTTCTAATGTTTCTTATAGTACGTAAGTATGGGATACTCAGTGTTTCTGACCTGTATAACTCAGCCTGCTAGTGATGGGCGAATCTGTGGCGTTTCGCTTCGCCAAAAAATTTGCAAATTTTCAGCGAAATTCACGAAACGGCGAAAAAATTCGCGAAACGAGTCGCGCTGATGTTTTGTTGCGCGCCCAAGTTGACACGCGCTTATTTTGACGCGCGTCAGAATAGTTTTGACGCACAGTGCAATGTAATAAAACTGCCAGGTGAAATGCATACCCCCAACGGTCCCTTTTTTTGGAGGGACATTCCCTCTTTTGACAGTTGACAGTTTCTAACTTAATTGGCTTTTGGCAGAGAGCTTAGAAGAACAGCTAACAGGTGCAAAAAAGATGCTTTTTAACAATTTTGATATAATAAAATAAGTAATTGATTGTATTTGAAACAGTTTAGATAAGGAGAAATATTTTCAAACTTTCATAACCTGCCAAATTTGGTAAAACGAACATGTTAATTAGTGGGTGTGGCCACAAAATTTCTGTCCCTCTTTTTACTTCCAAAATGTTGGGAGGTATGGAAATGTGAAAAATTTTAAAAAATGGCATCTTTTGTTTTGTGTGTGAATGTGCTGAATAGCATTGGAGTCAATGAGAAGAGCAATTTACATGCGTTTCACTTAGTATACACACATGCCCTGCATTGTTAGTGGACTCATCTTTTCAAAAGAAAAAAAGGCCTCCCATTTTGCCAGCTTCTTAAAAACATCTGTGATTATTATTTAAAATAGTGAAAAATTAAAAAGGCATATTTTAATATATATTAATTTATTTTTAAAAATATTTTTCACTGCACAGATTGTGCTGTTTTGAAGTGAAGCGACGAACTCGATGCACGACGAACTCGACGCGCGACGAACTCGACTCGCTCCGAAACTCGACGCGCGGCAAAACACGTGGCAAATTTTCGTGAGCGTTTCGCCGAAACTTTCGCCATCGGCGAATGTCGGAAATTCGCTGCGAATTCACCTAGGGCGAATTTATTCGCCCATCAATACAGCCTACAGCTTTGTGCCTATATGGCCACAGAACCCTTCAATGACTTCTAAAAGGAAAAGTAATATATAAGATGGTGTTTGCCCTTTGTATGAGAAAAGGAAAGGATAATCAGATACTTACCAAAACTAACAGAAAAAAATTCTAGGTTGTTTTTAACCCATGTTATAGCACTAGTGATGTTGCTTGGACATTAGTCAGTCAAGAAAACAAAATACTTATGGATTTAAACTTGTATGGGGGTGGGGTCATGCAAAAATGAACCCAAGTTTAGTTTTTATTTATTAATAATAATAATAATAATAATATCCTACCTATCAAATGTTTTAATTTTCTCTGGCCCTGCTCCTTGGAGTGTGTGGGTACATTTGGAAGATTTTTTTGCATTTATTTTACAAAAGAAACAGAAATACCATAAGGCCTTGATCTTCCTGACATTTTAAACTGTGTTTTCTTGTGTCAGCATACTCTGTAGCATTCCATATTTCCTTTCACAAGATGCAATATGATTGAATTCTTTTTTGCACTTTTTTTTGGCTTTCACTCCCTTCACTCCTTTATTAACTCCTAATTATTAACTATGCAATTCACTATAATTGTAGTCCTCATATCATTTTACTTTAAGACGAAATGTCCTATTTATTTGCAGCACACGTGCAATTTGGAAAGTGTAAACGGAACATGCAGAGGTGTAAGTATGCACGAGGGATTCCTTGGAATATGTAAGTAAAATGAGACCTCTGTAAAATGATCCCCATTCAGCGAGCTTTTTTTGAAAGAAAAAAATAACCCTGTCCTGGGGATCCTTCTTCAGAGATGAAAAAAAAAACTGGGGGAAATGTAATAAAATTCACAAAGTGCAAAACTTTGCGAATAAAAATTGTCATGTCACAATATAATATTCTTCGTTAGTCTTTTATTGCATTGCGAGTCTTAATTGCACATTGCAAACCTTTAACACCTACTCTGGAGTTTCGTTAAATATTTCAAATGGTTTGTGATTGTGTATTATTATTACATACACTGCACACTATCACAGCGTGAGGGACAGACAACATTTTTCACTTTGGTACATTTCTCCTCATTGCTAATGAATTGTGAACGTTTTTTGCGTTATTTACCACTATTGCATTCACTCCTTAGTGAATTATGTTCCCTCATCCTTTAAGGATTTATGAATAATAAAGTAGATCTTTTGATTCTGCAATATTACAGTATGAGGAACTTTGTGCTGTGCGCAATACTGCATTCCACAAATATTTGCTATACTTGAATTCTGCTCCCTAGTTTATATTAATATTTCTACTTTATTGCTTGCCGTAGCAAAAAATTGATTGGTCTAAAAATGGGTTCATATTTCATATATCTGTAGGGGACAAGAGGAATAATTCCCCTGTTTTTCTTCCTGTGACATCATCCAGCCCAGTTACAGGCTGGAGAGGGATCCGATTGCCTGGGCACCCCAGTGCATTCTTGGGAGAGAGGGTGCGCCTGACTTTGGAGCCAAAAGTACAGAGTCTTCAGGAGAGCTGAAGAAACCCAGCACATATAGCTGTAAGACTGTCGGGTACAGAGAACCGGTTAACTCTGTGGAATCTGTGGAGGTACAGATTGAGCCCAGCCTGTCGCCTACCAACCTGCTAGAGACTCAGAAGGAGAAAGGTGCCACTGTTGGGATTTATCCTGTTGCAGAGCTGTCTGTAATCTCCAGTGTGATTTCCTCTGAGAGAACCCCGGTGTGTGAACCACCCAAGGGAGGATGATACTGGCAAGGATACAAGCGTGGGGCCCCAAAGTGAAGCCAGATCATTTATATTTACCTGCTACATGGAGCTAAGGCTGCTGAATTCCAAAGGAAGAGGTACTTTTGGGAAATGTAGCGCTACCTGGGGAATAAGAGCTCTGGGGACATTTCATTTGAACTGTGTGGTTATTAACCTCTTCCGGAGGATTGGAACTTTGATATTACAAAGGACTATGTGGGAGCAACAATTAAGTACTAAGGTATGTACTAAGTGCTAAGTACTAAGTACTAAGTGATTCAGGTAGTGTCCCATGGGTCCCCAGTGTAGGAGTGCATGGTGTATTAGTTGTCCAAGTTTTAATACAGTTTATATAAAGTTTAAATTTGTTCATTTGCAAACTTTGTGTGTTTTATTATTCCTAGTGGAATCTCCCCCTGAAGTGTGTTCTTCAGGGTTCCCTAGGTGGAGGCACTGTGCTGTAATTCCCAGTTCCCGGTACTTTTCATACGCAAAAGGGACTCAGAGCCTCTGGATTGCAAGGGGTAAATTGCTATTTAAAGAGACAGTAACAAACTTAGGGTTATGTATCATACATCTGAAGTGTATAATACCCTACATTTGCTTCATTAGTTTGAATTGACAACTAGAATAGTGTAGAGGGGTGGTGATATGCTCTAGATCAACGTTTTCACAGTAGAAACACATTTTTCACTCCGTTCCAAAATAGCTATGTAATATATACAAAGAAAGAATGTATGTAAAAAATATCCTTTACTATCCATGGTAAGAAAAGGCTACACACCAAACATTGATGCTCCCACAGTTGCCATAAGAAAGATGGTTTTATTACATTCACTGCACACTGGTGCAAACTATAATTTTGGAAACATTCTTCCACTGTTGGAAGGTAAACAGTTTCTGGGTTCGCAAATTTAATTCATGCAAAGGAAAACTGTTTGCAAAGAGGCATAACTTTTCGCATTGAGAATAATTTTCTGTTACTGACTTTTATTACATTCCCCAGTTTAAGTTTAGGAAGGCAGAACCCATTTGTGCCAAATATTATTATTCTGGTCAATCACTGAGGTGCATGATGTCTGGGGTGCAAGCAGTCTGTCATTAACTAATGTGTGAAAGATGTGGGCACATTTTCAGCTGAGTTGAAAAGCCAAAACAATTTTGTATGCTTTACACATAAACAGATGAAAGATTATAGAAGAAAAATCATATCTTCGATCTCTTAAAATAACGAATATAAACATATAGGACATTTTACATTGAAACAATGTACTGTATATGTTTATTATTAATATTATTATTATTATTAATAAAATAATTATTATTATTTTAATTGGCTGTAACTTAGAAAAGTATGCATCTTTATAAAGTTTTCTTTACATGTAATGCTCAATGTGGTACATGAAAAGGATATATAAATAATTTACATCACTTGGCTTGTGAACATTACTTAAAACTGCAAATAGGTTCAAATGTAAATTCAAACCATGTTTCAATAAATAAAATAAACTAGGAATTGTATGTGAAGTGCTGGGCTAAAATTGTTCAACTGTCAAGTTTCTTTCAATTCTATTAAAATGACAGAGATAGAAATAATGTGTTCCACTTTCATGGCAATTTTCCTTTCTTGCCTTAGATCTATTTTTCTGTTTTTCATTTTGAAAAGATCTGATAATTTTTTTCATTTTATGAAATACATTTATTACCTTGATGTCATCAGCTGACAGTTTTATTTAGAATTATTAATTAGATGTGATTGCATTGGTTTTGAAGACATGGCGACAGCAGGTTGAGAACAGATGAAATAATTGGTTATATTTTGCTTTTATTTTTTTATTTTTCTTAGAAGAAATTGTTTCCATTAAAGCAACATTATAGGAAATACCAAATCATTTTTCACAAAATGCTTTAATTTTTAGCGCATCTGCCTTGGAAAAACATGCACATCCATCATAAGGTAATTGTTCATCCAGTGCTTGATGTACAATATAATGACATCAAAGAAAGGATGTATAAGAAATGTAATGTGCCCTTTTATTAGCTATGTGCCATATATTGGAAATATTCACCCCAGTTGTGGACCAGTCATACCTTTGATTCAGAGTATATGAAAATCAACAGAACAGAAGTTGAGAACTGTCATCGTCTTCTGTTATTTATATAGTACCAACACATTTGACACAGAACCTTACTTATTGTTTCCAGTATTAGAAATAATAATAATGTCCAGGATATTGATTAGAAAATTAATTTTAGAAAACTATACATCACGACGGACCAAATGAAAAGTGAAATGAAGATGCTATATAAGACAGAAAACTATGTAACTTAAATTGATAGTTACCACATAAAAATAAAAATTATCTGGCAACTTGAATTATAAAATAAGGATACAATTTAATAAATAGCAACAGCAACTACTAGATACATATGATATGCAATGTTGACGTTAGAATATTAAGAAACCTGCAAAGAGGATTAAACATGATTAAATGAACCACACATGTGTACAATGGAGATTTTATGATGAAATATTTATTTATTTATTTATAAGTCGGTGAGTTAATTTGTCATTTCATCCATATACAGATGCAGCCACTTGGATTTGTGTGTTAAATGCGTCATGACTCAGGGATAATTGAAGAAACGGTGTTATCTAAAGTTATCTTAACTCATTTAATGCATTAATGCATTAAACCTTTTCATTAGCATACCAAAGCATCATTGTTCACAATGATGAACACTTTAATTAGATGGGATGCTGTGATGCAATTGTCTGTGTTAAATGAGACAAGTGTGAAGTCTGAGTTAAGTTATTCTATGTCAAACACACAATCCAAAGTGGCTTCATCTGTACGTTTGTACAGCACACATTGAAACCAAACAATTTTCCTCTAGGACCATGGTGCTACACATGACATAGAAGTACAGGACAACAGTAAAAAAGTGCAAGTGCAAAAATGTGCAACTACTGCAAGACAGGACAGCATAGTGCAGGGACAGGACAGTGCACACTCAGCAGATGTAATATGTAAAGTAAATAATTCTTAACGTCAGACATGTTGAGTGTATAATTGTGATATGAAAGTAGTAAGAACATGATAAAGTGCAGATATGCTCAGAGAGAACAATTGTATCCAATGGCTATTTATTTATACAATGGTGTACAGTGGCTGCACAGTGGCTGTGTAACGTTGTGGTATATAATAAGGTCAGGTGGAGTGTGTGTGTGTGGGAGATCTGTCCAGTCCCTGAGTATTCAGGAGCCTTATGGCTTGGGGGAAGAAACTGTTACACAGTCTGGTAGTGAGGGGCCCAATGCTTCGGTACCAGGAGTGTGAACAATGTTAAAGGTGTGTTGGATCAGCCACAATGCTGGTGGCTTTATGAATGCAGCAAGTGGTGTAAATGTCCATGATGGAAGGAAGAGAGACACTTATGATCTTCTCTGCTGTCCTCACTATCCTCTGTAGGGTTTTGCGTTCCATGATATATTACTTGATGGTAGATTTGTTTTGAATACTATATTTTGGCATATTATAAAGAAGAAAATACTGTTGTAATCAGATCCAGTAAATCATTTTTCAGGAACTGAAAATATTCTTTTCTGATTCAAATACATATGACTAAGTGCACAGTGGGCACCCAGTGATCCACAGTTCTATGAAAAAAATATATTAAAGACATACTTGTGTTCATTCAAGAAGGAAAGCTCAATATATAGTGAAAAGAGAGATATTAATATTGATATTTGACCTTTACAGTAGTTATGTGGCTAGAATTGAATGTCTGAATGAAGCTATATCTCAAATGTTGCATCATATTGTTTTTTATATTGCTGAGAGCAGTGCAATGTATAATTTGGTTAAAATGTATCCCTTATAGTTATGAAAACCTACAGACTGCATCAACATCTGGGAGACACTTCATTGTCAAAATTGTACTATATGGATTATGCTGCATTTTATATAATACCATTGCCTTCTTGCATTTTAACACAAAAAAATTAACTACTGATATTTGCTTTGTCAATTTGAATTATATGCATGGTTCAAAATTATTCATCCCCTTTCTTGATGCACCTGTAATTAGCACTATCTTAAGTCATACATTATTCCATTTCTTATAAAAGTATATAAAGTAGTCAATTTGCTTTATTTTGGTAAATCTTATTGCTCAGTTTCCCTGAGGAAAATCCATTAAGACAGATAGATAGACATGCAAGTAAGTTTTACACTGAACATGTTTGCAAGTCTCTGCTTCCATACAATGGAGATAAAGAACATGCTCCCCAGGAGTCAGTCCATGCATGTTTGTTGACTTGAGTCTACAGAGGAAGTTTATGGCAAAGTAACTAGCATTATGATATAATTGTTAGGATAATGGGGTATCATAAACACTGGAAAATATGTGTAACACAAGGGGGCACATTTATCAAGGGTTGAATTTCAAATTCATGTGAGTTTCTAAAACTCTGCTAAATTCAATCAAGTGTTTAATTGCTATGGGTTACTGACCAGGTTGCATATTTGCCCAGTGTTTATAAGTAAGCCCAGTTAAATTTTAAGAGAAGGGATATCTACCATTAATCTCTTGCAAAGCACACTATTTTTGATGATCATTCAAGCTTCAGATAGTAACAAAGTTACATAGTAAAATTAGGTTGAAAAAAGACAAAGTCCATCAAGTTCCAAATGAAAACCCAGCATCCATACACACAGCCCTTCATAGCTTCACATGCATTATATATTCCCATATCTATACTAACTATAGAGTTTAGTATGAAATCACAATGTCTATCCAAGAAATCATCCATGCCCCTCATAAAGGCATTAACAGAATCAGCCATCACAACATCACCCGGCAGTGCATTCCACAACCTCACTGTCCTCACTGGGAAAAACCACCCATGCTGCTTCAAATGAAAGTCCTTTTCTTCTAGTCTGAAGAGTTGGCCTCTGGTGCGGTGATCCTCTTTATGTTTGTTATGACTTTTGCATGGCTGTAATGTGGTATTGTAGATATACTAAATCAATGTTTGCTATAAAAGGAAATATCGCTATTTCCTTACTCTATGAATATTAAATTAAAGGATGAAGGAAAGTGCAACATAACAGACAGTAGGTTTAGTATATAGATTTCATTTCTCACGATATATAAACTAATAATACTGTACATTTCAAACTATACAAATGTCAGAATCCAAAGACATTCTGTAATGTTGTGTTTCATCAGTGTGTTCAGTTAAAATTTGTATTACACATATGTATAGTATACAGGCAGTCAGGAATGTCTAGGAATTAATCTCTAGTAAGGTTACGAAGCATATTTTTTCTCCATCAATTTTTTTGCGATGACAATTGTGTATTAGACCAACTACTCTAAACCATAAAATATGTGTTATTTATTAAATGTAAAAAACAAGAAATACAAAAAATTACCTTCTACAAGCTGGTGAGGCCATGCAGAAGTCACTGAGGCTCATTTATAAACAGTGGGAATATTTTCATCTGGGCAGTAACCTATGGCAACCTATCAGATCATTGTTTTCAGTGCTCAACCTGCAGCTGCCTGAAAAAAGCTAATCACTGATTGGTTGCTATGGGTTACTGCCCAGGTGCAAATTTGCCCACTGTTTATAAATGAACCCCAGTGGGAGCTGTCCTTTTCCAAACTACCCAAATTTAGAAGTTCTTTGTTTTGAGCTTTTAGAGGTTTTCAGTTTTTTTTCTTGCTTGAAAATTCTTATGGAAATAAGGATTTAGAGGTTTTTGTAAAGTTTAGTGATTCACAAATGTTTCAGTAACTTTTATCAAGGTCCCGTGTTTCTGCAAACAAACACAGGTCAAAATGGCACCAGTTGACCAGTCTGTCCTGGTTTCAAAAGAAGTAACTTTAATTTGTTTATAGTATGTCTCCACAGTATGGAATTATAAAAAAAATTACCCTGCCGTGAAAAAAACTGTGTCACTGTCTCTTCCCAAAAAAGATTATTGTCATTTCTGCTATTTGAGGGAATACCTGCAATATATTTTACATTTCTAGATCACTAGAATTTAAATCATAATACCATGCAAGAATAATCATAATCCCATGCAAGGAATAATCCTGTTTATTTATGTTCACTGCAGGAAAGGCTTAGAATGACATAATAGAGGCATTTGTGTAAGCAGTAGCTCAACCTTTTTCTTAAGGAAGTTATGAAAAAATAGACTGTAGCCCCCAACATATAATAAATATTTCCATCCTCAAGATATCAAATAACAGAAATTGCATTGCAGGAATTTCTAAATTATTTCATTGAAATTTAGTGAAAGTGGCAGATAAATTAATTAGTTAATTAATTAATTAATTAATTAAAATAACTTATATTTTGTTTGGTAAGCAGAATATATACAGTATATATATATATATATATATATATATATATATATATAAAATAAACTTTGTGTAATTTTTTTTCAAGAAAGCATATTTAATCATTTATGAATTCTAAAAAAATAAAACATTGTTATACAAACAGAATTGTTTTCACTGATAACAAAAAAAAAAATCCAGATAGCAATGCCTTGGCAGTTAAACATTTGGCACTATGGGTAACCAGAAAATATTCCTGTATAGGGTACACTTTATAATACATCATAACCCCCTCTAAAGTGAGAGCATATTGTTCAGCAGGAAGTTAAAGGTTTCAATCCAATGCTCTATTGATTTTCTTTTGCAATTTAAACTATACTCTATATAAAAGTGGGCTTTCTTTCAGCACCTGGGATTATAAATGTCAACAATGATGCAATTAATGGGACAGCTTTGAACTAGATGATATTTTTCATTCCTATGGGGATTTTATGAATTGGATATGTATAGCTAGTTTGTTCAAAAGATGGTTGGTTAACCACAAAGCCTTTTGATCTGGTTTACTGACACGGTCAGCCAGGAACAGTATATACTACACTTCATCAATCTGACAAACATCAGTGTCCATTAAATGTTGACCCTTGAAATGGTTTTGGAAGTACAGTATGTTGATCATTTTTAAAGTGACTAATAATGCGATGTCTATATAGGGGTTAAATACATTGGTAAATGCTGTACTTTGTGCTTCTATTCATTAACCTGTCACATACATACGTAACAAAGTACAGTGATAGATATTTAATGACAAGAAAAGATTAATTATTCAGATCAATTATCCAGACTAAATGATAGTTTATCGCTCTGGCAAAGAGATTAAAATTGCAAGGCGAAATTAGTTCATTGACACAAATAGAAACATTGCTCTAGTATAAAACCATTATAATTGAGTAGAAGATTCATAGATTATGTAACGTTTTAATGTGAGAACTATATGCCATTTTATTAGAGGATTTAAAAATGGTACCAGCTCTCAGATCAGTCATTGTAAATACTACGTTTAGTACTTTCATGAAATTGCCACTTGGGAGGTTTGTGGAACAACAATAAAATAGTAGTAGTTGTTGTGGATATTCATATTATATGCTAACATTTATATAATGTTTCATTCACATTTGCCCTTTCACATGAAAGTCTAATCAAATGTTGCCTATCCTTTATCTTGAAAACAGCAAGTCTGTCATTCTATGGCTTAAGGGCACATGGCCTACAGTATATTGAAAAGGAGGAGAAATGTACTGTATAAACTTGCCACTCCTGTGTCTATCATTCCACAACTAAATCACAATTAATTTGGAAAAACAGGAAACACATACTTTCTCATGAAATAGGTATATTAATAGGATAACTAGCTTGAAAATTTAAATTTAGTGGAAGATTTACCAAGGGTCGAATTTCGAAGTCAAAAAAACTTCAAAATGCGACCATCAAATTTTTTTAAAGGGCATTTTTGATCAAAAATTGCCTGAATAGGTCTGTTTCCGATCAAATAAATAAAAAAAATCGTTCAAATCGTACAAATGCATTGTTCGATTCGAATTTCGAAGTAAAAAAAACTTCAAAATGCGACCATCAAATTTTTTTAAAGGGCTTTTTTGATCAAAAATTGCCTGAATAGGTCTGTTTCCGATCAAATAAATAAAAAAAAATCGTTCAAATCGTACAAATGCATTGTTCGATTCGAACAATTTTAGGCAATCCTTCGATTTTATCAAACTTAGAAAAAAATCACTGTAATGGGAGGTCCCCCATAGGCTGCAATTTGGCAGCTTTAAAGTGTCGAATTTGAAGTTTTATAAAGAGGCAGTACTTTTAAATTCGAAATTTAAAATTTTGGGCTATCCGATAGTCGAAGTAGCCCAAAATGACTTAGTAAATCGAATTTTTTAAATTAAAAAATTCACTTTGACCCTTAATACAAGCTTAATCCCACTGAACTAAGCCACTTTTTAAGTATAATCAATTAAAAAAGATGTACTGTTTCTTAAATAATGACACTACTCTTCACTATTGATCTCTCAATATCTGTCTCTCTTCATTCTCTCTTCATGCTGGAGTCATAGTCAGATTTAGGTCGATTAGGACTAATATATACTTTGGGTGCTCATTTTGCCTATAACATTAGCTTTAATTCTGCTCCTCTCTACATTTCTGCTGAAGTTGGTCATGTTGTTTGATTCTGCTTGTGCTGGAGTGAGTTATGTGAGTTAGCTATAATACAAGTTTTGAATACAATACAAATTTGAATTGAATGCACTAAAAATTCAACGGACCTATTTGATCGAAAATGGACCCATTCGATTGAAAAAAAATCGAATTAATTTCGATTGGTCTTTTTGAATTCGAATTCGAAGTTTTTGCACTTCAAAATTCGAGCCTTGATAAATCGGCCCCTAAGAGTTGGGATGATAAGAACAAGAGGTATTATAAACTGGTATAATTTTAGTTTAAGATCCTGGTCAATAAATTTCTATAATAAATGAGTTTCATTAAAAGTCAATCTGATTTATAAGTAGGTACTTTCACACTATTCTTAAATTAATGTTCAGTAACACATGAGCACAATTATTATTATGCTTTATTTATGTAGCTCTGACAGATTCTGACATCATTCATGACCCCCCCAACAAAAATAGAATTTCCCTACCACACACATTTTACACTCATTTTCTGTTTGAATAATTTCCTAATAAAGGGGTAAGTTCTTGTTTATCAAACATTTCTGAAAATATGTAAATGACCTAATTGCTAATTTTCCTATCTCTAGGTTTTGCCTATTAAATGTAATACTTTCTGTTCAAAGCACAAAACAATTTACTAGATAGGAAATTTAATGAGTTCTCACACTGTCATAAAGGTTTGATGTCCGTGTGAGATATTCCTTATGTTTGTGTTTTTGCAACACCGCCCAGTTACATAATGTTTTTCCTTGTATTAGTATACTGATCCAGTGTCTCACTAGGAATATTTAACATGATTCACATTAATTTAGCAAACCCACTTGAAATACAAAAAATATATCATATTTAGCAAAAAATAATAAGTATTGTGACTAGAACAAGAAAAAGTGTATGGGATTAGTAAAAATCACATTTGGGCAAATTTTTGGTTCACCAGATATCTAGTAGCATGATAAATGTACAGTGGTGTGAAAAACTATTTGCTCCCTTCCTGATTTCTTATTCTTTTGCATGTTTGTCACACTTAAATATTTCTGCTCATCAAAAACCGTTAACTATTAGTCAAAGATAACATAATTGAACACAAAATGCAGCTTTTAAATGAAGGTTTACGTTATTAAGGGAGAAAAAAACTCCAAATCTACATGGGCCTGTGTGAAAAAGTGATTGCCCCCTTATTAAAAATAACTAAGAACAAAAGTAATTGAGATCTATCAGTCTGGTAAAGGTTATAAAGCCATTTCTAAAGCTTTGGGACTCCAGTGAGAGCCATTATCCACAAATGGCAAAAACATGGAACAGTGGTGAACCTTCCCAGGAGTGGGCGGCCGACCAAAATTACCCCAAGAGCACAGAGACAACTCATCTGAGAGGCCACAAAAGACCCCAGGACAACATCTAAAGAACTGCAGGCCTGACTTGCCTCAATTAAGGTCAGTGTTCACGACTCCACCATAAGAAAGAGACTGGGCAAAAACGGCCTGCATGGCAGATTTCCAAGGCGCAAACCACTTTTAAGCAAAAAGAACATTAAGGCTCGTCTCAATTTTGCTAAAAAACATCTCAATGATTGCCAAGACTTTTGGGAAAATACCTTGTGGACCGACGAGACAAAAGTTGAACTTTTTGGAAGGTGCACGTGCCGTTACATCTGGCGTAAAAGTAACACAGCATTTCAGAAAAAGAACATCATACCAACAGTAAAATATGGTGGTGGTAGTGTGATGGTCTGGGGTTGTTTTGCTGCTTCAGGACCTGGAAGGCTTGCTGTGATAGATGGAACCATGAATTCTACTGTCTACCAAAAAATCCTGAAGGAGAATGTCCGGGCCATCTGTTCGTCAACTCAAGCTGAAGCGATCTTGGGTGCTGCAGCAGGACAATGACCCAAAACACACCAGCAAATCCACCTCTGAATGGCTGAAGAAAAACAAAATGAAGACTTTGGAGTGGCCTAGTCAAAGTCCTGACCTGAATCCTATTGAGATGTTGTGGCATGACCTTAAAAAGGCGGTTCATGCTAGAAAACCCTCAAATAAAGCTGAATTACAACAATTCTGCAAAGATGAGTGGGCCAAAATTCCTCCAGAGTGCTGTAAAAGACTCGTTGCAAGTTATCGCAAACGTTTGATTGCAGTTATTGCTGCTAAGGGTGGCCCAATCAGTTATTAGGTTCAATTAGGGGCAATTACTTTTTCACACAGGTTTGGATTTTTTTTCTCCCTAAATAATAAAAACCCTCATTTAAAAACTGCATTTTGTGTTTACTTGTGTTTACTTGTGTTATCTTTGACTAATAGTTAAATGTGTTTGATGATCAGAAACATTTTGTGTGACAAACATGCAAAAGAATAAGAAATCAGGAAGGGGGGCAAATAGTTTTTCACACCACTGTAGCTGTAACTTTTAGGATGGTAGCAATTACACAAAGTGCTGCTATGTTTCGTTTAATGACAAAATTCACAAAAAAAAATAGCAAAATGGCAAAAAATTGCTGAAATTTGGAGTCTCAACATTTTTTCACCATCTTTTCTTTGTTCACATCTTTCTCCAAATGTATTTTGCATTGCGATATTGCTGTAATCTTAACACTACTTTATTCTGAATACAAATATTATAGATGACGCAAAACTATTTTTTATGTGTTGAAAATATGTCAATGGGCATTTTTTTCTTATAGAGACATTTTTGTCCAAACGCATTAAAGTCACTGGGCATTTTTTCTTATGAAAACCATTTTTTTTGTAACTTAAATTTAATTAAACATAAGAGTATTGTCATACAGTCAGCTGTTTTTACCATACATTAGCGCAGTGATCAAGTTACCTATAATGGTGGTTCAACAACATACTGTAGCAAAAGTAAAACAAAAAAAGGAGAAATAAAATTACACTGTTGTCTATAAAGAACAAAAACATTGGCAGAGGAGAGATATAGTAGACAGAGCCTAGTCCTCCAAGTCGCAATGCTTGGTGTCCCATATTCTCTAGATCAATGCTCAGAGATAAACGTCATCCCATGGTGCCAAAGTCTCTAAATATTGGGGGATTCTATTGTGTAGTTTGGCAATTCCATATTCGAACTTCTGATTGGCATTCACTCTTTGCTTAATTTCATGTAAGGGGAGTATGATGTCAGATTTCCAGTGACCTGCTATCAAGATTCTGGTTGCCGTGAGGATCTGGTTTATCAAAGCTTGGCCTTTTTTATCCATTTTAGAGAATGGTTTCCCTGGGAATAGGGATCTGGACTATCTTGCTCAATAAATCTGTGATTTCAGACCATAGTGGTATATGTGGGAGGGTGTCTACTTCTCCACAGTTCCTCCAACATAGTGGAGAGTGGTTATTAAAAAGGGTGTGAAGTTTGGCCAGGGTATGATACCAAAACATCATTATCTTATAAATGTGCTCTTTTTGCTTGGAGCATTGTGACATCCTTTTCACACTGTCCCATATAGCTACCCAGTCCTGGTCTGTTAAAGGTTGATTAAACTGGGCATCCCACTTGGTCATATAATTTAGTCTGGGGGGGGATTCACCAGCTGTTCAGAAAGCAATTGGTATATTTTGGAGATCAACCCCTTTTGTGGGAGGCCCTGTTTGGCCAATATCTCAGTTGGTACGTTTGCCATTGCATTATATGATTTGGCAAAATGTCATAGCTGAAAATATTCAAAATATTTTAAATTACTTTGAGGTAGTTTTTGAGCTAGATCCTCAAAGGAAAGACTCTCTCTTGTAAAAGAGTGAATCAGATCACCTATTCTTTGGGAATCTGTAACTTTCCAGAGAGAGTGTGAGTATGCATTCTAGCTGGATTACGTTTAGGTGACCAGATTAAATGATTCAGATGGAGTTTTCAATTAGGCCCCATTTAGTGTCATACTGCCAGTGTGACCAGGCCAAAAGTTGTCTGATATGGGCTGCTTCATAGTACCTTCGAAAGCTGGGGATCCCCAAACCTCCTAATCTACAAGGTACCTAATCAGGATCTCTGCCGCTATTTTGTGTCTTTGATTTCCCCATATAAAGTCATGACATAGAGATTGGAGATCCTTATGGGGCCGATTTACAAAATTCACATGTATTCATGTGAATAAAATCGAATTCGACCGAATTTGATGGAATATTTGATCGTAGGATCTATTCGATTGGTTGAATATGCAAATTAGACATATTCGAGCATCGAATAGTGAATGATCAAATGATCGAATAGATTCGAATGATCAAATATTCGATCATTCGATCAGTGAATGAAATAAAAATTTAAAAATATTCGACTGGCTACTCGAATAAGATTCGAACGATAGAAGTCTTCGATCATTCGAATCTTACAAATTATTTGAATGATCGAATGATTTATTTGACTGATCGAATAAATTATTCGACTGATCAAATAAATTTAAATTTGATCGTCGAATGATCGAATATCGAATAAAAGGCAGCCTAAAACTATTCGATTAGCATTCAACGATCCAATGCTAATCGAATATCGAATTTGGTCGAGCTAATTATGGGGAATAATAGTAAATTTGCCCCTTAGGGGGGTTTGTCACTTCCTGTGCTTAGGTTGTGCACAATGTAATTCCGTGATAAAAGGAAATACATTCTCTCACCCACATTCGGGCAAAAGATATGACATAAAGGCATATTACACCTGTGATTCAACATTTGTCATTTACTTATTGAAGTGCCCATGCGGATTGTTGTATGTAGGTGAGACAACCCAAAAGATAAAGGACAGAATATCTAAGAATAAATCAACAATCCGAAAAGGATTGACAACATTACCAGTGCCAGCACATTTTCAACAAGCAAGGCACACAGTAAGTCAACTGAAGTTTCAAGTGATAGATTCAGTAGAGCCACTCAGAAGAGGGGGCAATAGGATTATGCAACTGCATAGGAGAGAGATCCACAGACTGGACACAGTCTGGCCCAAGGGTCTTAATAAGGATTACACTACGGCTATGTTTATCCATCAGTAGGCAGATAGACAATTTGATAAATACACTATATTGTAATTTTAAAAGAAAAACTAACACGTTTCTTTTTTTTAAGGTTAAAGGATGTGGTCTGGGAAAAAGGTAGTATCTCTGAATGCCGACATTACCTCCTGCATATGCTGGAAGAATATAAAATGAATGAATAGAAAATGAAAGACAACTTGCAAGTAAGGTAATGTAGGTGTCTCAGATTTTCCTGAATCCCCTTTTTTTCATTGTTATGGGGGTATTACATCAATTTTTGAAATAATGTTCACTGAAGTACTGACACTGAGGTGTTGACACAAGGTAGTAATGCACTGAACTTTGCACGGATTAACTCATTAATCAACTAACCATGAAGATTGGCAACAAAAAGCAAATGGATGACACAATGAAGATAATTGGACACTATATTAAATAAGAAGGTGTTTTTATTGACACATGCGAGATTAAAATTGATTGCAAATTGCAAAGTTCCCGCCCTCCACCTTTGACCTTCCCCACCCTTACTTACCACTATTTAATACAGAGTGTATGGTGTGAACACAGGCTTGATAAAGGGTCCTGCGAGGCCCGAAACGTTGCCGTTTTTTTGTCTATCACAGTTTGGTGCCAATAAATATCACTAAACAAGTTTGAAGCAAATTTCCGTGTGCTGCAGTCATTTTGGACTTTATATGATTTATTGACCCGAGGCAAAACGGGTGGCGGACTGCCGAGCACCGGAACCAAACGGATTACATGCAGAGGTGAGCTCTCCATTTATTGTGTGTGTCACTGTAAGTAGGACATCATCTGCAAAAAGAGATATCTTAAATGTGGAAATTTGTATGGTAATCCCTAAAATGTCCTTATAATTTCTAATAACAGCAGCTAGTGGCTCAATATTAATTGCGTAGAAGAGAGAGGACAAAGGGAAACCTTGCCTAGTCCCGTTGGCTATAGTTATATACTTGGAAGCTTGGCCTGGTAATTTCAATTGGGTTGTTAGGGAGCTATATAGACCTCTAATGGCTTCTAAAAAGGGTCTAGGCTGAGAAGACTCATTGGGGTTGATAAATTATTTGCCACTTCAATTAGGTCTTATGAAAACCATTTTATCCAAATGCATTAGCCATTGGGTGTATTTTCTTATGAAAATTTTTTGTCTTGGCAACATTCTTGTCTTTGTGACTTTTCTGTAGCAGCAAATTTTTCCACTGCAAATTTTTTTTCAGTTTTGTGAAAAAAAATTGAATATGGTGAAATCCATGACTGCCAAAAAAAATTTGCTTATCACTACTCGCCTCCTTTTCGTACTCAATAAAACAATGCGAAGGTAACAAGTTCCTTGATGCCTTTGCTAAAAGATTTAGCTGCCAGAACTGATTTGTTGCTGCCTCTGCTCTGCTTTGGGCTCATTGCACTGCACGTGGATGAACTATCTTGTATTTTAGCAAATGGGGATACTGCCTCCCATATATTATTCATATATGTTGCCCATAGGAAATATGGCCTAACCGCAAGCAACACATCTCCTAAAAATTCATTTGCATTGGTGTAAGTGGGAATCTCTAGTGCTTGAATCACATAACTTCTAAAAAATGGCTGTTAGGACAAAACAGCTTTAGTTTAAACTGCCCTGTCTGCCAGTCTAAACTTCCTATAATATGAAAATGTGCTGTGGCTTATATACACAGAGAGGTGATGGGAGTAGGTCTGACTTTCACTTTCTCATTAAATGTGCTTTTTATTTAATATTATCAGGCGTGACAACAGGGCATTTCAGTTGCCCTGACCACGGGTGGATAAAATTCCCTGTATGCCATAACCTTAGTGACTAACACTACTGGTACCGTTGGTTATTAAAATTAGGGATGCACCGAATCCAGGATTCGGTTCGGGATTCGGCCAGGATTCGGCCTTTATCAGCAGGATTCGGATTCGGCCGAATCCTTCTGCCTGGCCGAACCGAATCCGAATCCTAATTTGCATATGCAAATTAGGGCCAGGGAGCTAAATCACGTGACTTTTTGGCACAAAACAAGGAAGTAAAAAATGTTTTCCCCTTCCCACCCATAATTTGCATATGCAAATTAGGGTTCGGATTCGGTTCGGTATTCGGCCAAATCTTTCGGGAATGATTCGGGGGTTCGGCCGAATCCAAAATAGTGGATTCGGTGCATCCCTAATTAAAATGCATTAAAAAATTTAAATGTGCATTGTACATTTTTGTTTAAAGAACATACTGTACTTGCTTTGTCAGGAAGCTTAAATTTTCAAAAGAAAGTAGCATGAGTGGTTTCAGGTGGTTCTCTGCTAGCTAAAATACACTAATGATAATATAGTATGTATTTTATGAATGTAAATAATGTATACTTCCAAAACAATTACGTCAGATCCAAAAGTTAGAGTGTTTGCAACACCAAAAATACATTAAAAACAATGAGAAATAGTGGGAACTTTAGATTCAAATACATTCAATACTGTGAGTGAAATTGCTTCCATTATCAGGTTACCTGAAGCCTGGAGAGGGTTTCAAAATTGTAGGGATCACAATGAAACCAG
This sequence comes from Xenopus borealis, assembly GCA_024363595.1. Taxonomy (NCBI): domain Eukaryota; kingdom Metazoa; phylum Chordata; class Amphibia; order Anura; family Pipidae; genus Xenopus; species Xenopus borealis. The sequence continues at coordinate 108,349,350 of CM044437.1, forward strand.
AGATCACATGCACTGCTAAAAATGATTCCATTCTCCCCCTACAAAACATATGAAAGTTCAAGATCAGGCACAATGACATGAGATGTGCTTAAGTTTTACAATATTTTGTTGCTTTCCATACATATGCTCCCTTTTATGGATTTTACTTACTCTGTTAATCTGATTTAGTGAAGAGCAAAACTGCCCCATATCGCTTCACTGGAAACATTTGCAAAACCTGGAATTCACAACATGGCAAAGTTAATACATTGGATTATTGGTTTTTTTTTTCATTCCCCAAAAACATTGGAGTCACTTGTCATTTATTCTCACAATTTTTTTGTGCCAAATACATTGTGTTCAATTGGCATTTTTTTCTTTTTGAAAGCACATGACCAGGCAAAATGACCTGAGATGGATTCCTACCCACCACTATTACAATTAAAACAAATACATTTATTGGTTCAAGAATAAAATTTGAAATGATAGAATGAATTATGTGCAATGTGCACAATTATTTTGTAATACAAACTACAATATACCATACATTCATGATAGGATCCCTTTAGGCGTTCACTTCTCACTGACACAAGGCTTCCCTTAATCTGTTTCTCAATAAGCAAGCATCTGACAAAATAGTATGTCTGAGGGTTTGATAAGCACCAACATGTGCCTGGGCAGTTGAACATTAAAATTATCAAGTTATCTGTATCACAGTATTTATTGAAGTTGCTCACAAGGCCAGTGTATAGTGTCAGGCCTAAACATATTAATCTGATCAAGTATTTCTAATATTCTTTTCTACAGTCATATACAGATACATTACAGCATATATTATGGTGATAATACAAGGTGTTCTTGTCACTATAATCTCTAAATAATTACAGTTAAAAAGGTGTATGTAGGGGTAAAAATTAATTGAAAAACTATACATGTACCTCCAACTGAAGCTTTTCAACAGGTTTTCTTCATTTTTCTTTTTTTTTCTTTTGAGGAAATGTTAAAGGGACATTTACAATATTTTTTGGGGTATAGGTTGTTTAGTTTACTCTTGTAACCAAAAACTATACTGTGCTGGTAAAAATAAAAATAAAACATGTTTTTGGATGCTGGACATTTAAAATCAATGACTAATGCTAAAATCAGACTGTTCCACCAAGGAAATCTCTGGCAAATGCTCTCTCGGGCTAACAATTTTGACCTGATTCAAACAATAACTCCTCTCTCAATCTGTTTATCTCAGCATGATGGAAATGTTTGCAGCAGCAATATACTGTAAGGGTGAGCGAGCTGTGTTAGATGATGTTAAATGTATTAAAGTGATAAAAACATTAAAGAATATGTTTAAACATGTTTTAAATCATTAAACTGCCATTTTTTTTTATCAAAAAGGCAAGTCCCATTGACACCTAAGGGTTTTTTTTTTTTACCAAACTTCAGATTTATATGATCAGGTTTTTTTTACATTTTCATGGAAAACAAACATTTTATTAAGGGATTTTAGTAAATAACCCCTTTAATTAGCAAAAATGAAGAAGGCCCATGTTTTGTTCTATATATAACAGTAATTTTGTTGTATATGAATTTTGCAATTTTGTTGTATATGAATATGCAAAATTAGTTTATTCTTTTTGTGATATGTAACAAGTTTATTGTAAACTTTCTACAGTATGTAAGGATTAATCAGAAATAGAAACATTTCTTCCCTTGGTACTGTGAACTATTTGCAGATATTTTCTAATCCATGTCATGTATTCCTACTTTTAAATATTTAGGCAGAGTTTCTGTGCAGTAAGCATTTGCTTTTCTATTCTTAATATAGCTTCTCTGAAAATAATGATATGTCAGAGTTAGTTTATACTCCAGGTTGAGTAACAGCATCAATTTAAACATAACATATTTCCGCAGGACATTGTTCTGTAAACAGCAGAGCATGAAAAATCACTCTGTAAAAAAAAAATAGAAAGGTATGGCAAATAAGAGTTCAACAACGCATCAGACACATCTCCTATTGGAGATGTAGAATGTAGAATGTAGAAAGTAGAATGCTCTTTTCTTGTATTCGAAGAAGGAGAAATATGTTGATATCATAAATAATTAAAGCAACTGTGGGGGTAATTGTGAGATTGTGTTAATTTAGGGAACGACAGAGTGTAAGTGGTTCATCCAGTTCTAAAAGGGCACCTTAATTTTAGCATTTACAGTTATTGGGTCAATTTAAGGGCAGACAGTAAGAATTGTACAATACTCCACGGTTAATACTAACAATGCTAAAATAATGGATAGTTACCAGGCCTGATGCAGAGTATTATTGTGAGGGGTAGCCATACACCATATTTTATTTCTGCTATTTTTCAGAGCTTATCTATAAGAATAAAGTGGTCATGCAAGGCCAGATCCTATGCATCACCATGTGATTGGTCAAAAGGGGACCTCTCCAATTGATTGGGTCTACCGAGATCTCTTGTACAAGGATCACATTAATTAACTGATGTGCCTCTCCTTCAACAAGATTTTCAAAACATACCTCCCACTGATACTGTATCTGCCCAGTTTTCAGTGAGATATCTGTTGGACAGTGGGCCCCATACATGGGCCAAATAGTGGCCAAGCCAGTCATTGGATGCAGTAGACCACATTTTATAAAGTTATGTAGAATTGTTATTGATAGTTCAGTGGCAATATTCATTTTCTGGAAGTGTGTTGCCTCCTACTGGCGAAATTGTTGCACCCTAGGCAGATGGTTTGCTACCTACCATAATGCTGGCCCTTAATAGACAGATAGGCCAGAAGATTTGGCAAGGGCAAGCCATAAGGAACTACGCATACTTTGTTCTTTTTCATCTGACTTTGTAGATTGTGATACAGATAGGCAACAAATACACCTACATGGATTTGTATACACCATAGAAATCCTCAAATCAGTGATGGGGAGTCTATGACAAATTCATCATAATTGAAGTGAAACTATAAGGTGATAGACTCCTTATCTGCCATTAATTAACATAGATGCTAAGTTGTACCAGTGCAGTTGTCAAGAGTATCGGTCAGTTAACTATAAACAGTGGTAGCTAGAAAATAAAATGATCGGTTGTTCTGGTAATTGCACAAGTTAGCATCTATGTTAGCAAAACTACATTATCATTATCATAAGTAAAATACCTGAATGTTACAATATCATTGGCAATATAACCATGTCAAAAAAAAGCACTAACATTAGAGGAAGGTACATTAGATAAAGAGTGAAACTTCCCTATTTTGCCGTCCCTGAAAATCATAAAACCAGAGGACATTTGTAAAATGGTAACATTTTGATCAAATACATTGAAGTCAATGGTCATTTTTACTTTGTGTTTTGTTTCTGTATTGGAGTCAATGAAAGCTTTTTCCACACTTTTTGGTGAAAACAAAATCCATGGAGAAATTCCAATAATTCTACTGGTGTTTTTTTTGGGTGCAAAAAAAACCTGCCTTTTTTTCTGCCATTGGCATTTCGTCCACATTTTTCCCATGCAAAAAAATAAGCATTCAGCAAAATCATGAAAATAAAGATTTCACAGCAAAACTGTATGAGGCCAAAAAAAAAGCTCATTCCTAATGCACATTCCTTTATACAAAGGCAGAATCAAGAAATATCTGAACTAAATTAAAAATAATTCTAATTGTTTAAAACTGAATGGTGATGTGACATGGGTGGAATGATGACTTCCTCAGGTGAGGAGATGATGTTGGGAGCAGAATGATTATGTTTTGGTGATGTGGGGGGGCAGGGTTATTCTGTATATGGAAGAGGATTCAGTATGTCGGAATAATTGTTTGGAGGTTACAGTAGATACCTCTCTGGGTTTCAGAGCAGCAAATCTGGATTCTTTTTTCAATGGACAGCCCAAGGGAAACCTGACCTTCTGGTTCAAAAACAGACAAGTAGTAACACTAAGGGGCAAATTTACGAAATTCACGTGAAATGATTGAAGTTCGATCGAATTCAATCGAATACCGATCGTACAAATTTTTCTTGAAATCGTATATTCAAATTTGGCCTCATCGATCATCGAATATCGAATAGATCGAATAGATTGAATGATCGGATATTTGATAATTTGATCATTCGATGATCGAAGGAATCAAAATTTTAAAGTTATTCAACTGCCTACTTCGCCAGATTGAACCTACCGAATTGCAATAGAAGCCTATGGGAAGCTCCCCATAGGCTTCTGAGATTAAATCCTGCTCGAATACCATTCGTACGATCGGAGCGTTCGATCGTTCGAATCATACGAATTTTTCAGAGGCTCGAAGGAAATTTCCCAAATTTTTCGTGAAATCGAACGATCGGTATCCGATCGTACAAGTTCATCAAGAAATCGAATATTGAGCAAAATGATTGTTCGAATCATACAATTTGTATGATTTTTTTCGAGAAATCAGATGATTTCTATTCGATCGTTCGATATATCAAATAGCGGTAAAATCCTACAAATTCAATATTTGAAATCGGAGGATTTTAATTCAGGAAAAATTCGAGGGTCGAATTCGTGGGTTTTTACCTCGAAATTCGACCCTTGATAAATCTGCCCCTAATTATCCAAGAACATTCATTGCTAAAGAAAGAGAGGCTAATATCGTATTTATTGTTGTCTATGGTGCAGTTTTATGTTAATTCTGTTTTAGGAAATTTTATTTTTATTTTTTTCGTTTTTTCGTTTTTTTTTGCTCACAAAAGCCAAGTTTCAATGTCTATAACTTTTTGAGTCCATAATTATTTTAGAGAATAAATTTTGTAAAATTAGAATGACTTTTTACTAATTTGTACGTGTTATTAAGTAAAGGGTTAAATAACAAACATTGATATAGCAATATTACTGTTTACTATTAATATTGGAGACAGAACATGGAGACAGAAGCATGTCAGGATCACATATTCCATTCATTTAAAGCAAATCTTGTTCACCAATTTTAAAATTTTAGCAAAGTTTAGAATTTTCGAGACCACTGAAACCAACTGCCTTACACACCCTTATTGAGGCAGCAAAGGCAAAATAGCTAAAAGGAAGAACACCATGAAAAAATATTGATCACTGGAATGATTCAGAATGAGGTGACAACATAGGGGTAAATTTATCAAAGAGTGAAGTTCCGCCACTAGAGTGAAATTCCGCAGCTCTCAATTCATTTCTTTGAGATTTTGAAAGGCGTATTTATCAATGGGTGAAGTGAAGTTTCAAATACACCTTCAAAATCCCATAGAAATTAATTGAGAGCTGCGGAATTTCCCTCTAGTGGCGGAACTTTACTCTTAACTTCACTCTTTGATAAATATATCCCCTAATCTGTAAATGCTTATTATCCAGAGCAGTGATCTGACAAACAGATATACAAATATATGAAGTAAACAAATGGGATCTATATTTTATATAATAAACTAATATTGTGGATTATCGGTAAAGGTATGGGATCTCTTATCTGGAAACCATATCAAAGTACAGGTACAGTTTTATTATTACAGAGAAAAAGGAAATCATTTTTAAAACTGTGGATAGTTTGATTATAACGGAGTCTATGAGAGACAGCCTTTCCGTATTTCGGAGCTTTCTGGATAACAGGTTTCCATATAATGGATCCCATACCTGTAGAAGCTCCTGTTTTATTTTTACAGAGCAAAAATAATTTTTTTTAAAAATGTGGATTATTTAGATGAAATGGAGTCTATGGGAGACAGCCATTCCGTATTTCAGGATAATGGGTTTCAGCATAACAGATACCCTACCTGTATTAGTTAATAAAAAGTATACCTGTTTCCAGCTAATCCGCATTGTCTGCAAAAATAATCCTGTGGGATTATAAAGGGGGTTATTAACTAAAACCCAATTTTTTTTATTTTATTAATAATATAACTTGAGAAATTTAGTTCAGGAAAAGTCTCAATAAAATTGTGAAAAAACTCGAAAAGTACAAATTTTTCTTATGTGACTCTTGAATCAAATTTTGGCCTATTTGGTAGTCAAAGTAGCTAAAAATTACAGTACTTCGAAATTCTGATTTTTTCAATTAAAATTTTCACTTTGATCCTTGGTAAATGTGCCAGATCACTCTGGCCCCAAGCATTCTAGATTAGAGGTCCCATACTTTAAGGATTTTTTGCCTAATACAGTTTTTCACATTTTCACCAGCAGTATAGATTTTTCTCTAGAATTTCACCATGCATTTTTGTCTAACAGGAAAAGTGTGTATTTGCATTAGAAAAAAACACTGAACATCATTATTATGTGCCCCTTGCCTTCCCCATCAAACAAGCAATAGTCCCCCCCATCTGTTGGGGGAGAAGGTGTCACTCAAATGCAATTTAACATGGGAAAATCTTGTGATGTATAATATCAAACAGGATAAATCCACCTTTGAAAGAAAGGAGGAGAAGCTTGGCTCAAAAATCAAAAGTCAAATTTTGCAAAATGGTACTCACTCACTGACTCCTTCTAAAGATGTAGACTTTGTATGCTGCAGTCAAACACAGATCAAATAGAGTTACAAAAGTACTGCAACATGTTCACCTACTGTATTTGAACTTTTTAAAGAATAAAAATAACAGTTGTTGCTAACTATATGCACTTTTGTGATGATTAAATGTTTGTGCTCACTTACAGATGTCAATTTTATAATACATTTTTCGTTCCTTAACATCGCACTTTTTCCTCCGTTGTATCAGCCGCAGTATATGGTTCTTTTCTATTGGCTCTCTTCTGACATCTAGTGGTGCATCATTTCAAATTATGCACATAGATTTTTTTTTTTATTCTTTCTAATAAACCTTGATGCACAGCCTAGGGAAAATAAATCTATGTTTATCTCAGGGATTTGTTGAAACAGTGTTTTAATATGCATCCAACTGCAAACTGTACTTAACTTACTTTTGCTTTCATGTATGCTCATATTTATTTGATAATAATAATCATGTATATCTGGAGAGCCAACATTTACAGCAGCATTGTACCCATTTAGACATTAAAGAGGACTGTACTAAAAAGGCTGCAGATAGAATGATGGTTCATACACTGTTAGTTCTTGACCATTAGGGGCAGATTTACTAAGTGTCAAAGTGAAAATTCAAATGAAAAAAATGTCAAATTTCGAAGTATTTTTTGGGTACTTCTACTATGGAATAGTCCAAACTTCGATTCAAATTGAAAAAAATGTGATTCGAATTTTAAAATTCAACCATTCGAAAATCAAAGTATTGTCTCTTAAAAAAAATTCTAATTTGACCCTTCACCACCTTAAACTTGCTGATTTGCAATTTTAGCCTATGGGGGAGCTCCTGGAACCTTTAAGGACAGTTTTTGAAAATCAATTTTTTTGGGGGGGGAAATTGTTCAAATTGAACAATTCAATCAAACCATTCAAATGATTTTTTGGGCAAAACATGAACTACAGGGACCTGAACCTCTAGTATTTAATTTGAGGAGCAGGGACCCCATGAATGAGGCTAGTGAGTGGCAGGAATATAATTGTTATTGACAATATAGGAGAGTAAGACAGTGATGTATGAGAGCAGCGTTGTGCTCCATCAAGGAGGTGTAGCAGGGAGTATCTTCCTAGACTGTAAGATTTGCTTACAGTGAAGAGACTACAGTGGATAGGGTGTCAGGCTTTAGGTGCTTCTCCCTAACCACTCCTCTGGGTGTAAGCTAATTCTGCCTGGAAGTATGCCATATTGGCTACATCTACAGGGATTTAATCTGCTTCTACCTATGATATAATGTCTGAACTGTGTGCCTATAAATTCTGCAAATGCCTCTGTAGTGATGCAAGTACCCTGTGGATCATTAGTCTCTTCTGTTTGATTTGCAAGAACATCCTGACACCCATATCTTTATTGGTTACAGCACAGTAGCCTGTAGGAGTTGTAGCTGCACTGCAGCACACCTTCAATACTTCCCTTTTTCAAAGTCCCTGCTTTAAGTGATAGAGTCCAGTGCAACCCATGCTTTGGTATACTAGCTAACCGTTAACCCTGTTGGCTTGGATAGTTCAAAAACATGTTACAGTGGTGTATTTCCGGATTCCAGCTATTTCCATTAGGGGTATAATGAATCTCGAATATTTGAGTTTTCTATAATAAAAAAAAACTCAATTCATGTTTTTTTTAACTTGAAAATGTGAGTTTTGATCAAAAATACAACTTGAAAACTCAAATTTTCGTAGAAAAGAAAAACTCAAATCTTAATAAATCTGCCTTATGTTTCAAATCAGTATCTACACACAGGCTCGGACTGGGGGCCCCAGGGCCCATTGGGGCTGCTATCAAGGTCCCCCCTCTGGCCCCCTGCTGCACCAATGCATGCATGCGCACTGCCCCCCCGCCACTCGGCTTGTGCTCAGGAGTGCACGTGCACTAATTTTTTTGGGCTGTCGCGGCAGGAATGAGCCTGCAAATTGAGAATTGAGTCTGACCCTGTCTACATAAATCAAATACAGTATGGAGGTTGATTTTGCTGATAAAGCACACAGTTTATTCAGTTAGAGTAAAAACAATAATTTTCAGACATGCAGGTCTTTATCGTATAGTTAAAAAAAAAAAAACATTTTAGCTGATAGGGGCAGATTCACCTAAGGGTGAAGTGACTAATGCTAGCCAAAATTTGCCAGTATGACGTCATTTAATTACTTCGCTGATTCACTAACAAACGCAGGCACCCCATTGCTACTGAAGTAAAGGTACGCTATCGTTGCTTCTCACTCTACCAACAGGTGAATTTTCACTCTGGGAAAAGAGCGTTAATGCGCCAATTCACTAAGATGCGTATTTTACTGAAAGTTACCTCTTGAGCCAGACTTGCCTTCGTCAGCAAGACCAGGTGAAGTGCAATAGAGTAGATAGAAGTTCATAAAAAATGGTTGAAAAAAGTCCCAAAAAAAGAGCTAGCATCTTTTTTGTGCTGATTTACTAAGCGTCGAAGTGAATATTCAATGCAATTTTCAAAGTAAATCTTTGAAAACTTCGACCATCGAATAGGCTACTTCGACCATTTGAATTAGCGTGAATTAGTGTTGCCTGGGTGATTTTTCACCTGGCAAAGTGTTGAGATGGCTGCGAAGCGGACACTGGCAAAGTTGCACTCATGAATGAATGAGTGAATTTGCCCCATAGAGCACTGCTTAAAGCTAAGTGCAGCAGGACATGAACTGAGTTCCAAATTCCAGGAAAATGTCTGCAGATGGAGATGGTTTGTGTGCATTATGGAGGCAAGGAATGGGTCAATGCAGAGCCACTAAATTCAGCTCATTATCATTAAGATGGAAAGCAAATCAGCATTAACTCATGTTGAAGGACAATGGAGATGTATTGTATATTGGAATGTAGTCAGACAAATTTTAAAATATATTAGAGACAACACAAGCTTTAAATGGGCCAAAAGTTTTGAGGTTGTAAGTGAAAACTGTATAAAATAACATGGTTTGGAGCTATGACTGATATAAGATCTTTTAAAATATTATTAGTGTAGTAACATAAAAGATAGAACTAATGGTCCATGCTGAATCTTCTCATTTTAGATTGTAAACAATAAAGCTGTCCTGTAATACAAATGCAGTAGATTTAACAGTGGAAATGACCTTTACTTTCCCCACACATGCACAGATTTTAAACCTTTTTTCATTTTGCAATTAATACGTTATTGATTTTTGTACTGAACTGAAAATGCAGTACATGTTTTTATGTGCAATATTTGTTCAGATAATAGCCATTTGACTTAAAAGCATATTTGGAAGGATGAAGAATGATATTACAGGAGAAATACTTTGAAACAGAATTACAAACATATTGTGCACTGGTATAGGTTCCCAGTTAAAGATAACAGGTAAAGTTTACAAGCCTGTGCCAGGCTAGGCTTACCAGACACCCTAGGCAATGTGGCCGGCCCCGACCATATACACGCATGCATGAATGCATGCATGAGTGTGTGCAAACGCTTTGACAAAGAGCAGGGTAGAGGTACAAGATGTATGTGTGGTGGGGGAACAATCGCTTGGGCAAGGGGTAGGCAACAGAACAGGAAGGTACCAAGCAAGCCCGCATTATTTCACCCTAGGCAAGATGACTCTTCCAACCCCTAGTTCCTGGACTGCTTCCAGCTATTTACCCATATACTAATTATCATTGCTCTTAAATCATAAATTCAATTCCAGTATTCAACCAATGGAATAAGTTCTGATTATAAATCTAGTGAGCTGTATCCCCTCACATGTCTAGGTAATGCCTAATTTTAAGTTTGTCTTGTAACCTTGCAAGAAAGCATTGGTGATGAGGCAATTATAAATGATTTGTGCTTGGAAGGTAGCTGTGTGGAATATCTTAGTGTAAAGGCTTAGTTAGTGAAGTTCACGAGTAACAATGTGGGCTTCAGACCTACATCTGGAGGATATAATCCATACTTAGACTTTATAGCTGGCACTCACATTTTCCACAGACAGGCATTAGTATAAGTCTATAACCTTACAAATAAGTGCATTATACTGTTGCGTGGCATGGTTAAGGCTTTCTGAACAATATATGCTTTTTTAATAAAGAATCTCTTTTGCCAGCACCTATCCATGGTATCTTTGAGTATAATGTATCCTGAATATGGAAGGCAGCAGTGTCATCCAGACTAGCACCGCAGAAGATAACATTTCCAGCAATATCAGGAAACACACTGATTTAACATAAAGCAACTGATGGAGTTCAAAGTAGTGGTAATTGTCAGTACAACAAACACTAGAGCATGGAGACTCAAAAAATCAGACACCATTATTGTTATTATACTCCCCTTTCCTGCAACAAGCAATGCAATTTCTACTATACTTCCATAGCTGGTCCTTGGAAATTACATAATTAAATTGCCAGAACACAGAACATTTGGTCAAGGTTGTATACTGATAATCTTATTATATACTTACAAGGACCAAACATTAATCAGTTTCCCTGTTTGTCCTGTGTATGTCAAGAAATAGCAATAACCATATATTTTCTGTGATGAAAACCATAACCAAAAAGTATGTTCAGCACAAGCCATATTCATTGCACTCATGTTGAACAAGGGGGTATACTGCCCCTTGACATTTTGCTGTACAGATGTCAACATATGGTCTTGGTCCTTATGGTATACTACTTGAAGAAACTGACTAATTTACAACCTTTTTAATCATGAGCAGAATCCTTGCAATAACATTATAAATATAAATGGGTTTAACCCCGCTCACACTATTGTATAAGGCGATTACTAAATTAGCAAAGCTCCTAAGATACTTTGCAGAAACTGCAAGAGACTAAACTTGGAAAAGTGGTCAATCAATTTCTAAATACTAAAGGGGCCATCATAATCTCTCCTACTTCTTCTCTCAAGAAAATTAACTACTAGTCCCATATACATATACTCTATAGAAAGTCAAAAAAGGTGGCCAGTGTATGTAATGATGATTATCCATTCTATTGTGACAATAGTATTTTGAAATAGTAGAACTAGGACAACAGTGACACCATAAAATGTCCAAAGCACTTATTAAAAGAGATATATGGGATAGTTTACAACCTTAAACCCAAGTGCTCATACATTTACATTACACAGTTTCAGGAAACTGCTGCCATATTTTCTCTAAGAAACAGTTGCAAAAGGAGCCATTTCATTTTGACATTTTACTGTGATGCATTGAATTTCTGTGCATCTGCTACCAGTAACATTGACCTCTGCTATTAAAGAAAGTGTTCCTTTTATCTTGAAAGTACTTCAGTGACTGGATATTCCTGAATCTAATATGCAGTGGTATTGGGGCTAAAGAAAGGAAACATTCACTCGCATTCTGAAGTCAAGTTTAGTATGGGATATGTTATATGAAAACCCATTATCCATAAAGTGCCAAATTACGGAATGGCCGTAGACTCCTTTTTATACAAATAATCCAAATATTTAAAAATGATTTCCCTTTTCTCTGTATTAAAAAAACAGTTCCTTGTATTTGATCCCAACTAAAATATAATTACTCCTTCATTAAGGTAAAACAGCATTTGGGTTTGTTTTGTGTTTTCATGATTTTCTAGTAGACTTGAAGATCCAAATTACAGAAAGATCCATTATCCAGAAAACCCCAGGTCCAGGGCATTCTGAATGACAGGTCCCGTACCTGTAACTAAATATGCATATTGCATAGTGATCTTTGGTCTTGGTTTGCATCTGCCTGTAAAAACCCTGTGCCATATCATGTAGTTCATCAAAATATACATTTTTAAGAATGTATGGCTCTAACAAGAGTACCAAAAATGTTTGTATATGTTAGAAAAAGATGTAAAAGAAATAGTACTTTCAAATGTTTATATTGTGTTAAGTATTTTTAAGTTGTACATAAATACAAAAGTATGTTTATTTTAATCAGTAACAATCCTTGAATACCTACTGGTTCAATTATCACATACCAAAAACAACATAGTATGACATCATCAAGCAGCATCACGTAAATCATTCCCATATGGTAGTATTGAAATCATAACATGCAATTTACATACACCATGTCAGAGTATTTATTTCCATGGAAAAAAGTATACAAATAAATGCGTACTAATGATATAGTCTAACTAGCTTCACTTTCCTCCATCTTTATGCTTGTTCAATATGAACAGTAATCCAATGCATATACATTAACATGTTTTTGATGAGGCCAGTCAGGTTTTTTTAATCTGATGATCATGCATCTCCAAGTCCTTATGGGTGCTCTGAATAATTATATTGTATAACAAAACTTACTGATAATAAATGCATAATTTTTCTGTTATGTCCTTGTATTACAATCCTTGATGCATTTTCAAGAATTTGAATTATTTATGGAGGGCTGGTCCTTCATGCCAGATATTTACAGTCATTTGCATAATAATTTACTCCACTTTCAACAAAAAAGATAACAGTGGAATGTCATTTATTTAGCTGGTACTGGTGTGTTTTCTGAACAAAGATTTTTAGTGAAGCAGTATTCAGTTGTATGAAATTAAAGGCCACAGGCACAGTTGGTGTAAAACCCAGGTCTGACAGGCCAAGAAAAATACAGGAACGGCATACCCAAAGATCACCTTCAAAGACCTACAAGAACATTGTGCTGCAGATGGTGTATCTATACTTCATTCTACAATTCAGCAGAATTTGCACAAAGAACATCTGTATGGCAGGGTGATCAGAAAGAAGGCCATTCTGTACTCACACCACAAACAGTCGCTTGTTGTATGCAAAAGATATTTAGACAAGCAACCATCATTTTGGAACAAAGTGCTTTGGACTTTGCAAAATGTAAAATATATAATGGAGCAATAGAATTCTTACTGAATCAGATACAATTTGAGAGTTGAACTGGCCAGATATGGGATGACTTTGACATAGTTGGCCAGCTTAAATATATAGTGAATAAAGTACAGATGCAGCCACTGGGATTGGTGAGTTAAATATGTTGTGACTCAGGGCTAATTGAAGAAACTGTGTTATCTAAAGTTATCTTAACTCATTTAATGCATTTAACCTTTTCATTAGCATACCAAAGCACCATTGTTTTCAATGGTGAACTCTTTAATTGGATGGGATGCTGTGACACAATATTCTGTGCTAAGTGGGATAAATGGGATAGATGAGTTAAGATGGTAGTTTGAACATTGGTTAGTAGGTTTGCCTGGTTTGGGTATTGTGGAAATAGTAGCTGTTTACATGTCTCCTGGAAGATTAATTCCATTGAGGTTTTGGTCAAATAATAGGGCTAGCTGAGGGACCACAATTGCTTGAAAATGTTTGTAGTATGAGGTTGACAAACCATCTAGTCCAGGTGCTTTCCCAGATAGAGTATTGTTTAGTACTATCCTTATTTCATCTTCTATTAAAGGGTCAATGTTAATGATTGCAGTTGCTCTGGTGTTAGTTGTGCCAATTTTGCTGTGGAAAGGAATGTTTGTATTTGTTGTTGGGTTCTTGAAAGCCTTAAAGCATGTCTTTTCTTACCCACCTCAACACCAACACTTCTACTGAATCAAAAAGGTTTTGCTTTGCAATGACCTTCCTTGCGTACAAAAGGAATATACTGACAGGTATATTTATTAAGCAGACTTTTAAAGACTTCTGATATTTGTTCAGTGTGTAATCCTGTGAAAAGCATTTCCCACTTAATATGTTGCAGAGATGCCCTTATACTGTCAAAGATTGCACGCCTGAATTTCAATGTTTTAATTACTCCCTTAATTACTCCTTATAGAATTGCCTCTGCAACAGAATCTCAAAGGAGACAATGTTATGATCACTATTGCCTAAATGCTCACCCACACACATGCTAGAGATAAGTTCAGTATTATTAGTTAATAGAAGATCCAAAAGAGAGTTATTTATAGTAGGTTCTTCAATAAGCTGGGATAAAAAGTTGTTATTTAGCATATTTAGAAACCTACTAGCTTTATCTTGGCAACCTAATTACCACAGTCAATGTATGGATAATTGAAGTCACCCATAATAATAACTTGACCTGGTTGTGAAGCCGAATCTATATGTAAAAGTAGCTGGGCTTCATACTCGTCACTTATATGAGGTGGATTATAGCATACCTAATAATAATAATCTCCCAAATAACAAAAACTTAAATCTCATTAAATCTAGCAATGGCATTATTGAATCATGAGTTGTGTATCCTTCCTCCGGCCTTAAGGACATTGTGGGTCATTTATAAACTTCGTGCAGGGCAGATTGGTTCGCAGAGTGAATATATTTGCCCTGCGCCTGATTATATTTATAAAGCTGAATAAGAGTGTGCAAACAGATTTGCGAATTTGTTTTTCACATTGCGAATATCTATAGGAGCTTTTTAAATATGGCAAAGATCACAAATTGCGAACACTCTGCGCCACAACTTTGGTGGCGGAGAAAATATTCACAAAACTATTTTCGTGCAAAACAACCTCGCAAAGTGCCTGGACTCACGCAAAGACCCGTCTTGTTTGCGAGTTGTTTGCGAAAATTCATTCACAATGCAAATTCACAAAAAATGGAAAGACGGGCACAGTAGTGCAATATTGTAGCATTCAGGAAAAAGCATGGGCAAAACTACCATTTGCGAACAATTATGCGTTGCGCGAACTTTATAAATGACCCCCATTGACTTTCCATATTCTCACAGAAGCTAGGCTACTAATACAGAGGCAATGGAAGTCACAGGAGATACCAGGAAAAGAAGAACTTGTACAGCTATTTGACTCCAATCTTATTTTTGAAATATCAATAGCCAAGAGTAAAATATCCTCTGTCAAAAATCTAACTTTTCAGGAATTGTGGAAGGAATGGAAAAGTAAACACTTGCCCCTATATGTAATAAAAAGCACTAAGTTTGCCCAGGGGCAGTAACCCATAGCAACCAATAAGATGTTTCCTATTAAACAGGTGACAGTAAATGCTACCTGCTGATTGGTTGTTATGGGCTATTGCCCCTGGGCAAACTTAACGCCTTTTATTACATAACCTCCATAGACTAGAAGTAAGAGAAGGTTCAACCAATCTATTATCTGGAGAGAGTTCCCCTCCCTATTTCCCCCATTCCCTTTGTCCTTCCTATAGACCTATCACCCCCTTACTTACCTGTTCATTTGTCTTTAATTCTTCTTTCTTCAATCTTTGTATACAGTAAATTTTTCTAACCTGAAAATCAATAAAAATTTAAGTAAAAGAAAAAATTATATGTATATCAAAATTGGCATCTGTCTTCCATAATATCACTGTCACCTGCCCCATATAATAACATTAGCATGTGTATTCTATATCACACTGGTCCTTGCCCCTATAGCAACAATGGCACTTGCCCCTTATAATATCACTGGCACTTGTTCCTTATAATAACACTGGCACCTGCCACCTATAATTATTATTAACATAAATTTTTATAGCGCCAACTTTTTTCGTAGCGTTGATAATAACACTAGCACCTGCCCCCCTTATAATAATATAGGCACGTGTCCCATACAATAAAACTGGCACCTATAATAACACTAGCACCTGTCCCTATAATAACACTGGCACCTGTCCCCTTATAATAATATAGGCACTGGTCCCATACAATAACACTGGCACCTGTTCCCTATAATAACACTAGCACCTGTCCTCCATAATAACACTGACACATGTCCCCTTATAATAATATAGGCACTTGTCCCATACAATAACACTGGCACTTGTCCCATACAACAATACTGGCACCTGTTCCCTATACTTACACTAGCATTTGTCCCCTATGATAACACTGGCACCTGCCCCCTATAACAACACTGACACTTGCCCCCTAAAATAAAACTGTCACCTACTTTCCATAATATCACTGACAACCGTCCACAATAATAACACTGGCACCTGTTCCCCATAATAACATGGCACCTACGCCCTACAATAGCACTGACACCTGTTCCCTATAATACCACTGGCACTTGTCCCTTGTAAGAACACTGGCATCTGTCCCTTTTAAAAACACTGATACGTGTCCCCTATAACAACCCAGTCACCTGCCCCCTATAATAACACTGACACTTGTCCCTTATACTTATTGGTGGGGAAACTGACCAAATTCCTCAAAATATATGAAAACATTGAATGTTTATCTTTTGCAAATGCTGACTGAATTATAATGGTCATTTTAAGTGCAAGATAAAATAACCATTTAAATCAGTTTTCTTTCTTTTAATATGGTTCTTTTGTTCCCATTTCATGGTATTTCCATTTTCAGTTTCTGCCATCTCCTTGAATTTCAGGTGCTGATCTGTACACTTGTCAAGGTCACACAGTTTTAAAGTTCATACTATTTACTTCTTTAGTCACACTAGAAAATGGATGTTATTAGCTTAAAATGGTAGAACTCAGTCTTTTACTCATTTCTATTATCAGGATATTATTGAATTCTAGAAAATAAGAAGTTTGTTAAGTCTCCATGTTGAGAGTATCTGAGAATTTTAATTGCATTTCTTATGTTGAAGGAATAAAAAATTACAAGGCTGACATTTTAATGAGAGATTTACAAATTGGCTGTCAACTCAAAATATAGTATAGTAACAGAAAAACAAAATGAGAAGAATAGTGAAAATTAGGTAAACTTTATCAGAAAGGTCTAAATGAATACACTAGTAAACCCTCAAAGTAATGCTGCTCTGAGTCCTCAAAGAGAAACACCACATTTCTTTCATTCTATTGTGTACACATGGGCTTCTGTAACAGAATTCTTGTTCTCATCGTAAACTTTCAGGGCTTGGGCTTGAGCATGCTCAGTTTATTCCTCTCCTCTTCCACTCCCTTCTATAATCTGAGCACAGAGCTATGAGCGAGCAGGAAAAGCTGTCACAGCAAGCTAATGTGGCAGCTGCTCAAACAGAGACAGTATCTATAGCTGTTTATTCAGGTATGGAAATAATAGAATAAAGAATAAAAATGGCATTCTAGCTTGCACAGTCTATTGGCAATAAACTGCCTTGGCAGCTTTCATTCTCCAAAGGCTTTATCACAGGGACAACATGCAAAAAACAGGTACACAGGGCCATTTACATCTGCAAGTTCAGTGAGTAAAGTTCTCCCTTGTTTTTTTCAGAATTCCAGCATAATTGTGGTCACTAGGGGAACAATGCACATGGCTAAATTACACTGCCCCTACCACAACTGCATCCAATTTGCCAAGAGTAATTCAACTACTTGTGCGTCTCTTGCTAACGAGGTACAACAACTTTACCTGTATTTTTTTGCAAATCAGATACCACACATGGAAGTCCATTTGGCATAATTTCCGTTATGTTACTGACGTCTAATCCCAATCCTTTAGGTGCAAGTGTGCTGCTCTCACTAATGCTGGACACAAAGATGGCGGTAGCTCCAGTGTTTTCTTGTGTCCAAATGTGCAACAGTACTCCAATCAGAATGGAAGACAGAAAGGACTGAGCAGTGCCAAGTGCAACTATGTGACAAAGCAATGAGTGCATTTTGATTCAAGTACCTTTAATTAAAAATATTTATTATACCCCGAGGCTACAAAAATCCTAAATCCAAAAATTGTCATGGTCCTGTTTAAGTCAATGGGAGAGGCACCTATCTCAATTTGAAGCTTTCGTGTTCTTTGCTGGGTAAATCTTGAAAATTTTACTTTTTTGGGGTTTTCGGGCAAAAAAGTTTTCACTTGATTTTATCAAGTTTTTCAATGAGCCAATTAATCTGAGTTATTTTATTAATACATATGGTCAAATCGAGCATTGGAGTTTGGTTGTATTTTTTTTAATAAAATATAAAATAAATTCAGATTTAATTAAATAACCCCCTAAGTGTTCCACATTGATGGGAATTCTGTATTTGTAAATGTGTCCTTTTCTTTAATTTAGAAAAGCACTTTATACTGTTCAGCTAAAGAAGCATTATTGCTCAATCCCTAGGCCACTTAACTGCAGCAATACAGTGGACTATACTGTAATAAAATGTATATCTGAATATGGAACACATACCAAAATTTTAAAAATTATATATTTTTTTCTATTGAAATGACAAATATAAGAAAATATACATCAAATAGAATTCTATCCTTTATAGCAGAGCAGTTTTATTATCACCAGAGAGTTAAGCCCAATTTCTTAAAGAAGAACTAATCCTCAACAGAGAATTATGTTAGATATTGTATGACTTATTGGTTAGGATTCTGTACCAGCCCAGAGCAATCACAATCCTTTAGTACAGCTTTGGGACTTGCTATCCAGAATGTTCAGGACCTGGGGTTTTCCAGATAAGGAATCTTTCCGTGATTTGGATCAGTATACTTTATGACTACTAAACAATAATTGAATCATTAAAAAAACCCAATAGGATTGTTTTACTCCAATAAGGATTAATTATAAAGTTGGGATTTAGTACAAGGTATTGTTATTATCCCCAAAACATTTTTCCAGTAGCTTCAAATACACAAATCACTGTTGCTATATTAACTACCACTGATTATCATGAGTCAATGACTTAGGGGAGGGTGTTGTAAGTAATGAATTAGTGTTTGCAGATGACACAAAATTATCCAGCCCAATTAATTCCATCCAGGATGTGGCATCCTTGCAACAGGATCTTGACAAACTGGCAATATGGGCAGCTAAGTGGCAAATGAGATTCAATATTGATGTAAAGTCATGCACCTGGGATGTAAAAATATTCAAGCCACTTACACCCTTAATGGGACTGCATTAGGCAAATCCATTATGGAAAAGGACCTTGGAGTCCTTGTAGATGATAAGTCAGCAGCATCATGGGCAAATAAAGTCTTGAGCTGTATAAGGGGCATAGAGTCACACTTAAGGGGTGATATGATAACTATATATAAATATATAAGGGGATCATTTAATAACCTCTCTAATGCTTTATTCACCAGTAGGTCTTTCCAGCTGACACAAGGTCACCCATTCCTTTTAGAAGTAAAGAGGTTCCTCCTAAATATTCAGAAGGAGTTTTTTACAGTGAGGGCAGAGAAGATGTGGAATCCTCTCCCTGAATCAGTTGTACAGGCTGATACATTATATAGCCTTAAGTGGGGGTTGGATGGCTTTTTAGCAAGTGACGGAATTCAGGGTTATGGAAGATAGCTCATAGTACAAGTTGATCCAGGGACTAGTCCGATTGCCATTTTTCCCTCCCTTGCTTAAAAGCCATCCAACCCCTTCTTAAAGCTATCTAATGCATCAACCTGTACAATTGATTCAGGGAGAGAATCCCATATCTTTATAGCTCTCACTGTAAATAAAACCCTTCCAAATATTAAGTGGAACCTCCTTTCCGCTAATCGGAATGGGTGACCTAGCATCAGCTGGAAAGACCTACTGGTAAATAAAGCATTAGAGTGATTATTACATAATCCCCTTATATATTTATACAAAGTTATCATATCCCTAGTGATGGAATTTATTCGCCTGTGACAAATTCATGGCGGATTCACAACAGGTGAAACGCCAGTAAAAATTCTCCTGGTGAAAATTTGCCTGCATCTCATTTTGGATGCCAGCATCCTTTTTTTCGACCCCAGCAAAGTGTGCGTCCAAAACGGAAAGCCAGCGGTGTTTCACGAATTTGTCACTGTTTTGCGAAAAATTTGGCAAAGCAAAATGCCCCAGATTCACCCATCACTGCATATCACCCTTTAAGCACCTCTTCTCCTAAGTGAACAATGTAAATTTTTTCCTTATAGACTTTCTATACCTTTTCCAGCTTAGTTGCCCTTCTCTGACCCTCTACGATTCAATGAAGTAAGCCTAGGAATTATACCATACCATACTGGTACAAATGCTAAACACTCTCATCCTGCATCTTTTTACTATTAATATACTTAAAAAAACATTTGGGGTTAGTCTTGGACTTGGCCACAACGCGCTCCTCATTTCTTCTCTTTGCCTTCCGGATTGCTATTTTACAACATTTATTATAGTGTTTATATTCATGTAATTGAGCATCTGTTCCGACAGACTTGTAGTTTTTAAATGTCTTCTTTCCTATTTACTTCTTTACTTCTGTATCCATGGTATTGGCATTCACGAAAAAGAGTGCAAATCTGCCTGGGTGCAATCCTTAAATTCATAATCCAAATAGTCCTTAAATGGAGCACTCACAGGTCTTAAGTATAAAAAAAGTATTTATTGTGGACATGAAAACTGATGTTTCGACTAAACCACCAGCCTTTCTCAAAGTGAAACAGAGGTATAAAAAAATCAGTTAATATACAGGAAATGAGGGCGTGAATAGCAGGGAGTGAGTGACGTGTAAACAATTCATTGGTTAGTGTGTAGCATTACACCATTCAAGTCAACCAATCTAACCGGTCTCACAGTAATTAACTAAAATAACATTTATGAACTACCAATTCCTCAAAGTACAGTAGATGTTAAACTTCTTTACTTCTATATTAAGCCATATAGGGTGATTCTCAGTGCTTCTACATTTACTCCTTAATTAAATATCATATGAAATGACAGCCATTTACAGTATGTTCTGTGATTTTAGCTGAAAACATTATGCCCCAATCTATGCTCTAATGCAGGGGTCCCCAACCTTTTTTGCTGGTGAGCCACATTTAAATTTAAAAAAGAGTTTGAGAGCAACACAAGCATGAAAAAGTCCATGTGGATGTCAAATAAGAGCTCTGATTGGCTTTTTGGCAACCCCTATATGGACTGGCAGCCTACAGGAGAGAATGTTTGGCAGTACACTTGGTTTTTATGCAACCAAAACTTGCCTCTAAGCCAGTAATTAAAAAATCTGCACCTGCTTTGAGGCCACTGGGAGCAACATCCAAGGGGTTGGAGAGCAACATGTTGCTCGCGAGCTACTGGTTGGGGATCACTGCTCTAATGGGCAGCCCTCAAGGCACTAAAATTAATTTTTCTGAAATTCATGGTTTTTGTTGCCCCGGTCTAAACGTCTTTGCAATACAGTATCAATGTAATATCTAGTAAAAATAAATAAAATCTCATCCGAGAGGTCAAGTTGCTTAAACTTATTTCTACTAGACACTGTATATCATGTCTTGAATAAATTAAAATCTTCGTAGACATGTTTTGAATCTTTTAATATGAATAGTAATGATTTCCTGAACTTTGAAGTTCTGAGGGGTAATGGTGTTAACCAGTAGAAAAGGAGAGGGACCACAGATATTCTAAGCTATCTAGCACAGTAAGCCCTTGTAAGCACATAATTAATTACACCCAAGCACTGCTTTGACTGAAATATTCATGCTAATATTCATATTAATTTCTCCTTCAGATATTCTATATAACTCCAAACACTAATTATATCAGATTGATCTTTTGCTGTAGCAGAAAATGGGATGCAAAAAAAATCAGAATGTTGGGGAGTGGAAAAACAGAGGTGCAAATGGAAATATATATATTTACAAATACTGTATACAGTATACATATATATATATATAAACATACAGTTTAATTATTGATACAATTACTGCTTTATATCATTTTGGTTTTTAAGCACTGGTACCATGTAGGACAGTGCCATTGTTCTAGTATCTATTTATCTATATATCAGTTATTATTTTTATATGTCCATGTTCAGCCTGTTCAAAAAATGAAAGTACCATTGCTGCATTTTTAATATTTTCTCTCTGTGTTCTGAATGAAAAAAAAAATTGAAATTTTGGTTTAGATATACTTGTCATTTCCAATAATTCTTCAGTAAGGTGTAGAAAGAACAACCAAAACTGCTATACACAGAGACATTATTGACTTATACTTTACAACATGTGATTTACTTGGAAAAGCAGGAAAGTCCAACGGGGTACTTTATTTGTTTCAAGCATTCCATAGGTAGATCAGCTTGTGTTATAATGGGACCATGAGCAGGAACGCTGACTTTAATGTCCACCATATTTTTCATAAGTTTACTAAACCAGTTACTCAAGCAACTGAATGCAAATGAAAACTGTGTGGTTATTATTTTTACTGTACTTTGTTTTTGTTAGTTAGTTTACAAACAACCAACTAAACATTTTAACAGTTTAACATAGTAAAGGGTAAATGTATGCATTATTTGTGTTTTTACATGATCTTTTATACATATAAATTACATTTCAAGTATAAAATATTTACACTGTCATTGCATACAGTTTCTTGATATACTCCATACATGCTATGACTGCTTTTAATGCATTTTTTGTTTTGCTATTCTGTTTAAAACATATATTTCTGTGGATATATGTAGGGATTTAAAATCCATTAAATAGCATCTTCCTAACCTTTATGTAGGTAAGTATGTTAATATCTACTCTGTTTTGCAACTTCATGAACATTCTTTCAGATGCAGACTGAATATGTTACTGTTTCATTAGGTTCTTAGAAAATTGATTTAATTATAAAGTGGCTAGAATCTGACATAGGTATGAAAAGACTCTAGATGATCCTTGTACTCTTGTATTGGTGACTGAGAACTATTTTTCATATGCCATTCATTAGTTCAGCAAAAATAAACAAGAGTTCATAAAAAGTCTATAACGGAAAAGGTTAACTCTATAAAATAGGGGAGTTGTTACTAAATATTATAATACAACTAAACAAATTAAAAAAATAAAATAAGAACATTCAAAGTAGTTGAAAGGCCCTTTTCATTATGTCCTCATGGTTGGTACAATGGTATACATTTATAATATATATATATATATATATATATATATACAGTATTATTATGCTATATACAGTATTATTAAACTATCCATTTAATTTTAACTAGTTATTTATTGCAATTTGGAAAGTGTTATGCTCTCTAACAGCAAAATATAAGCCTCTGTTGATTACAGGAATACTATGGACAAATGTATTTAAACCAATGTCTTATGCATTTGTTTTTCCTTGGGGTGGAGGTCAGAGACATGTAATCATTTCAAACTGATAAGTCATTAATGTGTGCCATTGTCTTTGTTGTGGTTTGATAGCCGATAATTTGTAGAGCATAACAGTGCAGGTTCGTGCAGCCATTACTCAACAGCTATTACTGAACAGTATAGAAGGTAAAGTGTATGCACAGTATGACTCATGTGCACAGTGACCACTACAGGTCATTTGTACGAACACCACAGTCTTCTAACAATAAAGTATGTTGCATTCCTGGGATCTTCTTCATATGGATTACTGCTGAGAGGTTGGATTGTAATTTTAGTCATAAACTTGAATTAAAAAACATGGCAATCATTCCAAAATGTACTTCAGATTTGTGGAAGCAATTAATTATTAGATATTCCACATTGCCAAATATGGGGCAGATTCCAGTTGATATGTTTCAGAAGGGGGGGAGTGGGGCCTCTGCTGAGGGATGCTGGTTAGAAAGAGGAAGAGGTAGTTTTGTTGCCCATAATGAAGCCCAACAAACCAACCAGCAGTCTTGCTGCTTAATTTTAGTGAACCTAAAATCTCAGTCCCATAATTCATGTTATAAATGTTTATTATGCTAACATTAATAACAGTAATTGTGTTATATAACAATCAAAAGAATATTATGATTTTGAATCTGACCTCTCCGTTTTAGATGGAGTTGAATATCTGCCAATAGAAGAGATATGTTAGGTATTAGGCATGCTGTTAAAGATATTTTTCAGAAAGATTTGCTAGGGATTAATGACATAGAGAATATGGGGGGGAATTATTAGTTACTTTAGGTTTCTAAAGCTATCTGTTTTGGCAACCTGGCTATCCCTTCTTATCCTCTCAGAGTTTCTAATACTGATGGACTACTGCACACAAATATGGCAGTCCCCTAATAGAGGAAGAGGGGGGATCAAATAAGTAATATTAAAATTCTAAAAAGCAAGCAAAGACAATCTTAGATTGATGTAGAAAATATTTAACTTTTGTCAGTATCTCTTTAAGTCAGCCTTTGTTGAATATCATTCTTAGCTTCACCTGCTGCACTATATATGCACAATATTGTGGTTCTTACTGTTTATAATACTATATGTGGTTTCAGAGGTGGTTTCTACAAATATAACACAAATATATGGCTTGCAAGTGCTGAATAGCAGAATGTGGCATTTACAGAGGATTGTACTGTCTAATGATATGTTTTCATTCCAACAAAACAGAATAATCCGCAGTAAAGAAAACACACAAAATAATTATGTTTAATTGGTACATGGGTACCAATTAAGTATGATGTGCGTCCTTATTTACAAAGAACTTGTAAGACCTCTTGAGCATCCAGTTAACAATATAGGAGGACCATACAGTAAACTCTCTGATGTATTATTTA
Organism: Xenopus borealis; assembly: GCA_024363595.1. Taxonomy (NCBI): domain Eukaryota; kingdom Metazoa; phylum Chordata; class Amphibia; order Anura; family Pipidae; genus Xenopus; species Xenopus borealis. The sequence goes on from CM044437.1 coordinate 108,374,102, forward strand.
CTAGAAGGTTCTTCCCACAGGCACAAGAGCATGCATTGGGATTAGAAGAAAGGAGGTTCTATCTTAATATGACAAAATATATTTATACAAGTGCACTGAATTTATGGATTTTTATTTGTGAAGCGGTTGCACTGACAAATACATTGGATAGCTTCTAGATGTTATGGGGTGGCTTTTAAGCACATAATTAATCCACATACAGTACAGTCCATTTGCCATCTTCAAGTAAGAAAATAATTTTTTTCCTCCACTGAGGAAAATTGGAGAGACTTCAGATAGGCTTTTTCTCCTTCCACTTAATCAGTTAGGCAGATTTCATATAGAAGCAATGCTTGTACCTGATGTTCCATGAGGTACATGTGTCAAAATATGCTCTTCACACATCTGTATAGTTAAGCTATACCAGCAACTCTGTTTACTTGCCCTGATTGATATAGGGGGGAACCTTTGAGCTACTGCCACTCCTTGACCAGGTGGTAGTTTCAGGGTTCCTTTCATGCCCTGTGTTCAAAATTGCACTTTTCCTACTGTGTCTGGATGAGAATTATATGTTAATTCATTTGCATAGGAGCAATCATAGAATTATGAAGGGCAATTCCAGACAGACAAAATATAAATATATTAATTTACTTTCACTAGTTAAAGCACACCAACATTGCAATAGGCAAGTACACTCCTGGTGTTACAATTATTTAACTTGCAAATCCATGTAGAAATGTTGGCATGCTTGTCTATGTTGCATGTGAACATTTGAACAGTGGAATGGGCTATGAGTGAGTTATAGCAAACTACAACAGTGAGTGCAAATAAGATTGTTTGGAAAATAATAGATTTTTTTACTTAAACATCAGGAATATTTTTTTGTACCCACAGACCCAAGACTAGATTTTTCACTCAAGTTGCACACTTCAATAATAAATTAGTAGGCATGAATATTATTTTTTAATAATTGATTATGATGGAACACCTCTACATGTCATCAGCAAAAGCAAAGTTATCATTGATGATATCACAACAGATGGATGAAAATGGAAGGGATTGGCTTGGTTTGATACATGATATGGCTATAATATACAAGTTCTGCAGTAGCAGGAAAGTGCAGGGGAAGGGGTTCCACTATCATGTTGATTTTCAGATGCAAACTGCAGCATAAGCCTCTTGGCAAACATTAGTTATAGGTTTTTTTTGTATAAACTATGCTATTCCAGGAAAGTATAGCAAGAAAGTATATTTACATATAATTTACGGTATATATGGTTTATTATTCGATTTGTAATAGACCAATAACGTGCATATATGATATGTGTTTTAAAATTACTGAACATGAATACAACCTACCAGAACATTAGTTGTACCCTTTCTGTGAGTACAATTAGAAGGAATACATTAAAAGTTATGGTTAACATTTCCTCTTCCAATGTTACAGTTTATAAATTTATGTGGTAGATGGAAGTAATAGGTGGAACTGAGCAGAGAAAAGCTGGGATGACAAAAAGTACATTTAAGAAGATTAGCTTTAATGGCAGAAATTAGAAAGTATCTTTGATCTACTTGATTAGCATGTGATTCATATTGTACCTATTGAAATGAATTCAAAGCACAGCTATTAGCCATCAGGGGAGATGAACAGATAAATACATAAGAAAAATAGAATATATAGAAAGTCATAATTCCATGTGAAGATCAAAGGTTTATTTCAGTTTGTGGTTTAGTTTATTTCATTATTATGAAAAAGTATTTGAAACTATAATTTATTCATTAAAACACATACAAAGTGGTATTCTGGATTCTCAATGACATGGTAACAGTTGTAATCCCAACTATACATGATATAATTCAAAATCTTGTAAGAAAATAACAATAGTTGAATAAAAAAAAATAGATGTCCATCATGTTTGAACTACCAATTAATTCAGCTCAGCAGGGGGCAGTAGGGGGCAAGAAGGATTTAACCATATGCCACTTGAACCATAAGAAGAAATCTTCTGTACCTAGACCCTAAATACATTTTGAATAAAAACATCTAATAAAATATAACAGTTTCTACAGAATCAAACACTGACACATCACTTGACATGTCATAGGGGCTGATTCACTAAAGGGTATAGTGACCAACACTAACAAAAATTTGCTAGCATGATGTCATTTCATTCTTCACCGATATTCTAACTGGTACAGGCGACTCATCGCTAGGAGATAGATGCTAGTGGTGTTGCTTCACACTCTAACACCAGCAAATTTTCGTTCAAGTGAATGGACATAACTCAGCAAATTCACTAAGTTGTGGATTTTACTAAAGTTCTGAAGCTCTGACCTGGTGAAGTGTATTGGAGTGCATAGATCTTCCTCAATCTTTAGTTACTTACATCATAATTTTTTAATGGAATATGTACTAAGTCCAAAACAACACTATTGTCTTTTCATTTTTTCAGGGTATTAAGCTGCAAAAGGCATAAAAAATATTCCCCATACATTTTCTACCATATGGCACGTTATTTTACAGTGGGATTATGTGTAGGGCATTAAAACAACTTTATTGACTTTATTAAGGTTCCCTTGGCATGTCAAGTTATCAGTGTAAATGTAATGTATTAAATGCACCTCTTTAAATTTCCTGCCATATGCAAATTAGCCTGAGCACAAGAACAAGTGAAGTTGCGCTAGGTAGAATTGAACACTAGCACAGCTTTGCTTTGATTTGAATGCTCTGCTGAAGCAATGCTACAGAAAATTAGCAAGCACCCTTGACGCAACTTTGCACTTTAGTGAATTAGCATTGTCCCAGAAAATTTACGCCTGGCGAGGTTTTGCAATGGCTGCGAAGCTGATGCTGGCGAATTTGCACTCTTTAGTAAATTTGCCCCATAGAAATGTTGGTACTGTTTCATCACACACCCAGTCCTTGAAATAAAGAGTTATCTTGAAAGTATTCTTCACTGTGTTTGTATGTATCCTTAAAGCTTAAGCATGGTACAAGTATAGGACTTATCCAAATTGCTCAGGACCTTCTGGATAACAGGTCCCATACCTATACTTGTTATATATTTAAATCTATTGTGCTAGGTCCAAAAACAGCGTAAATTTCACCTTCCTCTTATCACCCTATAATTATTCTTAAATCCTTCCTTCAATAGAGATTGAGTATTTTGAAGATTATAATTAGACTCTCAGATGCCTTAAATAATAGCAGGAAGTCAATTGATTTCACCTAAGCCATTGGGCTTCTATAAATACCCTTTGAACTGTTAAATGAAATGGATTAAGCACATCTCAATACTAGTTTAATACTGTATGTACAAGAATGTTCAAAACTACAAATTCGCCATTTAACATTAGAAAATGGTTGTAATATAATTGAATTTGTAGTTTAGAGCAGTTGTCTATACAAACATATGTTACCATAATATTATGAGTCTATATTAACAGTTTTAGTAACAGGTCACTCACTTTTTTATGATCTCTTTCAATTTAGAATTTTCTCATTTCAAATGCTCTTAGCTATCTTAGGAATTAATGCCACCTGACCAAAAATATGAGCTAGGAAAAAAATGAAACCATTCAGAAATCATGGCACCAAGGAAATGCTTATGATGCCCATGCTTCTATTTTCCCAGTAAATACAGCTGTCTGTTTAATCAAGCTTGACTGCCTTTGGTTGGTTCTAATGCATAAGAAGTTAGATAGGGAAAGCAGTAATTTTCCCTTTGCATACAGAACAGAAATAAAATATATTTTGTTCTGTTAAAGTGTGGCTGAGGAGCAGATAATATATTGCAAAGCCCCACAGCAATATAATTACTTACATTCTAAACTTTTGCTTAAGACCATTGTCTGTTTGTGACTTCTGCATACCCCAAGGCAAAGTAATTGTTTAGATAACATAAGCTTTTAGAGTTTATAAGAACATATAGTTTGTGTCCTCAAGGTTTACTTACAAGTAGTGAAAATTGTAATTTTACTATAACATTTGAGTGGTTTACTGTGAGCTAATCGCCTCGCCATTTGCATGGACATTCTGATTGTATATCAGCTAAAATTACTTTCTATTTCCACACTGCAGGTATAAAAAATGACTCAAGTAAATAACATTGCACCGCAATCCCCCAGCAGGTGTTAGTATATCTGCTGCAACTCAAATACAAACAGGACATAATAACTGTTTACAACAACATCTGCTCTTGCTGTTTGTCAAAGCCAAAACAAAAAAAAGAATGGAAAGATAAAGAAAATCTCTGCTTTATCCACCAGCCTATATTTAACATTTCTGCAGTATTTTCTTTGCTTATTGAACCAGTGAAACCAACTGTTCTTCTTGAGAACAGCATTGACCTATATATATATCTTGGTAATACTTAATATTTTAAGAAGCAATGGTCTAAGAGATGCCATTAGAATTGCACAAAGTGCAGCTTAGAGATAAGTGACTTTCTATTTGTGGGATCAGAAAGTCTTAATGCTTTACGGTATACATTTATAATACAGATATTAAAAAGTGAGGTTAGTATCTTCATTGGCTACAAAATGGGCACTACTGTATCTCTAGGTCTATTAAAGTGTGACTCTTGATTCATTTTTAAAGTAATTACACACTGTAAGCACTTTATCTTAAGCAGAAGTGCTTTACAAGGTATAAACAAACCAGTATATCAGTATGTAATAGTATAACAGTATATCATTTGAATAAACTTATACAGAAAGTATTATGAGTTTCAAAATATAGTTGAATGAGTTTTTACAGTCATATTTCTTTCCCATTCTACCATTGTTTTTCCACACAAAAAACTGAATAAGAAAAATGCCCTAAAGGCAAGGGAGGGAGCGGGTTTTGCTAACCTTTATTTGCTTTGTTCCTCTGGGCATAATTTAGACACCTAGATTGGGTCCTCAGTTACACAAGGGAAGCTGTTTCCTTTTTCCTATGTGAAATATTCTGCTAGCGATTCAGTGACTGGCCAGTATATGCCACTATATAAAAGGGTAAAGGTTTTTCAATACCCCAGAAATTTGGTTGACAAGCTAGGCTGGGTCATTTTTCCCAGAGAGGAGGGGGAGTAGTTCCCCAGAGGTTCTGTCTCTTTCCAGTGCACCCATTGGAAAAGGGGTGTTGCCACTAGGGCATGAGGTCGAGGTAGGCAGTATAGGAGCAAGCCAGTGTCCGGTCAGAAACTGTAATAGGTCACTATAGGAGTTTAGTGAAGGGTTAGAAACCTACGTTGACAAGTCCACCAGGTTAGGGACTCAAGTGGTTAAGCTCAGGGATAGAGAGATCCTTGGTGTGTAAAACCAGCTGTGAGGTACCTTCAATGGGGATTGTGCTCCAAAGGCATGAAATACAGCTCAATTCACAAGGCTGACTAACAAAGGATCAGACAGTATCTGTGACTATTCCAATTGAGTGTAAATGGTCTGTTGCACTCCTTGCTTTGTGAAGTGTACCATCTAAGCATACATCTTGAATATGTGACAGACTATTGAAAAGTGTACCATCAGTTCAATAAATGTTCAGCTGTTTTAAAGAACCACTGGTGCCCAAAGTTAATTTGTTCAAGACTGAATACTGTGTGTACTTATACCAAGTAGTAATTCCTTTCTCCATACCATATGCAGGGGAACCACCTGAAGATAAAAAAAAGTCTAATTATATTGTGCCTACCGGGAGTTGCTGGGAGTTAAACTGAAACCAGTGGATAATAACCCAAGGGATGGTTTTGGCAGACCCTGACCCATCTGCCTGTTATATAGATCAAATTTTACAGTTGTAAATGCCTTGAATGAACTCACAACTCAAATGGTTTCTAATTTAACAAAAAACTTGACTGGGAAAAACTTGAATCAGTAAGTTTGGGGTTGACTTTGACACCTTACACAAAGACTGATATTCCTTTTTTTTGGTCATTCAACCTACTGTATGAGTTGAATGCTGTATATATACCAGAGAACACCACAGCTTCATTGTAATCATCTTGGAAATGAACTAAAATGTTCTGAAAGCTTGCTATGATTATATTAGTTAGCTAATAAAGGAATCCCCTTTATACCACTTTATTTTTTATTTCAAAAGGATTGCCCTATAACCCGAAAACACAAATTGATCCTGTTTTCGGGCAAAACCCTCTGAAAAAACTTGAACATTATGAATGCTAATAACATCTTGGTTTAAGGGACCTCTGCAATTGACTCCTACATGACATTTACAGGTTTTAGATGGTGTATAATTAATCCTTATTGGAAGCAAAACCAGTCTATTGGGTTTATCGTGTTAACATGATTTTCAAGTAGACCTAAGGTATGAAAATTCAAATTATAGAAAGAAATCCTGGAAACCCCAGGTCCCAAGCATTCTAGATAACAGGTCCCATACCTGTACATTAGAATATTTAAATCTATTGTGCTAGGTCAAAAACAGAGTAAATTTTCACCTTCCACATATCACCCCATAGTTATGCTTAAATCCTTCCTTCCAATAGAGCTTGAATATATCTGAGATTATAATTAGACACTTACATGCCTTAAATAATCCTAGGGAGTCACCTGATTTCAAGTTATTGGACTTCTATAAATAGAATACAGGACATATGTACATCACCAGCATCACTTCCACATGTTCTCCCTCTATTGATACCACTTAGAAATACCTGTCCTGCAAATATTCTAACCTCTCATAAATCTATTTGAAGTGTAGAAAGGAGAGTCAAATTATTTCTTTCTCCAGAGGAATTCTGCATTGAAATCCATTTCTCAAAAGAGCAAACAGATTTTTTTATATTTCATTTTGAAATCTGACATGGGGCTAGACATATTGTCAATTTCCCAGCTGCCCCAAGCCATGTGACTTGTGCTCTGATAAACTTCAATCACTCTTGACTGCTGTATTGCAAGTTGGAGTGATATCACGCCCTCCCTTTCCCCCACCCAGCAACCTAACAAAAGAACAATGAGAAGGTAACCAGATAACAGCTCCCTAACACAAGATAACAGCTGCCTGGTAGATATAAGAACAGCACTCAATAGTAAAACCCATGTCCCACTGCGTACTATTCAGTTACATTGAGAAGGAAAAACAACAGCCTGCAAGAAAGCAGTTCCCTCCTAAAGTGCAGGCAAAAGTCACATGACCAGGGGCAGCTGGGAAATTGACAAAATGTCTAGCCCCATGTTAGATTTCAAAACTGAATATAAAAAAATCTGTTTGCTCTTTTGAGAAATGGATTTCAGTGCAGAAGTCTACTGGAGCAGCACTATTAACTGATGCGTTTAAAAAAAAACAAAAAAAAAACATGTTTTCCCATGACAGGTTCCATTTAAGCAATTATAGATTATAAATATAGATGACGTTGTACCATTACAATGAGAAATTATGTAGGAACCAATAAAGACATACCTTAGTGAAATGGATCTCCTCCAGTGGAATCTTTTCAACGATGAAACTAGCAGATTGTGGTTTACAGATTGTAATTGGTGTATTTTTGGATTTGAGCTATTTCCAGGATATAATAAAATAATTAGAGTTTTTGTTATTAAAAAATGTGTATTTTGACCAAAAAGAAAAACACAAAAACTAAAATGTTCATGAAAAACACAACTTGATCGTTAATGAATAACCCCCTTAATATTTGGTGTGAAAAACAAAAATACACCAAACAACAAAGACCCTGAGATTCAGAAAAGCAAATTTTAGCTCCTTAATGGCTGCCCTACTGAGCATAGATTAGGGAATCATATTTTCAGATAGAAACACAGAACAGCAATGTTGGTCATTTAAAATTATATTAAATTGCTACTGTTCTCAATCCACGTTATGTGGCTTAATACAGAAACAAAGAAATGAATAGGAACGGAGAAAAGCCATTTAAAAAACTACAAGTCTGTGGGGACAGAAACTGCATTTAATTATAATCAGCATGGCTTTATGAAGGATAGTTTATGTCAGACAAATTTGAGGGACTGGTCTGATTGCCATCTTGGAGTCAGGAAGGAATTCTTTCCCCTTCATAGGCAAATTGGAGAGGCTTCAAACTGGATGTTTTGCCTTCCTTTGGATCAAGTAGCAGTTAAGCAGGCTATACAGTATATAGACTTGATAGACATGTGTCTTTTTTCAACCTATTTTTCAACATTAACGGGGGGCAAATCAATCCTATTGGAAGAAAAATAATACTACTTATTGTTCAAATTATTTTTAAAGTAAATTTAAGATATGGAGATCCCAATTATGGAGAGATCCCCTATCCGGAATAATGGAGTCTATGGCTCTTTTATGGCTCCTTGCTCAGTGTGCTAAAGTTTAGGGTTGCAGGAAATTTTTACATTCTTGGGGCAATCATCCTTCAGGCAATGCATCTACTGAGGATCACATATTCATCTACACATTATCCTGGTGCAAGATTCCAAGTCTGGACCAAAATGATGTTGCCTCTGCGTGCGTAGCCCAGGATTGTATGAAAACAAGATATTGACATTAAAATACTAGCACCTCCAAATCATACTACTAGTATTACTGTAAAAATGCTGGCTGAACATTCTGTTTTAGAAATTTGCTGTATTATTATTTAATCTGTAAAGCAGTTTACAAAACCCAAAGTGCAGATTTAAATAAACACCTGAAAGCATTATAGTGGTAACTGTATAATATCCATTATCCATATTTTAGTGATATTCCTAATGGTAAAAATGAATGGCAAAAAAAATACATATTAATAGCAAACTAATCCAGCGACCATGTCTTAAAATGCTTGCAAATTTGTGGTTGGCAATAGAATGGAAAATACAGAGAAAACAAATGTAAAGAAGCATACAGCAACTTCACAGAGCAGATGGAGTATTCACAGTTAGACATACTTTGAATTACAATTGATGGAAAAGTGTTGTAAAGCTCTCTAGAACATAAAAAAAATCATAACATTTAATGCAGGAGACTAACAAGCTAAATTTTAAAATCCTGGATCAAAGACAGATGCACTCGTTATGGCAGAGGTGGGATCAACATTATATTTTCATTTTAGCAAAAAATTAGGTTGCTTAGGGTGCTTAGAAGGCCCATGAAATTAATGTTATTTTAAATCTAAAGAGATCAATCAAGAAAATTAACTTCTATCATAGAAAAAAAATATTTTTTTGCCATTTCTGTTTTATGGGCCATTACTTTAACGGTGTTTTGTGATGTATTGTTTTGCTATGGTGTTATGGAAGAGGCAGTAAGTTTACAGGCAATAGGATGAGGGGAATATGGAGCCAAGATCATTTTTAAACTTAGTTGGAAAGGACCAGACAGTTCTACAGATCAGTGGCCATGAATAATGTCTTTTATGCCTTTTAAACATGACTCCTAGTTATTTATCAAGCTCCAAATTTATCTCTGTTCTTCTGTTAGAAACTCTAAGCTAATCCACATGGGTTTTTTAAGCTTATTTATTATAACATTTTCCCGAAAATGTTCTTTGTGGGAAAACTCAGATTTCAATTATTTTTTCCGGATTTCTTTTCGAAAAGCCACAAATGTTTTGGATTTTCCCCCCGTAAGCTCCAGTAATATCATGGAACTGGACTTCTCCTATTGACTTATATGCAACCCCGGATTTTAATATTTGGAGTTTTTCATCCTCAGGGTTTAATAAATTCCTCTTTTAAAAAAAAAAAATTCAGATATGGAATTCGGAGCTAAACAAAGTAACCCTCCTAATATTGTTTTCATGTTTTTTTTTAGTCTAATTACTTGTTCAAACATGTAAATAATATTCCCCTGAAAACCGGTCTAATGCACTGTAAAACAACTCTCTGTAATTGACACTGCCTCATGCTAACACACTCACTACTGGCTGCCCTTTATATTCCCATAAATGTGGCAATTTTTATGGTCCAAATTGTTTACATGCAAAAAAAATTTTTTAAATAACAATCAAATTAAAGTACTGAAGCGCTGAACAGCTTTTTGAATATAACACATATTTTGCAGTATTTATACAATATATAACTATATATTTAAATAATATATTTATCCATGTGCATCTAATATTTCCTTCAGTGTCTCTTACTCCCCTACCTCTTTCTGTTGGGGGTTCTCAAGGCTCTGTCCTGGGCCTCTTATTACTCTGTCTCTATAATTCCTCCCTCAGCAAACTAATCAACTCACATGGTTTCCAATATAACCTCTATGCTGACGATACTCAGATCTTTCTCTCCTGTTCTCAATGCAGAGCTCTTAACTCGGATCTGTTACTGCCTGTCAGCTATCTCTACTTGGATGTCACAACACCACCTTAAATGAAACCTCTATAAAATGGGAATGGTTTTCTTTCCCTCAACTAACACTCATAGCACCCCAGAGGTATCTATCATAGTTAACCACTATAATGAAATATTATATAGTGTCTTGGGGTGATTCTAAATTCTGCACTTTCCTTCACTCCTCATATCTAGGTGGAGGAGAGCACCCATGCTGGCTGCTGCTCTCCTAAGCTCCAACCTTGTCTCAGAATCTGGCACATTTTTGCATAGACAGAACCCATAATTCAATGGATTCCTATTCATGACACCTCTGGCAACAACTGGGACCGATCAGAATACACGGATCATTTCGGATTGCCAAGATATCAAAAGGATTGATTTGGACCGATATTTTCTTTGAAGTCTCCCATTACTGCAACATCCCAGCTTGCTGGAAACTGACTCCAGACAGTGAAACCCTCAACATTCAGCTGCCACCCAATCCTGTAAGTAGCCATTGGATTAATGCTCAATAGATCTAGCCTTCGTCACCTGTGCCGTCTATCAATTTCTCTCTAATGCATCCTATTATAATTTTACATCAGGAAACATTGAACTGTTTTAAAAAAGCTAGGCTGAATCTCCCTGACTTCTAGAAGCACACAGTTTTTGCAAACCTCCCTTTGATCTCAGCAGGATGCCTATGTAGTCAGCTATCCAAATGATAACAACACTTAAGTACAACAACAACAACAACAAACAACATTTTTAAAGCGCTTTTCTCCCGTAGGACCCAAAGCGCATAAGCTTGTCTCATCTCTGTACATATCTATGTGTGCAGAGGAAAAGTTATGTGGCCATAAATGCCAGGCTAAACAGGTGGCCCTTCTCAGCATGAACACCTCTGTCTCTAAGGAGCTATTACGAATAAAACCTGCTGTGTTCCAACTGCTAAAATCACTAGGGGCTCTGAGAAAGTC
>CM044437.1:108389426-108402204 GCA_024363595.1 Xenopus borealis
AAAAGCGCTTTACAAATGTTGTTTGTTGTTGTTGTTTGTTGTATTTATCTTTCACCTAAGGAACATATCCAAAATATAATCATTTATCACCCAACAAGGTGCTACAATTCTTTTTCACTCTCTTAAAATATCAAGTCTAGACTATTGTAATTCTCTATTAATTGGCCTCATCTCAGCAACCGCTCCTCCTCTGCCTTGCCACTCTGCCAATTCCTGCACTTTCTTCCGCTGCCTTTCAGAATTAAGTGCAAATCAATGATACAGACATTCAAATCAGTTCATAACTCTGCCCCATGCTTCATCTCTGAACTCATCTCTAGATACTGACCCAACCACTTAAAATGTTCTTCTACTGACCTGCTCCTAAACTCTTCTCTCATTACCTCCTCTCATGCTTGCATTCAAGACTTTGCAAGGGCTGTGCCCCTCGTCTGGAATTCCCTCACACTGTCTGTCTGACTCTTTCCCATCCTTTCTGCTTTCAAAATATTGCTTAAAACACACTTATCTAGAGAGGTGTACCCTAATTCATCTTAGCTACCTACCTCAATAATATATGCTACACTTCTTACCTTGCTCATTTCTGGTCTGGATTACTGCAACCATGCATGTGCCAAAAAACGCCTGTCACTACAGGAAGAAGACCAAAGGAGATAAGATGGCTGCTGTGAACTCCGCTGTACAGGACCTGCAAGGAGGGGTAAGTAGAAAGTTAGGGACATTTGCCCAGGGTACCAGGTAGGCCAGAGGAAAGGAGGAAGGGGTCCTATTTAGGATAGGGGGATAGAAATGATGGAGTTTGGTTCTCCTTTAACACACCAAGCCTTTCCAAAGTCATTAATACTCATCCTTTCTGATCTCTCCACTGAAAGAAATAGCTATTACCCTCCTCAATATATCACTATTTGTGACACTGTTCTCTTGATGTTTCCTTTTTTTTTGTTTATACTTTTTTGACACTTGATTTTTCCATCTCTCCTTTATTCCATCTCTATTTTGGCATTCCTCAGAGCTCAATGTAGGTCCCCTGCTCTTTTCCCTCTACCCAGGGCCGGAACGAGGGGTAGGCAGAAGAGGCAGCTCCCTAGGGCACAACAATTGGGGGCACTGGGCAGCTTCCTCTCCTACCAGACTCACCTGCTCACCAGACTCAACTTGTGCGTATGCGAGCAGCATCACCACACATGCATGTAAGCAAGGTGGGGGCGTGATAGCCGGCTGAGTTGCATAGGGTCCTGGCCCACCTCTGCCTCTAAAGTAGAAACCTTTTGACGGCACCATCAGACTCTTTATATTCCTCTACCCCACATCGCTAAACAAATTGTTTCCATCATTTGTATTACAATACCATCTTTATGCTGATGACACCAAGATCTGCTTGTCTTTCAGATCTCTCTTACATTCTATGCATCTATGGGATTTTTAGAAGTGTATTTCTCAGTGGGGGAAGTACAGTAGCCTTAGAAAGTTTTCTTTTAGTCTTAAAAAACCTGGACTTATTTATTAAGTTATTAAGGAATAACTTGGTTATTTATTAAGGATCGAGTTGTGTTTTCCATGAAAATTAGATTTTTCAAGTTTTTTTCTTACAACATTTTTGGGTTAAAAATGCTCACAATTTTTGAGTTTTATTATACCCTGACCCTGAAAATAGCTTGAATAAATTATATATGAGAATAGTATAAAGCAGGATGAAGTAAAAGTTAGGTTGTTATTTTTCTGTATATGCTATCTATCTAGTGTTTTGAATAACCAAATAGCATAAATTACAAATGTTCAGGTACTAGAGTATCAGGTGACCATACCATTTAACATTTAATATATTACCTTACATTTTATAGCAAAAAGCAAATATATATTGCAGCAACAAAGACCATTTTGAACCTTGAAATCATGACTTCAGTGGGTAGACTGGGACAGGAGGTTTTCAGATAAAAACACATAACAGAAATGGCTGCCATTTAAAATACTAAATTATTACTGCCCTCAAAAATTAACTGTAAAAGTGTTAAATCCATCCTGTGTGGTCAAGTTAAAAGAAACTTGAGGGAGTTAAAAGAAAATTAAAAAAAGTTTTGCAGATCAGCAGTCAGGAATGCAAAAATAGAAAATGATGAATTGTTTTTTTTTGTATTTTAGTGATAAAAATAGAAAGGTGTAAATTAAATTAAAACACTGAGATATGTTGGCTACAAGGAATAAAGCAATTCAGAGTTTTCCATATGTATACAAGGTTTGAGAGGCCCCAGCTCTTGCTGGCCGAGATCCAGACCCATACTCTGCGATTTTGAGACTTCTTCCTGCCTCAACCTCCATTTGCTGGTGGGTCGCAGCTAAAACATTATGCGCATGGACAAACACACTGCACAGCACGCCGGCACGCCATTGCAGAAGGGGGGACCTGGGACAGCCCTGTATTTATATAATAACGCATTCAAAGTTTCAGGACTAGCTCTGTACTGTAGGTAAACAGTGCTCAACTGTACTGACATTTTAAAGAATAAGTAATGTGAACATTGGTTGGGGCCTGATTAAATATGTTCTTCTCTACTTCGTGCAGGGTTTATAATGGCATACACCAGGATTTTCTGTTTGCTCCAGTTTTGTACCATTTGTTCATTAATGGCATTTTAAGCAATGCATTTTTGTATGCTGATTACACTAGAGAAGAGACACCAAGGGGGTTATTTAATAAACTTTCAATTTATCTGGTCTGGCTTTTTGGGGCAAAAACTCATTTTGTTCATGGAAAAAAAAACTCTAATTTTTTGGAGATTTATTTTACAAAATGCTGCAAAAGGCCGGAATCCGGAAATCTGCTATCTCAGACCTGATCCAATGGGCATGGGAGTTTGGTCATGGTGTTTTTAAATAAAATAATTACATAATTTCAGAGTTTAATAAATAACCCTATAAAGGGGTGGTATGATAACTATATTATGTACAGGACTCCAGGGGTGGGTTCTGGACGACATGTATATTTCCCCTTTATTCAGGTACAGTACCTGGATGGTGCACAGCAGGGCTAATTACTGCAGCAGTGCAGGAATTAAGAGAGCCCTTAGAGTTCAGGAAGGGAGTTGGTAGACACACGTGAGGTCTGCACAAGGAAAAGTGTGTTAGAAACTGCTCTCCTTACTGTGGATCAAAACCCTTTGCAAGGCTAGGTGAGCCTGAACCCTGAAAAGGAAATTTGAACTGTTTGTCACTTTTGCTGAGCATGATAGCTGACGTTACTATATGCTGAAAACTGTTAAGTTGCCTGTTGAAGATACAGTTTGTTTAAGTTGTCATTTTTCCTGCATAAAATACAGCATGTTTAAATTCTAATAAGAAATAACAGGACATTTATTCTACTATTGTGTTGTGGTCATAGTGCATGGGCGATCCCATTCCCCCTGAACTGTACAACATATATAAATATACTAGATGCTGATACAATGAACTCTATGGTGCTTAATTCACTTCTAGACTGGATGCAAGGGCGTCTTAACATGTGGATCAACTAGCAATTATATTTAACCATGACAAGATGGTTTGAGTGACTTTTTTCAACTCCATCCACTACAGTATGTTACAATTATTTTGAAGAAATTAGGAGTTTCCAAAAGGACCACATACAATTTTAATCCTGTTGTTTTGGGAGTAAAAACTGCTGTGTTTCTTAATGGAACATCCTATTTACGTCACCAAAAGTGCTATACCATGCTCAGTTGACTTCCAGTCATGTCATTTTTAATATGAATATAAAATGTGCAATGTGAGATAGAGACAGGTTCAAATAATGCGGGTCACAAATAAATACTGTATTTGTAACTAGAAATACTGTATAACACTTATAAGTGGGTTATTGACTACTCATGATTTTGAGTAGTTTTTTTGTATGTATTTATTGTATTACAATGCACCCTGCAAATAATAATTTCTACTATTTTAAATGTTATTTTCAAATTGATGATTTTTATAAAGGTTAGGAGTGATGAACACTATTAACTGATGCGTTTTGACAATATCCCTTGGATGTCCCATATTTACTAGACCAGGCAAGGTTTCTGCCTTACTTATGTGCAATAGGTACAAATAAAAGAAAACTACATAGATTTAAAATAATGAATTAAATAGTGCAGTGATGCTAACATTATATAAATTAAATTTAATTATCTAATATGAGAAGCTGAAGCTGTAATAATTAGCCAATGGTATACAGAACAGCAGACTGAATGTGTCAGTGAAGCAAACTAAACACATCTTTCTTTCTATTATACCAATGTTGCCCTGGCACATGCAGAATGTAATAAGCAAATTTAATTATCTAAATGACCACTTTAAAATGAGAAGCTGAAATAGACCATAGTAGTTAAGCAATTGTATAAAAGAACAGCAGAGTACAAACATACTGAATATATCAGCGAAGCAAACTAAACACATTTTTCTCTCCATTACACCAATGTTGTCCTGGCACAGACATACTGGAATTAACAGCTGCCTGCATAAATGCAACACTGTGCAGAACTGGAGAAAGATATATGCATATAAATTTTATTACTATACATCCCAGTTCTTCTCTGAACAATGGTAAGCACAAAACAAACACATAATCGCCCCAGCAAGATAAGGTGCATTAAAAGGGATCAATAGCACCTCAAAAATTAGAAGGGGTTTGGGGCGGAGCTAACCAGCGCACAAGATGGACATGCAGTTAGTGATGGGCGAATTTATTCGCCAGGGCCGAATTCGCGGCGAGTCGCGCGTCATTTTTTGACGCGACGCACCGAAAATGACGCGACACGCGCCGAAAATGACGCGACGCGCGTCGGAAATTACGCGACGCGCGTCGGAAATTACGCGACGCGCGTCGGAAACGACGCGACGAGCCAAAAATGACGCGGCACGCGTCAAAAGCGTCCCGCGACTCATTTTCCGAATTTTTCGCCGATTCGCGAATTTCTCTAGAAATTCGCTAATCTTTAGGCGAAGCGAAACGTGGGAGATTCGCCCATCACTACACGCAGTAAACACGCTCTGATGAACCGAGACTAATTCTAGACATGTCGGTGCCAGACACAGCTCCTGTTATGGCCCAACAGCTGTGGGAACTACTGCTGGAGCTCCGCACCACACTCCAGGGAGATTTCAGACAGCTGGCCTCTGACCTCCGCTGGGAGCTGCAGGAAGTAGGTGATGAGAAGTTAGAGGAATTTACAGATGCACATAATGAACTTACCGATGCATGCTCCAAGGTGCAAACGGAACTTAACACTCTGAGAGATAAGTTGAGCGACCTGGAGGATGGAGCCCGCACTAACAACATCAGAGTCCGCGGCATCCCAAGTCAGTCCCGCCAACACGGTTAGAGGCCTACCTTATGGAACTACTACAAGCCACGATGCCAAAGGCCCAGGTATTGGAACTCATCCACAGATTACCCAAGCCGAAGACGGCACCTGACAAAGCCCCTAGAGACGTTATCCCACGGCTCCTGTTTTTCAAAGCCAGGAACCATTGCTAAGTTTGGCATGTAAAAAGGATGGTTGGCCACCTAAATGTCAACACCTAGAAATATACACAGACCTTTCTAGAGCCACCATCCTGAAGCGCAAAGCATACCTGAAGGTCACAGTGGCGCTCTGTCAACACAACGTCCAATACCACTTGGTTGTACTAAAAAATGGTAATCCTGTTACCCTCCCTATGCCAGAGGAGGCCAAGAAGGTGCTGGGCAGATGGAACATCAAGCTGGAACAACCAGAAAGTTGACACCAGCCACATACCTTCCAGCCTTCAACACCCAACAAAGTGCCCAAGACATGGCACTCAGTGGGCCATGATGACCTGTCTCACCATCATCTCCTCATTCTTGTTACCCTGCATCCCTGAATTTAACTGCATGGCAATCAGGTTAATTTTTTTGCTTTCTCTTTTTCTTCTGCAGTACAGAGGGAGAGAGACAACTTCATTGTGGCGATTCCTCTGTAAATTATGATTGGATTCACCCTAAATTTGTTACACCCCCCTGAGACTCCTACAATTTCTAACCAGTAGTCAAATTCTGTGGTCCCTCATTAGTAAACCACAACCCAGCAAGTTATTTATTCTGGTTCACAGTTCTGTTTATTGTATTACATGTCTATTGTTGATCAGCCATCATGCCAACTTTATGTCTGTCATAAGGGGGAAACTGATCTCCCTAGCTAAAAGGGCCAACACGTCAATGGCTAATCAGAGCCATAAATTAGATCTTAAGCTCTCTGAACTAGAAAAAGCAAATTTGCTTAAACCTACCCCTCAAACGCAACGAGACATAGAAGAAACTAGGACCAAACTTTACAAAATTTTCTACACCAAAACACAATATAGACTTAGGGGGGAATGTAATTAAAGTCACAAAGAGAAAACCATTGTGCACCAATAAGAGTTAAAATCCACATCTTGCAATGTGATATTGTTCCTTAAAAGTTTATTACATTGTGAATCGTTATTGGGCATTGCGGATTATAATTGCGCACTCAAAAAGGTGAAAGTAGACGGCACTTCTGGACTTGTTTATTCAGACAGATAGCTGTACACCTAATGCATTTCGGGATGTAACCCCTTAATCATATGTAGGTCTATGATTAAGGGATTACATCCCGAAACACGTTAGGTGTACAGCTATCTGTCTGAATAAACAAGTCCAGAAGTGCCATCTACTTTCACCTTTTTTGAGTGTGCAGTGGGGACACTGGAGACTGAGCACCTGGCGGTAGGGAGCAGTGGAGGTGAGCTTGAGTGTTCTCTAATTTTTGTGTAGTGCTTGAAGGTGTCGTAATCTTTTGGAGCAAACATTAATACTTTTTTCAGTTAGAAGTTTTATTACATTGACAGCGCATTAGTGCAAAGTATAAAATTTGCAAACAGCCTTCCACTGGTGGAAGTGGTCGCTAAACAGTTTCAGGGTTTGCAAAAGGTATATTGCATTCACGCAAAGCAAAATTTGTTCACGCAAAGGCTTAACTTTTCGGATTGCGAATAGTTTTTGCATTGCCGACGTATATTACTTTCCCCTATTAATCTTCAAAAACAATTTTACTTTACAATGGGAAATAAAGCCAATAAACTCTTAATGTCACAACTTAAACAAAAGCAAGCTAAGTCCAGAATAGCTTACCTCACCACCTCCACAACCAAGGTGACAGACCCCAGTCACATTGCAGACTACTTTACTAACTATTACACCAAACTCTATAACATAAATAAGGTTCCTACAGAATTCCAACCCACAGAGGCCATAATACACCAATATTTCCAAGAGATATGTCTCCCTCATCCCACTTCCCAACAGCCAGCAAACTTGGACAAAGATATCACACAGGAAGAGGTGGCTCACACAATAACAAATCTCAAACACAACAAATCTCCAAGGGAAGATGGCTTTACTAACCTATATGATCAGCAGTTTAAGCACATATTGACCCCACACCTAACCCTGCTTTATAATGATATTAAGGATACAGGAGTGATTAAACAATAATTTTTAGTTGCTCAGATTGTCACAATTCCAAAACCAGACAAGCCCCCTGGCCTGTGCCAAAACTACAGTGCGATTGCAGTATTGAACACGGACCTGAAAATCTACTCTCAAATTTTAGCCAATAGACTGAATGAACTCCTTCCAGGTAGGATTCATTCTAGGTAGGCAGGGGCCCGAAGGCATCCAGAGGTTACACAGTTTACTACACATAATTAAGCAAACTAGACAGCCCACAGTACTATTGTCTTTGAACGTAGAGAAGGCATTCAACAGGGTTAATTGGCTCTACAAACACACCAACAATTTGGCCTTTGCCCAGCTTTTATAAAGCAATCCAGCCTCTATATTCCTCTCCAGCTGCCAGGGTGAGTGTTTCTCCCATCACTAACAGGACCCGCCAGGGCTGCCCAAGCTCCCCCCTTTGCCCTGCTGGTGGAACCGTAGGCCCAGAGGATCAATGAAGATATAGATATTGGAGGTCTAGCAACAAGAGCAGGGGTACAGAAAATAGGGCTATTCGAGATGACATCTTGCTCACTTTAACTAACCTTACCATATCCATTCCAAATCTCCTGTAGAGACTCATAGAATTCCAAAAAATCTCTTGGTATATGATAAATACCTCTAAAACTCAAGCACTACCCACTACTCACTCTGCATTTCAGTTTGATTGGAGGGACAAGTTTCTAAACTATCTGGGGGTCAAATTACCCGAAGATCCGGAGAACATTTTCAAACTGAATTATCAACTCCTGCTTCATAAAATTACCCAGGACTGTGACAGATGTAGAAGGGAATATATATTTTGACTTGCCGAATTGTGGCTATTAAAATTAACTTTCTGCCTCAAATACTGTATTTGTTCAGAACTCTCCAGATCTCACTGCTGCCCTTCTATTGTAAGACTTTACAGAGGACATCTCTGGGGCAAAAAAATTGGATAGACCTAGAAGCTGGGTATGCCGGGTCACTTAAACAGGAAGCTCCCTTGAGATACGTGCGTTCAAGCCACCATCTTAGCTCCGCCCCCCCAAATTTCCATAATTAGGAAAGATTTGCAGCTTGGTGCTTTGGGGTAGAAAGACATGCATACCGAATTTAGATTCAGGGGAATGTTTACTTTCTGAAAATATATGTTTTATTCGGGTGAACAAACTTTTTTCTACCTTTGCCCACCCCAAAATGATGTAAATGTATTGATTTTGTCTTCCTTCTAAGGCCCCTAACTAATGGTGTGTTCGACATAAGATGCTGCAAGGTGGAAGCTTTGATGTGATTTTTGGAAATGTCCCCAATATTGCCAAATCTAGGAAAGCTTTGCAGCTTTGTGTGCTTTGGGGTATAAAGACATGCAAACCCAATTTAGATTTGGGATTATGTGTACTTTCCAAAAATATATGGTTTTCTGGGGTGAACATACTTTTTCCTACCTTTGCCCACCCAAAAATGATTTAAATGTATTGATTTTACACTACCTGAAATGACAGACCAAATGGGGGGTCTTACTTTTGAGGCCCCTATATGCCACGTGCTTAGGTACACCTATACCTATTGGACATCAAACTGGTCAGCAGACCCCAGGCTTTCATATTAGGGGTCATGTAAATGTGTTGATTTTGCAGCATCTGAAATACAGAACTGATAGCTCAAATGGGGTGTTTACATTTTGTGGCCCCTATATGCAATATACTTAGGTAAACCTATACATATTAGGCATCAAACTTTTCAGTGGACTCCTGGCAATCATGTTTTACATTGGTTTCTAATGATGTGTGGGAGATGCAATGCTGTAGATTGGAAGCATTGTGGTCATTTTAAAAAAAATTCCCAAATTTCTATAACAAATGATAACTTTAGGAAAGAATTGCAACTTGGTAGTTTGGAGTACATAGATGTATACTGTATGCCCATTTTTTATTCTCTAGAATCTGTTTCTAATAATTGGTAGTTTTTTTAGGGTAAACCTACTGTTCGTGGAATGTTTGGCCTTGAAGTCATAAGCCGTTTTGTGGAGCAGTGATTGTAGATTTTGATGTGTACAAGTGAGAAATCTCCATAAAACTATATATATTTGGTATTGCTGCATTCAGGAGACATAGACCTGTGCAAATTGGCTGTGTTTGTACCCATACATAAAATAAATAATGTTGCTGATATATGGGATTGTAGTATGTGATTTGTTTTCATTTTATTAGGCACTTTAAAGCCTATATGTATTTACAGAATTGGAATTACGCCAACATTATAGCATATTATCAAAGTTCAGGTTGTCCTGAAAAAAAAAAAACATATATTGTTTTCCTGGGTAAATTAAAATAGCCCCCCCACCCCAGGAAAGGCCCTTAAAATGAAAGAGTACAAAATGTTCAAAAATGGTCTGGCAATAAAAGTACCAAATCAGCTCGACTGGCAGTGAAAGGGTTAAAGCAAAGAAGTGGAATATTCTTGAATGGCCAAGTCAATCACCTGATCTGAACCCAATTGAGCATACATTTCACTTGTTGAAGACTAAGCTTCGGACAGAAAGGCCCACAAACAAAAAGCAACTGAAAGCCTGGCAGAGCATTTAAAAGGAGGAACACAGAATCTGGTGATGTCCATGAGTTCAAGAATTCAGGCTGTTATTGCCAGCAACGTATTTTATTTTCAGTTTATTAATTTGTCCAGTTTCTTAATGTTTAAAGGGTTGAATTGAAAATTCAAATTCAAATTTTCGAATTTCCTTTGGGTCCAAACTCTCAAATTTTAATTGTGAATTATATAAAATAAATTTGAGTTTAAATTTGAATTTCGAGATTTATCATACTCATACTTATGGCACTTTAAGAACTCAAATTTGAATTTGATTCAAGTTTATGGGAGTTTTTTTAAAAAAAAACTCACATGAATTCAAAATTCAACCTTTGATAAATATGCCTCCCCATGAATATATATATGTATGTATAATATATATATCTTTATTTATATACTGTATATATCTATATATAGATATATATATATAGATATATATATATATAGATATACATATATATCTATATATATATAGATGGATATATATATATATATATATAGATAGATATATACATATATATGAAGAAGGCCCCAGTTAAGGAGCAGAAACGTTGAGAATAAAACTTCACCTTTATTTTTCAAAAAGAAGTCCTTGGAGTGCGGCTTGTTTGTTCACTACATACTAATGTGTTGACCAGCACCCAGGCAGCTGTGGATTGTTAAGTGTGCACTAGCTAAGCAGATATTTATATATATATATATATATATATATATATATATATATATATATATATATATATATATATATATATATATATATATATATATATCCTGGGACACTTGTCCCCCCTGTCCCCCCCTGATGGGGGGGACAGGGGGGACAAGTTTGCAACACTTCTTATAACATATGGCAATCAATCAGCATCTATCAATTACTGGTCAATCTTATTGGTTAATATGGGTTACAGCAACTGGGCCAATAACAGTATGTTCCTTTTATTACATATGGGGGTTAGTTTGCAAATTATTATCAAATTATGGTGTCACTTTCATTTGCCTCAACCTTGTAAACCTAGCTTTTCAGAAGGAAACCACATATACTGTAACCTTTTATATGTCCTATTTCTGAATTAGTGATGGGCAAATTTATTCGCCTGGTGCGAATTCGAGGCAAATTCCCGTGATTAAATTCACAAAAATTCACCGGCGTCGAATAAACAGATGTGAGTGTTCAAAACGAGACCCTGGTGGCGTTTTGCAAATTTATTCGCAGAACGATTTGGTGAAGCAAAATGCCTGAGATTCGCCCATCACTTTGTACTAATTTTACAAAAGACAAACAATGTCAACATACAAAAAGCATACCCTAATAACATAGCATTTATTATTCTTTTACAGTTCTGGAATATAATAGCTTTTTAATGTATTAAATTAAGCACTAAATGTTTCAGTAACCCTGTCAGGGAAAGTTTACAAAATAAATCATAAAGAATAAAGTATTATATTGAGTCAGACATAAAAATTTATATTTTAAACAAAAAATTATAGATAATCTGAATATATGTCATGCAGAAAGCTCTGAAATATGACTTTTCCCATTTCCCAAAATGTCCTATTAAACATACAGTTCTTCATTTTTAACCAACTACATTTTCCTCTGTGCTAATAAAACAGATTAAGAGGCTGTTGTGCTCATTATGAGAGTAAGAGAGTTTTGTAAAGCTGACCATAGATGAAACGATCCTCTATTCATACGATTTTCGGACCGCATGTGGAGTCCCAACATTTTTCGTCCGGTAGAAATCGGTCGTTTGGTCGATCGGACAGGTTAGCTAATCTGTGCTTTTTACTACTTTATTCGATCTAAAGGTTAGTGGCAGGTCGGGAGATGGGGAAGTCTGATCGTTCAAGGATTCGAACAATCGGATTTTTGTGTCTATGGCCAGCTTAAGGGAGCAGGGAGCTTTGGCTGTGACATCTGTGAATCTGGCCTGCCTTTTGCCTCTGCAATTTCAGACTTTCTTGTTGCTGATATCGTGTGCTAGACTTTGCCTTACACTAAAAATTAGAGGCACATTTATCAAAGGTCGAATTTCGACTTCATGTGAGTTTTTAAAAACTCCTATGAACTCAAAGTTAGACCAATCGAAATTTAAAAAATTTAATTTTCAAAACACAGGTGAATAGGATTGACCAAAAAGGCTGCAAACAACTCCAAATTGATCGCAGGATGCCTTCCATTGACTAAAATATCAATTAGGCAGGTTTTATCTGGCGAATAGTTGAATTTGAGTTCTTACAGGCCCAGTGTATGATAAATCTTAAAAATCTAATTTTTAAAAAAAACTTTAATTGAATTTTAACAATTCTCTAGTCAAATTTGGCAGTTTTGGCCATAAAAAACTTAAAAATTCAAATTTGAATTTTCAAATATGTGGTGTTTATGCAGGGTGCCTTTAGGTGTCACTGTGCCCAGGAGTATACTGTGCATATACTGTACTTTCTATACTGTTTAAAAGGATTAGAGTTCAAGATACTGTTGATGTGTAGTGATGGGCGAATTTATTCGCCAGGGGCGAATTCGCTGCGAATTCCCGTGATTTGCCGCTGGCGAATAAATTTGCTTAGCGAAAATTCGCAAAAAAAACGAGTCACGCGTCGTTTTTGACGCGACGCGGCGAAAATGACGCGCCGAAGTTGACGCGACGCGCGTCAAAAGCGTCCCGCGACTCGTTTCGCGAATTATTCGCCAATTCG
>CM044437.1:108424369-108446360 GCA_024363595.1 Xenopus borealis
AACTGAGACTCCCCTAGCCAGGTACAAGCATCAAGGAAACAGAAAGTGTGTATATATTGTAAGAGATGTGCTGAAAAAGATCATTTTTACATTTGTTTTTCACCATTGTTGACCTGGTAAACAGTTAACTACAGGGAAAATGTTTAGTGTTGCAACAAAGTACCAGCTCAGGAAAAGCCAGATAAATTGGTCCCTGGAATGAATGGAGGAGAGCAGGGTGAGCCCTCCATTTAGGGTTTTTCAGCTGCTCAGCTATAGGGAGCTGCTTGATTAGGCTACAGGTGAGCAAAATAAAGAGGTATGGGATTACACCTTAGGGTGCCTTGATCCTTCCTTATGTTGGAGGAGGGTGTGGGCCCCTGGAGACCTCCTTGTGCTGGAGGAGGATGAGAGGCCTGTGGACACCTCCTTATGCTGGAGGAAAGCTTGCAAATGAGTATACTTGGTGGAGAGAGTTAGAGAGGTTTAGAGAGAAGCAGAAGCTGCTCTGTATGGTGAGAACCAGAGAGAAGGGAAAAGGTGAATGCGTGATAGTGAAACACAGATGATTTGTATGCCTATGAGTATACGTATGCGTAGGCGAAAGCCTTGTGAAAATAAACCAGGGTTTGCTGAAGACGTGGTGTCCCTGTCTTTTTGCTCCCAATCCTCTGCTGACCTGCATACCATTGCCAAATTACCCCAAAAGGATGTATACAGGCAGCCAGTTTATCACAATATGCAAATCTGAATGCAAATACAAATCTGTATAGTATATGAAAGGTGGAAATATGTTAGAAAGGTGACATGAGTTTCAAAATATCATGCATAAACTAGAGCTTCAATTACATTTTGTTGATGCAAAGATTAGCCCACTGCCTTCCTGGCTGACAGAAAAATAATGGTCATTATATACATCAATAACTGAGGTAGAAAAAGTAAATGAATCAAGTTACATTTGGAAAAGCCTTTTTATGTTGATAAAGAAAGGATTCTATCACCCTGTTCCATGTGCATTAAGTGAAAGTCTGAACTTGAGGGCAGAAGCATTTTTTACATTTCAACAATCAAAAATTTTACATTGATTCTTTTACTATACTGTAGAAGCAAATGTTGTGTTTCTCTGTTTGGAAATATTATAGTAGTATTGAACATTTTTCAATAGTGCTATTTCTATGAATAAATCTAATTTATATGTTAGAAGCTAACAAGCATCTGCTGGGAGTCAACCTCAGTTATTTAAAAATAAGGTCAAGAGCATCTAAGTTGATCTACAATATGGCAATGTGGAGGCTACAGGCTTTAAATAAATATTAAATCATAGATTATAGTGCTCAAATACTAAAGCTGCCTAAACAAGCAAGAAATTCACTTTATAACAAAACACAATAATACGAAACAGTTTTGACTTTAAACTGAATAGTATAACTTTATCCCAAGACAGAGACATGAAAAAGTTTTGGTGGAAAGGCCATCACTTGAATTAATAGCAATTATATTGATAGACATTTAGGGGCAGATTTACTAAGGGTTGAATTCGAGGGTTAAAACCCTCAAATTCGACCGTGTGAATAGGCAGGGAAGTAAAATCCTTTGAATTCGAATGTCGAATTTGAATATCGAATTCGAATATCGAATTCGAACGATTTTACCCCAATTCGATTGGTCAAACGATCGAATAGGAAATATTCGTTAATTCGATAAATTGTTTCCTTATTTCCTATTTGATCAAAAATAACTAAACCCAATTCGGTAGCTTTGATCGAACTTCGAATCCTTCATGTGAATTTAGTAAATCTGCCCCTAACGATCAAAATAAACCACCAATGACAATAAAGGTATATGATAAAATTTCCAAAATGTTTGGGACCTATGGAGAGAGATAGAGATCTTTCCATAATTTGGACCACAATACAGTACTTTCAGTCTTCTAAGAATCCTTTAAACATTACATAAACCCAATAGGATTGTTTGTTCTGCCACCAATATGGGACCATGCAGTTTAAGGTGGCCATACAATGAGACATCCACTCATTTATCGATGTCGCCAAACGAGCAGATCTCTCCCCGATATGCCCACCTTGAGGTCGGCGATATCGTGCTGATCCGATCGTTGGGCCCTAGGGCCCAACGATCAGATCATAAGGGAAGCCATATGGGCGGTCAGATGGCGGGACCGCATCAACGAACAGATGCGGCCGCGATCCGACAGGATTTTTAG
This sequence comes from Xenopus borealis, assembly GCA_024363595.1. Lineage (NCBI taxonomy): Eukaryota > Metazoa > Chordata > Amphibia > Anura > Pipidae > Xenopus > Xenopus borealis. The sequence goes on from CM044437.1 coordinate 108,426,570, forward strand.
TCCCGCCCAATCGACATCTGGCCGACTTTCGGCGAGAAATCGATTGGGAAAGCCCGTGGGAGGGCCGCATACACGGGCCAATACGCTGCCTACTTGGTCTGTCGGCAGCTTTTATCGGCCCGTGTATGGCCACCTTAAGTTAGGATCAAGTACTGTACAAGGTTAAACAGTTGTAATTTATTCCTGTCACACCTTCATAACAGGTAGACAGTGGCACAACTTTTTCTCCTCACCTCTCCCTAACAAAAACTTATGTCCTTTCCTCTATCATTTTCAGAATGGCCACAGTATTTCCTGTTCCTGTATACTTTATTCACTCTTCAATACCAACAACTTTCACAGTTCAACTTATGACTCACTGCCACCTAATGGCCAAATTAATTATATATTAACTATTACTTAACAATTCATATTTCACCCCCTTACAGCCTTCAATCATGTATTTAAAGCGCACAATGTGCAATTAAGATCCATGATGCAATAAAAGTCTAATAAAGAATATTACATTGTTACATACAAAGTTTTATTTTTATTAGTGTGCAAATTTGTTTTCTTTGTGAATTCTATTACATTTCTCCCTATGTCCTTAACGTCTGCCATGGCAGGGGAAAAGTACAGAGCTGCCTTTTGTCTGACAACATTAAACTTTTTCACCCAGTGTGAGGTGCAATGATCCAGATGTAAGTGCTAGGTAAATAAGGAGTAAGAGTTGTGGTTTTGAGCCCCTTAGTGCTCTAGCACTTGCGTCAATAGCATTTGTAAATGACCACTATTTCATCTAATGCTTTATTTACCACAAATAGCTCTTTCTGTATAGGAAAAAACAATACTTGTTTTATAATAAGCCTTACATATGAATGAAGGAGAATACAAACTGCCATAACATTGTTCATAACAAATCATAATTAATGCAACATAAATCGCTTGTAGTCATTAAGGTTTATAATGGTAACTATGTTTTCCACAAACATGTATTCGAAATATTTACTTTAATCTCTAAAGAAAAAAAAAATCATAAACATTCAACAAATGAATAATTTAACATACATATTTAAAAGGCTTGTAAAGAATAATTAAATCCAACCCAATATCCATTTATAAACTTTCAGAAAAAAGCATTTTCCATATTTAACATGATTCCCTTTTTATATGTGCCATAAATAATCTAAGTGGCTTTAATTATCATAAAGCATTCTAACATCAAAAGAGCAGAATTCTCATTGAGACCTGTGGGAGATCTTGTATCTAAATTAAAAAGTCATGTCTGCCTTTAAAAAGTTATAGTGCAGTGTGCGAGCAACTCTAGTTTGCTAAATTCAGTTACTAAATGAAGTTTCAGTGTAATAAACCTGGGCCAGTTTACTAGTTTATATAAGCAATAGAAATTACAGTTTATATTATATTGTAAAAAGAGTAAAACATTTAAAAGCATATTACATGTAAAATCCTAATGCTTGTAAGCTGAGAAAAATATTGATTCATCATCTGTCAGACATTATATATGTGTTGGGTTTTACAGTGTTACCTGTGTTTTTTTGTATTGTGTGTGATTGTATCTATTTACTTTTTCATGACTAGATTCAGAAAGGATACTTATTATGCTGACTGACTTTCATACAGCATTATTTCTTAAAGGGTTAATCATATTAATATTAACTTATAGTATAATGTCAACAGGATTCTAAGACAATTTGCAATTGTTTTCATTGTGTTTTTTGTTTGTAGTTTTTAAATTATTCACCTTTTTGGGTCAGGTGCACTCTGGTCTGGTGTGTCACTGAGCTGACACAGATAGATGATGTCTATAAAGAGAGTACCTGGTGGTCTAATGGGGCATCAGCGGCGCAGCCTTTTCCTTGCCCTCCGATACACACTCTGCATTAAAAGGCTGTCACGCTCGCTGCTTCTGGGTTTTACGTGCTTGCCACGTAATGTCATCATGTTGGCGGTGCGAAATTCAAATATTTAATTGAGCCTTGGTCAAATATTCATTGCCCAATGTAAAGGTATTTTCTGAAGTTCCTGGGTGCTTTCTATTGTGTGTAACTTATTCACTGACCCTGCCTGTTCCTGGTTTTTCTGCTATTCTGTTGCCTGTCCCGACCATTGCCCAGTTTTACTAGTTTCTTGAACTCCTGCCTGGTACTGCTATATTGATGTGTTTTGACCCAGCCTATGACCTCTACTATTATATTGTTTGCTGAATCTGTACTGTACTGTTTGGTTTGACCCAGCCTGTGACCCCAATTACACTTCTTGTTCTCCGTTCCCGTACAACGAGCAGTTCCCTTGCCTGCCCAGAACTCTCCCCCTGGTCCTCTGACACTAAGACCTGGTGGCACCTGAGTAGCGGAGGGCTCCTCCTGAAGGGAAGGGTTGCTGTTAAAGGCAGAAGACTGAGCCATGACTGGAACCTTGGGGTTTGTTCTGGGTTTGGAATGCCAATTGAAACAATGTCAGCAACATCAGGCTGAGGACCAGCACAGGCCCACTAGGTACAAGAGATTCCAGATGTGACACTGTATGCTGTACCAGTTAGGGAGATATTCATCATTAAAAGTCAATGATAACAATAGGTCATTGCCAGTTCATACTCTCATGAAACAAGAGGTCACTTGGGAGCCCCTGATGCTGTTAAGGGCTTGAAGTGAGAACTAAGGAGGATGCTGATTAGGACAGGTGCTTGACAAATAGGAAAACAATTAATGACAGGTAGGTACAGGGCAGAAGGGAGGGGTAAGTGGAAGACAAGACATGGCACTCGCTGTATTGCTACTCTTGCAGGGTAATGCAGAAAGTCAGAGTGAAGGTACTATCAAATACCAGGTAACAGGCAGGTCAGGAAAAATCCAATGTGTGGCAAAGCAGAGTTCCAGAAGGGTCAGATCAACAAGGATCAATAACAGGATCGCATCAGGAATAAGGTTATCAACTACCATGGTGACCAGTAGTGGAGCAATGAAAAACCATTCCATGGTGTCAGTGTCCTTTAAAGGTTGTTCGTTGGTACTCATATGTTACTTGGCACAGCATCAAGCAATTAGAGCCAGAGTGTCCATAAAAATATCAGTAGTCCTTTAAAGGACAATCCAATTTTCCACATTTGTTTCCAGTTTGCATTTAGATATGTATCACATTGTATATCTGCATATTTATAGGAACACAGTCTGTCTATCATTCATAAAAATATTTTTTACAGGTATTCTTTGATACAAAAGGGCCCATTTATGATGCACAACCATAGTTGTGGTGCTATAAAGACACAGTTATTGAACATATCTTTACAAGGTACAGTGCTTCCATCTAAAGTGGCTTCTTGCCCTTTCATGTTTTTATTCAAAATGGCAACATACTTTGCTAGTCTGCATGGATGAATAGCATGTAGTAGTCCTATTGCCAAATGGGTGCCCTGGAGCTACGACCATCTTGTCAATAGAAACAGTGTACTTGTTGCGTCTATTAAAACCATTTTGACACCAAAGACTAGATTATGGAGAAAAATGTTGCACACTACACTTGAGGTCATAAATGGGCCCTAAATATTTATTCTACACAGTAACGTAACTTTGGCTGCTTCAGGCCCCCCGGCAAAAAAAAAATCTTCTGAGTTGGCCCAATGTGAACAGTTCCTGCTACAAGTTGGCGCTATAGAAATAGATGTTAATAATACAATGCCGCCCTCCCAGTCTGTTCACACCACACCCAACCTGCACCTGTATGTTGAATGTAGAAGAGGGGCTGGGGAGGGGTTCTATAATACAGAACAGCAGACCCTGGTGTCCAAGCCAAACTGTAATCTGCTGTATAGGTAGTATGCAACTAATTCTACATCAAAACAAGAAATAGAAAGTTATGTTAACCAAATGCTTGCATTGCAATGTATGGACAGGTTGCAAGTGACTTCTTGCAGCATTCAGACTTGGATTTCCTACTTAACTGTGCGTTACAGTAGCTGTGAATCACATAACTACCTGTGTAATATTTTTCAGTATACAGTCTCTTGTTATGGAAAAACAGATAGCTAAATTGCTCTTTCTAGTGCAGGAACACTGCAGTATTTGACAATCATTGACCAATATGCTAAATTGCAGAAAGACATTGACTTGAAATAGCCGACTAAAACAAAAAATATAGCTAATTAGTATTATTGAGACAAAATATTGATTCTTTCACATGCACAAATAATTGATCAAGGTCTATTGTGTTCTGTGATTCATGGTTTTAATACAGTTTTAACAGTTACACCAAGGTGAGTTTTTACATGTACTGCGGCTATGGGGAATTTTCCTTTATGAAGAAGCACATTGCACATTTTAAAAACAGAAAAGAAAAAAAACTGCAGTAATGAATATTTTATATGTTATTTTAAGAAAATCAATTCAGATCAGTACTAAATGGAAATTTGCCAAGGTTTAAAATCATAATATAAGTCATCAAAAGTGATATTAAAAGGTATCTAAAAAAACATTTTTTATGGTAATTCATTTATCTTTACAAAACAGGCATTAAGTATTAGCTTATTCGGAATGTGGGATAATGTGTTAATCACAAGCAGTAATGAAATTTCTGACCCTCTAATACTGTACTTAATATTGCTAATAAAGGAATCTAGTATCCTTAAATCCTTTTTGATTAAATTCCCACTTCTGATCTGCTCATTAGGCAGGTTATGCATTTTAGAGATTTGCATGCAAAACACTTTCTTGTGTAGAACCTTTTCAGGAATACAAAGTGAATTTTTATTACAACCGTACAGCTGGAGAGATTAGATGTCTATGAATCCATAATTTAATAGTAGCCCTTTTACATTTTCTATAAATGTTGAAGGAGTAGCTGTACTGAGTTTCAGGGAAGGGCAGAGAGGACATTAGTCCTATAACCCAAGTCTCTTAGTTGAACTGTTGTAAAGAAAATACCAAGGTAAATTACATTGTGTAACATCTGTTAGATATAAAAGTATGGAGTGCAATTCTGGGTGGCAGTAGGCAAATAATATCTGAGTGCAAGAAATGGCTGGGGAAGGTGGCAAGCAAATAAGTCTATGAAACAGGCAGAAGGTCAGTGCAGACAGCAGACAAACAATAATTCGAATTTGAAGACAGGGGTCAAGAACCAGGATGTCAGAATATGTTTTAAAAGGGGAAGTACATGTATGGACAGTGGACTAAGGAAACAAATTCAAGGGGTTTGGTTAAAGCAAAGAGCTGAATGATCAGGCATAGGGTACAGAAGGAGACAGACACAAATAGTCCAGTAACTGAGAAATTGCCTGCAGCTGGATCTCAGCAGCAACCAGGTAAAACAGAGGCAGAGAAAAAAGCAATTGACATAAACTGCCAGGCTAAAAAACTAACTTCCTGAGAAGCAGCAGCCAGTACACAACAAATCCATGGTTTTTGACCAGGGAATTACTCACAACCTGTTAGTTTGGCATCTAGTTTAGATGAACGATCCTTGATGTTTATTGGATGCTCAAAGTAAAAGAAAATTTCACATCTGCCTCCCAAGACTTTAGCAAGGATTGTGACCAATTAATACAACCTGAATGATAATATCAAGGAATCTTACAAATACAGGTGGCTTTCGGACCCATATGGACTATTTTAGCAAATTTACAGCCCTAATATAGCTAATATGTAACAGAGCCTATAAAAATCGGTAATTTTAAGCATAATTAAAAGAACTAGGGACATTAAGCAACAAATACTCAAAGCAACGTCATACATGCAATATCGTAACTATTAATGAAGGGCAGGGTGCAAAGTACAAATAACAGAGATGAAGTGCAACGTTTGCACTTTGCACCCTAAGTGCAGTTCTTTTTGCAGTTGAATAGAGAGCATGCATATAGTTCTGTCTGTGTTTAGAAGGGCAGGTTGGGGAGGCAGATTGGCATTTGTTAGGAGAAATTAAGTATAGGGTATCTTTGTACCAAACATTACGGTTCTCTGCTTCTAATAAAAGAGGTGCAGAGTGCATCAATATCCTACATCTGTGTAAATGAGCAATGAGGGGTGAAATATTATGCCCCTTAGCATTTTTTACACGTATTACATGAAGTACAGGTACCAGGTCTGTCATGTGAAAAAGCTGTGAAATATAAAAATGCCACTTTCAACAGAAGCTTGTTTAACCTATTTTTAAACCTATTTCTAAAACCTCTTTTTAACAATTTTCTTTAGTTTATTTGTTATTTTGTTAATATAACAAATGCACTGTTGGTGGTGAAACAATCCCATTGGTTTAATATATGTTTAAATTATTTTAGTGTAAGGAATGGGGATCCAAATTATAACCTTTAGCTGGTTATCTGGATAATGCACCCCAAACCTGAAGCACTGAACTATTATAATGCATCATTATGTAACCACTTGGAAAACATTGAACTGGTCTACATTTTATATCTTTGCAGAAACCTACAAAAGTTATAAATATGGCCCAAAATGTCAATTTCACGGACATTTAGGGCAGAGACACACAAAGCGCTTTGAGAGATTTAGTCGTCCGGTGAGTAATTGACTCTTCTTCAGGCAAGAATCTCCCCGAAAAGCATTCCGCCGACTAGAATCTAAATCAGCTGTGGGATGGTACTTGGAGCCCTCGTGGGGCAACTTTGGAAAATGAAGCACTCCGTGCAATTTAGATACTAGCCGGCAGGAAGGCTTTTTGGTGAGATTAGTTGCCCTGAAGAAGAGGCGATTAGTCGCTGGGCAACTAAATCTCCTGGAATCGCTTTGTGTGTCTCTGCCTTTATAGACTGTATTTCTTGAGTAAAGAATGCAGGTTGGTATCTTATTCCATTGTGTAATTCATGATTAATGAATTCAGTCCTTTATCTGCCCAGTTTTCCTAACAGATGGCTGCGTTTCTCTCATGCTATTTAAAGAACACATTGTAGATTGTATTCATCTTTGGGTCTTTAAGAAATTAATTGTGATTTATTTCTCAGTGGTAACTGTGTTTTGTCATTGAGAATTCACCAAGGACTTGGTGAACCATATTATTCCAAATGTTGTAACCTTACTGTTAATTAAAACTTGCACTTATCTGAACGTTAGCTATTAATACGAAGTGTGTGACAAAACAAAAGGACATTGTTTTTTTCCTTTGCAATTCCTGAATGATAAAGGTCCATAGGATGCAAAACATCTCATTATTGTTTTTGATTAAGCAAACATCTGAAAACTGCTGAAGTCCCCTTGAGGTAATAAACACGTGCTGATTGTCTTGCTGGGACATGATTATTAATGTGTTTGTCACTCCCAAGCATCATTTTCACAATGAATATATTGGTAAAAGCAGTAATACTGAGCTGGCATGCCACTGTTACTGATAAATGAATCACATTTATAGAATATATTATGAATAAAGTACATCATATTGTAAAATATAAGGATATTATAAGTCAGGAGTTCCATGACTATATTAAATTATGAGGCAGAGTGTTTTTATACAGGTCATAAAACTTAGAGGTTACTTCTCATATCCTTATATTTCCCAACAGGTGGTACTCTATTTATCACTAGGCACAGTTTATAAGGATAACTAATCCCAAAAGTACTTGGTGACAAATTAAATTAGAAATTCATACAAATCCAATCCACTCACTGAGTATAAAAGGCAATGGATAGAGGGCTTCAAATGAAACTGTAATTAAATGGGGAGACTAGATGTATCAAATATAGATATCTGCAGCATACTGTATTTCTACATGTCTATATAGTATTCCTGGTGTTCGTTTCCCAAAACAAATATCAATGAATAAAAAGCATGGTGGAGGAGTCCATAGTAGGGTTTCCATCTGTCTGGTTTTCACTAGGACAGCCTGGTTTTTGGCATGGCTGTCAAAGTCAAAACTGTCTGCCCAGTTTTCCAAAAATAGGAATTCTGGAACAGTACACGCCATGACTGATTCAGTGATTGATCAATTGACGATCGTTGCATCATAATCCAACATGATGATGTTGCAGTCCCACCCTGAACATCACCTTCCTGTGACATCAATGCCCACTTCCCTGCCTTACATTCCAGAAGCAGAAAGAAAAAATGTAATGTAGAAAGGCTGGAGTGACTGGATGTCTAACATAACACAACACAACCCAACTTCCTGCATTTCAGCTCCCTAAATCTGAGTTAGTCAGTGACTTCAAGGGGGGCCACATGGAACATATCTGTTCAGTGAGTTTGCAATTGCTCCTCAGCATTCAGCTCAGATTCGAAAGCAACAGTTATGACACATGTGGCCCTCCCTCAAATCACTGATTGGTTACTGCCTGGTAACCAGGGTAACCAGTCAGTGTAAACCAAGAGAGCTTAAAAGCAAGAAGTAGTATTCTGTTCTGTTAGGTTACAGTTACTCCAGCCTTTATACATTACATTTTTGTCTAACTAACTATATTGCACAGCTTATCTATTTACCCAGTTTTTACTTGTATGCCGAACAATTCCTTTAAAGGAATCGTTCAGTCAGCAACCAATCAGTGACTTGAGCAGAGACCATTTGGGTCATAAAGTTGACTTTTAAATCTGACCTGAAAACTCACTGTTATGTCCTATGTTGCTCCATCCAGTCACTCCAGACTTTACACATTACATTGTTGGCTAACTAACTATATAAGAAACATTTTTTATTTTGCACAGCCTATCTTTGTATCCAGTTTTTATTTATATACTGGCATGTTCCTTTAAGTTGCAGTGAGCACCTGAAATTATGCTAGAATTCTGGGGGAAACTGTAGCAGTGCAGATAAGAATCAGAAAAAAATTAATACACGATGCAGACTGTATGGAGCTTATTTTATTATACCATCATTTTTTTCAAGTTTCTTTTTTAAATACCAAGTTTTTCTTCCCCAAACCAAGTAGATTATTTTGGTTAAATGAAGTGTTACCATTATGATCCTTTTACTGTTAAAGGAAATAGAGAGGAGGCCTAATTAGCATAGGTAAACAGTAGTGCATAAGCAAACAAAACAGCATGAACAAATTTAATGGCTCACAAAGCTGTAAATAAATAATTCTTACTCTGTCCGAATCTGAAGCACAATTAAAAAAAATAAGACTGCTTCTAAGCTGGATTTTCTTCTAGTGTATACATGTTGTTTTTCCTGCTCTGCACTATTTACATGTACAGTAGGTATATATTATGTTACGTTGTAAATCATATAGGGATCTAAGGAATGTTCCTTATAATAGAGCTTCTCTTTTAGATACTTTAGCTATCTGTCACAGCCTTATCCATGGTTTTGAGGCAATATGAGCTACTATACACTTGTAGAGCAAGGTCAAAGTCAGAAATCCATGCAATAGACTCTTTGTAAGAAAAAAAACTTGCCATTCAATAGATTTAAAGTGGACCTGTCACCCAGACACAAAAATCTGTACAATAAAAGCCCTTTTCAAATTAAACATGAAATCCAATTTCTATTTTTTATTAAAGCATTCATAGCTATTGTAAGCTCATTTAAAAATCTCAGCTGTCAATCAAATATTGTCTGCCCCTCCTCTATGACTTAGGCATAGAGGCGGGGCAGATAATTACTTTTACTTTCCATTCAGCACTTCCTAGATGTCACTGCTCTCCACACATTCCCCCATTCTCTTCACAGTTTAATTGTGTAGCCAGGGTATGGGGATGGATATTGGGTTCCCCATTCTGGTGCAGAAACAAGATTCTAAGATGATATAATGCTTGCCTTAATAACAGTGTCCACAAAATGGCTCCTGCCTGCTTGCTATAATCTTGAATTCCCAGACTGAAGGAAACAAGAATCAAATAATTTATATAGTGTAAATAAAGTTAATTTTGCTTGACTAATGTGATGAAATAGGATTTTGAATATTTCTTTTGGGTGACGGGTCCCCTTTAAGCTAGGCCACATATTGCTATTAGATAAACTGTAACACATTTAACCTTATTTTGATGGAAAGTATATTTATAAGTATACAGCATGAAAAAATGCGGACCTTGACTTAAGTGTTAAAATGTAAAAGGGGGTTGGCGAGTCTCAATTGACTACTTTATATTTTTGAAAATAAAACATTGGATCAGAAATAGATATTATTTATATCAAAAATGCAACAGCTTTATCATCTTTCTCTTTAGTTAAGTTACAGTCTGACACCGACAGAAAGGAAGCATCTCCATGCTGCTGCTTTTATTATTTAAAAGTGGTAAAATAACAGTTCTGTATTATCAGGTCAAGTACTCTATAATCCATTTTTATCCTAAACAGCATAGAAAATGGAATTACTGGAAGCAGTCCAAACAAAAAGATTTTCTAGTCTATAAAGCTAAAAAATGTTTAATTCATAAAAAAATGAAAACCCCTTTGCCTTAAGTAGGATTTTGCTTCCCAAAATATATGCCCTACTTTAATCATATTGAAATAAAAGCTGTTTGACTCCAAAATTTAAATTAACCAAGCAAATACATCAGGTCATACCTTCCAGCATCTGAGTTTTGAAAAATGGGACAGTTTAAGAGATGCCTCCAATCTCCTAGTTACACGCCCAGGATTGGGTTCCTGGGGTCCATCAGCAAAGCCGATTAAGGGAGGTTACATCAATGTGTCACATCTGTGGCTGTTAGTAAATGTCTAAATGGCCTGATTTAAGAATACTAGAGCCTTTGTGCCTTCTTGTGTGGTTTCTTCCTTCGAATACTCCACAGGTGTCAGGAGCACCGGCCGGTGCATCCTTCCCCAACAACGATCCAAGATGGCAGCGCCCTTCAGCTACACATTGTTAGCAACGCTGCCGCAGTGATGCTGGCATCGGAACGGCAGTGTGATGTTGTCATGAACTGGCACCAAATTTGCATAAAAGGACACCCCGGCCGCTGGTTCAATGCCCAAGTATGGGATTTGTGTTGCACATTCCTGAGTGTTTGATTATTTATTGACTATTGATTCCTGGACCCTGCCTGAACCTGACCTTGATACATTTCTGCCTGCCTTTTGAACCTTTGCCTGGACTTTGATTACATTTATTGCCTATTCCCATTCTCTACCGCAAACTTGGACTTTGACCTTAGAAGCTTTCTCCTTGGTCCTGACAACTCCCACTGGGAACCGATAGGCCCCCTGACAACAGGCAGGTTTTATGTGCCAATCTTGCCAATGTGCCGTTTTTATCTTCCATGTATGTATATATATATATATATATATATAGATATATAGATATATATATAGATATATATATAGATAGATAAATATAGAGATATATAGATATATATAGAGATATATAGATATGTATAGATATATATATAGATATTGATATATATCTATCTATATATATAGATATAGATATATATCTATATATATATAGATATATATATATCGATAGAAAGATATATAGATAGATAGATATATATATAGATAGATAGATAGATATATAGATATATATATATATATATAGATAGATATATATATAGATAGATATATAGATATAGACATGTCCCCACAATCAGTTGCACAATAACCCCCATTCATTAAAGGTACATAGTTTAAAATGCCCTCTTTGCCAGACCACTGCCAGACTAGGTGGTAGCTCCAGGTATCCTAAAATATCCCTCATTAATAATGTACTTACATCTAACAGTGTATTTACATCTAAACAATCAAGCACACACATCACTCTTGCTCCAAACACCAGAAATGATGTCAAGCAAAAGTTCTGTAATAACAGAGAGTGGAAAACAGTTCAATTGCATCCAATATACCAATATAGCATGATGTGCAATGTTTTATTATTTAAATGTTTCAAATTATGAGGGAAACGAAGTCACAAATGCATGTAAATTATAAAGACTGGTACAGTAAAGGGATGAAGAGTATTTAAATAGTCAACAAAAATATGGCATAAAAACTAGAGATGTATCAAATCCAGAATTCAGTTCAGGATTTTGCCTTTTTCATCAGGATTTGGATTCAGCCTGCACGGCTCACTTTTCCTTTTATAACAGCCACTTTTGGCTTCAGGCTTTTGGCTTCGGGAGGAGCCCTCAGCTATTCAGGTACCGCCAGGACTTAGTGTGAGAGGATCAGGGGGTAAGTTCTGGTCAGACTAGGGAACCTAAACATTAACAGGAGATAAGGAGACAAGGAGCATGGTTGAGTTACAGGCAGAGTTGTTACCAATTAGGCATTGCAATACAATCGAAAGAGAAAACAGAGTCAAGGTCACAATCTGGGTCAAACACCAAAATGCAACTAACATAATATCTTAGAAAACCTCTACTTCCCTTAAAGGGGTTGTTCACCTTTGAGTTAACTGTTAGTATAATGTAGAGAGTGATATTCTGAGACAATTTGCAATTGGTTTTCATTTTTTATTGTTTGTAGTTTTATAGTTATTTAGCTTTTTATTCAGCAGCTCTTTATTTTGCAGTGTCAGCAATTTGGTTTCTAGGGTACAAATTACCCTAGCAACCCTGCATTGATTTTAATAAGAGACTGGAATATGAATAGGAGATGGACTGAATAGAATGATAAGTAATAAAAAGTGGCAATAACAATACATTTGTAGCCTTACAGAGCATTTGTTTTTAGATGGTGTCAGTGACCCCCATTTGAAAGCTGCAAAGAAACAGAAGGAAATTTCAAATCATTAAAAAACTATCAAAAATAAATAATGAAGACCAATTGAAAAGTGTCTTAGAATTGGCCCTTCTACAATATACTAAAAGTTAACTTGAAGGTGAACCACCCCTTTAATATATCTTCTTACTGATATTCCCCAGTAGTTGGACCTTGAGATTTAAGACCACAAATAATGATGTTCTACTCAACCCTGAACCTCAGGCAAAGGTAAGTTGTTCCAATAATCACACATTAATCTGTACTCTCTCTGGGACAGGGACCAATGCCTTCCTCTTCTCCACCATGTGTTCAGATTGTACTGTTTGTGTACACATCTCCTCTCTCTCCTGCCCCCAAATAGTCTCATGGGACAATCATCAGTGACTTCCACAGTATATTTACAGAAAATTGCAAGAGGTAGAAGGCATTCTACTTGACATATACTTTATTAAAGATTAAAGTTACATAAAAGGTTTTAATAAACAAGCCTAAAACATTCCATGTTTATGCACTTGCTCAAAGACTCAGGGTAGGGATAATATACAAATATACATGTTTTTGAATATTTGCACCCTACTCCACATTCCAGGATGGACAGAAATGATCAGTGACTAAGGGCTACAAATTTGTACCCTAGAACTTGCACCTGGGGCATCTGAGACACATGGTATTTTTAATGCTACTGCAATACTGGACAACATAAATACTGTGAAGGGACCTCTGGTATTAACCAGTCCTTCTTGAAGCCAATCCCCATATAGTTCATATTTTCATTGCTGTAGAAATGACACATGTATTTCACTCATCTTGACATATTGTTATTCTTCTTCTTGTACATATGTTTTGCTTCAGGCTGCTTTATGATAGATGTGTGGGCATTTGGGCTATTTTGATAAATAATAGTGTTGTATCAGTCTGAAGACATCTAATTTGTGCATTTTCGCTCAACAATCTGTTATTTTCAGTGAACCAATCCACTATGTTGCATGAAGGGTTAGCAAATACAAAAATATAAGCAGTAATTTGAAACATATGAGTGCCTGACTGATGGATGGCTCAGACATTTTGCTACATTGAAAGCTGCTGGGCACAGTTAGAATTTAATTATCATAATGGAAGCTATGATAGTTTAGCTTCTGCAAATTCAAGAAATCCCTCCCACGCTCACCAAATTTCTTATTCAGTTGTATTTGTAACACGTTATTTTTTAATATATTTTATATCATGTTAAGACCCCTGAATAAAATTGTATTATTTCTTGCAACTTAGTTGGCAGGTATTAAATCTCTGGCAGGCATTAAATATGCTAGTTTCAGATTCTAGGTCCAATGCTTTACTAAGCGGCACATTTACTAAGGGTCAAACTGAATATCTGAATAAAATTTTAATAAAAAAATTAGAATTTCAAAGTAATTTTGGGCTACTTCGACTATCGAATAGCCCAAAATTCTATTCAAATTGAAAAAATTTGAATATTCGTCAAGTTGAATTTTCGAAGTACTGGCCCTTTAAAATCTTTCGACTTTGACACTTCACCACCTTAAAGCTATTGAATTGCCATTTTAGACTATGGGGGACCTCATAGAACCTGTCCCAAAAAGTTTGAATGCAAAATTCTTTGAATTGTTCAATTCATACGATGTAATTGAACAATTTTTATTTGATTGAAAATGGACATGTACCCATTTCGATCGAAAAAGCCCTTTAAAAATACTTCGAGGGTCGAATTTCAACGTTTTTTCACTTCGAAAATTCAACCCTTAGTAAATCTGCCCCTAAGCATTAGGCCTAGAAAGGTTCATATGCTTAGTGGATGGCACCCTTTCCACTTATTTATTACTGAGTCTGATTAAGGGACAGATTTACTAAAGGAGGAAGTAGCTGTTGCTGGCGAAAATTTACCAGAAATCCCAACCACAAGTACAACTCCAATTTACTAACAGGCTTAGAGGACAATTCTCTAGTGAAAGCGACCATTGCTAGTGCAGTTTCATATCCTTGCCCCAGGCACATTTCACTCAGGCGAACGATCGTTACTCCGTACCTCTGTTACCTCTTTTGGCAGAGCTTCCTTAGCAAGCTTAGACCTAGGGAACTGCTAAGATGAAGCTACATCCTCCTCAATCTTATATCAGTAACATCATATCCTGTATGCCGAAAAGTTTCGCTAAGCAGAAATTTAGTGAGAGCTTGCTATGAAATGCTCTCCTTTACAAATTAATTCTAGTGAAACTTCACCAGAGTTTAGCTACCCAGATGCTACTTTGCATTTGAATGCATTAGCGTTGTCGTGGTGAATCTGGCGGTGACACCCTTCTCGGGTGAGAATTTCGCCCTTTAGTGAATTTGCCACTAAGTAAGCAACATATTTGGTGGTGGAACATTAAGGGGCAAATTTACTATTATTCCCCAAAATTAGTTTGACCAAATTCGATATTCGATTAGCATTCGATCGTTGAATGCTACCTTTTATTCAATATCCGATCATTCGATCAGTCGACTAATTTATTCGATCAGTCGAATAAATTATTCGATCATTCAAATGATTCGTACGATTCGAACGATCGAAGACTTCGATCGTACAAATCCTATTTGATCAGGACAGCCTCAGAAGCCTATGGGAGAGTTCCCATAGGCTTCTATTGCAATTCGGTAGGTCCAATCTGCCGAAGTAGGCAATTGAATAAACTTAAAAAATTAAATCCTTCGCTGATCGAATGATCGTATGATCGAATATTCGTTCATTCAACTGTGTTAGAATGTATTAGATCGTTAAACCATTCGCTATTCGATGAACGAATATGCCAAAATTTGCATATTCGACCAAACGAATAAATCCTACGTTCAAAATTCAAAAATACTAAAAATAGGTTGACAAAACCATTTGCCAAGCTCTTCCCGTCCTGCAGTACATGGCTCAGGCTTTGCCTCCCTCTGCAGAGCTATCACAAGGACAATGTTTCAATTTATTTTCACTTCCTCTGGGGCTCTAAGATGGACAGGGTCAAGTGGGCAGACACGTACAAGGAGCCCTGAAAAGGCAGAAAACGTGTTCCTTACATCCCTACCCTTTTGAGGAGTTTTTTCATGTGCAGTTGCATCTGCCAGACAATTAAAGGAAAAGACAGTTCCAAGTTACATTTTTTTCTTCCACTGTGGTTTATGCTGGCGTGGGTGGGATAAGTGGGACAGTTCCTACCCTTACATCTGAAAAATCCCTGGATGGTACAAAGTTTGTGAGGGAACACCAACTGGAAGAATTCAAGCCCTACTTTTGGAAATCAAAAACAATCCACAAGTTGATCAGAGCAAATGATGCCATGGAGTCTATTCCAGTGCTCTGTGCTGACTCCACTCGGATAGTTTAGGGGAATGTTTCTTGAAACCAACAAGCACAAGTACATAGCATGGATGGCTATCCACGGTAGAATTTAGCTGAGAACCTTCATAACCTGTACAGTTAAAGGCATTGCCCAATGTGCATCATTCAAGAGGAAATATTGTTGCATAATTTTGGGATTGCCCATTTACACAGGCCCTGCTATATTGACTGTTTCAGGGCACCCATATGGAAGAGGCAATCCTTGAAGTATGGTACTGTACCTTATGAACTGTGTTAAGTACATTTTGTGGTTTTCCAGGAATCATCTCATTCTAAGGAGAGAGGATGCCCATCCTAGACTGCCACAGGCTGCGTCAGCTCTGGCTACAACATCCACTACAGTCCTGAGGAAAATGAGGACTATCCTCCCCTCATTGTGTTTTATGCACAAAATAAAGCTATAGGCCTATGCACTCCACTATCCCTTTTCTACTTACCTCTCCCCTTCTACTTGCTATCCCCTCTGTTACCAGCTTTATTCCTGTCTGGCATGTTCATTGAAAAAGAGCTATGTCATCACAGAACCACATTCAATACTTTTGTTTTTTATGTTTTATTTCTAATATATATATAAGTATATTTTTCAATTAAAAATGTTTTTTTACACAAAGCTGATACTAACTGTTAAGCACAAGGCCCTTGTGCAGTATACTGGATTATTTTATTAGTGCCATGCAGTGCCATTCATATTCTATGAATAGCACGGATATCACATTTCTGTAGCAATTTATGGTCTACACATTGTTACAAAAATGTGATATGTGTTCCATTCATAACATATGAACCCTACTGCACTCTAAACTTGTACTTATCTTGATATTGACTAAACATCAAAGTACCACATGCTTATGGCAGGCTGCTACAGAATCTGTTCTATTTTCTCTAATGGAGAACTCACTCCATGTCGCTCTTTCCAAAAATGCAAGTGATCATTGCTTGCTTCATAGTTCACTTTAAAGTGCCTCAGTCAGATATGTTAAATTAGCTGTCCCATATTAATATTTTCTTTACTATTTCTAATTCCTTCTTTATCTTTCTGAATATGTTTTCCACAAATCCATTGAACTGTAAAATATGCAACACTTCTGTAATGTACAAAATGCAAATGACTAATTACATAAAAGAAGTGGCTTATATCCAACCATAAATTAGCGTAACAAATCCAAACATAGCTGTTTCCTGCTTGTGAATTAAGAGGATAAAACTTTTCAGTATAAGATATGTAATGCACAAAATATTGAGTGCACTTAACTACTTCAAAGCCATACCATTGCCCCAGGGCCTTTACACTTCTGTACCTGGGGCACTAGCTCCTGCACTTGCACCTTATGGCAGATTAACACAAGAACTATGTTATGTCCAAAACTATTTGCGTTTTGTGCATTACAGGAGTGTTGCTAATTTTCATGTGAGAGGTGCAGATCTTTGTGTTTCATTTTTATTTGCACTTTGCTTTGTAAAGGAGACCTCATTTTTCCAGTGAATGTTGCTCTTATACAACATGCTATATCTGGTTGAGAAACAATGATTAACAAACCATCTATGCGTGTCTTTTACTGATATAGCCTTAGTGTGCTACCGAAGGAAATCCTGCATAATGTACTGAAGCAGGTACATTATAAACTGTCATGCCTCTACTCAGGGTACAGATTGTTCTGTAATAATCTTCCCTGATTCACAATCACACAGAAGAAAGGTTGATCAGTTCATTATTCGGATACTGTACCTTTAAATAGCTTGCATACCTACAGAGTGCCAGCAAGAAGCAACTTAACATAAAAATGCAGATTAAGGAATGAAAAGTACTCTCTTTCCTCCCTAGGGTTGCCACCTATCCGGTTTTGACCCAGAGACCTTTTTGAAGGGCTGCCTGCCCTTCAAATTAGGAAAACTGGACAGGATTCCCTATAACTGACACAGCGATCGTCCAATTGCCAATCGTTGCATCATAGCCCAGCCCAGTGATGTCACTAACTGGCTCCTCCATGTCATGGCCCCGCCCCCTCCTCCTCACTGCCCCACCTCCTGCCCGGTCTCCACTGGGCTAAAGGGTGGCAACCCTATTCCTTCCACATCCTAAAAAGAGTGTGATTTTCTGCCACTGGGATTACCTCCTGACTTTTTGCACTTTTTTGGTATCTTGAAGCATCAACTTTCAATTAGTTTGCTTCACTCTCCCAGCGCTTCCTCTGCAAGCATTTCCTTCCTCACAGGGGTGGGGAATCTATTCGCCGGTGGCTAATCGCGGGAATTAGCTGCAAATTCGCGCCTGGCGAATAAATTCGCACATCACTATATATAAGTAGTGTTTTTAAGGTTGTGCAAGTTCAAAGGCTTTAATGTTAACAGCTAAACATATGCAAAGAATTTTGGCATCTGAGATTTATGTACTGGTAAAAATGTATTCTTTTTGTATAGCTCGCTGACCCACATAATCAATATGTATTATGTCGACACCACTTATTAAAATAGATCTGGTAACATTTTTTAGTCTAATGCAATGTGCTGTTATATATATACATCAACTGCAACAATCCAATCTACCACTTTCCATACCTTGCATATGTACTGAAAGACATGGGAGCAGAAGTATGCACTTTATACACCAAAATCTGGTCTGTGTACCTACTAACACATTTGCAATCCATGTGTCAAAATGAATTCAATTGTGTGCGCATGTTTTCACAAATCAGGTGCAAGTTGTCGCTAATGTAATTTCCAGAATGCAGCATTAAAATGCCCCATTAGTATATAATTTTTTTGGTGCAAGTCTGATATGCCTATTGATACAGCCTACTGTGGGTACACTGGAGTTATTGCCCCATTCACTGTGGCAGTATCTTCAAGGTCTTAAAACACAAGAGGCATGATGGACACAATAGTGCAAATATGTGGATATGCAAGGACTGTTTGGATGCAATTCAAATTCAGGAGGCCCATACTTATTTATACCACATTATGGAATTAACCACGTCTTAGCTTAGAGTTCAGTTCACTTACCTACCAGGGACCATAACATCAACAGCACTAACTCTCAAGGACCTAACTGCTGACACCATAGTAATCATGTTTCCAGGTTCCATGGAACATATTTACTGGAAAGTTCAAAGTGTGTGGTAGTGAACAATGTAAATGCAGTTTGTTTCATTGAGACGGAATGCTATTTGCTTGTTATCAGTGTTTGGGCTGCACTTTGTGGGGCCCTAGCAAACTTTAACTTTAAGACTGTAGCTCTCAACCCGAAAATATGAAATGTAAAACACAATAAATTGTATAGGTGTTACATAACTTTATGGCATAAATAAGACCAGAAGCGTTAGTATTAATTATCTTACAATGGGGCCTTCTAGGACCATGGCCCTCCAATAACATAGTAAGATAGTTCCTGGATTAATTTGTACTTCAAGCTATCTTTCAAAACCCTGTATTCCCTCCCTAGCTAAAAAGCCATACAACCCCTTCTTAAAGCTATCTATCAGCCAGCACAACTGATTCCAGGAAAGAATTCTGCATCGTCACAGCTCTCACTGTAAAAACCCTTCTGAATATTTAGATGGATTTTCTTTCTTCTAATCGAAATGGGTGACCTTGCATCAGCTGGTAAAACAAGCATTAGAGAGATTATCATATGAGCCCCTTATATATTTATCCATGGTTATCATCTAACCCTTTAAGCTCCTCTTCACCAGTGTGAACAACCCCAACTTAGCCAGTCTTTCCTCAAATGTGACCTTAGCAGTGCTCTATACAGTGGAAGAATGACCCCCTCTTCCTGTAAAGTTTGGTGATACCTTTTATTGGCTAACTGAATAAGTAACAATTGCAAGCT
>CM044437.1:108457854-108471378 GCA_024363595.1 Xenopus borealis
TCCCATGACAGGATCCCTTTAATAATTATAATCTTGGCTTACCAGACAATAATGTATGCTATGTCCTTTTCTTTTATAGGATAAATATACCCCGTAGCATATAAATTGATGTTATTCTGCAATAAGTGTTTGATACAACAGAGAAGCATGGTGCACTCTTCATTTGTTGAATACATTTGCTGTATAGTCATATTTATTATGTGGGAACTGTCAAGTTTTTTATGAAACTTTTCTGTACCCCCACCCATTACATAAAAATCTACTAATTTACTTGT
Source organism: Xenopus borealis (assembly GCA_024363595.1). Classification (NCBI taxonomy): domain Eukaryota; kingdom Metazoa; phylum Chordata; class Amphibia; order Anura; family Pipidae; genus Xenopus; species Xenopus borealis. The sequence continues at coordinate 108,458,130 of CM044437.1, forward strand.
AAATGTCTAAAAAGGGCACTGGATCACTGTCTTTAAAAATGTTGTAGACACTCTGGAAAGGGGAATATCCCATGACTTCCCTTAGCATCAACCTGTCCTGACAGCTTTGTCATTGGACACTTTTTCATGCAGGATATTTTTGTAAAGCAAATCTCCATTTGTATTTTTGATCTACAGAATTAATTTTGTCATCACAAAATATATTGCGTTCCAACAAATATACTTTGCACAAATTGCATGTGAATACAAAGCACATACATATATCCAACTTTATATCCAACACAATTCTTCACTTAAAGCCATTCATCTTTAACCACTTATCTGCCATGTATTGTAGAACCAGCAGTTATTGTAATACCTGACCTCGTAGCCCTAGATTTCCAGGCTATCCTGGCTTTTTCTGTGGGGTCACAGTGGCAGAGTATGAAAGCAGTGCACACCTGAAGACAACACATCTTTTCTCAGATAATTTTGGGGTTCTTGAATTTTACTAAAATTTTAATATGCAAAGGACATATCAGATTACAGGTCATATTAATGTTCATTGGTGCTAAATCATACAGCCAATAGCAATCAATACATGTACATTTTGTCAGCAAAAAGTTTTTAGTATTAAAGTATTTTATGATGGTAATAGTATATTTGTGCTCATGGGATTCAAATTGTGATTATGCTATGTCCACAAAATTTATTTTGCAATGACAAAATGATAACTTGGTAAAAATAATAATAACAATTATAATTTGGTGGTTAAAAAATAATTTTATCTACAATAATTACATGACAGGAATAAAGAGAAATGTAATGCTAAAAAGGCAGATTTCTTATCAAACTGGGAATTCTACAGGCATCCTACTAAATTCATAGGTATTTGATACTTTTAATAATATTTAATAATTCAAATCAATCAAAATAAAAGTGGACCCGTTACCCAGACACAAAAATCTGTATAATTAAAGTCCTTTTCAAATTAAACAAGAAATCCAATTTCATATTTTTATTAAAGCATTCATAGCTGTTTAAAGCTCATTTAAAAATCTCAGCTGTCAATCAAATATTGTCTGCCGCTCCTCTATGCCTTAGGCATAGAGGCGGGGCAGATAATTACTTTCACTTTCCATTCAGCACTTCCTAGATGTCACTGCTCCCCACACTGTCCCCCAGTTCTCTTAACCATTTAATTGTGTAGCCAGGACATAGGGATAGACATCAGGTCCCCCAGTCTGGTGCAGAAAAGATTCTGAGATGATGCAAGGCTTGCCTTAATAACAGTGTCCACAAAATGGCTCCTGCCTGCTTACTATAGTTATGAATTCCCAGACTGAAGAAAACAAGATTAAAATAATTTATATAGTGTAATTAATGTTCCTTTTGATTGACTAATGTGATAAATTAGGATTTTGAATATTTTTTTGGGGTGACGGGTCCACTTTAATATGTATTTTCAAGGGGTTTCTATATCTCAGTCTCCCAAAAGAACCACTAGTCTGAGATGCCAAATCCCACAGAAGGCTATGGGTAATGGTAAAGATTTCCAGTTAATTTGATCAGTATCGATAGCGGGGAGGTTTATTCAGAAGTGATCTAATTCAATCAATTTGTTATTTACAGAAGTCAATCTAAATCAGTATAGATGGATCTAAAAATAGATTTGGAATGCTTCATAGTCACCTTTAGATGATGTTAGCTCAATGAGAACCTTTTCATTTAATGAAAATCACTGTTTACCTAACCTAACCTCTTTAGTATTTCCTTTCTAATAAATAAATAGAAGGGCAGTGTCTCACCAAATCCCTGCTTTGTGTAGTTTATTGAACAGGAGTCAAAGCTCTTTCTGTCTAATGATCTAATAATAAAATACAAAAAACAAATAAAACACAATTAAATAGATGCATATAAGGCTGTTTAAAAAGTGAGAAAAATATTCACTATGCATTAAAAAAAACTGTCAGGAAGAAGGAAGTTAATTGATTTTATTTCCCGGCAGAGACACTCATCACTTTACAACTGTATTCATTTTTATCTCAAAACTAATTCAGCAAGAGCTATAGGATACACATCTCCTCTTAGCAAGCTCACCAGCCATTGCATTATCATGTACAGGTATGGGATCCGTTATTCGGAATCCTGTTATCCAGAAAGCTCTGAATTATGGAAAGGGCATCTCACATAGACTCCATTATAATCAAACAATCCAAATTATTTCCTTTTTCTCTGTAATAATAAAACAGTAGCTTGTGCTTGATTGCAACTAAGATATAATTAATCATTTTTGGAAGCAGAAAAAGCCCATTGGGTTTATTAAGGGGCCGATTTGCGAAATTCACTTGAATAGATCGAAGTTCGATCGAATTCGATCGAATAACGATCGTACGAATCTTTTGTGAAATCGTAAAGTGAATTTTGGCTACTTCAATCATCGAATATCGAATAGATCGAATGATCGGATATTCGATAATTCTATCATTCGATGATCGAAGGAATAAAAGTTTTAAAGTTATTCGACTGCCTACTTCGGCAGATTGAACCTACCGAATTGCAATAGAAGCCTATGGGAAGCTTCCCATAAGTCCTGCTCGAATACCATTCGTACGATCGAATCATTTGATCGTTTGAATCGTACTAATTTTTTAGTACGATCGAATGAAATTTTACAATGTTTTCGTGAAATTGAACGATCTGCCGAAGTAGGCAGTCGAATAACTTTAAAATTTTTATTCCTTCGATCATCTAATGATCGAATTATCGAATATCTAATCATTCGATCTATTCGATATGCGGTGATCGAAGAGGCCAAAATTCACTTTACGTTTTCACGAAAAAATCGTACGATCGTTATACGATCAAATTCGATCAAACCTCGATCTATTCACGTGAATTTCGTAAATCAGCCACTTAAGGTAGGACGATCCAAATTACGGAAAGATCCATTATCCAGAAAGCCCCAGGTACTGAGCATTCTTGATAACAGGTCCCATACCTGTACTTCCAAGGAGCTCACTCTGATCTTGCTGGAGCACATGGCAAGCAGATGACCAGTGCTTTAGAATACTGTATGTTTACTTATATATATATTCTTATTAATGTGCTCATTAAAGGGGTGGCTCTCTTTTAAGTAAAATTTAAGTATGAATAAGGACATTATAGAATGCCCTATTCATAAAGCACCAAGCAGAGATGTATTAGTGAAAGTAGCTGCAGGTCTCTGTTCTCTGAAATGGGGCACCTATATCTTTTTATTTTTACAGATTTTTTTTCTCTGTCATAATAAAACCGTAGGCCTATTTGCACACAGTTGAATGAATTCTGCAAAGTGCAAAATTGCATACTGCTTTTACTTGGCAAATGTGGCCTAATGACAGAGAAAAAATTGAAGAACTGCATGTTTCATGTATTTTTATTGGATTTTTAAAAAGTAGAGTATACAGCAGTATCCCAATAACAATATCACTGAGAATATACACGTCACATTTGTGACTAATAAAATCTGACTAAAAAAAAATAATTAGAGTAAATAAAATAATGAAACAAAATCTGATATATTTTCTCTCTCCTCAAAATGTTTACAGAAAAAAAATATTGTAACATAATGTGATAATGTCAGTGTAACTTTTCTTACATAACACATTAATATTCACAATTCAATGTAGGGGTGGATGGGTGCTTTCAAAAGACAAGTGCAGGGTTGAAAAAAATGAAAAATTATTTATTTACCAAGCATCATTAAAACAGAGCAGGTATCAAAATACTGACTATAACCACCATGCTTGTATCATGTCAGCTGATTTTCATGCCTCTCTTTGGCACTTCATCAGAGGTGGGGTCTAAACCAGGTATACACCCTTATATACTGCTATCAATTAAAAACAATTTGCATATAATTTAAAAACAAAGTATACAATGTGGTCTCTTATGAATCAATATTTGTATGTCTACAATCAAATGGGAATTAAATTGCACTTTTAAAGCATAGTAATATGTGATGGAACATCATATTACCTTTATAACTATTTCAAGTTAGTATAGATCCCTTTTCTGTGTCATTCATCTGGTTAATTTAGAAGAAGCAGGATACCTCCCAGTCACTGTTTAACTCATATGGTTTTCTGGTTTTCAATGTAAAAATCCAATATACTTCTCTCTGATCTATTATCCTTTGTATGTCACCCCCTCTTACTCCTAATCTAATATGTTCAATGCCCTGAAATTTTATTAGGTTGAAATTACCATTGTGCTCAAGCATAATATGTTTACTTATGGCACATATTCTTTTATGACCATGGATTTCTGGGTCAGTTACTTTAATTTCAATGGGTGTTAAATGCTCCCTTACACGTTCTCTTAAAGACCTACCAGTTCTACCAACATACTGTTTTCCACAGTCACATGTAGCCAGATATATGACACACTTAGGGGCCAATGTACTAAATTCACGTGAATAGAATTCGATCGAATTTCGAACGTAGGATTTATTCGTTTGGTTGAATATGCAAATTTTGGCATATTCGATCATCGAATAGCGAATGGTCGAACGATCGAATACATTCGAATAGCGTCGAATGAACGAATATGCGATCATACGATCATTCGATCAGCGAAGGATTAAATTTTTTAAGTTTATTCGATTGCCTACTTCGGCAGGTTGGACCTACTGAATTGCAATAGAAGCCTATGGGAGAACTCCCATAGGCTTCTGAGGCTAAGTCCTGATAGAATAGGATACGTATGATCAAAGTCTTCGATCGTTCAAATCGTACGAATCATTTGAATGATCAAATGATTTATTCGACTGATCGAATAAATTATTCGACTGATCGAATAAATTATTCGACTGATCGAATAAATTTTTATTCGATCGTCGAATGATCGAATATCGAATAAAAGGTAGCCTAAAACTATTAATTTAGCATTCGACGATCGAATGCTAATCGAATATCGCATTTGGTTGAACTAATTTTGGGAAATAATAGTAAATTTGCCCCGTAGAGTCGCAGTTAATATAGCTGTGTATTGGAAAGTTAAGTCCTGTCACATTAATTTTAAAAGAATCATTAATTAATATGTGTCTGCAAACCTTGCACCTATTTTTCCCACATCTATAACATCCATTTGTCTTTAACCAATGGCTACCATCTTTACTAGTTCGTTTCGGGGAGTACAAACTTGGGGAAATTTGACTAGCTATCGTCTTATTTCGTTTAAAGACAAATCTAATTCCTTCTAGGACCGATTGTTCTAATTGTGGATCCATCCTAAGGATTTCCAGTCTTTTGTTAACTATTTTCTTAATTTGTTTTGCTTGTTTACTATATGGAGTAATAAAGAAAGTTTTCTGCACTTCCTGTTGTCTATGTGAGTTATTCTTTCTCAATTTGTTACTTGTATAGCCCTAATCTGTTACGTTATTATTCCTATTCAAATTTTTATTCCATAAAAGATTACATCTGGAAGTGGCTACTGCTCTTTCGTATGCTTCTCTAATAACCATGGTGTCATATTTTCTTTCCAAAAGTTTGTCCCATAATAACATGGCTTGTACCTGGAATGAATGTTTCATGTATTTTTATTGGATTTTTAAAAAGTAGAGTATACAGCAGTATCCCAATAACAATATCACTGAGAATATACACGTCACATTTGTAATCTGACGAAAAAGGTAGATACTGTATCCTTAAAATGTGACTAATAAAAAAAATTATAGTAAATAAAATAACGAAACAAAATCTGATATATTTTCTCTCTCCTCAAAATGTTTACAGAAAAAAAATATTGTAACATAATGTGAGAATGTCAGTGTAACTTTTCTTATATAACACATTAATATTCACAGTTCAATGTAAGACTCAATTCTGAAGAGCTTATACTTAAATGCAGGATTCCAACAACATTTACTGGAAATACAATTTATAAGCAGGGAAAATTTGTACTCACATCCAGGTTATTTCACAGAACATTTCTGCAGAACATGCCATGATGGGAGAATAAATTCGTCAGACATGAATTTGCAAGAAATTTCTTCATTTCATCTCAAGCCAATTAATTTGCGAATTAGCGAAATTTACCATCGAAAAATCTGTTGTCAAAAAAAAATCGGCAAAAATTTTTGCTCATCACTAGTAGCAATCAGCAGGTAGCATTTACTAGTCATCTTTTTGAAAGCAAACATCTTTTTGGTTGCTATCAGTTACTCCATCTGAGAAAAGTTTCTCCCATTTATTACATTTAAACTGCCTCCCGAGGTTCCTTAATAACTCAGTTACACAAGCCTATCATATGATATAACAACTGATATTGCTTTTAACATATATTGGTTGTGATGTTTACTTCCAAATACATTTAACTTTATTATCATTGAGCTATGCCTAATATATGGGAATCTAAGCAGTTGAATGTAATTATTTCCTATGGGTGTTCAGAAAATCTAGTGAATTGACTAGTGAATTATACAAATTCTATTAGAATTTTTTTTAAAAATGTGATTTTCGAGATTTATCAAATTTTGACCCTTTAAGAATTCAAATTTGATTATTCACCACCTAAAACCTGCTGAATTAGGGACCGATTGACGAATCTCACGTGAAATGATCTAAGTTCAATCGAATTCGGTCGAATACCGATTGTACAAATTTTTTGTGAAATTTGCCCTCTTCGATCGGTATCCGATCGTACGAATTCATTAAGAAATCAGATATCGAGCAAAATGACAACCTAAAACAATTCGATAAGCATTCGATAGTCGAATACTTATCGAATTGCAAATTTGGTCAAGCTAATTATAGGGAATAATAGTAAATCTGCTCCTTAATGTATATCTAATGTATAGATTGAATAGATTGAATGATCGGATATTCGATAATTCGATGATCGAAGGATTTAAAATTTTAAAGTTATTCGACTGCCTACTTCACCAGACTGAACCTACCGAATTGCAATAGAAGCCTATGGGAAGCTGCCCATAGGCTTCAGAGACTTAGTCCTGCTCGAATACCATTCGTTCGAATCGTACAAATTTTTTGGACTTTCAAAGGAAATTTCTCGATTTTTTCGTGAAATCGAACAATCGGTATTCAATCTTATGAATTCATCGAGAAATCGGATATCAAGCAAAATGATAACCTAAAACAATTCGATAAGCATTCGATAGTCGAATACTTATCGAATTGCGAATTTGGTCGAGCTAATTATAGGGAATAATAATCTGCCCCTTAATGTATAAATTAATGGGAGAGGTTCAGTGACCAATTTGAAGATTTTAGTAGCCTTCCTGACATTCAAGTTTTTTTTCAGTGAAAAAACTTGATCCAAGTTTGGTCAAATTCGATTTAAGTTTTCAGGTCAGTAAAATGTGTTTAAGATATACAAATTCTTTAGTAAATAACCCCCCCAATCAAATTTCAAGGAAAATCGAATTTATTAGAGTTAAGAAAACTCACATGAATTTGAAATTCGACCCTTGATAAATGAGCCTCCCCATGTTACTAGGAACAGCTAATGATAATAATAGTAAATCTGTCCCTATGTATTTGCCAGTTAAAAAGCCTGCACTTAAAAACTACTCGTTCTTTGGAAACAGAGAACCATCCATTTGAGTGTCATTCATTGACGTGTTTTATTGAAGCAGTACACATTTATGCAAATAAAATGCATGCCTGCTGGCAAATTACAGAGTGATATATTAAAGAATTCATTCTGGATGCTGAGATTCCTAGCCAAAGTATCCAACCTTCATAAGCATTTAGTGCAATCACAGCGGAAATGAAAATCTTTTTGTGGAATTTGCAAGTATCTTGAGAGGTTCTTGTTCTTTACCTTTCTGAGCTTTTGCATGCTGTAAAAGCAAAAAGAAATGTTTCCCCTGCAAGAGCAGGTAACTGTAAAACTAAATTATGTTATGACTATTCTCACTGCTGTCCAGGTTTTCATCCAAGGTTCCCCTTAATGCCATTGTACTATAGGTAAACTCCTAAGCATTTTCCAGTACCTTTCTATAAAATATAGTTTGTACAACACTGTGCATTGTGATCTCCTACATAAACATTACCTTTGGGTTTATTTTTAACTATATAAAAATAAAAGTAACACCAGAACTCAAATTACTGTACATTTTTTTAATTAGCAAACTATGGGAATTTTTTATCATAGGATAAAAGTGTGCATTTTTAAAAACACAATTATTGCAAAATGTTGTGTTTTCACATAAAATTCTTTGTACACACTGACTTCAAAATGTATGTTTGTGCACCTGAGCACAATGGTTGGCACCTCGTCTTAACAAGATTAGAGGGGGAGATTGTGATGGTTACAGTGAGTCTCATTTATCAACAGTGGGCAAATTTGCCCATGGGCAGTTACCTATAGCAACCAATCAGTGATTAGCTTTTCAAAGCCAGCTGCAAGTAGAACAATTAAAGCAGCAATCTGATCCAAATTTTCCCACTGTTGATAAATGAACCCCATTATGTCAACTATTAGCACCACCAATGGTAAATCACCCCTAATAATTCATCAATAAAAACAGTGCTTTATGGCATAGTTCCAGTGTGTGCAGTGGGTGTTTTGCATGACAGCTGTACACAAATTTGTCAAAGGTGACCCCTTGCATCGTGGTTGGGGGTCCCAGGTCCCTGAATTTACACAGGTTGTTACACAGAAAACACAGCATTAGTGATGGGCGCAACGAGTTTGCGGCGCGTCATGTCGTTTTCGGCGCGCGTCATGTCGTTTTTGTCGCGTCAAAAACGACACGCAACTAATTTTTCCGGCGAATTTTCGGCAAGCTAAATTTCGCGAATTCACCCCTGGCGAATAAATTCGCCCATCACTACACAGCATCACATTAATTAGGTAGACCTTAGTTGCAAGTATATGCATGACACAAAGGTAACAATTATGTAACATTTCCTCAAGAAAGGAACTCTAGGACTCTAGGATTCTAGGACCTTGTATCTGTGTGCATTGTTTTTGCACCTGGCAACTTACGTATAACTAGTGTGTGAATAGACACTAGATGCTTTATGAATAGTGGTTAAATGTGCACAATTTTGTGCATTGCATCTGTGTTTGGGATTGAGATCTCTTATTTTCTATTTTCTTCTATATTGACATCAAGTCAAATGTACTTTTACTCATTACTTTCTCTTTGATTTTTCTCAAACAATAAGCATATACAGTAGCAAAAAAATGAGCAGGATGCATGGGAGCAAGCTGGACATCCCAGAATTCCATGCATGTTTCACCCTACTTAGGCCTGAGTTGTTCTTGCATTGTATTGTACACCTTGCCTACAGTATATGGAAAATCTGCACTATTGAACAAGTGCTGCATATTTAACACAATATTGTACCCTCAACCATTTCTCCAGAGCATGTTATGTAATTCCCAGTCTCGGCACAACACCCCTTGAATTACTTTCTCTAAAATATTATATCATGCTATAATGCACCAGTTAAATAGCAGATGCATTCATTCAGCTTTTCACTGATATTTTTTCCCCAGCAGTTTGCATGTTTTGATACAGACAAGATAAAGAATCTTTACTGAAGTATGGTATTTTTCTTCTGATCCCATACAGCTTTCTATGAATCATTGTGACAATTAAATGAAGCACATTTTGTAAAGCTATTTGAAGACAGCCTACAAGAAAAATACGTTTCACTCTCTCTAGTTTATATGCTAAGCAGAACTGAACTTCAATAATTGTGGTGCTGAATAATTTGAATGTCCATATCTGATGTATAACATATTGATTATAGGATTAAATTTAAATCAATCCATTCTGCATTGCACAAACTAAGATAACACATTTAAAATTTCTTTCTGAATCTTACAGATCAATGTTTGCCAAGGTTATACTGTCAAATAAATGCACAGTAAATAAAATTAAAAGATATTTGATGGTATTTGGAAATCTATTGTACATATTTCACACTGCATTTAAAGCAATCCTTAGCCCTTGGTGGTAGTGATTAATTGCAAGGACAGCATAATCTGTTCTCTGCACCTCCAGGCATTCTCTTCCAACTTTACATTTCTGTGCTAGTTGCTTGACATTTATGGTATGACTGAATGTGACAGTTATCTGCATGTCACCATCATAAGTGCAGAGTAAGTCACTCTGGCTATTTCAGGTGGTCAGGTTTACTGTAAATATTGCCATATAAGATCTAACATTTACAAAACTATTACTATACCAGACAGTTTTAGTATAAAAAAGCTTAGAGACTGCGAATGTGAAATCCCATTTTTGTATGCATGGAAGCCTTATTTGGGCATGTATTATATCTGGACATTTATCATAGTATCGGGTTGGGGGGGTTGACTATGCTAGGAATTAGACTTTCATTGTCATTGTTTTAGGATCTCGCTGGTCTAGAAATGCTCCTCCATGATGACTTTTTTCTCCTGACTGTATAACCCGGCTGACACCACCCATGATCCAGTTGTAGGCAATAAACAAATTTAGGGGCTATTTAAGCCTGCCTCTGCCATGCACTATTGCTGGATTATCGGCCCTTCAGCTTTGCCTAGGCCTTCAGTTCCTGTATTCCTAAAACGATGAATTGCTATTCCTGTAATCCATCGTTTTGACCTTTGGCCTGATATTTTCAAATCCTGCTTGCATGAAAATGTCCTGGTTTTCTGCCTGTTTCTGGACAATCGTTTGCTTGCTGCCTACCTTGACCAATTGCCTCCACTTGGACTTTGTTTACTGTCTTTTCCTTACACATTTCTGCTTGTTTATTATTAAATCTGTTTGCCTAAGCATGTTTGTAAATAGTTACTCAGCACATCAGCTCCTGTCCTCTAACTCAGTGTGTAATTCTAGCACATTGGATTCCATTTTTCTTTTCTTAGCCTTGTACTCACATAGACATGAACATAGTCCAACTGACAAATACTTAAATCCATATATATATATATATATATATATATATATATATATATATATATATATATATGGGACATGGAGGAGCCCTTAACATATGTGTACAGAAAGTTACAGCACATTCTCAGGGGTTTCAATGATTAAAACTTTTTGCTCGAGGTGACTCCACTTCTTTCAGAAAAAATAGCTTGGTTAACACTTGCTCACCGTTTGTAACTAGTGGCTCGGGTGCAATTTGCCCCTAGCTCTAGACTTGATTTCTCGGATAGCTCTCCACCGCTTTCATTCACCATTGATATAATAACGGATCTGCTTACCCTCTCACTGGGTTGACCTGGGTGCCGCCGCCCCGAGTCTGTCTCCAAGGGGGCACATTCACAATATTGGTCCAATCGTTGCAGCGCACTCCTGAGGTCAAGAATTGCTCAGCTTCAAATTCTTGGTAAAAACATCCATCTTTATTTCTTACATGTGGTAAAACAAATCAAGCTCTAGGTCTGACACGTTTCCTAACCACGTACTTCCTCAGAGACCCAAGCATACAAATTCCATTTCCAACTTATACCCACACTACAGCCTCCCATTTCCCTCCCCTGACCCAACCAGTTACTTAAAACAATTAGCCACTTAATGAAATTCAAGTTTGGGGGGGGGGGGACCACCATTTAAAAAAGCATTTAAGATAAACTTAAGGGAATTTTTTTTGTTCAACCACTATGTGTACAATTGTTTCAATTTAGCAATAATCATGTTTCTACTTCTCTTGTAACATTGTTTCCAATTAATCAATTACAAATTTACATTTTTCTTTTATACAAAAAAGCTTATATTAATAGTATAAAGTTGGTAGAATATGTAAATAGTTAATTCATTTGATAAAACAGTTTATACAAAATTAAATAAAATCATTTGCAATTCATATTTTTGTTCCACAGAATTTAGATATAACAGCTTATGTCAAAAATGGAATTCAAGCCCTGTGGTTGCCTTGTATGCAATTTGTATTTTACTTCTGCTTGCAATAGCTTGGCCCATAAGTTACCACCCCTCACACCTAAGGTTACATGTTCTATTCCTTGTACTTTATGCAATGATATACACACTATTGGGGTGTTTTGAGGGTTAAATGCAATGACCTATGACATATGACCTCACTTCTAGTGATGGGCGAATTTATTCGCCAGGGGCGAATTCGCGGCGAATAAATTCGCGAAACGGGCAAAAAAATTCGGCAACAAAAATTCGCTGGGCAAAAACGAGTCCCGCGTCGTTTTTTACGCGACGCGCCGAAAACGACGCGACGCGCGTCAAAAACGACGCGCGACTCGTTTCGCGAATCGGCAAAAAATTCGCGAATTTCTCTGGAAATTCGAGAATTTTTCGGGGAAGCGAAACGCGGCCGTTTCGCCCATCACTACTCACTTCCTGTTGCTTCCATCACTAGGGTTCATAAGGGTCACGTTTTGCACAGAGTGTTCACTTTGAGAAAGGTCAGATTGCTGACCGAAACGTCAGTGTTGTTTGTGTATTTTTTAAGTCCTGTGAGTGCGAGACTCTATTCCAGCCAGGCCCGGACTGGCAATATGTGGGTTAGTGCAAATGTCAGATGGGCTGCTATAAGGTCCCATAGAATGTCAGTATTTAGTGGGCTGGTGGGGACTGTTTGGGCCTCTATGTGAGCTGATTGGGCCTCTGTGTACCTGAAATGCCAGGGCCTATTTTGATTCTCAGTCCAGTCCTGATTCCAGCTTATATACACATATATATATATATGGGACATGGAGGAGCACTTACCAGACAAAACACAGCGCTCAACAGGCTCAAGTAACTGATTTCAATAAACAAACAAAAGAATTTCCAACATTTCAATCACGTTATAGTGATCTTCTTCAGGGGAAAAAAACTAACAAGTGTGTAAGAAGTGCAAACCCTTAAGAACCCTCCCCCTGTGCAAAACATAACACCAAAAACAAGAATCCAATTCATTACAACAGAAACCCAAATTGGGAGTGGTTTCACTTTAGTTTTCACTCCCAATTTGGGTTTCTATGATAATTGATTGGATTAATTTGTATGTTTGTTAAAAGCCTGTTGAGTACAGTATTTTTTGGATATCTATATAAAAAATACTAAGGGGCAGATTTACTAAACTCACATGAATGATTCAAAATTCTATTGAATTTTCAAAAAGATTTGAATTCAAATTTTGAATAACTTTTTGGAGTACTTTGACCATAGAATTTTAAAAAATTCGATTGAATTGAATGATTCAAATGATTTGCATAAAAATCATACGGCCATTTGATGGTCGAAGTACTTCCCCTTTAAAAAAAAATTTGATAGGCCAGTTCGCCAGATCAAAGC
>CM044437.1:108478333-108503690 GCA_024363595.1 Xenopus borealis
GCTGCTGAATAAAAAAACAAAATAACTCAAAAACCACAAATAATAAAAAATGAAAACCAATTGCAAATTATATCACTCTCTACATCACACTAAAAGTTAACTCAAAGGTGATAAAACCCTTTAAGGACAATTGCACCTTGTGAATCATTCTGCATTGCATGGAGATTACAAATGAACCCCTGTGTATTATCCCTTTTTAATGTATGCTTCACTAACTTTATGATTGTACAGACCAGATGTACTGCTTATTAAGAGTGGTACACAAAAATAGAAAAATACATAAATAAACCGTAATAATGTCAGTAATAATAATAATAAGTGCAGAATATGATGATGATGAAGAAGAAGAAGAAGGTATTACAGGTTCAGCTTACTTCTCAGGCTGTATTTAAGCAAAACAAAAATAAGAAGAAAATAAGAGAAATGGAATGTTTGGCATTATTGTGTTTTAAAAGGAATATTTGGCATACGGGAATGTTTACTAAAGAAAATAGCATGTATCATAAATTCTTTAGAAAGGGGTTATGCAATTGGTGACATGCAGGCCTCATGTGGCTCAAAAATTAATTTACTGTTGCCTACATTCCAAGTCTATGCTTTACAATAAGCCCTAAAGAGTAAAGTTTAAACTCAAACCTATATAAAGGAAACTACAGATAGAGTCACTTGGATTTGTAAGTTAAATGCGTCGTGACTCAGCATTAATTGAAGAAACTGTGTTATCTAAAGTTATCTTAACTCATTTAATGCATTTAACCTTTTCATTAGCATACCAAAGCTCCATTGTTTTCAATGGTGAACTCTTTAATTGGATGGGATGCTGTGACACAATATTCTGTGATAAGTGGGATAAATGAGATAAATGAGTTAAGTCGCGACGCATTAAACTCACCATCCAAAGTGACTGCATCTGTATATATATATATATATATGGCAATATATGGACAAACAATCCCTGTTGTTTAAAGGGTAAGGCATTTTTTAGTAGCTGTATGCACAGAATGTCTCAATGTCTTAAATATATTGAGAATGGGTTGAGCGCAGAGGACCTCTTGTCTTTGTCTATGTATTTTGTGGTCACAGCCTCATTGCACCCCCACCTAATGGTTTTAAAAATGAGTGGTGAGCACAACTTTTTCTTGTTTGTTGTAGTTATAATGGAGCAGTGACCAGCTCCTTGTTGTAGCCCCCACCCTTCCCAGTTATAGTCAGGTGATCCCACTGGTGTCTAATAAAAGGGCAACCATGATTGGGAGTTTTACTTTGAAAGCAGCAAGTAAGTTGCAGGTAAAACTTAGTCCCTTTGTAAAATGTTTAATGAAGTAATGGAATTCTTAATGAATCAGATGAAAATTGAGCGTAGGACTGACCAGATATGGGATGACTTTGACATAGTTGGCCAGCTTAAATATATTCCAATATATGGACAAACAATCCCTGTTGTTTAAAGGGTAAGGCATTTTTAGTAGCTGTATGCACAGAATGTCTCAATGTCTTAAATATATTGATAATGGGTTGAGTGCAGAGGACCTCTTGTCTTTGTCTAAAAAATATATATATATGAGACTTTCAATCCTACCACACAAACATTCACATCAACTTTCAGTTAAAACCAGCTAAAATGCCATTCTGATATTTCCCTGATAGTTCCAATTGACAGAAGGTAGAAAGGTTGCTTCTGAACTATTCACACACTGTAATCATCTAAAACTCCTACTGCAGTTGTAAAGCTGAGCAATTTCTTTTATGTAAGAGTTTCCATAGTTTGTTTTCATACAGACATCTGTTAAAGAACAAAACTACAGCTCAATGAAAGACGTATTTATTATGCTGCGTAAAAAATACTGGTATTAGATGTAAAGAACAAAACTACAACTCAATGCAAGACCTATTTATTATGCTGCGCAGAAAATACCAAATACAATACACATCACCAACTGATCACCAAGAATCACCATGTAACAAATGGCAATATTTATCAAGCTATGTAAACATTTCATTTTCTGTAAAACATTTCAGTGTAGAAAGCAGCAACTGCTTGAGAAGCCTGTATATACATGATTACTGTTTTTTAATGTGTTTTTTACTATGGGAATTTTTTTGCTGCCTAAATTTTTTTGACACCATAGATATAAAATACACTGGCCTTGCAGAATAAAAGAAAATACACAGATTTATACATTTAGCTTACATAATTTGCAATGTTTCTAATATAATTGCCTTGAGGGGCAATGCACCTATTGAAAGCTGTATACAGGTATAGATCTGTTATTATCAAGAAGGCTCTGAACTACGGGAAGTCCTTGTCCATAGACTCCATTATATAGTGAATAAAGTACCGCTCTTGTAAAATATTAAGATATTATAAGTTACCAGGTGTTCCATGACCATATAAAAACAGGTCATGTGCACTTATATAAAAACAGATTTGTGCACTTGTTCCCAACTAAGATATGATGAATCCTTACTAGAGACAAAACAATCCTATTGCTTTTTATTGAAATTATTTTTAGTAGACAAGTTATGGTGATCCAAATTACGGAAAGATCTCTTATCTGGAAAACTCCAGGTCCAGAACATTCTGGGTAACAGGTCCCATACCTGTAAAATTGGAATTTATTATTACACAGTGCATTCTGAGCCTTGTGCTATACAGAAAGTTCACGTCAAAGAACATGGTTCATCACTAAAACAGGACTCTATATGTGTCTTCAGGTGGTTCTTCTTGAACATCTTGGTAAACAATATATCCAGTAAAAAATATTTTGAAAAAAAAAAAAAAGAAATATTTTACATGGCTACAGAAGCAGCAAATGTTAGAGAGCAAAGATTAACAAACTTTACATTTTTAGTTCCACATTTAAGACAATGTAATAATATATTTTCTTTACTGACTGTATCACTTTCTGCCATGTAAAGGCCACCATCTGATGCTATAGTGATATTGGTGGATAAAGATATATGGGATAATTTACTAAATCTGAATGTATCTCATAATAATAATTAAAAAAGCTCAACGAAACTCCCATGCCCGATTTTGCTTTATGTATTAATAAAACAACTCAAATAATTTGGTTCTGGATAAAACCTGATAAATCAAGCGAAAACACAAATCGGTTTTTTTTTTTTTGACTTTTTCCTGAGTCTCTTGTTTTTGGATTTTTTCCCCCGAAAACCCTGAATTTAATGGATTATCGGGCTAAGCGCTGTGTAAAACACAGTATCTTCAAATTGGCATAGGGACATCTCCCTTTATGGATTTGGGCTTTTTGAAGCAGGGTATGATAAATTTGAAACAATTAGAGGTTTTTGACCCAAAAAGCCTGACCAGATAAACTTTGAATTTACTAAATAACCCCCCTAAATGATAAACAATAATAACACCATCACCTAACCCTCACCATTTTGCACTGTGATTTTATACTTTTATATGTGTTTTCATAAGATTCTCTAATAAGCTCAATTCTGCATGATTCCTTTATGTTAAAAAATGTTTTAACACTAAGGGGCAAATTTACTATTGGTCGAATTTCAAATTGAAAAAAATTGGAAATTCGACCATGTGAATAGTTAGGGAAGAAAAATCCTTCAACTTTGAATATCGAATTTGAAGGATTTTACCTCTAATCGAATATTTGAACGATCAAAATTCAATCGTTCGATTAAATAAGTCGAATGTTCTTGATCGATCGATTTGAACGATCTTAACCATTTGATCGAATTTTTCTTATTCCATCACAAAAAAACTTTAAAACACCTATGGGAGATTCCCATAGGGTTTTAAAGCAATTTGGTAGGTTCTATCTGGCGAACTGGCCTATCACATTTTATTTTAAAGGGGAAGTACTTCGACCATCGAATATTCGAACTTTCGATTACAATTAAATTTGAATTATTCGGTTTATTCGAATTATTCGAATCGGTTGAATATTGCAAATTCGAAGTTGCCTCATTTGCATATTCAATTTTTTTTTTAATTCAATCGAATTTCGAATCCTTCATGTGAATTTAGTAAATCTGCCCCAAGCAATGTTTTTAGAAACTATGCTGTATAATGTCATATTCAGATACAAATGTTGCCTCACATACAATGTACAACAAATATATAAAGAAGAAGGGTTTATGTGTGTTTTGCCTTTGGGAGTATAACCAAAGTGAATGGATGAAACAATAAATCAAAAGAAATGCAGAAGAGGCACAAACTGTGCAAATGAGGGTGGCAATATTTGTACATTACCATGGTCAAAAAAAAGAATACATAAATAAAATATACTGTGTTGATAGTTGTTGACATTAATAAGGAGTACAGCACATGGTACCAGAAATGGATCCACTCAGCAGACAGAGCCTGAAACATGTGAGAACCTGGAAGAGGCACAGAGGATGCAGCAGGCCCATCACAGATAAGGACAGACAGTCTACATCCACCTGCTCCAGTTTAGTTTGTTGGGGAAGCATAGAAAATCTTTAAGCAGAGACTGTTACTATACATGAAAGCTACTAACGTTGTAACACTGCCCAGTGCACAGAAAGTGGCCCTTTTGATAACAATAGCAGGGGAAGCTTGCGTATATTTAATTAATTTCAACTTGATGAAAATGACACTGATAATTTTTAATTTTTCAGGTTACTGCACCCCTAAGGTGAATGAGACATATGAGAGATGTATCCTTAACTCCTGAGTACAGTCTCCTTTTGAAAGCATAGAGGAATACATAACAGACTTCAAGCAAAAAAGCAGAACATGAAACTTTCAGCTGAAATTCATTAATCAGAGACAGAGTTGTAATTAGATGTAATGATCAAAAAGTGCAAGAAAGATTGTTAAGGGGACAGGATCTTACATTAGAAAATTATATACGAAGTGGTCAAGCAGCTGAACTCACAAAACAACAGCTCATAGTACTAACATGAATAAGAAGTGAAGAGAAGGTTTCTTAAGTGAGCCACGTAAAAAAACTTCGAAATTTGACCCTCAAAATATTTTTAAATGGCTTTTTCTAACGAAAATGGACGATTTGAGCGATTCTTCACAAAATCCTCAGAATTCTTGGAAATTTTTCAGGACAGGTTCTATGAGGTCCCCCATATGCTAAAATGGCAGCTTTAAGCTGGCAAATAGTTGAAGTTGAAGGATTTTTAAAGGGCAAGTACTTAAAAATTCAAAAATCTAATTTTTCAGTTCAAATTCAAATTCCAACTTTGGCCCTTAGTAAATCTGCCCCCCAAGGGTTCACACAAGTAAATATTTTAAGAAAGGCAAAAGGAAAATTGATGCAAGATTTATCAAATACAAAGTCTGTAATCATTGAAGCAATACCCATTCAATTAACAACTGCCCTGCTTTTGGTAACCAATGCAAGGTTTTTGGCAAATATAAACACTTTGCCAAGCAGTGTTATATTAAAAGCAAACTAAATGCAGTGATGTACAGCAGCAGTGAGGAGAGTCAGGAGGAAATCTGTGTGAGTGCTACCTGTAAAAGGAATTTCCTGTAGATAGAATGTAAATAACACCCCACCGCCATATTAACATTATTTCATTAATGTAAAGTAATATTTAATTTTCATTCTTGTTTTTTCTTACATTTTCTTATTTTCCTTTAATGACTTTATGTTAATATGCCAGTATTGACAACAGTGTACTGCATGTTACAGAAGACCTATTCAAATGTTTTGGTAATGCTATGACAATCAATAAAACTTTTCAGTTTAAAAAAAAATGCAAAAGACGGACAAAATAATCCTTATTTTTGCCCTCTATAAATGAGGATATTGCTCAAGTAATAACAAGCTGCACAACCTGCCAAACCTTTGTTCTAGCACTTACAAAGGAGCTCCTAATAGAGAGAGAAATGTCATGTGGTCCCTGGGATACAATTGGAGTTGATAAATTCATGTTGAATGAAAAGTTCCAAACTTAAAAAATAGCACATCAATTGAGGTATGCAAAATACTTAAAGCACACTTCTGCATATATGGAATACCAAGAGAAGTAAAAAACAGACAGTTCTCAGTTTATAGGAAAAGACTTTGTAAGATTCACAGAAGAGTTTGGATTCAAGCACGTCACCTCAAGCCGAAGATCCCGTAGAGTAATGGACATGCAGAGTGTGGCGTAAAGATTATAAAACAGTTGTTGAAAAAAGCTGTTCATTCAGGTTAGGACCCAAAAATGGCACTCTTAAATTACAGAGCAACAGCTCTGGTAGGAGGTAGCAGAGCTATTCCTTGAAAGACAAATACAGACAAAATTACCTGCATTGGATATTAAGAGGCAGATTTAATAAGGGTCAAATTCGAGGGTTAATTAACTCACAAATTCGACCATCGAATCTGCATCAAATTAAAACCCACTCGAATTAGAATTCGAGGGGTTGTAACGCAATTCGATTTATCGAACGTTTCAAAGATTTTAACCATTCGATCAAATTTTTTTTATTCGAGCAAAAAACCTTGGGAAAATCCTATGGGAGCTTCCCATAGGGTTATATAGCAATTCAGTAGGTTTAATTTGCTGAATTGTTATAGCAAATTTTTTTAAAGGGCAAGTACTTCAACTATCAAATTCGAATTTTCGAATTTGGCCAATTCGAATGTTCTGCTATTCGATAGTCGCATTTTGTAAATTCGATGGTCGAAGTACAGATGCAGCCACTGGGATTTGTGAGTTAAATGCGTCATGAGTTAATTGAAGCAACTGTGTTATCTAAAGTTATCTTAACTCATTTAATGCATTTAACCTTTTCATTAGCATACCAAAGCACCATTGTTTTCAATGGTGAACTCTTTAATTGGATGGGATGCTGTGACACAATATTCTGTGCTAAGCGGGATAAATGGGATAGATGAGTTAAGTTTTTCTGTGTCCAATGCACAATCCAAAGTGGCTTCATCTGTAGCCCCAAAAAAATTTGAAATTCAAATTTTTTCAATTTAAATCCTTCACACGAATTTAGTAAATCTGCCCCTAAGTGTTACTATGATGATAAGACCCTGCATAAACGGTACAGGCAACAGAAACAAAACATGCATGAGAAACAAAATTAAAATTATGACAAAAGTACAAAACACTTGAACATTTAAACATTTGCGATGAGGTCAGAATTTGGAATGGATCTACCTGGTATGAAAAAGCACAAGTGCTACACTTAGTCTTGCCTCGTTCTTAAAGAGATTCTGTCATGGGAAAACATGTTTTTTTCAAAACACATCAGTTAATAGTGCTTCTCCAGTAGACTTCTGTGCTGAAATCCATTTCTCAAAAGAGCAAACAGATTTTTTTATATTCAGTTTTGAAATATGACATGGGGCTAGACATTTTGTCAATTTCCCAGCTGCCCTGGTCATGTGACATGTGCCAGCACTTTAGGAGGGAACTGCTTTCTGGTAGGCTCTTGTTTTTTCTTCTCAATTTAACTAAATAGTATGCAGTAGGACATGGGTTTTTACTATTGAGTGCTGTTAGATCTACCAGGCAGCTGTTATCTTGTGTTAGGGAGCTGTTATCTGGTTGCCTTCCCATTGTTCTGTTGTTAGGCTGCTGGGGGGAAAAAGGGAAGGGGTGATATCACTCCAACTTACAGTACAGCAGTAAAGAGTGATTGAAGTTTATCAGAGCACAAGTCACATGACTGGGGACAGCTGGGAAATTGACAAAATGTCTAGCCCCATGTCAGATTTCAAAGTTAAATATAAAAAAATCTGTTTGCTCTTTTGAGAAATGGATTTCAATGCAGAATTCTGCTGGAGCAGCACTATTAACTGATACATTTTGAAAAAAAACTTTTTTTCCCATGACAGTATCCCTTTAAACAAGTGGTGGACACATTTTAAGGTGAAATAGAAGGAATTGATATAAAATTCCAAAAATATCAAGTGTGACTAATTCTGTTGGCCAGCATCGCAATTAGTCAGAGGAAGCACAGGACCAGGATTTGATTCATACATCTACCAGTGGATGCTTACTGGCTAGAGGACAATCAAGGAAAATATGCCACTGGAAATAGGCAGGTGTCAGTAGATAACAGTGAGGACAACCAGATGGACACTTCAGAATCTTTTCTGAGAGATATTACACCCATCCAAGTAACAAGCATCTCAGATCATGCCAAAGTTAATACACAAAATACAACTGACAATAACCAGGCACAAACACTTACTCATGGTGTGCAAACACATTATGGCCATGTTATCAAAAAACCATCATGATTAGTTGAACATTGTTAAAGTGACATGGTCAAGTACTACGGCATTATAATCACAGCAAATCACCTGTACAACGTTACAACTATTAATGGTTGTTGATGTTAAAATGTTAAAAAGGGAAGGATGTGTTGGCAGTTGTTGATTTTAATAAAGTTTGTCATAGAAAATAGAAGCACGTAGGCTCCAGAAACAAAGACTGAGCTGTACAGTAAGAGCCATATTTCTTTCATGCACTGTATTTTAATAAATAAGTTGCTGTTGCAAAACCCAGAATCCAATTATTAAGGAGTACAACACATAGACCTAGTGAAAATCTAATATCTTTCCAAACATTTGCAATTCATTTAGACATATTAGGCACCAAGAAGTTTGTCTTTTCAGGTAAAACCATTGTTTTAGTATTTTGTAAACTGCAACCTAAAGTTATAAATTCCATGAGGAATCAATTTGACAGAATGCACAGAGTTCACAGAATAATTAATAGTGGAATATAAATGAATACCAAAGATTCCTAAATAGTAGCCTAATGAGAAACCAGGAAAAATTTACCCTCTGATCTTCACCACCAGGGACTCTCAACAGCATCTACCAATTTTCTTTGGCTACATAATGCAGTGTAATACTGTACAGTGAGGTTGGTGGTTGCCATCCTATGCTACTTTTTTGTGATTTTCCCCACTGGAACATGTGCAGTTGAAGTTGACGCAGACCTTGCATCAACTGCACATGCTCCATGTCGAGAGCACACAAAGTGGGAAAAACAGTATTTGGCAACTGCTCTGCGCTACTCTGCATTTTTTTAGCCAGAAAAAGTCATAGTTTTGGAAGTCAAATACATCAGTGAATTTCTGAAGCCACACAATATGTATTGATTTGTTAAGTTATTATTATTATACTAATAATAACT
Source organism: Xenopus borealis (assembly GCA_024363595.1). Classification (NCBI taxonomy): domain Eukaryota; kingdom Metazoa; phylum Chordata; class Amphibia; order Anura; family Pipidae; genus Xenopus; species Xenopus borealis. The sequence continues at coordinate 108,487,448 of CM044437.1, forward strand.
TATTGTTCTATTACTACTGTAGTTTAGTTTATTGTGTTTACACAGCTGCAAAGATGCCAGTTAAGCAACCAAAACTCATGTATACGTAAGTGCATCCCTGCTTTTTTGCCTTTTATGTCAAGGAGTCACATTATGCCTTAAAGGAACAGTTCAGTGTAAAAATAAAAACTGGATAAATAGATAGGCTGCACAAAATAAAAAATGTTTCCCATATAGTTAGTTAGGGGAAAATGCAAATTATAAAGGCTGGAGGGACTGGTTGTCTAATATAATAGCTAGTGATGGGCAAATTTATTCGCCAGGCACGAATTCGCAGCAAATTCCCGCTATTCGCCGCCGGTGAATAAATTTGCGAAAAGCCAGCGAAAATTCACCTGCCGAAAATTCGCTGGCGTAAAAAAAAAAAACTTGTTTAGTGAATTTTTCGCCGATTTCCGAATTTCGCTGGAAATTCGGGATAGATTCGCCCATAACTTATAATAGCCAGAATCCAACTTCCTGCTTTTCAGCTCTTTAACTTTGAGTTGACAGCGGCTTGAAGGGGGGCCACATGGGACATAACTGTTTAGTGAGTTTGCAATTGATCCTCAGCATTCAGCTCAGATTCAAAAGCAACAGTTATGACTTGGCCCTCCCTCAAGTCACTGATTGGTTACTGCCTGGTAACCAGGGTAACCAGTCAGTGGAAAACAAGAGAGCTGAAAAAGCAGGAAGTTGCATTCAGGCTATTATATTAGACATCCAGTAACTGCAGCCTTTATACATTACATTTTTGGCTAACTAACTATATCATAAACATTTTTTATTTTGCACTGCCTATCTATTTACCCAATTTTTATTAAAAAAAATATGTTTCAAGGTTTCCCAAGACCAGCCTTGACTAAATACATAAAGTGTATGTAGATTTATCGCTGATAGACTGAATACGTATTTCCCAGCTAAATCTTATATATTACCTTGATTTATAAATGCATCTTTAAAATCACATTCTTTTCAATCTGTAGAAATCAAATTTTTATGCATTTGACCAAACAGGTGATTTTAATACATTACTATACATTTTTCAACTCTTTCCAGAACAACCTAACTTAAGCACAGTATACTTTTAGAAATAAGTGTGTAAACCAGCGCACCTTACCCATTAGCATGGGTAATTAGCACCACTAAAAGCGGTTGTATTTTCATTGCCTTTTCTAGCATATCATTGTGCATGAAAATTGACTTTAATACAAGGGAAAATGTCATCTTTCATTCCTAGTGGTAAGGAAATTAAATTACTCTGAGCATTTTGCTTTTATTTGATATTTAATAGATTTGCAGGGCATAGATTTTCTTTCCTCTTTCCTGGTATTTAATTTCTAGTGTAAATGGATAGTCTACCCAACTACTTCTCACCAATAAGAATAGGATATTAAAACATGCACATTGGGATTAGTTAATAGTGCTTAAACAGAAGCAGAAAGGGAATAGTTTATAATGCTGCAATCTAGATTAAATTACTTTTGATCAGATGCAAAAGTGTTACAGCCTAAACCATAGCTACGTTATGAATAGAAGAGAGTTGAATTTAAGCAAATGGCATTGAATGGAGACAGTTAATTATATGTTCAAATCTTCTATTGAATTATATTACCAATAACCGCTCTTGTGAATGGTGGAGGGAGTAATGGCATTTCCCGTTTGGTACAATACCTGCCATCAAACATGAATGTAGATTTGCCAGACTTAAATGACGAATCTCTGGCCCAAGTATTTTTAATAGATACTAGTGAGTGACTGCTGATTAAATTCAATAATGTTTAATACATGAGATTGTGTGTCCCTGTATTATTCATGGTTATGAAAATATGCTGAGAAATCAATTCTTTAGCATCCTAATATGTGCAAATAATGTATGAGCAAATTAAAGTAGGAGGTATTTACAATTCCCCACCCAGTGTGTAAAGAGCAAAAAAGGACACAATGAACCATATTTTTACACTATGCACACTGTGTGGAAAAAAATGTGCCTTGAACTAAGCATTGCCTACATTAGGAATGTGTGCTCTTAAAGGGATACTGTCATGGGAAAACATGTTTAGCAGAATGCTGCTATCAAATACATTTTTCAAAAGAGCAAACAGATTTTTTTTTTATATTTCATTTTGAAATCTGGCATGGGGCTAGACATATTGTCAGTTTCCCAGCTGCCCACAGTCATGTGATTTGTGCTCTGATAAACTTCAGTCACTCTTTACTGCTGTACTGCAACTGAGACTGATTCAGCTGCATTAAATAGGAGGAACTGACAATAAGTCTAGCCCCATGTCGGGTTCCAAAATTTAAAATCTGTTTGCTTTTTTGAGAAGTGGATTTCAGTGCAGACGTCTGCTGGACTAGCACTATTAACTGAAATGTTTTGAGAAAAAACATGTTTTCCCATGACAGTATCCCTTTAAACTTTCCCCCATGGGTTAGGTAAACAACTTTTAAAGCCTTCTACAAATATTGTATCTATTAAAATTCAAGATTTTTGTCTCAAGAAAATTTGATTGTGGTAAAACCTTGTTTGGGGTTGTTTATTAAAGACCGAGTTGTGTTTTCTCAGAAAAAAAGGCTAGCTTCACTAAAATACTTGGGGGGAATGTGATTATTCAATGTATTCAAATTATAAATTCAAGAAATTCAAGGTACAGTATTTTTCCCTGAGTGCATTCAATTGAGTTTGTTTTTATTCATAAATAAGCAACATTTAAGTTTATTTGAGGTAGAAAAAACTCACAAACCTCAGAAACTCAACTAACTAACCCCCTAAATGTCTTATGTATTTATTGTATTTTAATGGGGGCAAATATATATATATATATATATAGACAAATACAAGAGGTCCTCTGCACTCAACCAATTATCCATATATTTAAGACATTGAGACATTCTGTGCATACAGCTACTAAAAGTGCCTTACCCTTTAAACAACAGGGATTGTTTGTCCATATATTGCAATATATTTAAAGGAATTGTTCAGTATAAAAATAAAAACTGGGTAAATAGATAGGCTGTGCAAAATAAAAAATGTTTTCAATATAGTTAGTTAGCCAAAAATCTAATGTATAAAGGCTGGAGTCACTAAGTCTAACCTAAAAGAACAGGACACTACTACTTGCTTTTCAGCTCTCTTTTGTTTACACTGAATGGTTACCCTGGTGACTAGACAGTAACCAATCAGTGACTTGAGGGAGGGCCACATGGGTCATAACTGTTGCTTTTGAATCTGAGCTGAATGCTGAGGCTTAATTGCAGACTCACTGAACAATTATGTCCCATGTGGCCCCCCTTCAAGTCGCTGACTTACTCAGATTTAGAGAGCTGAAAAGCAGGATGTTGGATTCTGGCTATTATATTTGACATCCAGTCACTCCAACTTTTACAGTTTGCATTTTTCTCTGACTAACTATATTAGAAATATTTTTTATTTTGCACAGCCTTTCTATTTAACCGGTTTTAAATTTTACCCTGAACTGTTCCTTTAAGCTGGCCAACTGCTTTCAAAGTAAAACTCCCAAACTTGGTTGCCCTTTTATTAGACACCAAAGGTATCACTTGACTGTAGCTGGGAAGGGTGGGGGCTACAACAAGGAGCTGGTCACTGCTCTAGTATAACTACAACAAACAACGAAAAGTTGTGCTGATCACAAATTTTTTAAACCATTAGGCGGGGGTGCAATATATATTGTAAGGAGCTCTCACCCTGGTGGTTTATTGGTGCGGCTGGGACGCCCACCGCGCCGCACCTTTCCTGTCTTGCCGGCATCTTCCTAGTGCACACACGGCGTGCACTTCTGGGTTTTGTAGCGCATGGCTATGGCACAAAATTCAAAGATATTTAAAGGGATACTTTTTGTTTTTGCATTGCCCGTGATAGGTTCAATAACCTGGTGCTCAGAGCTTGTGACGAAGTTTGTTCCTGACCTGATTTCTTGATCCTGATTACCTGTGTTTGACCCAGCCTGGCTTTTGACTACCCTGACTTCTGAAACCTGATCTTTTGCCTGATTCTGCCTCATCCCATCTGATTGATCTCCTGGTTTGACCCTTGGCCTGCCTGACGATCCTAAGCTATCTGCCTGCCTTGATCCAGTCTGTCTGACTACGAATCTGCCTACTCCTGCCTGTACAATGACCTTTGGCCTTACTAACTCTAACAACTGTTGTGCCCCTTTGCCTATCCAGAACTTTTCCCTTGCACCTCTCGTTTAAGTCTAAGCAGCATCTGAGTAGCTGAGGGCTCCTCCCGAAGCCAAAGGCGGTCACACTACTGGTGAAGCACAAACCTAGACCAGGGTGCTTGGAAGGTACTGGTTCTGGTGTTGGGTGCCGACCGTGACATATATATATAAATATATGTGTGTGTATATATATATATATATATATATATATATATATATATATATAATATCAACATTGAAATTTGGCTTTTCACTGAAATTCAATGTTTTTTGCACTAAAACTCATGAATTACAGTAAGAAAGTGAATGTTCAAAATTTATTAAGCACCCAAAAAAAAAACAATATAAAAAAATTCAGCATCTAAAAACTGCTGAGTTCATGCATAAATCAAGGGGTGCCCTAAGCAAAATGGAAGGGATTTTTTTTTATAATTGGTGGATAATTCACTAAAAATAATGTGTAGAATACCCATCATTGAAAATGATGAGCAAAATACAATATAGCAGAATTTCAATTTTATTATAAATATGAGGACATTTGAGGTTAATGAGATTTTCCTTATAAAAAAACAAAAAAATTCACAAATTCTAATTCTGATAAATAGGCTTCCCCTGAGCACTTCCGTAAAAATCAAGTGTAAAAGCAGAAACAATATCAAAATTATTCCCCATTTAGGGTCTTCAGACTGTAGCTGACCATGGTATATAGTATTGTAACTTATCTAAGCTGAGCTGATGCTGAGAGAGTTTAAAAGTGTTACAATACATTTTAGAAGTTTATATGGAAAAAGCCAAAAATTACTGTTCAATAAAATGGGAGAAAGTGTGAGCCAGAATAAGGATTAAAAATTGGTTACAGAGAAACACAAATAATAGATTTAAAATTTTGATTTTCTAGGAATCATTAATACTTTGAAACCAAACTTTGAAATCAACACTAATGAGGTAGAATTCAAGTTATTTTGCAGCAAAATCACAAATACAGGTTTTCAAAACTAAAAATTTTCAAGATTTGTTATGTGCAGAATTAGAATATAAACATTTACCACCTAAAAGCTGAGGAGTTCATGTAGGAGTCAATGGTAGTTTTTAGTAGCAAAATTAAAGCTATTTTTCAATTTACTGTAAGTTGTCAAAATTAATGTGGAGTTTAAAAAGTCGTACGTGAAATTGAACGATCGGTATTTAATCAATTGTACAATTTCATTGAGAAATCGAATATAGAGCAAAATGATAGCCTAAAACTATTCGATAATCATTTGATAGTTGAATGCTTATCGAATATTGAGGAAATTCTTAGGATTTTTGGGGAATAATAGTAAATTTGCCCCTTAATGTTTTTTATTATTTATGGATAAGTCAAATATCTAGTATTTCCTGACCCAAATAGGAAATGCCCATTAGGAAAATTTCATAGTGCCATCATTTATGAGAAATATTGCTGAACATACATAAATTAAATTAATTTTGCATCTGGTAAAAATTGCATTTGGTTAAAACCAGTACATTGTTTTCATTCAGAGAAAGGTTTGGGAAAAACAGCACTGACTACATGGTGAGGAAACGCTGAAGGTTAATTATGGAATGATAGATTTCATGCCTTGGGCTGGGAGTAGGATATTGTCAAAATAGCAACACTGCTAACAGCTATACTTCTTGATGAACTCACAGGAGGAACAAAAGAGTAAAATAAATATATTGTTGAAACCTGGCATTTTGACTGAGGACTATAATCTTCATATGACATGCTCATCCAAAATACATCTAAATGTCCTTTAAAGGATACTGCAAATAACACCACAAGTTTCATTATATCCGTACATGGTCATTATCAAGTCTTTTATTGCAAATTGCAAGGCAGGATTCCTTTAAATATGCATTAAAATCACCATCAATACAGATTTAAAATTTTGTTTATAGCACTGCGTCCAATGTTTGCTGTGTATTTCTTATAATATGTAGGCACACATAAGTGGACTATAAATTTAATATAATGTATTTATTTATAGCTTCAGTATGTCAAGACAGAGAACATAGGGCAGGCCTTCAATATACAGTAATGTGTCCTTGCCTTGTCTTCTCCAATTTCACAAAAAGCATGAATGAAAATAATGTTTAGAACTATAATAAACCATCAAATATTTGTGTTTCAAATGTCAGACAGAGGAGGCAGTAAATATGATAAATCTGAATGTATGTCTATATTAATGTTTTCAAAATCATGTCAGCTCAAGATGGGGCACTTAAACCTTTTGTTTGAGAAAGATTTAACTGTCAGCACTAATGTTGTTTACACATTTTGTTTTCAAAATTATTTAGATCTCTTTAGAGTAGAACTAAACCTCCACTAAGAAATGCCCCCACCTATTACCCTAGATAGTCCCCCTCCCCCATATCGGTGCAGTGTAAGTGCAGTGGAGCTCATGGGCACCATCTTACAAATCTTCAGTCTTCATCTATAAGGGAGCACCATACTGGTGCATGCACAGTTTGTAGCAAATGTACATGTGCCAAAAGTGCTGTCAATTTCTGAAGGGAAGGAAGAAGACCAGAAGAAGACAGAAGATCCCAAAGATGGCAACCATGCACTCTGCTGCGCTTAATCTGCATCGATATGTGAGAACTTTATTTGGGACACTTTCAGGGGTAATGAACTATATGGGGGAGGAAGCAAGGTGGGGGACTATCTAGGGTAGTAGGTAGGAGCTTTTCTTATTGGGGGTTAGTTCTCCTTTAATGAACCTCATTCTTTCCTGATTAGGAAATACTGCAGGCTGAAAAGGACCATAGGAGTCAGAAGAAGCTGATATAATGTCCTCCAAACTACCAGACATATGGGGACATAATTAAATGGGATTTTTTGCACTCCATCAAAGTTTGCATCAATACGTCAAGCATATTTTTGCAACTACATTGGATATACACTTATAATTACAATAATGCAATTGCAAGCATAATATGGTGAAATATTGCTGAAATAACCAATTTGCATGCTTGCCCCAGTGTTTTTTCTACTACTAATTCAAACTATTGTTTTACCGAAATCTACCTATGAATTGATGCCATAGAGCAAATTATGTGAGATATTAGCACAGATGATATGATTTAGATAATGTGATGCTACAGTGGATACTGTATCTTTAAATGGTAGCTCACCAAAATTAGTTTTGGTGAAAAAATGCATCAACTAAATGCATCTTTCTAAATTGTTGTATTTTCAGTTTTTCAGTGGCATAATTAAGTCTTTTGACAAAATGTGAATGTTCATCAGTTATGATTTGTTATAATCAAGTCAGGGATGCCCATATATCAACATCCTGATTTTTGTGGTTTCAAAGATTTTAGAAATCCCAAACAAAACATTTTCTCTAAAACCACTAATGCCAAATAATTGATCAAAATAGCCTACTCTAAAATGCACAAATGAAGAAAAAGGTGGAAATAATCCGAATACTAATATGAAAACCTCAGAATCATCTAATTTTACTAATTTCCTCTAAAATCTTGATATAAAGAAAGCTTATTCAGGCAGCTGACAGATCCCATTGACATCTACATAATCTTTACAGCTTTTAGATAGCAAGCATTTTTATTAATGTTTTTTGAGGTTTTTACATTTAATAACTTCTGATTGTTTTGGGGTTTTGTATAATCCACAATTTTTTGTACAAACAAATATGGTTCAGGGAAAAAATATGAAAGTTAGTAAGTTAGCCCCAAAGTAATTTGCTAATGCCATGTTAAAACATGACTATTTAACACAACATCTAAATGTTTTTAGAATAACACCTTTGTTAAATGCTCAATATTTTTCTCAGTAGGCATCAGATATTTGTTTGTGCTTGATAATATATTCACTCAAAATAATCTTTCTGGTCCACAGGGCATCTTCTTGAGCATCACTTTCTGCAATAAAACACACCAGGATAGCATCTTTAAACATTTCTTTCAAACATCTCTTTAAAATACAGGACATTTTCCATATCCACATCCCACAGTTTATGAGCTTTTATGGGTAAATGCTTGAAAGCACTTTAAGATTTTAATTGTATATAAATAATGCTACACAATTATAGTGTAAATAACCTGTAAATGATGGATATGGCATTTAAAACTGCCAACAAACTACATTATGCCTCATTCAAGGAATACAGTACATTAAAGATATTCAAACAGAATCTTTTCACATATTGCAGAGGTTGTTGTATCATTACTGTCTTGCATAAAAAGAACATAAACTCAAAGAATGAAAACATAATTATGCCTCTTTATAGGTCTGTGGTAAGGCCACACCTGCAGTATGCGGGGCAGTTTTGGACTCCAGTCCTTAAGATGGATATAAATGAGCTGGAGAGAGTGCAGATTTAGTTAGTGCAACTAAACTGATTAGAGGGATGGAACTTAAATTATGAGGGTAGACTTGCGAGGGGAGATGATTACACTTAACAAGTACTGTATATTAGAGGACATTATAGACAAATAGCAGGGGACCTTTTTACCCATTAAAAGAATCACAGCACCAGAGGGCACCTCTTCAGAAAATAACTTTCATTTGAAGCAACGTAGGTGGTTCTTCCCAGTGAAGACAGTGAGGTTGTGGAATGCACTGCCAGGTGATGTTGTGATGGCTGATTCTGTTAATGCTTTTAAGAGTGGATTAGATGAGTTCTTGAACAGACTATATAACAACAATGGCTATTGTGATACTAAACTCTATAGTTAGTATAGATATGGGTATATATAATTTATGTGAGGATATAGAGGGGTGTGTTTATGGATGCTGGGTTTTATTTGATGGGATTGAACTTGATGGACTTTGTATTTTTTCAGCCCGATTTAAATAAGTAACTACAGTATGTAACTATTACTGGCTTATTTGTAAACAGTGCCTGGACTAGGTATTCTGGCTCACTAGGCAAACTTGCCAAGGGGCACCCACCCAAGCAATCTAGCTTTGTATTTATTTCTTTAAACCATTTTGATGTTCAGCTTGCCTCTTTGATTCTGCTGTTCATTCATTCCTTCCTCTTGCTTTCTTTTTTCTACTCCTCTTATCTTTTCTATTATGCTATTTATGCTTCCATGTTTGTTACCCCATGTGCTATATTTCGCCCTCCATTATTACATTCCCTGTTGTGTACATGTTCCCGCTTTCTTTCCCCATGTGGCCTTTTGCCAGCTTACCCATTGAAATTGTCTACTCCTATGCCCTGTTAATTCTCCCAACTGTTATTTTCTATTTCTACTCTAGTCTTTTCTATATTCATATGCAATTATCTCCTACTCTTTTCTATACCATTACATAATTTTTCCTTTTGTTCTTTATTCACTGCTTATAACCATGTCCCACTCACTACTTTGTCTTTTACCTTTTGGCCAATCTCCATATTGTTAAATTAGCTCCTTTTTCTAACTTGTTGTCATCCTTATATCAATCAAAAAGGTTTATCAAAAAGATAAAATAAGCAAAACAAGTAAATTAATATATTTAACGTTTGTATCTGTAGAGCATCTATAATTAATTATTTTTTATATGAGAGAGATTTTCATTATTTAGTCATGTAGAGAACCAGGAATGGCATTTGACCCCTATGCATCTACCTGTGTAAGAACTAAGCCTATTTCATTCTACACAGTTCAGTGCAACCAACATTATATTTAAATGTGTATAAAACATTTGTGTTGGTGATACTGGTCCTTTAATTCCATACATTGTGAAGGCATAAATATAGTTGGATTTACAAAGATAGGTGCTAAATTATTCCAGTATATATATGTATATGCCAATAGCAACAGCAATTATAGGTATTTTTCAGAACTCTGCTACAAGTATTATAATTAAAGCAACACTCCGAATGTTTACTATTATTGATGGGCGAATTTATTCGCCAAGGACGAATTCGCGGCGAATTTCCTGTGATTCGCCGCTGGCGAATAAATTTGCGAAACGCCAGCGAAATTTCGCCTGGCGAAAATTTGCCGAAAAACTAGTCGTGCGTCGTTTTTGACGTGACGCGCCAAAAACGATGCGACGCGCGTCAAAAGCGTGCCTCGACCCGTTTCGCTAATTTTTCACAAATTCGCAAATTTTTCGGCGAAGCGAAACTGGTGAGTTTCGCCCATCACTAGTTACTATGGTTGCTGCACTTGTGCAGTTTAGCACTTTTGTTAAATCAGCCCTATAATCCATTACAAATTGACAAATATAAATAGGCCAGTCATCACTTTGTAATGGATTATGGGCCAGATAAATATAATCATCTTTTTCAGCATCCTTGTATTAGTGTGCCAAGAGCCTTACATTGGGGAGTGGGATGATTGTAATCAAACCAATGGATCAAAAGTGATGGTGGTGTGCTGGGTTTGGCAGGTAATGGGTCACAACACTGAGGTGAATCTGTTGGAAATAGTTGTGTTAGTTATTTTAAATTGTGAAGTGTGGGTGCAAGAATTCACATTATTTTCATTTTTTCAAAGGGCTTATTTAGGTATATTGAGTTTGGTGGTTAATTGTTTTGGTCATTTTGGGATCATATTAAAAAAAAAAGAATGAGTGAGCATAAAAAATTAACATAAAGGTTGCTGTGAAAAGTACTAAATTAGTATTAAGTAAGTAGTATCAGTGAGGTGACTTGTGGATCGGGATTGAGAAGCAGAATGTACAATCTGATTGTGCCACCTTAGTGTGAGGTATCTTTGCAGCCATTTCTTGACTCTCATCTAGTTGGTGAAGGGGCAGCTGATGTGTGATCAAAAAGTAGTCTATGTTTTTAGGATAAGAGAGGACCCTAATTGTGTAAAACCTGAAGAACACTTCCCAGAGATGTCAGGTTAGGAATACATTTATAGCATAGTTCAACCTAAATTGCATAATTTGTTGGTATTACTATAAAATCTAAAATTATTTTGTTGCTAGCCTGTTAGAAGCAAAAAGCTATAAAACACTCTTTGCTGCATAGCTAATTAGAAATTAGCTTGGGTGCATGATAAAGACTGCAATTAATTCCATGTTGTCATGTACTACACACAGGAGCTAATTACTAATAAGAAATTTAAAATGTAGAATCTTTTAAAGGTGTTTTAAAATCCAGTGCTATCTACCACTGTAATCAGCAGTGATTATATATTATTGTAAACTGACCCTACTCTTTTAAGGTGAACAATTACATAAATGCATCATTTACAGTGTAAATTATTTCCTTACCTAATGCGTAACGAACAATTGACCCTAAACCTTACAAATAGAGGAAAGCATGCTAATATAAATAAAATGCACAATATTACTGAATTTTCCCAGTGTTCCTTATATTCTAAATGAACTGGTAAAGTTATTATTTGAAATCTGAAACTCTCTATATTGTCGAGTTAATTAAAATAGGCAGCCTAGTATTTATAGGATGTGCTTCACACTGTATTAATAGAATTGTCAGCACATTGCAATAAAGCTTTTTTTTTTTGTATTCTCCTTTATTGTTTATAGAAGTGTGAAAGACAGGTACATGAAACAAAAATAACATAAATATACATGATACATTCTTGTCAGATCCATATCTCTTATATATATCACATATTTTAGTAATATTGGTGTCTTCTTCTTCTAACCATTTCTCCAAAATTTTCATTTTCTTTTAAACTAATGTAACATTTTCCTGCTGTATAACTATTTCTACCTATTATTCATATTGTGTTGTATTAACCTCTTTCCCTATTTTTTTTTTTTGTTTCCTCCAGGTTGAATGTAACCAAGTTTTTTCTTATAGTGGATGGTAAGTACATGTATCTTCTTTATTAAGTCTGCTAATAAATCATTATAGTCTACCTCTTTAAAGTTCTCTTATTCTATCTCACTTTTATTTACTTTCTTATTTACTTAATTTAGATAGGTATTCTTTCCAGGGTAGCCATGTTTCATTATATGCATTATATTTGTTGTTTATATATGTCGTCAGCTCTTCCATTAAACAAATATCATTTATTGTTCGGAACCACTTTTCTTTATTTGGTTTTTCCTTAGTTCTCCACAGTTGTGGGATTTGAGCTTTTGCAGCCATAAGCAACTGCAAAAGTAGTTCTTTCCTTATACAATTTTCATGGGCATATTTGTGGAATAGAAGTATCGCCGGTGATTCAATTTTAATTTGTTCCCCTATTATTTTTGAGCCAATTTCCCTTATTTCGTTCCAGTAAGACCCTAAACCAGGGCATGTAATCCAAATGTGTTCCAGAGTTCCTTTTTCTTTTTCACACCTTCAACATAAGTCACTTCCCATGACTCCCCATGTCTTAAGAATCACTAGTGTCCTATACCGACAAGATATTAGTTTATATGTTGATTCTTGTATTCTGTTGCTAATTGAACATTTATTAACTGTCTTAAATATTTTTCCCCATTCTTGTTCTGTAAGGGGAATCTGTAGGTCTCTTTCCCACTGAGCAGTAAACGAGGGAAAATGTGGAAATTTCTTTTCAATAAGTATTTTATATATTAATGATAGTACACGTTTTAGTGGAGTGTGTAACCCATATAATTGTTCAAATTTTGTGAGGTCTCTTTTTTGCGTTCCTTTTATTTTTAACTGATTTAGAAAGTGTTGCACCTGTTGATATTTCAAGGTATCTCTTGTGGACCACTTGTTTTTCTCTTGATTTATTAGGGCTATCGCACCCTCTTTTGAAGGCAAGCAATCTCCTAATTTTAGGTTAGGAAGATTAAATGCTGTAGTAAATCCTTTATCTAAAATTCCAGGGATGAATTTAACATTATTGTAAAGGGGCATTAGGGGAGAAGGGAATGGAGCTAGTAATAATTTCTTGTTTACTTTGTGCCATATTTCCAAACAGTGATTCATTAGTATATGGCTTTTAATATTGTTGGGTATCTTTTCTTTACGTATCCATGGTAGACATTTTATTTGCAATAAAGCTTTTAATCTGCTTTTCCAGGTCTTTTCCAGATCTTTTCCAGGAAGCCACAAAATAACAGCTCTTTAATCTATAAATTGGGCTTTGTATAAAATAACTGTTCTTTAAAATGTAATATAACAATATAATATAAAAAAGCACACCATTGACTTTCATCAGATAAAAAGTATCACCTCCCACCCCTTAAAAAGGTATAACCGTTAAAAAGAGTAGTACTTGAATACATATCAATAACTGCAACAAGAAAGAAGAAATCAGAAGGTCCTTGTTTGAACCTATATGGTGCCAGAACTGTTACGACAAAAAGACATATATATGTAAGTACAGTTATGGGATCCATTGTAAAGAAAACCGTTATCCAGAAGGCGCTGAATTATGTGAAGGCCGTCTCCCATAGACTCCATTTTATTTAAATAATCCAATTTTTCAATGTAGTAATAAAAGTAATAACTAGTGATGGGCGAATCTACCCAGTTTCGCCAAAAAATTAGCGAATTTCCAGCGAAATTCACAAATTGGCGAAAAAATGTGCGAAATGAGTCGCGGCATGTTTTTGACGTGTGCCAACTTCGACGCGTCACTTCGACGCGTCACGTAGTTTTTGTCGCGCGACGTTTTCGTTGCGTCACGTCAAAAACGACGCGCGACTTGTTTTTTGAGCTAATTTTTGCCAGGCGAATTTTCGCTGGCGTTTCGCGAATGTATTCGCCAGTGGTGAATCGCGCGAATTCGCCCCTGATGAATAAATTTGCCCATCACTAATAATAACACAGTACCTTGTACTTGATCCAAACTAAGATATGATGAATCTGTATTGCAGGAATAACAATCCTATTGGGTTTAATTAATGTTTCAGTTATTTTTTGTAGACAAGTTATGAAGATTCAAATTTAGAAAAGACCCATTATGCAGAAAACCCCAGGACCCAAGCTTTTTATATAACAAGTCCTATACCTGTGTATATATCTATAAGGATGTGTCTATATATATATATATATATTTTTTTTTTATCTTTTAATATATCTGTAAAATATATATTTAGTCCCTTAATATTGTGTAAAGAATTGGAGAAATTAATTAGCATGTGATTCATGTGGTTGAAGATGGTGGAGGTTATTATAGCTCATGCCTATGGCTGTAATTGGATGACCCAGATGAAGCTTTACGCAGAACTGCACATTCGCCAGTTGTCTCTGTCACACATGGATGTTGGACATGTACTGCTATTTTTCATCTGACTGAATGCCCATGGGTGCTGCATTATGGTAATTGCACATGGCTAAGCAGTTACTCTTTCTGTTCATATATTTTTCTATGTTTTCCCTGTGGGTTACGGTGTTTATTTTGATAGGCAGTGCCATTCATTACTTGCATTATTTATGCTATTATTAAGTCTCTAATTATATATCTACATACTTTACAGTACATTAAATATTAAATATGGTTTAACATGGACCCACATGTATTTTTTCCATGCATTGGATAATGGAATACTAGCAAGTACAGGTATGGGACCTGTTAATCAGAATGTTTGGGACCTGATAAGGGATATTATACATAATTTGGATCTCCATACTTTAAGTCTACTAAAAAAATTATTTTAACATTGATGAAGTTCAATAAGATTGTTTTACCAGCAATAAGGATGAATCATATTTTAGTTGGGATCAAGTGTAAAGCACTGTTTTATTATTGCTGAGAAAAAGGAATTCATTTTTTTTCTTATTTAGTTTCTGGACAACAGATCCTATACCTGTATTTTAATATTAAAGTAAACCAGTGTGTACTGTTATACTGTATATCCTTTTGTCCAAACTGTTCTTGCTGATGGGTTTCTGTTTCCATTATGATAACTTATTGGAGGCCAAAATTTATATTTTTTTGCTCTGCATATGAAGCTTTAACTTTAGTTATAAAAGGGGCATCAGTTCCCATGTCCTCTTGTAGTGCTAATTATAAATTTGGAGGGAGTAGATAATTGTGGAAGCTGGAACAAATTTGATTTCCATAATCAACTGATTTCACATTTAGGGGCAAATTTATTAAAAGACAAGTTTTTTCCATGAAAAATTTGAGTTTTCACGTATATTTTTAAGTCAAAAATAAATTTTTCGGGTTAAAAGAAACTAAAATTTGTCGAGATTTATTATACATCGCCCCTGGAAATAGCTCAAATGCTGAAACCTGCCGAGGTCATGTAGAAGTCAATGGCAGAGGTCCTAAGTTTTTTCTTAAATTACAAACCATTCAAGTTGGAAGCTTGTTTGAGTTTATTTGTCTAAAAAGCTAACATTGCTCTGAAATTCAACCTTTGATAAATAACCCCTTTACTGTATATCCTTAAATTACCTTAGGCTTACTAGGTTTATGACTGGTTTCTTATACCAGTATGTGTCACTGTGTAAGTCCACATAGAGAAATAATATATTTAAAAATTATATTAAAGTTAGTTGTTTCTTTAAGGCAGTAAAATGCAGAAGCTATTTGGAAGTGCTCTGATTTGGCCCATGTTATAGCAGAAGCTAGTGTACTCCACCTTCCCATTTCCCAAGGTGAGTTCCTTTAGCAACACGCAACAGGCTTAGTCAGATGAACAGCTGTTATCCAACAGCTGGTAGAATATCTGTCAATCTACTCAATTTTTTTATGGTCTGCAACATCATTATCCCTTATTTATGGAACATCATATTCCATGAGATACAGATAATATACTGAGTGTAAAATATAATAAATTAACATTACGTTGATAAAAAAAAGTTGCATATGTTATAGTTTCCCCAATAACATGAACCTTAAAAAAGGTATTGGTTACAAGTGGAGTAAAAGAGTAGAAATGATTAACCGTTATTAATACAGAGTTGACATTTTAACACAAAGCTTTATCAAGATTGGTCATCACTCAAAACAATCTCTGCCCCGGGGAGCTTACAATTAAAGCTCTCTATTACATTCATCCAATACATTAACTAAGGTCCAACTAACCTGAGTGTGATATGAAACTGGAGTGCCCAATCAAAATCCATACAGACAAGGGGCCTATAGAGATGGGTGAATCTCTCGCGTTTCGCTTCGCCGAAAAATTGGCGAAAAAATTAGCAAAACGAGTCGCGCGTCGT
>CM044437.1:108532205-108547401 GCA_024363595.1 Xenopus borealis
GGGGGGCAACAGACTCCTACAACTTCAGAAGAGGGAGAAATTCTGGATACACACTCTACAAACGGTACATCCCAAAGGGTTTAATAGGGAATATTACCTTTATTAATTTGTATAAATAACAAGTAG
The DNA here is from genome assembly GCA_024363595.1 of Xenopus borealis. Taxonomy (NCBI): domain Eukaryota; kingdom Metazoa; phylum Chordata; class Amphibia; order Anura; family Pipidae; genus Xenopus; species Xenopus borealis. Next base: position 108,532,332 of record CM044437.1, read on the forward strand.
ACTGGACATATATGATAACAAAGACAATAAGTGAAATGGGAATTTTCGTTTTTGAACTTATGGCTTATACTTGCTTTGCTGTTTAATACTTTGAGGTGAGATTACAATGTACAACCAAGAGGGTTAATCACTAATGCCATTAATTACTCATATGATTGGCTCTACTAACTTGATGGGCGTGTCTATGTCATTTGATTAGTTATATAGGATGTGATACTATTGTGACTCATTATGCTTGACAAAAGAGCGGGAGCTCCGAAACATTGCATGTTTGCATGATCATCTTTACTTTGGTAAAATCTTTATTTTATTTGCACCTTGAGATTGGTCTAGACTTTTTTGTTTGAGATATATATATATAATTACTGGCCGTGCACCCAACTTATTTTACTTTTATGAGAGTGCTGGCACCATCTATATATATCTATAGATATATGTACAAATATGTATATGGAAAACAAACACTACTGCAGGTAACAGCTCAAGTAGAAACAACTGATTTGATAGGGAAAATCCAAAAAAAATCCAACATTTCAATCAATCCTGTGATCTTCCTGTGTTGTGATCAAAAAGTTGGAATATTAAATATCATTGTAATATTGGATTATTATTTGATTTTGGCTACATTATTATTCATGTGCTTTAGCTGTGCACTCAGGTATGTTGAGTGTTTGTTAAATAATTGTTTCTAGAAAGCATTTGATTTTAGTAGTTGGGAAACCACCCAAAATAAAAAATTACCTCCCCCTTAAACCAAGCTGGTCCTACACTGTCGCTTTGCATAGAATTACCAAAACAGAATAGAATAAAGACTGATGTTGATGCGTGGCACAAATGTGTTAAATTGTGGCAAAAATATTGCTCAAGCAATTCTTATCTGAGATGGCTTGAAATGGATTAAGTGCTCATTCAAGATAATCCCTGGGACACTACAACTAATACCCCAGCTAGTTGATTGTGTAGCTGTGTCATTCTGAACAAGTAACAAGTAAAAATCTGTTAAAATAAAGTGTTATCATAGACAAAGCATGGGTTTCCTCACTGTAAGAGTTCTTGCTTACAGTAAAGAAACATAACTGCAAGTATTAATTAATAATTCATATATGATTAATTATACAGGATCAGCAGCAATAAACTATGCTTAACATCTGACTAAATGTCTGTTTTTACTTTACTTTTTGTTTTTATACACATCATATCACCACAACTAAAGGTAATGGAAAATGCAATATCATAAACAGCAAGAGGTATAAATGTTCTATTATAAATACAGTCCATAAATATAAGAATCATCATCCTAAACAGTAGTTTCTTTAAATATTACCCTAATCTCTCTCTCTGTGTTATACATATACGTACTTAGCACTGCCCTACCCACAAATCTCTTTACTTGTTAGGAATAAGTGTTAAATAGTGCTCAAATACAGGTATGTGATCCCTTAACCTAAAAATTAGTTGTTTTGGTAAATTTTATAAGTTATCAAAACAGTACTTGATTATTACTAGCCATATTGGTGGAAAAACAATCCTATTTTTTTAACATATGGTGATCCATAGTGATGGCCGAATCTGGGGTGTTTTACTTCACTGAAATAGCGAAAAATTTGTGAAACGCCGCCAGCATCCATTAGTGCTGCCTTCCAAAAGAAACTGATCCCCGGTGTCGAAAAAACGGACACCCGTTTCCGTTTTTTTTGACGGTGGTGAACTGTCACCATTCACTAGCCCTTCAATGTTCTGATAGATTTAACGTTAAATTAACTCCCCCGGTTATTCTGCACAGAGAACCAATCCTATTGTTTTTTTGTCTGTGACCATGAAAATTCACGTTTCTTACTTTGTTATGTTAAAATATTATATCACAAATAAGATCAATAATTGAGCTCAATAAGAGAAAATATTAAGGCTTATAAAATTCCATTGCTGGTTATGGGGGAGTCTGGTATTGGATACAAAGAAATCCTATTTGCATTGAATTGTATCAGGCCATTAGATTCACAAAATTGCCCCAACAGGCAATGTATGTTGTTTTCCGAATTCATATGTGGTCAGTGAAATATATATTTAATCTGGGAAGAAGGGGAGTGGACCCCATACAGATCAGCTATCCCAACACCCCCAGATGCATAACATGCTTGGGAAGGTCATATCATAACTTGTCTTCTTTGAAAATATATCAGCTTGAATTAAATTTCATGAAAATAAGTGTAGAAAAATATTGTATTTGAATTACAGCCTAAATTACAGTCTAAATTTTACTGCTTTCCCTTACCTTTGGTCATGGATGCAGTCAGATTGCTAACATGTCACTGAGAAATTGTTCTGTTTTATTGAAATATGATGAAAAAAATATATCCAATGAAATACAGGCAGTGATAAAATCTAAGGGGCAGATTTACTATGGGTCGAATTTCGAATGCCAAAAAAAAATTTGAAATTTGACCAGGGAATAGTGGGGGAATAGTGGGGAATTAAAAAAATTTGATCGATCGAATGATCGAATAGGGAAATTCGATCAAATTCGATTCGAATAGAATTTTCAAACAATTTTTAAACGATCAATCTAACTTTTCTAATTCGATCTCAGGGAATGATCCCCATTTTGGTAGGTTTAATCTGACGAAGTAGGTGATCGAATTAAAATTTAAAGAGGAAGTATTCGACCATCGAATTTTTTCGAATATTCGAATAAAAAATTTGAATATTCGAATCATTCGAATTTGAATATCCAATGGTAGAATTTGCCTAATTTGCATATTCCAAATTCGAATCTTTTTGAAAATTCAATCGAATATTCAAATCCTTCATGTGAATACATGTGAATTTAGTTAATCTGCCCCTAAGTGTTTTTCATTTATTTCCACTGTTTTTCATTTATTTTCACTGTAAGCACAGAGAGGTCAAACAAAGGCTGTATATTCAGTATTATTAACCTTTGCAAGGTTAAAAAAAAACCTACATTACATGCACTGAAAACAGTTTAGAGATACTTGCAGTTAATGAATTTCCAGTCTCATGTTTTGTAAAACAATATGCTAAATCAGCTTTTTGTTCAGGAATTGAGCCTTTTCTCAGAAAAAAAAATCTAGACATTTCACAAGTTTTATATTGACCGCAATCAGATATTAGTTGTGTGAGAAGTATAGGAGAGATAGCTTTGAATCTTTTATTAGACTTACATCTCTGTTTTATCATACTGGAAAGATTTACATTAGGCATTTATTGATGTAATCACAAACATAGTCAACTAAACTTGAATTCCTCCAGGCCTGGCTTTTCAAATATTTATTGGCCTACATCTTATAGACTGAAATAATTTGCAAGTAGAGGCTGTAAACATTACATAAACACCGGCTAATGTTCTGAGTGGTATTAAAAGTGGGGTGGTCTGCATTTTAGTGCATGTATATTATGTGCCGTGTTGTTAAACTAAATCTCCTGCACATATGCAGATTTGGGGAAATGATTATACTTTGTAACTTCACATACACAATACAATGCTTCTGGATGCCTGAGGAAATTAGAGATATATTTATATAATCCAGGATCTGGTATCCTTGCATCTTGACAAACTGGAAAGGCATGCACCTGGGATGTAAAAATATACAAGCCACTAATACCCTTAAAGGGCAAGGAAAGGCAAAAAATAAAATCACATTTTTACTTTCTTTAATGAAAAAGAAATCTATCTCCAATATACTTTAATTAAAAAATGTGTGTTTTAAGCTGTACAGGGGCACCTTCTGCTAAAGAGCTCTTACCCTGATATTCTGCTGTAACCAAGCTTCTTCCATAAGCTCTCTACTAACCTACACCTTAACACACCTAGCTCTGGTGCACAGTCAGCTCAGGGCTATAGCCCACACTATTACTCCTTGTTGGGATAAGAGGCTGTCCATGCTTGCAAACCCTCTCTAAGTTTCACTCCTAAAGTGAACTCATTTGCCACTACTATTCACTGATCAGTCTCAATGGTACCAACCTCAAGGGTCTGGCGACTTCGGGCTGATGCTGCTTCTTCGATGTTACAGGCCAAAAGAGGAAGTGCCCCAGCAAGGGCACTGTCTTATATGGGCTCTCAGGTGGACTTAGCGCCACCTTCTGGTTAAACCCCTGTACACGCTTAAGGAGTGATATGATAACTATGCATAAATATATAAGGGGATCATATAATAATCTCTCTAATGCTTTATTTACCATTAGGTCCTTCCAACTGACACGTGGGTACCCATTCCATTTAGAAGAAAGGAGGTTCTAGCTAAATATTTGAAAGGGTTTTTTTACAGTGAAAGTTGGGAATAAATGGAATTCTCTCCCTGAATCAGTTGTACTGGCTCATACATTAGATAGCTTTAAGAAGGGATTTTTTTTAGCAAATGAGGAATACAGGGCTATGCAACATAGCTCGTAGTACTAGTTGATTCAGGGACTTGTCCAATTGCCATTTTGGAGTCACAAAGGAATTTGAGGCAAATTGGAGAAGATTCATGGGGTTTATTGCCTTCCTCTGGATCAGCTAGCAGTTAGGCAGGTTTTAACTAGACTTAAATGTTTGAAGTTTATGAATGTATGTCTTTTTTCAACCTAACTTACTATGTTACTATGTTAATAAAAATGGCAGGCAACATCACACAGGAGGTTTCATGTTGTCTACAAGTACAGTTGCTGTTCCCATATTTCAGTTGTGTGTAACACCACTGTCATTAAAGGTACTTCCATCTAAATGCACACCTTGCACTTCTGTATAGTTGCAAACAATAGTTGCTGCTCAGGTCTTCCTGCCATCCATTCCAAATTGATTGCTGCTGTGCCTTTTGACACTGGAACGCTGAAGCTGCTTACTGCCCGCTTTAGACCAGGAGGTAGTTCTTCCCTTAGCATCAAGAGATTAGGGCACATATGTCAAATATGACATATGTGTGACACACTTAACACCGAAAATGACAGCAGGCCACAACTATGCTCAGTCTTATGGAAGACTTAAATTATGAGGGAAGACTGTCGAGGTTGGGGTTGTTTTCTCTGGAAAAAAGGCGATTGCGAGGGGACATTATTACACTTTACAAATACATTAGAGGACATTATAGACAGATATCAGGGGACCTTTTTACCCATAAAGAGGATCACCGCACCAGAGGCCACCCCTTCAGACTAGAAGAAAGGGACTTTCATTTGAAGCAGAGTAGGTGGTTCTTCAAAGTCAGGATGGTGAGGTTGTGGAATGCACTGCCGGTGATGTTGTTATGGCTGATTCTGTTGATGCTTTCAAAAGGGGCTTGGATGAATTTTTGGACAGACATAATATCAAAAGCTATTTTGATACCAAACTCTACAGTTAGTATAGCTATGTGCATATATGGTTTGTGTGAAAGAGTGGAGGGGTGTGTGTATGCTGGGTTTTATTTTGGAGGGGTTGAACTTGATGGACTTTGTCTTTTTTCAACCCAATTTAATTTAACTATGTTGAAGCGCTAGTGCAGTGGTGGTAATATTGGCTAACTGGACACTATTGAGGTATGCACAGTGAATTGGCCCCTTTGTGACCACATTGATGTTGGAGTTTTGAGAAAAAAGTTTCATTATCGGAAAAAACATCGGAATTGCATTCAAAATTGCACTTTGCACTGCACTTGTGGACGTACATGTGCCTTATGGTCTTAAGGAACATGCACAAATTGAGGACATCACTTAAAAATTACATTTATTATTTCATTTATAAAGCCCATCTGGTAATGTCTTAAATGTATCCACATAATCATATTAATAATTATTATTATTTTTGTTATTGTTTGTTTATATAGCACCAACATATTCCACAGCGCTTTACAGAGATTACACATTATATTCACATCTGTCCCTACCTCACTGGATTTAGCCTAATGTGGGAATGTAATATGTTTCTTTTGAGCAAAAAAATGTCAAGGCCATTGCTAACATTAGCGACAAAGATTTTGTTTTTCAGGGAAAATAAAATTTTAACTGGGTTTTTAGTGAAAATTCATTGAAGTTTATAGGCGTTTTTTGTTTTTTTTTTCACAGCAAAAATTTCACAAAGACATGTTAACTAAAGCTATATTTATCTAAATGGCATACATTTTCTTGCGATGATATAACAAAGACAAGAGCAATAATGATATGAAATGTTATGAATCCAGTACAAATTATGTACTTGTATATGAGTTTTTGTTTCTTTACTTTTTGTTTTACATGCTGCAATACTAACATTCTTCAAACTTTATTTTTCTTTTCTTAACATGTACCATTTTGCCTTAGTCCCCTGATATTCCAGCATACAGTACAATGTGTTTTTGTCTGGGGCAGCAGAACTCATGGTTCCCTCTCAATCTATGTTGGCTGCTGTTTGCTTTACTTATGGGAATCTGCAGGCTCTGCACAGTTTATTACAAGATCTGACTCATTGTGCTGACATTTGTTGATCTTGGGAGCATAACAAGCTGGAAACTGTTTACTATGATGATAATGTGTAATGCTTCAGGGTACTGTATAAGCACCAGAAGCAACGATTTGTGAATAAAATCCAAAGGGAATGAAAAGGTAAATTCTACTTTATCTAGTTTCAAACAAAATCTCTTTTTTATCGCAAATTTCCATTTGTCATAACAGGTACATACAATATATGCACTGCTTTATTTTCTTTTGTTGTCCCTTCTCCAAAGGAATATTGATGTAAAGAATATTTCCTATAGGGATACCCTGTGTTTGTTAATAGATCACCTTTCCTTTCTAGAGCAGAGCAGCATGTTCTCTTCTGTTAGAATCAATATTTTGATAGAATTTGGGGTTAGTGAAATAACATAAAATAAAAAGGATGTTAGGGTGTCAAGGTAGTTTGTTTAATGCTTCTATAATGAAAAGTTTATTTTTATCTTGTCCAGATAAAACCTATGAGCAAACAAGTTGGAGACATTCATTGATTTTTGCAGATGAAGCCAAAAGGCTGTAACTGATCAAGTTAAATGCGCTGTTCAGGGGCAGATTTATCAAGGGTCGAATTGAAAAATCTAATTTTTAAATTCAAATTTTGAGTCTAATTATAGGGGCACATTTACTAAGGGTTGAATTCCGAGGGTTAAAAACCCTCATATTCGACCCTCAAATTTAGGTCAAATTAAAACCTCTCACATTCAAATTTCAATTTCGAGAACATAGTATTTGTACCTGGATAGAGAACTGGCTAAAAGACTACAAAAAGTGGTGGTAAATGGAACATTTTCTAATTGGACCGGTGTTGTTAGCAGTGTACCTCAGAGCTCTGTACTGGGTCCCTTGCTTTTTAACTTGTTTATTAATGACCTGGATTTGGGCATTGAAAGTACAGTTTCTATTTTTGCAGATGATACTAAATTGTGCAGAACTATAGGTTCCATGCAGGATGCTGTCAATCTGCGGAGTGATTTGTCTAAGTTGGGAAACTGGGCAGCAAACTGGAAAATTAGGTTCAATGTTGATAAATGCAAGGTTATGCACTTTAAAAATAATTTTAATCCAAGTTATACACTAAGGGGCAGATTTACTAAATTCACATGTATTCACATGAAGGATTTGAATATTCTAACGAATTTTCAAAAGGATTCGAATTTGAATTTTGAATATGCAAATTAGGCAAATTCGACCATCGAATATTCGAATTCGAATGATTCCAATATTCAAATTTAATTTTATTCGAAAATTCGATGGTCGAATACTTCCCCTTTAAATTTAAATTAGATCACCTACTTCACCAGAGGAAACCTACTGAAATGGTGATCATTCCCTAAGATCAAATAGGAAAAATTCAATCGATTGTTTAAAAATCGTTCCTAAATTCGATTTGAATTTGATCGAATTTCCCTATCCCTATCATTTGATTGATCAAATTGCGCTAATAAAATTCGAATTCAAATTTTTTTAATTCCCCACTATTCCCTGGTCGGATTTCGCCCCTAAATGGCAGTGTGTTGGGAGTTTCCTTAAGTGAGAAGGATCTTGGGGCTTTTATAGATAACAAGTTGTCAAATTCTGGGCAGTGTTATTCTGTAGCTACCAAAGCAAATAAAGTTCTGTCTTGCATAAAAAAGGCCATAAACTCAAGGAATGAAAACATAATTATGCCTCTTTATAGATCCCTTGTAAGATCTCATCTGGAGTATGCAGTGCAGTTTTGGACTCCAGTCCTTAAGAGGGATATAAATGAGCTGGAGAGAGTGCAGAGACGTGTAACTAAACTGGTTAGAGGGATGGAAGACTTAAATTATGAGGGTAGACTGTCCAGGTTGGGGTTGTTTTCTCTGGAAAGAAGGTGCTTGGGGGGACATGATTACACTTTACAAATACATTCGAGGACATTATAGACAAATATCAGGGGGCTTTTTACCCTTAAAGAGGATCATCTCACCAGAGGACACCCTTCAGACTAGAAAAAAAAAACTTTCATTTGAAGCAGTGTAGGTTGTTCTTCACAGTGAGGCTGTGGAATGCACTGCGGGGTGATGTTGTGATGGCTGACCCTGTTGATGCTTTTAAAAGGATGATTTTTTTGGACGGACATAATATCAAAGGCTATTTTGATACTAAACTCTACAGTATAGCTATGGACATATACAGCTTGTGTGAAAGAGCGGAGGTGTGTTTGTGTATGCTGGGTTTTAATTTGGAGGGGTTGAACTTGGTGGACTTTATCTTTTTTCAACCTAATTTAACTATGTAACTAGTGCTTGGTTAGAGCTGGTATTGCATGTAGGTAACTGCGATAAACAAAATGAGCGAACTTTAAATATCACACTTGCTGCTTATCTTGAGTTACAGCATGTTAAACTCACAAAAAAGTGGCTCCATCTGTAGTTCACTCTCACATCCACATGTTAAAAAAATATATTTTTCCAAATCTACCTCTTGATCACTAAAAAGATTAAGCAGAAACTATGACCAAAGAAAGAACTGCGGGCATAGGTTTATCAAACAAATTGGACCACAGTGACAATTAGGCATGTCTCACATAGGTCACATCACATGTTGACCAGCAATTATTAACATCATTGTTTTTGGAAGTGTGGGTCTTTTAGACAATTTGATACTTATGACGTATACCAAATAGAAACCAGCATTTCACAATGTTAATAATGAACAACATCTTATATGGAATAGAGTGTTGTTATGCCAACTTACTATCGTAGATGGTTCCAGACTGACGGTAGCCTGTGGTTGCTAAGCAACTGCAACTCACTGTCAATTTAGTGAGATGGTTGCTAATGGACCATAGAATCACCTAAAATGAAGCATGGCTAATGAGACATAATGACTTTTATCACTGCTTTGGCAAACACGTTCAGTTTTAGAAGGTGCACACTTGGGCTCATTTTGCAAACTCTATCACTTTAATTTTTACAGTTGCCATTTACACCCACAAATCAGTAGCCTGGGAATGAGATTTTCAAATTACTTTTACACCAAAAACAAACAGAATAAAGTATATATAAATGCTGTATGTAAAAGAGACTGCTAATAAAATTATCTGTAGGTAGTTCATAACCCCAGTGCAATAAGGGCTTCTTTTTTCCTACCACCTACCTAACTGCTTTGCAAAGTTGCCCAGCCAGGTCCTGCTTTCAGCAATGTGGCCTGATATGGTGATCAGCAATCAGACTGCTTGATTTAGGTCACAAAAATATGGGTATAGGACTCTTTTTTGGGAGTCTGGTGGATGAAATGGGAATGGGAATGAGGGTACCCTGTGTGGTGGCAGTGATCTTTCTGTCTTGTAATTGTATATCAATGACACGTTAACATCATTATTATTTCTGCTGCTTTTTACCCTCTTTTGTCCTTTTAGATTCATTCTCTTTTTTTCTTTACAATAAGCTAAGTTTTGCTAACTCAAGAACAAATCAACTAGGAAGGAGTTTTTCTTTACACATGTATGGGTATGTCTCCTTTAAGAGCTGCATTTAGGGGGTGCTCTTAGATTCAGTGCCTAGGGAGGCACCAAACCTAAATGCATGCCTCCCCTTCACTAGCTGCTCATGTATATGATATCACTTCTGCCCTGACATAATAGAAGCTACCCTTCACTACCACCCCTCCCTGCCCCTACCTTTGAGGAGAAATCTTGTTTTTTTCATGCATTTAGATTTCATTTCTGATATAGGTACCTGAGGGCTGTCCCTCCCCCCCCCCACACTGCTTCCCAAGGCACGGGTTACTACAAGTCAAGTTAAGAAACAGTCAATAAGTCTGTTACAAGGACACATTCACATTATAACGGTGTGAAACTGTCATAAAACTTACTCTTTCCTATACTGTAACATGTTTGCATACATAAATCATCTTCTTTAGCACCTTAAGGAATGAGTACATTTTTATATCTCGATATCTTGATTTCCTATTGCCTTTTTTGCCAATTGTTTTTACCTACCTTGTCTTTTCTGCAACATAATTGTTCCTGATATCTTGATATTGGCTTTGTCCATTGCCTAAACTTGGACTTGAGCTTGTTAGCCCATTGTGTGCCTTACTTTTGACTATGTTCTGGACTTTTGTCTTTCCTGCAAATTTATTGTTCCTGCCTTGGCTGTTCCAGCAACAGCTTAACAGGAAGAAATCATCAGAGTTCAGTCTAACTCACACTGTGACATTGACCAGCTGCTGTAGACCCCATTGTTCCAGCACTCAGTCTAACCTTAAAAGCTCTCAGATTTCCCACTAGAGCTCCTGAGCTAAGGGTATATGCACAATGGTCTTACTACTCAGTCACACTGGTTGATGAAGACCTGATTTTAAATGCACTACAAACTTATAATGCTTACAAACAGTGTAGGACTCACGTACAACAAGGGGCCTTGACGTGGCACGTGATCTTACACATTTTGGCCAAAGTGTGGTACTACCACCTAATGTTTTGTAATTATGTTTTAAAGGCAAACTGAGTGCTGGCAAATTTTCTGTTTCTCTTTGTGTACAAATATCCATGCTTGCCTACCTTTTACCTGGCATTGTTAACCATGCCTGTGCCGGGCTTTGTCTTGTTAATTCTCACTGTGCCTGGACTTACTTTCCTTTTCAGTTCTCTATTAACTTCCTGCCTTGGTTCACTTTCATCTTTATCCTCACAAAACCACCTAAAAGCGGGCCAGGAGCCCCTCGTGGTCTGTGGTGGCCCTTGGTTACCTGACAGTCTGTCAATTTTGCATTAATCATATTTAGACAAATGTTGTCTTCTGTAATAATATTTCTACAATCATAGCATCATCTACCAACCTGCTTGAGCGCAGCCAAAAATCCATTAATTGCAAAGAGGAAATTTCGAATTAGATTTGTACATTATGCATCCCCTCTCATCTGCACCAACATGTTATTCAATTATTGCTATATTTGTAACAGCACCATATATGACATTTCACTTGAGATTACTTTATTTTATAAATGACCTTCAAGATTAAAAGTTATACTGTATAGTATTCATTCATGAATATCAAGCAATGGAAATTTGAATGGGACATGTTTGGTGAACTACTTTTGTGTAGCATTATTTCTTGTTTTGGCCTTTAAATAATCTCATTGTACTCTCTTCAAAGCAAACCATTCTATCAATGTTGCACCCACTCATTTATCTGTCAGACAAAATCCAGGTTATTTGACCTGTGAGTAATGGAATACATTCAAGAAGATTAATCTGCTGCTCTGAAGACAGCCATGTCTAGTCACAAGAATCAAGTCACATATTTTAACTTGTAAATGAACATACTTAAAGTATGTTAATATAATATTAGTAAATTGAAGGAACCTATACATACAAAATTTTTCAAATGTAAATGCATTTATAAAGTTTAATATAGTGTATATAATTTTGCAAGGGGAGCAGGCTAACTGGGATGATACAATAAATGATAAGTGTATAGACTGCTGTCACTCACACAAAGTCACATGAATGCACTGATAACATTTGTATTCAATTTTGTGATTTAAAGAAATATTTCAATACATTGAAAATGTAGTTTAGAAATGAAATTTTCTCAATAAATCATGAAATGACTTATCTACCTCTGCTTTTGAAAGCATAATAATCCATTTATGAGTTAGTAGAAAAAGTATTTCATTTGCAGGTCCCCCTAAAAGTCTTCAGCTGTTGATATGTGTCTGAACTTTGCACTTCAACAACAAATGAAGACGGGCAAGTTGGGATGCTCATGTACTGTATTGTGTTACAGTCACCATCTTGTTCTGATACCATCTGTCCTCACATCAACTGATACTTAGTATGGCCTTGTGATGCACAGGCCCCAAACCAGTCACCCTATTTGCCAACATGAATGCAGTATGCTGCTTAAAAAATAGATATGTAACTGTAGAGAAAAAAACATTTATACACCATCAGGGGTCAGGAGATCTGATAATTAAAACCAGTTTTGGGTCTACTCAAGATGGTTTCGGGAATAACTACTTAAAACAATGTTTAAAAATTGAATCTTTATACACTTGCCAAATTGTGTGAAAGGGTGTGTGTGTGTGTCATGTAGTAGTGCATACAATGTGTGTGTACAATGTGTGTGGTTGGGTAAAGATACTGGAGAGCAAAAGGAACTGGTGGAGAACTGCCATGTAGCCCACAATGGTGTAAGCTAGAGTTGGGGGGTTTTGATTGAATGTGTTGGTGTTCACTCTGTTAGCCTTAGCAATAACTGCTTAAAGGAACAGTAACATCAAACAATGAAATTGTTTTAAAGTAATGAAAATATAATTCAGTGTTGCCCTTCACTAGTAAAACTGCTGTATTTGCTTCAGAAACACTTCTATTGTATATATAAATAAGCTGCTGTGCAGCAATGGGGGCAGCTATTCAAAGGAGAAAAGGCTCAAGTTACACAGCAGATAGCAGATAAGCTCTGTAGAAAATAATGGTATCTGTTATCCATTATTTGTCCTGTGCCATATAGACTTTTTTCAATTTCCACCATTTCTACTCAGCAGCTTGTTTATATGAACTATAGTAGTGTTTCTGAAGCAAACAGATCAATTTTAACAGTGCAGGGCAACATTATATGATATTTTCATTACTTACTAAATTTTTTTTGGGGTTACTATTCCTTTAACCTAAAAAGGAAACATCCTTCAGATAAATTTAAACAGAAATATGTCTGTTTTATTCACAACAACAATGTATAACAAAAGAAACAGTAACTCACAGACTTTTGTCAATTCAACAGAATGCCTGGTTCATTGGGAGAGTGACTGCATGGCTCCTGTTCTTAAAAACAAAATTTTTAGCCCCACTTAGGTCAATTAGTCCAATCACTGTTTACACAGTCTTGGGTCTTTCCCCTCCCTCAGAAAGCCTCACTGTCTCAGAGACTTCCTGCTTCCTGTGGCAGAATGCCCTTCCCTCAGGGTGTGACTAATCATCCACAGTATCTGTTATTCTGCTCATATGCTGGGTCACATAGAACCTTCTGGGAGATATGTGCCTTACTTGTAGTTGTTTCCCAGCTACAGTTCCACAGATGACAACAACAAGCACATGATTTCCACAGTCACTTACTCCCATTAAAGTCATTCCTCTGCTGCCTGACTGCAAACTACTGCAGACTATAATATTTATGACCTGTGTCAAGCTGAAACTTTTTCGTAAATGTATAATCTGTGCTGCTAAGCAGTTAATATCTAATTTTGGCTCATCATTGTGCAACATAGTGCACAGTAACACCCTATTATGGAAAAAAGGTGCAACACGGCACCATTTTGAGCCAACTTAATGATTAAATACTTCACTAGCTGTATATGAATAATATTTTTCTTTGCATGTAGAGTGACAGAGAACATTTATTGACTGTGATCCTTTATAAACCTTTCAATACACAGCAAATTTGAAGTCTACTTTAATTGCCTTTGCTATTCACACAGAGATTATTGCTCCAAGAAGCCCCACTACTAAAAAGAATCTAATTGGGCACAATTTAATAATAAACACTATAAAACAGAAAGCAGAAAATGTTGCGGCTTTAATGTTTTGAATGGAATAGTCTGCAGGTTAAAGGAAAAGAGCCCAAATCAGTCTTCTTGTCATTCAGTAACTCATTTCAATGCGACCTATAATCTTGAGAAAAATATGTGCTGCCACTTGTCAAAAAACCCACGGTAAAACATTTCAGTCAATCAATTCATACTAAAAATATTTTAAATAGAAATCTTGTGGTGTTTACTTTAAAGATCCACATCCACTTTATGAGAACATATTTGCTTTTAAATAGTTGGCACACGTCAATAATGTTGATGCGAGAGTGACATCAGTGGCTAATCAATACGGCTACCTGCATAAGTATACTGCTACTAAGCTGATTAGAAATATAATGGCATTTCTTGGAATATGTGATAAATGCCACTTGCAGTAAAATAAGCTAAAAGGAAATTTATAGTGTGCATTGCAATCATCCACAGTGCGTTACTTTCTTAGGAATCAATGACAAAATTAAGTACAAAGTGGGTGGTCTACAAAACATTTTCAGCATTCTAGAGTAATATAGAAATGCAGTAGGTACTGTTTATTTGATATGGAGGAAAGTTAAAAATAAGAATTGTTTCTTAAAATAGAAAAATGGAATTGAAATATGATGCTATATAACAGATCTTTAAACAATTAATTCCATTATTGTATGTATTTGTTTGCATGTGTGAACATATATGGGCTTTTTTATCAAACATTGAATTTGTGAGGTCTTAGAGTTTCTTTCTACTTTAATTAAGCACAATTTTAATAAGTTGTCTATTTATAAAAATCCATATTAAAAAATATAAAAACCTTTTTAGATGCCATTTTACATTCAATGTTTTTGTGTTTTTTGTACCAAACATTTCAGTTTTTGAAAATATAATTTTAATTTGTTTTTGTGCAAAACAGTTCTAATCTTCTAATCATGGCTAAAATAAAAATTTTAATAAATTACCCCTATAATGTTTATATGTGTATAAATATACATAAATACAGGTACAGGTATGGTATCCATTATCTGGAAACCCATTATCCAGAAAGCTCAGAATTATGGAAAAGCAATTGTCCATAGACTCCATTTTATGCGAATTA
>CM044437.1:108602705-108623386 GCA_024363595.1 Xenopus borealis
AGCAGCTGAGAATGAGTGTCGATTGTTGGCTATTTCTTTTTATGTTTCGCGTACAAATTGAAGCAAAATATTGCTTTCAGCTACCTTTCAGCCTTTTGAACAAGTTAATTGGCTGGGGCTTAAAAGCTACTTGCTCTCTTACTAGAGCTCCAGAGTTAAGGGTAAGTGCAACATGCTCTTATTACATAGTCACACTGTTTGATTGGGGACATGATTTTAAATGCACTACAGATTTGGAATGTGGAATGTAGACAGTGGACTTGTTCAGTAATGTTGAAAACATTTCTCCACTCATCAGAGTGAGTAGTAGTACAGTGATACAAGTCACTGTGATTATGTAAAGCCTACTGATCCAGTTTGGTGTATGTAACCACAGATTAATTTACTTTCAGTTCTATCTTTAACTTCTGAAAAATTCCTTTGTTTCACAAACTACAAAAGCTTGATGTAGCTCCCTGACTATAAATACCAAATTATTAAAAGGAGCTTAAAGGGAACCAAATAGCTGTGCAGTAAAACAATAGTGGTTTCTTCAACAACAAGTAAAAATATATGAAATAATTTTACACAAAAGAGAATTTCCTCTAGGGATAGAGAGATTAAGCAGGAAAAAAACTGGAAAGAATGAAAGTGTTCCCTTTCCCTGGCAGTGGTTTTCAGACTTTTGGCAGGTGCCCGCTTAACTCATAACAAGATTACAAACATATGAAAGCATCCTTGTGTCAGCCAAAAAACATTTTAAAATAGTTAACCTATAGTATCTAAGTGAGATAATGATATTCTTCCCAAATCTCTCCTACCTGCCATTTTGTTATTTTGCCCCTATAGGGAGGGCAATACTGCAGTTTGGGAAGTAACACCTTAACAGAAGGCTAATTGTCAATTCTAATAATGATTAATGCACACAAATTAGTTTAAATGGATACTGTCATGGGAAAACATTTTTTTTTCCAAAACACATCAATTAATAGTGCAACTCCATTTCTCAAAAGAGAAAACATATTTTTTTATATTCAATTTTGAAATCTGACAAGGGGATAGACATTTTGTCAATTTCCCAGCTGCCCCTGGTCATGTGACTTGTGCCAGCAATTTAAGAGGGAACTGCTTTCTGGCAGGCTGTTGTTCTTTCTTCTCAATGTAACTGAAGGAGTCACAGTGGGACATGGGTTTTTACTATTGAGTGCTGTTCTTAATCTACCAGGCAGTTGTTATCTTGTGTTAGGGAGCTGTTATCTGTTGTTAGGCTGCTGGGGGAAAAGGGGAGGGGTAATATCACTCCAACTTGCAGTACAGCAGTAAAAAGAGATTGAAGTTTATCACAGCACAGGTCACATGACTTGGGGCAGCTTGTAAACTGGCAATATATCTAGCCCCATGTCAGATTTCAAAATGAAATATAAAAAATCTGTTTGCTCTTTTGAGAAATGGATTTCAGTGCATAATTCTGATGGAGCAGCACTATTAACTAATGCATTTTGAAAAAAAAAATTTCCCCATGACAGTATCCCTTTAAAGGAGAAGGAAAGCTATTAAAGCATTTATTACCAATAGATTAGATGCAATAATGTAAGTTAGAATGCTATATTTATTCTGTAGAATATTTTAGCATACCTGAGTAAAAAGCTGTAGAAGCTCTCTGTTTGTTTAGGATAGCAGCTGCAGTATTAGATGCCTCGCTGGAAATTCACGAATTTTTCGGCAAAGCGAAACAGGGGAGATTCGCCCATCACTAGTCACTATGTATTTCCTTTCAAATATGCTAATATTAGAATATTATTAGAATATTATGCTAATATTAATATTATGCTAATATTATTCAAATATTTAGAGGTACAGATTTGGATCTGTAAGATGCTAAATGCCAGTCAGAACAATTGGCTACAAACTTTTAGTTAGCATTCACTCTGGGGTTCCAGGCATAGTATACTAGGCCATTCGATTCAAGTCCACACCTGAGTCCCTATGCTGGTGGAGCACGTGTTTATAAAGGGTTGTACGCCAAACCGTGTAACAAGTGGTGTAAAATTAAAGTGATATTTATAAAATGTATATTTCTCATTTAAAAGTTGTAAAGTGGGGATATTTAGAAAGGTGTGTATTTTGATTTAGCCCAGAAATGCACACTATAATCCTACATAATCTCAGAGCTGGATAATGGTACTGATAATAAATTATTAGTACAAAGTGGAGTAAAACAAGGTGTAAAAGAAGTGTAATATATAATAGTGTGTATTTTACATATGCATTACACAGAATTATAAATACACATGGTTTTGCATGGAGTAGCATGTAGTTATAACTTTAGAAACATGGTACTCACACTCTGCACTCCTTGATAGATCACTCATCTCCTCTCCTAGTATTATACTTATTGGGGCACCAAACCACCAGACATCTCTGTACTAATAGGAATCCCCCCATTGCAGGGCAAGTCTACATCCAGATGGGGCAACATTTCCTAAAAAATGCATACTTTGCCTGTTACTCAAACAATAAATCTTCATTCAACAGGCTGCAATTGAAAGTAACTGTCATTTTTATACCATCAGATAAATAAGAAGCAGGTAAGTTATCAGAAAAGAACATGATGGGAGTAGAGTCAGAAATAATAAGTGACTTACGTAATTGGAAATAAAAGAATGAAGTCTACATTTCCCATTTCAAAACTTATGTCCAATATGTATATATTCTGTTATAAAAGTCAATTCATTCTTCAGTTGTATTATTAAACTGAGACATGTATTATTTTAAGTTGTAATATTCGTGTGTAGCAAATCATCTAAAATCATTGTGCCTGGTGCTGTTAACAATATAGGATTATACTGAAGCCTGTGAAAGTTTTGCTTACTATAGCTCTAAGCATGTGTTTTGTAGAACTTACCAGTCGGACAATAGTTTCAGTAGTCAAAGTTTACAGAGTATGTGAAAACAAGTTATCTTGGGGAACAAGTACTGGGTAATTAGTTAAACTAATTTCCCAGAAGAGTTCTTGTTACAACACAGTAGACACAATGGATGCAGAAATGTAAGATGGTGATAAAGGATTTAGATAGACATATGGGAGATCAAGACTGGTATTGACATCTATCTACAAAAACTTAACTCAAAACTTAAATTAACATGACATGATTTCATTCATTAGGTTACACACATATATAGCTCTGTGCTCTGGGTCTGAGCCTCGATTTCCTATGGCGTTCCGTCCAGACACCCTTGATACTGTTTCCAAATATAATAAAATGTGGAAATCACAGGCCGTCAGCAGAGTAACTGCTACTTAGTGCTTTATTGTGCGTCCACACGACATGTTTCGGGCAACAAGGGCCCTTTTTCAAGTGTGAAAAAGGGCCCTTGTTGCCCGAAACATGTCGTGTGGACGCACAATAAAGCACTAAGTAGCAGTTACTCTGCTGTCAGCCTGTGATTTCCACAATTTATTATTTTTGGTAACATGACATGATATGAATATCATGAGTGATTATTTCCTAAAAATTAGTATGCCCATGTTTTCAAGATATATTCTTTCTATTTTTTCTAAAAACCTCCTGTGCTCTAAAACACTAAAAAATTTTGATCTTGCTATAACTCTTATGAGACTAAAATTTGATACTGATTTCCAAAAGAACAGTACAGATATTTTCTCCTCAAATTAAATAGCAGTGAGCTAAGAAATCTTTCAGGGTGTTTTAAGTTAGAACGTTCATAACTAAAATATTACTGACCCATAAAAACATATAAAATATCTAAAATATTTTGTATTCAGTGAAACAGATCATAAACCTTAAATAAAATGTTTTTTACGTTAAATCTCATTTACCTTAAAATATGATAGCACAAAGTCTGAATTAAGTGGCAAATACTGGTGTTTATTTTTTTACTACCTTTACAGTATATGCAGCAAAGCACAAGGCAGATTATGTCTTGATTCAATCTCTCAGCTGTAAATATCAAAAGATAATATACAGTTTAACTTGAAAACTGTTTGAAAGAGTTCTTTATCGTTACATATTTCCTCCATCATACATCCTCTAGTGTGCATTAAAGTTGACTTGGAGTTAAGTGTTGAACCAAAGTCTTCTCTCAGGCAAGAAATGCAATTATCTTTTTGTCTGAAGTTGTCATGGTTCCAGCATTGATGACCCTTTAAGAAATACAGACAAAAAATATTAAATGGTTTGAATACTTCTATATCAACATAAACACACATTCTTCAAAAGCAGAGTAGCTACAGTGGATAGATGTACACATCAAATAGAAAGGCACACATTTCCCACTTGACAACAATACATTTTGATTAATGTTGTGCCAAAATGCTACAGTGAAAAAATAATTCCAAAAAAAGAGTTTAATTATAGATAGTTTATTATAGATTTGATCACCTATATTTTTATCACTCTTCTCATTTTTTTTACTTTTAGAAACAAATATATTTATTTTCTTTCCTTTTCAATCTCTTATTTAGACAACAATTTAAGTTAGTTGTGGATATGTCATTAGCATGTAACTTTGACTAGTTTTCAAACCTTAAACATAAGACTGACATTTTATTAATTGCTGAAGTGAAAGATAATGCACTTATATTCTGCTTTAATGTGCAAGATCACCTGACTTGTGTCCCCATATCTGGATAAAATATCACCCTCATCTACCTGAAATTGGACCTATTTTCTTTTATTACATTCTTAAGGTGCAGACATTGACTCCAACCCAACCTATGTACAAACCAGCTGGCTACAGGTCAGTGTGTAGGCCCAAATCTATTCGCCTATCAATGAAAGTATAATCAGTGCTAGTTTAGATTGACCATAAAGCTGAGAACTGGGTCAGGGTTGTGTTTGATAAGTCTACACAAGGAAAAACAATCAGTTCATACTGATTTGAACCTGCCCTTGGTTGATAAAATCAGATAAAGATTTGTGTTTGCCTAATTTTATTTATGTTTCAAAACTAAGCACATATTTTCATTGAAATCATACTGTTACTTGCCGATCTTCCATTAACAAAATGTAGATGAAATCTACATGAAGAAATCAGACCTTTTTTTCATGTTAATTGTCTTTTGTGAATCAAAACTTTCAACATTCATTTGAGAATTACGACTGGCATGTAAATCACATGCAAATAAATGTCAGCCTCAATGAGAATCAATTTCACTACAGTCAAGATTGATTTAAATGTCAAGAACTGCAATCATTTTTTTCAAATTAGAATCTTTTCATATTGTTTCACTTATTTATATCTATTTTGAAACTATATATAGCATTTATTTTTTAATCATATCTGCAATTTCTTAGCATGCTTAATAATTATACCTAAGCACAATACCTATGTATACACATTTTAATTAGTTGACACATAGGTGCACATTTACTAGTGGTAAAAGTGGATAATGAAATAAAATTTTAATTAAATAAAAATTTGAATATTCAACAAGTCGAATTTTCAAAGTACTGACCTTTTAAAATCCTTCAACTTCGACACTTTGCCACCTCAAAGCTGCCCAATTGCCATTTTAGTCTATGGGGGACCTCATAGAACTGTCCTGAAAATTTTTTTAAGTTCCAAGATTTCGAGGGATTTTGTGCAAAGTCCTTCGAATTGTTTGACTAGAACGATGCAACTGAGCGATTCAAACTATTTTATTCGAACGAAAATGGACCTGTTTGATCGAAATAGATCCATTCTCGATTGAAAAAGCCCTTTAAAAAACTTAGAGGGGTGGAATTTCTAAGTTTTTTCACTTCGAAAATTTGACCCTCAGTAAATCTGCCCCATATTGTTTATTTCTACAACAGATTTCAGTTTCTTTTTATCCTCTGAAAAATGTTCACTTTACAGATACATTTTGCCAGAAGTTTATTTAAGTGCAAAAACAGTTATATGAGAATATACCTATCTAAACTTGCATTAAAAGACTAGTTTTTTCCCAACAGATGAAAACTTTAGTCTTTCAAAAACTGTTCACACTTAAGACTTAAATGCAAATCTATATATTGAATTACATTTAAATAAGAGGTGTATGCTCATGTATCTATATTGTTGTACTCTTGTACATTGTTTAGTCTATATACAGTTATACAAAAAGATTCACGGTTTGCTGATTTTAATGAAGATTAACATTAAGGGGGTTAATTATTAACAGCTGATTTATGTTTCTTGGCAAATTCAAGTTTTTTAATTGAGAAAACTTGAATTTTTCAAGATTTACTATAGCCCAAAGGAGCTAAGCCCAAATCCAAAAAATACTCCATCTAAAACCTGTTGAAGTTAGTGATGAGTGAATTTATTCACCTGCCATGGATTCGCAGCAAAATTCTAAATTTCGGTGTGCAATTTTTTCACAAAACTGTGACAAAAATTCAGAGTGAAAAAATACCCATAAGAAAAAATGCCCATTGAATGTAATGCATTTGGTGAAAAAAAGTCACCATAAGAAAAAAATGCCCATTGACTTTAATGTATTTGGAGCAAGAAAAATTTTGTGCGTGTTAAATTTGTTGCTCGTAAAAACAGCCATTCACTTCAATGCGGTTTGCAATTTTTTTCTAGTTCGCAAATTCTTTGGTGAAGCGAAATGGAACAGATTCGCTCATTATTATTCAAGGTAATTTAGAAAGCAATGGCAGAGATCCCTTTAACCCTTTCCCTTCATGATTTTGACCTGTGATAAATAACTCCCTAAGGGTCAGATTTATCAACATTCAAGTTCAAGTTTTAACTGCTATAAATTCCCAAATTTTAATTAGAGTTTCCAATACTCTAACTTTCAAGATAGAAAATCTAAAAGCAGGCAAGTTCTTGGTGGACAGTGTTTATGTTGAGCTTTTTAGTATTTTGAATTTTTTTGAAAAATGACAATTGAAATTCCTTCTTCTTCAATTTATTTTAACATTTTTAATCAAATGTGTTTTCAAGATTCTATTTTTTTTTTTCATAAAAAAATTATTTGAGTTTGGTTTTCAAATTCTTTTCAATTAAAAAAAATTTTTGAACTCAAAAATGCAACTTTTTATGATTATGATTAGTGAGGGTTACTCATTACTTTTCTATCACCATCAGCGCCAATAGTAAATACTTCCTACTCCTGCAGGACAAATCTCAAGGTGACTGCACCTGAAACAAACCATTACTGACAAACCACTTATTTATCATGCCTCAAAGAAATCAGCAGACATGTTGCTGTGTTGCAAAATGCTTGTACTATAACAGCCTTACAAGGCACTTAACTGCATATTTTTGGTTCTGTTTTACTAAAGAATTTGTTTGTCCATGGGAAAGTGTTGTGGATGTATAATATCCCATAGAAAATAAATTGAAAATGTCTGGTAAGTTGTTTCATACAGAAAGACACAGTTCAAGATGACCTGACCAATTGTGCATGATGTGAATTTGAGCAACACATATAGAAACTGAGTAACATTATTCATGGTTTGTTTGAATCATTTATGACAAAGTATACATTTTGCCACAAGCTACAATCTGGCATAATGTGGCTGCAAAATATGTGAATCTTTAATATAGCAGATTGAGTGATTACATCATAGAACATGTTTGTTATGTACTGAATATAATGGAGATACTACTTTTGCATGAAAATATCCCCTACCTTAGTAAAAGTCATTACATTCCAAGAAATCACTGTAAATGGAGCTACATCAGTCTGCATCTTTGTGAGGTTAGGATAAAAGGCTAATTTCTAAACACTACACAAATTTACACTTGGGCAGTAACACATGGCAACCAATCAAATATTTTCTTTCATTGTTCAACTTGCAACTGACAGAAAAAAGCAAGTCTCTGATTGGTTGTTATAGGTTAGTGCCCATGGGTAAATTTGCCCACTGTTTATAAATGAGCCACAGTGATTTTAGCATTTCATTTTTAACAGGATCCCCAAAATACAGGTAACTATTGTTACATCACCCTATCCCTACAAATCAAGGAAACTCAGACAAGGAGATAAAATATACTCCTAAGAGTACAAAAGGTTTAGGATTTCTGTTCATTTTATACACTAAAATACTGGCTTCTGTTTAATATAGCTTTAGTCAAATACTTTTGTATGTTTACAGTGCAGTTAAAGATAAATGGAGCAATTACAAAGATATATATATTAAGTGACTGCAATTTCAGATACTCGAGATGCACTTCTGCCTCTGGATTTACTAACGGAAAGAAATCAGGAAAGCTTTGAATGTCACTAAATGTCAATGCAATTCCAATGGCACGGAGCAGGAGTTTAGATTCACTTCACTTATCATAAGTAAATGTTGAATTTAAGACTTTTTATTTTAAAACATGTGCTCTTTGAAGAACAGCAAATCCCTTTAAATGTTGATTAAAAATTTCATTTGAAAACCATGTTTGAAAGAAAATGTATATTTACCATCCACATTTCAGTGAATATAAGTTTTTTGTTTTGATTAATTGAACATGGAATTCACTCTATCACTTTTTTTTTTAATGGACTTCATTTTCAAAGATAGTGATGGGCAAATCTACCCATGTTCGCTTCGCCGAAAAATTTGCGGATTTCCAGTGAAATTCGCGAATTGGCGAAAAAATCCACGAAACGAGTCAAAAACGACACGCGACTTGTTTTTTTTGGCGAATTTTCGCCAGGCGAATTTTTACTGGTGTTTCGCAAATTTATTCGCCAGCCGTGAATCTCAGGAATTCGCCGCTGGCGAATAAATTCGCCCATCACTATTCAAAGACACATTTTCCAGAAAGTAAAGCTTAGTAGCGTTAACAACATAATCTCAACAAGTGTAGCATGTTTAAACAGTGTTATTAAAACAATATATGTTTCTTTCATTGGTCTGTTCATTCCCATTTTTTGTTTTCCCAGGCCATGTAGGGCGGGTTACCTTTGGCATAGATTATATGAGGGCTTTCCACTCAAATGGCTGTGGCAGGCTAAGATGAGGGCCAGCTAGGGCCAAGGTGGGATGGGGGGGTGTCTCGGCTCCCAATGCCTCTATGTGTGATCTAGCTTCTCCCTCTCTAACTCCAACCATGGGAGCCATAGAAGTTAATTGTTGCAGCTTTTCCCTTGTATTTGTGCTCTGATGGCATCCATTGATCTGATCCACTTTATTTTAATGGTCAGCATATGTTGAGTGGGGAGGGAAGTTTATCACTTTTTTATAGAAATGAGCAGGCTGACTCTTTTTTTATCAAAGCATTTGGTTTTCAAAACTTTGTGTATCACAAGTCAAAACAGGAATAAAATGTTAAGTGAACATGGAGTAGGAATGACTTTTCTAATAGGTGAAAAAATATATTTTTCAATAGGTATGGGAGTAGGGTTGCCACCTGTCCGTTTTGACCCGGACAGCCCGGTATTTTGAAGGGCTGCCTGGGTCAATGCTTCCTGCCCAGTTTTCCAAATATGGAAAACTGGGCGGGATTAGCTTGATTGACACCGCGATCGGCCAATCGGCGATCATGTCGTCATAGCTCCACCCCGTGACGGGCCCACCCACTGACGTCACGGGCCCGCCCCCCTGTCCGGCTTCAGCCACAGGGAAAGGTGGCAACCCTATATGGGAGTGTTATCTTGCGGTTTTCCAGATCACGGATATTTCTGTAATTTTTATTTTCATACCTAAAGTCTACTAGAAAATGATTTACTGACTCAGTGGACTGCTATTGTTAAAGCTGTAAAGAAAGGCATACAGTAAGTTCAACTAACTAGATTTGTGTGTGAATATTTATTTATGGATTTGCAGCTTGGTAACAATGATATTAACCAATAAATTGTGAATCAGTAAAGTGTGCCAGTTTGCTAAAAGTCCATTTGTTTGACTGCTTTACTTCCCTTGAATACACCTATTTTTTCCAACCATTTTCAATAAATCACTTATGTCCTTTTACTAAATTGCTGTGAACACCACAGAAACCAAGTGTTGGGAAAAAGCTTGGACATAAACCATAATGGTTATAAAGAGGCAAAATAAGCACTTTTACTCAGAGTGGCTCTAACAATTTACCAGCAAGTAAAATACAATAAAAAAATGTAAGAAAACCATAAAGCCACATTTTTGAAAAACACATAGCACCACTTATTTTTTGCATTTTTCTTTATTTTATAATTATTGAACTTTACTAAGCACAGACGACTTAATGAGATTTGTTTCACGTCTCTGACATTGTAACCTGGAGATTGCAAAGAAGATACAGCTCTCATATTGCTATCATAATACCAATACTGTGACTGCTGTGTTGGATAGAATTTTACTTAGTGTTGTCATGGTTATGTCAAAATATATAATCACCACAAAAATAATACACCTGATGAACTGTCAAATGGAACGTTATTTTTATACAGTAAAAGGAAGTTTTCTGCTGCACAGCATGGAGTCATAAAGAGCTAATCTACGTATCTCCAGGGGATTCATTAAGATAATGCTTTGTTAACATTCTTATGAACATGGATACCCCATATTGGACCCTGGGGAATGTTGTAGCCAATAGATAAATAAGTACAACTATAGTACATATATATGTATATACACACACACACACACATATACTGTATATGATCCGGATGAAGATCCTGTGTGGGTCGAAATGCATTGATGTGAAAATAATGGAATACATTTTTGCAAAGTTGTTTCACAAATTAATTTGCCGTGACTGCTTTCTACTATTGGACGGTACTATTGTTGGTGTTTTTTGAAAGGTGAGTGTCGATGAAACAGTGTTTTTCTGTGTGTGTCTGGGTTAAGATTCTGCAACCACCCCCACTCATGCATATTAATGAATCTCCTAATCATGCATGGTAATAAGCCTAATGTGTGAACCCAGTAGTGTTATGTGAAGACAATTGTGAAGTGATCCATACAGGTTAATCCATATACAGAAGCAAGTGGAAGGACCCAAATGCAACAAAAACATTTCAGGGTAGATTTATCAAGGGTCAAAGTGAAAATTCAAATAAAAAAAAATCAGAGTAATCTAATATATATATATATATATATATATATATATATATATATATATATCCACAAACCGGTCCGCACTCTCAGGTCTTAATTGAAACAAATGTATTTATTTTAAATGTATCCCTTAAAATAAATACATTTGTTTCAATTAAGACCTGAGAGTGCGGACCGGTTTGTGGATAGATTTGATTTTTGTGGACACCCAGGCATATTTATACTACATGTCGTGAGTGCCGACTTTCTGTTGGAGTTATATATACAGTATATATATATATATATATATATATACATATACACTATCTCTAAAATAAAGTGACAGTGAAAAGTGAATCAATTAGCAAAATTAAGTTTGTTTATGTTGATGCTGTTTATGTGATTAACTATGTCTAAGACAAAAAAAATAATAGTTACTACAGTCAATAATGTTTGCTAAGAATTTTTTTTTTTTTATAGATTGTGTTAAATAAAATTATGCCAAGCTGTTATTTGCTAGGAATGGATAACACTCAGTCAATGTTACCATATTTTGTGCCTCAAAAGAAGGACTTTTAACTGAAGCAGAATATAATTATATAATTCACTGTCATGACTTTAGTCTAATGAGCCCCTTGCTGTGAATCAAGCATTATGATTCAAACACTTTGTTAATATCTATGAAGAAAAGTTCATTAAAAATGCAGGATTTCCACTGAGCTATTGCTGTAGATGTGACTTTGAGTCACCAAAGTCACAGTTGTGTATATCCATGCTGCGTTTAATTGCTTCTGTTTCAATGGTAACTGTAGATCAAAGGACACAACACAATATTTACTTACACTTCTACATTTTAGCTCATCAAAAATAAAACTGAAAATGCTAAATATAAAATAATGAATGTGGTGCTCACAGTTGCTCATTGGTGTAGATTGTACATGGAATGTTGTCACATAACAATGGTCTTATAAAATAGTAAATGTACAATGTTTAAAGGGCATGTAAACCCAAAAATAAAACGTATTTATTTCTAATTATAGATATTTTTATCAACATTCCAACAAACATTTCAGTGATTTTGAAGTTATATGTTCAAAGCAATATTTGTCTATCCCTTCCTGTCCTGTTGGTCCTGTCTTATCACTGCAATGGTATTGAAGGCATCTGTTTTCCTGCTGTCATTTCCCACAATGCTTTGCATGTTCACAGTCTGGCTTCTGCTGTCTTATTCAGAAGCTGATTACTTTGCAGGGTACTTGTCCATGGATTGTTCAATTCATTCATTAATTGCAGCTGAGTTTTGAGTAGAGGGTACCACTCCTTGGAACTTCATTAATAAAAAACTTTATTTTACATGGCAGAAAGTTTAACAGCACAGCAATGTTTTAAGCTGCTCTTTATCAAGCTTGTGTCACATTTTCACATTGATCATTTTAGTGACTATAGTTTCCACCATTAGTTTCCTCCATTAAAGTTAAGTGGACTATACTAAGGCAAAAATGTATGTGTTGTGTTTCAGAACTGCCTTTTCAATAAATTTGTTAGAAAATGTTCAGTTTCACAGCAATCTTTAATATGACAAGAGGTCTGCTCAATTGACGCTTCGCTTGTAGCCATCCTACTGAACCCGATTGTTACACACTTTCATGAAACACCAGGAGCAAGAAATTAGGTAAAATGGCCACAGCATTTCACATGTTGTCAGATAAATAGGGCCAGCCTCTCCCCAAGGCAATATTCAAAACCAGAATTCCATAAGAGATTGCTCTGCTGTTCCTCAGTGAAGACTTGAGATCAGCATTATGTCATTATATCCACCACTGAGTATTAGGCTGCATCTGTATACAGAGTTTGGCCACAAACCCCACTACCAGCAGGAGCTACATCTCCCACCATCAGAGAAGTACAGCAGCTCTGCATGAGTTAATTATGTATATATTTATATGCCATCTGCGACATAATAAATCCCAGTAAAATTAGAGGTCAGAGTATCTATAGAAATACCATGCAATATGCAGACTTAGTAAAGCAAAGCCCAAGAAACTCCATCAGCCCCCCCCTGACATCATCAGCCCTGCTGCCTCCCTCCCCTTTAAACCAGAAAATCTTTCTAAGAAATATGGAGCCCTATATCCAAGCAAGTATCATATTTTTTTCTGCCTCACATCTCATGAGGTACAGGTAATCTAAATATAATTAGAGGGGTAGTTCACCAATAAGTTAACATTAAGTTTATTATAGAATGGTCAATTATAGGCAACTTTTCAATTGGTCTTCCTTATTCTTTTTTTTTTTTTTTTTGAGTTTTTGAATTATGTGTTTTTTCTTCTAACTTTTTCCAGCTTTCAAACTCTTTACATCATACTAAACATTAGTGCAAAGATGAACGATTACTTTAAGTGACAGTATACACTTAAAACTATAAAACAAAGCTTAGACATCCTGGAAGTTATGCGTCCTAATGTTGCTGGCTTTTAGGAATTCAGAGGAGCTCGGAACCCCACTTATATTAAATATTGGATAGTTTACCTTGTTGATAAATTTAAATGTCAGTCTGTTTTTTGAGGGTATAGGTATGGGATCCCTTATCTATAAACCTGTTAATCATAAAACTTTTATTAAGACCATTTCCAGGCCCAGATTTGTGGAAAGGCCACAAAGGTCTGGGTCTAGGGCTGCAGGATTTTAGGGGTGACATACCATCCAACTGCATCCATATTGTTTCTGAAGCACTGTGGAAAAATTTTCCCAATCTTCAGTGTTCTTGACCTGAAGAAGGAAATTTGTGAATGTGCATGTGTCAAGGGGCGGATAGTGGAGGAGATGAGCAGTGGTGGGCTAAGGGGCTCAAGAGTAAATTCCTCCCCTGGCCTTGTCCTATAGAGTACAATATACAGCAGCAATCCTAGACTCTATGCCACATTGCGGTGGCTTGTAGCTGCCACCCCCCCCCCTTGCTCACCTCTTAGGCATTTGCAGGGGATCCAGGGGTTCAGAGCATCCTGATACTAGTGTAGAGAAGCAAAATTGTAATCTCTGCACTAGAAAAGCCAAATTCCTGGTTTAAAAAACGGACATTCTGCTCTTAAAGTTACCAGGGGCTCAATTATTGCCACCCCTGGTAAAAAGTGGGGTGTTGCCACCTGAGGCAAGTCTCTTAGCTGTATTATATTTCAGCCCTGGTTTTGTATAAAAAATCAGGGTTCACTTTTTACTTGTGTTAATATTTACTAGGAATCTTTAGGGTATCACCATAGTCATATTACTAGCATACCAAGTCAATCCCAAGGGTTTACTACATTTATACAGATATTCACCTTTGCTTCTTAAGCTTTTAAAATATTAATTTGTGTGATGTCTTTAAACCACAGAGCATTTTGCAGTTCATCATGAAGTCTTAAAAAAAAGATACTCTTTAAAAGAGAAAAAAATAAATTTTCAAGATGCATCTAAAAGGCATTAATGTTCTATTTATTGTAATATTCTTTCATATACGAGAAATGTATACTTTAGATAGAATCTTCCCTTAGAACAAATGTAAAACAATGGCATCTGAAACTGTAATCAAGATGTTCTTTTCTATTGCAGTGCCATTAAAACACATCCTGAGTAAGGGGAATTTGATATTTGAATTTACACCATAATTATGTACAGTATTTCCGATTAAATTTTATCAATTGTTTATAACTAAAAGATAGAATTTGTTCCTGTTAGAACTTTTTGTACCATAGTTTTAGTTCAGCATTTTCTTGTGCTCAATTTGGAAATGTCTTTTTTAGATTATTAATCATGGCTGTTTTTCTCACTGGAAGTAAACTACAAACAGAAAGGGCATGCTTAATGAAAAATACCTGGCTTATTTCTTATTTATTTGTCTTGACATAGCGTAGTTCATGATTACAGAAAAAAGGAATCTACATGCCAATTAGATGTACTGTTGAAAATACCCAGTGTATTTTTCCTTGCCAACAAATTGCTACCCAGAGTCCATTTTCTATAACAATAGCAGTCTTTGCAATTTAGATGTGTCAAATAAAAACAATGTGCATCTCAATAGCTGCTAATATTAAACCCTTTTAATCTTCTGCTCTTGTCCACAAAGTTTTCTTTTGCTTGTTGTCAAGGATTGGGTAGGAGGTGCTGTAGAGTCTGAAGGGAGAGGTGCGAGTCCTTAAGGCAAGGGTGTCTTGTGCCAAGGGAACTGGTAAGGATTGGCTGGAACAGGAAGATGAGGGCGTAGACAGACTGGAACCGACTGATGGAACAGGACGGTGCGGGCGTAGATCTGGGAAGGAGTAGGCTGGAACAGGGAGATGAGGGCGTAGATGTACTGGAACCAACTGATGGAACAGGACGGTGCAGGCGTAGATCTGGGAAGGAGTAGGCTGGAACAGGGAGATGATAGCAAGGCAGGAGACAGAGCAAGATGAGGGGATACAAGGAACAGACAGGAAGCAAGAATCAGGAACAGGCAAGGCAAGGTCAGTACAAGGTTAAGGTAAGGCAAGGCAAGGCAGAACAAAGATGAAGGGCAAGGCAAGAGCTAGGGAAAGGGAAAGGCAATAGTCAGGGACGCTGCCACAGTACTAAGGCCTGGTAATGCTCCGGCAAGGTGTGCACGGAGGGCTGGCCTTAAATAGGGCTGAGTCAGCCCTGATTGGCTGACTGCAACCAATCAGGCTGCTGCTGGGATGGGGCTGCAGAGGCCAGGAAATCTATAGTGAGCAGCCTGCCCAATGGATAGAGCATTGAGCCAGAAACCCAAAGATCCCTGGCTCGAATCCCAGCAGAGCCTGACACTTGTAGGGAGTATATTTTATGTTTAAAATCCAGTGGTCCAAAATGTCAGTAGTATGAGAATAAATTATTATTCTTACTCTTGAATAGCAATAAATTAACCTTTTCCTAAGTAATAGTAACTTTTTGCTGTAAGTAAAAAATATGGTTAAATAAACACTACTAGCAATTTATAAGGAGTAATTAGTAAGTAACAGGCATATTTAAAAGCTCTGTAAATTAAAAACAAAACATGGTGTTGGAATAGAATTTGAATTGGAAGTTTAACATCATGGTAGGTTTTGTAAGAAGTTTCAAAGACAGAAGTTAACCCTTAATGTATCCTTTCAATGGGATAGGTATAGAACATTATAAAATAATGGCAATAAGTCTTGCATTAAAAAGTGCACACACACACATATATATATATATATATATATATATATATATATATACTGTAGGCCCATTAGCTCTTTGTATCAACAAGCATAGATTTAGATTAAATATCGAGACCACAGTCCCGGTTACTCTGCCTTGTCTTGACTTTGTGGTGTCCCAGGGACTAGAAAAATATAGGCAGCATATACGGGACAACTCCACCTATCTATATTTTTTCACCTTTCCTGACTTTTTCCTTCTCTGAACCGGAGCTATATATATATTTACTATTATCCTTCATTAATTGTTATTTATGAATGTACCAGTAGTCTCTTTGATTCCTCATTAGCATGTTAAGTACTTCTTTATTACAACGCTTTCAAGCCTGATACAAGGGCATTATCTAATATTACGTTATACTTATGAACTTCTTTAGACTGCAATGCACTTTACGAAAATTAATTTTATGAACTTGTGATTAACTAATGAACTTTAACTTAACCTAACTATTGCACTTGCACTTTATAAATTATTGGGATTGGCTGTATAAATTATGGAAGTCAATCATTGATTGTGTATGATTAATTAATTTATTGAAAGGTATTGATTGTAATTCAACTAATCACTATTTAGGATTATCAATAATATTATTGTACTTTAATTAAGTTAATTAATTTGAGGAATTATATGACCCTGAATCTTAAGTAGTTACGTAACAATTTAAACTGGATTGTGGGAAAGTGGGGTATCTTTTTCTCTTAATTTAATTAATCTCTTTGTATCAGGGTTATTTTTGTGCTGATTGTACAAGGCATTCATTCATGAAAAAATACTACAATGGCTTTACTCCCTAGAACTGTATAAATTAGGATTATTATTGCTTTTAAATGAATAAGCATAGAACTTTTTTTATTAATCATTACAAATCAACTATGGGGTAGGAATACATATTACAGAATATATATATAGCAGTAAGAAAACGAAATGATTGTAAACATGGAGGAAATATATTGTTTGGGGAAAGATGAGAGGACACGTTTAAAGTAGTTTTAAGGTTTTTATCTGCTTTAGTTACTGCTAACTGTTTCTTACCAATAATGATTGATGTAATATTAACCAATAAATAATTTTACACTGTGACTTAACGTTTGCAAAAATGTAATTTTAAACAAGACTTTATTATTGCATACCCCCTAAAGTTTGCCCTGGAGAGGTAACCCATACAAACAAATCAGCAGGTAGCATTAAATGGTCACCTGTTTAAACGTAAACATCTTATTGGTTGCTTTGGGTTACTGCTCCTGGGCAAACTTATTAACATGTATTACATATGGGGGTAAGACTGCAATGGGCAAAGCATGGCACATTGTGATCTCTTTAATTCACTCACTTAATTCACTGTACTCTGGAACCGTCACACTTAACCAGTAAAAGAGCATCTGCTACTAGATAATTGATGAGGAAAGTGGCATAATACAGTTACACCCAAACTCCATCATTTGGGAGTTGAAAGCAGCAAATTGTGCATATTCATTTATCATAGCCAAATATTTGAATAGTCCTTACACTGCATGAACCCCTTACCTTGAAATTCCTTTTGTTACAATATTGAGTTCTTATAGTATGCTATTTTAAAAAAATCTTTATTGATGCTCTCATGCATAATTGTGTAAAATGACATTTTAATATCTATTTTTGCTTTGTAACCTGTGGTCTTTAATTAAAACTTTAAAAAAAGAAATACTATATTACTTACTGACATCAAGTTAATAAACTAAACTTTGGTTCAGAAGTCAATGTAATGGTAACTGTCCCAAAGGTCCTCCAGCTATTATTTCAGACATAATGGTTTTCTTCCAGGTTAGCTGGAACCCAAGAGATTACTAAAATATATTAATCCTGGGAACAAGGAATATAATTACTCCATCTGTGTAGATTATTCTGTCCCCTGTCTGTCGATCACCTTTTTAAAATTCCATTATGACATTTCATATCTGCTGAGCATATCCATGTCACCTAATTTTACAAATTAAAATGTCTTGGAAGGAAAATTTTACCTGAATATGAAAAGCACAGACCTTAATCAATGTTTCCAAGTAAAATAGTTCTAATATGATTTTTATTCCCATGTTGTATGTTGTAAATAATTATATACAGTTTGAATCGTGAGAATTAATTTCTTCATTCAACTGCTACAATGGTAAATACTATACCAAAAGTAAAAATAAACTGTACCATTGCAAAAAGTTTTGCCTCTGTTTATGCAGCTTTAAAGTGGACCTGTCACTCAGACATAAAAAGCTGTATAATAAAAGTCCTTTTCAAATTAAACATGAAATTTAATTTTTAATAAAGCATTCATAGCTGTTGTAAACTCATGCCTTAGGCTAGATGGACACCAGGTCCCCCATTTTGGTGCACAAACAAGATTTTTAGATTATGCAAGGCAAATAATTTATACTGGGTAATTAAAAAGTTTATTTTGCTTAACTAGCTTGAGAAAATAGAATTTGGAATATTTTTTTGTGGAGACAGGTCCTCTTTAAGGTGGGCAGAGCTAGAATATTTTTTGCAGTGTAAATTCCATTGTGCAATAGAGACAGCAAAAGAATATGTGAAGCCACCATCATAATGATAATGATAATATATGTTCCAGATTACTTTTTACAAATTTTATATGTTGTAGTTAAAATAAAATCTTAATATGAGGACTGGTGTGTGGTTTGCTGGTGACATTAAATTTGTCTTTTAGCTGTGCAGTCTAGTAATGAAGGCTTTGTGTTTTGAGTGGTCTCAGCTTCTGCGAATGTACTTTTTTCACTACAAAGTTACAAATATAAGACAACTAAAGGGTAATTAACCTAGGCCCCAGATTTAAACAAAAGTGCAAAGGGTAATTTACCTAGGCCCCAGATGGAAGCAAAGTGTTCAAAGAGTACTTCCTCTCAGGGTTTGGCTGCACTCTGGCCTTTTGGTTGGTACTGGATAAAAAAATCTTGTACAAGGTGCAGAGCGGAACCTTTTCATTAAAATCCAAGGCTGTGCTCAAGCCTGCACCCATCAGATATCCCTAACTTGATATTATCATATTATATTTTGTAGCTGAAATGTAGTTACCTACAGAATAGCTGTGCTAACAAACAAAAATTTGTAAAAAAAAATTTTTTGAAAGACACATCTCCTTAATTATGAATATTTGTTTGTCTTATCCATCAACTGAAAGACAATTTTAACTCAGCCTTTATATTATAATGATGTATGACGTGATATATTTATAATATAGCCCATGTGCACTAGGAAGAAAAATGACACGGAGGCACATTCACTAAAGGGCAGATTTTCGCCAGCGCTGCTTTGCCACACTTTGTGCCACTTTGCCAGGAGCAAATTTACCACTACACCAATTCACTAAAATGCAAAGTTACGTCTCAGCATCTGAATGCTGGTGAATTCTCGCTATTGGTACTTCGGCTGTGCCAGCATTCCATATCAAATTATTTCTAGCCTCCATTTCTGCCTAGTGAAACTTCGCAGGCACTCTTATGCTCAGTTCAGTTCTGAGATGGCCCAGTAAACTCTGGCGAAAGAGGTAATGTTCAGTAAAAGCTGCACCTTAATGAATTTGTGGAGTTAGGACCATTTGCCAGAGTGAAAAAGTTGACTGGCGAAAGGGTGTGAATGAACACTATCGACAGTCACTTTTGGAAGCGAACTGTTGTATACACCTATATGATGATATCCCTGCGGATTGGATTTCTGCTGCTAGTGATAGCAACTTCTCACTTTAGTGAATTTGCCCCATAGTTTGGTTACGCTCCTTCTGCAGAACTTGAATTATTGCTTAAGCATGGAAATGATGGGAGACAAATAATACAAGTGATAATAACAATAATGATGATAAAAATATGGATAAATGCTACTTGCTGAAATTATTATAATAATAATTTTTTTCAGTGACTAGGCACTTCTCTGAACGTGCTTCTGACAGTCAGAACACATTTACCAAAGTGGATGAATTATCCAGTTTGTCAAAATGTTATCATTTTGTTATACTCCTTAGTTGGGTATTAAAGCTCAGTGCTGCTGTTGCCTCTAACACTATACAAAATCATTTATGCAGTTATGCCAAGGGTCTACTGAACAGTTTGCTGCCCCTTTTGCATAGATATACTAAAGCATGTGCGGTACCCAAATAAAAATAGTGCATATGAATTTTCCCCGCTGCTGATTCACCTTCTGTGAACAAAGATCAGTGACTGTGTATTATTTGCCCTCTTAACAGCACAAAGAATGTGAAATATGTGTGTAGATTGTGCAATGTGTATGTAATAATAGTGCACTTCAGACCTGAGAGCAGGCAAGGCCGGTAAATCAGCATGCAGACATCCAAACATTCCCAGGGGAGCAACATCTGCTGTTAGGGGTTGCCTGGTGGGTGATCTGATTGCATGGAGGGGATGAAGAAGCCTGTGCTCTTTGCCCAGAGGATCGAGGTATGAGGAATTGGCTGCATGCGACTCAGGGACAAATAGGCGGTGCTGGAGGTCCATGTGTTTTTCCCCCAGCAACAGGCATGTGTCCATGCTGAATGGGGGGGGGGGG
>CM044437.1:108623561-108660137 GCA_024363595.1 Xenopus borealis
GGGGGGGGGGGGTCGGGGCTGCGATAAGGTCAGCAGAGGGGTTAATAAGCAAACTTTGCTCATTCTCTAGGGGATTGCTCACATCGGAGATTCTCTGACTCTACAGGTGCTGATGCAGAGTGATCACTTAAAATGCCAAAGAACATATTACATATGTACTTGGCAATTACAGCCTTTGCCTGCCAGCACATATAGAATATGTGCTTGGCAGGCAAAGCGTTAAAGGGTAAAAACTGAATTTTTAGAGGAAAAAAACTCAAACTTTAAAAATGTATTATACCCCGAAACTGCAAAAAATCCAAATCCGAAAATACTCCAAACCTGTCAATATCATGTAGAAGTCAATGGCAGATGTGCAGAGTGCACAGCTGCTCAATGTCAATCTTAATTTTTAAGAAAAGCATGTAATTAAATCGTTTTTTTTTATTAAAATGATAACGACATTTTACTCAGTATTTAATGTTTTTGCTAAAATGTGCATATGGAGAATTTTTACCCTTTTACATATTTAATGCTGTTTGCCTTTTGTCACATACAAATTCCAGTAATTGCTGTTCATTGTGCCTAATTAGCACTCTAAATATTTATGTGAGAATGAATTTACATTGACTCCCACACCTGCTTTTTACATCAAAAGGTTTCTGGTATCTTTGTTCTTAAATGTAAAATTTAAAAAAAAATTCTAAATGTTCAGCTGGAACCCCTTGCTGGAAGCTGGGGTTTCAAAAGAAGTGCTACCATTCAGCTAGTGACATATAGGGGCAGATTTACAAAATTCACATGAAGCATTCGAAGTTCGATAGAATTCTCAAAAACATTCGAATTTTCAAATGTTTTTGAAGACCACTTCGATCAGTGAATTTTGTAAATTCAATCGAATCAAATTATTTGAATGATTTGGATAAAATTTCATTCGAATATTCGATCATTCAACTGTCAAAGTACTTCCCTTTTAAATTTTTGTTCGACCACCTAGTTCGCCAGATCAAAGCTACCGAATTGGGTTTCCTTATTTTTGATCAAATAAAAAAACTTTGATTGATCTATCGATCTATCAAATATTTCCTATTCAATCATTAGACCAACCGAATTCAATATTCGAATTCGAAGGATTTTACTTCCCTTCCTATTCACATGGATGAATTTCAATTTTTTTTCAATTCAGAATTCGATCAATGGTAAATCTGCCCCATAAAGTATTTTGATTAACAAAATCAAGTTGATTTTTCATAGTTAGGTTTTATTGCACATTTATTCAAGAATAACATAGTTTATTCTTAAAGAAAAGTTCAATGTAAAAATATAAACTAGGGCTGTGCAAAATGAAAAAAGTTTCTAATATATTTAGTTAGCTATAAAGGCTGGAGTGAGCAGATGTTTTACAGAACATTACCCAACTTCCACTTTTCAGCTTATTTACTTAGATAGTCAGTGACTTTAAGGGGGGCCACATGGGAAATAACTGTTCAGTGAGTTTTCAATTGATCCTTAGCATACAGGTCACATTCAAAAGCAAAAGTTATGACCTATGTGTCTCCCATCAAGCCACTTTGGAAACCAAGGGAATTGCAAAGCAGGAAGTAGCGTTCTTCTATTATGTTAGACATGCAGTCACTCCAGTATTTAACAAACTATATTGAAAGCCTATTTTGTATTGAAGAATGCCATTAAGGTCATAGTATTCCCTATATTGGCACGGAATGACCCTCGATTTTGCATATTTACTTGTTTTCTGAATCATCAGTGCATCTAAATTACATCTGAATGACCTATAAGAAGCCCAGAAAACTGCAGTACACAATGGAGTAATATCTAATTCCATGGTATGCTGGAGTTTTCTGTGGATGGTATATAATAAGATCTGTGCCAGATCTGGGATCAATACACTGCTCAGCACCCCATCCAAAAGCATATTGTACAGAGGTTGAGCACTTTATTATTCTGTGGAATGGCCTGTAAGAAAGAGTGTTTGAGGTCACTGATTTTCTTAATTAAGGAAATGTATGAGGTTTGGACTGTGGGGGCTTGTATTATAGCACATTTAGGGGCAGATTTACTAAGCTCGGGTGAAGGATTGGAATGCATAGAATTTTTTTGGGCTAATTCGACCATTGAATTTACTAAATAGAATCGATTGATTCGAATAAATCGTATGATTCAAATAAGATAACGTTCGATGGTGGAAGTACTTGCCCTTTAAAAAATTTGCCTACTTCGCCAGATTCCTATGGGAAGCTCCCATAGGCTTTTTCCAAGTTTGTTTTTTGATCGAATAGAAATCATCCGATTTTTCAAAAAAATCGTAAGAATCGTACAATTTTTTTGTTAAATCGGATGAATTTTTACAATTTTTTTGTGAAATCAGATATTTAGTACGATTTTTTCATGAAATCAGATGATCGCTGTTCGATCGTTCGATAGATCAAATAGCGGTAAAATACTATGAATTCTATATTCGATTTTGGGAAAATTTCGAGGGTCAAATTCGAGGGTTTTCAACTTATTTGCTCCTGTATCTATAAAAACAAAATAAAAAGACATAGCCAAATAGGAGGGAGAGATCAATAAAAGGAAAGATATAAGACTACATTTATCAAAGGTGCAAGCTAGGAGCACTTGAGAAACTAAGCTGTAGATAAATATTAAAAAATTTGTGGGTACAAACCACAGAAAACTCTTTTACAATACTCCGGCAAGTAGGGGTCCTAATGAATGTGATAGGAGTTGTGCTGATCATATTGTACCTTTTATTAACCATTCAGACTTTTAGAGGTTTTCTGAATTTTTTTTCCACTAGTAATTGTCAGAAAAGCTCACATTTTTTGAGGTTTTTGTATTTTTCGGAGTATCATTCATCAATCTCCTCCTTACCTACTGCAATGCAAATGTATTTGCTAGAGGACATGAACATTTTATTGGTACCTTGCTCATTGCACACCCAAGCTCTGCCACGATCTGGAACTCTTTATCAATGATTGGCCTTCTAGCAAAGGAACTATCCCAGTGGTCATTTATTTAGCTATGTATATTATTGCCTACAGAGGAACACCCATTAACTATTGAGACTGGCAAGGTTTATTGAACCTAGAAGTGGGTTGTGTGAGGATTGAATGAGTTAGGACTCATTGAACAATTTAATACAATACAATTCCCTTCTTATTGTGTAAGTCCCAAAAGAAGAATAATGTCACTAGCAGACACCATTCCTGACACTATGCAGTTAGTTTGTGTTCAGTAATGCACAGCATCAGAAAACCACTTACCAACAAAATGAATGTGCATTCAATGTTGTATAGGCAGTTGAGAACTTGGTTCCCCTTAGCTTATGGAATAAACCTGCTCTGCAGGATAATGAAATTATTACTTAGACACACTGCTGCATGTGGGCTTATTTATAAATGGCAAACCTACTAGTGTTTATAGATTACCCCTTAGGCACAGATTTTCCTAAATGGCTGGAAAGTAATCAAACACAAAATTAATTTGTTAACATGCAACAGCATTTTTGCTACTTTAATAATTAATTGGTTTCAAAGTATGGTATTTACAGTAAGATGCCTTTTTACTAACATTTGTATTTCTATTTTTTTCACTAATGTAATTTTTTCTCAAAAAATCTGAGATTTATAAAAACCACAAAAAAACCCCAATACAAAATTGATAAAAGTAGTTGAGGTCCCATAGAAGTCAATTTTGCTATTCAGACTTTTAGAGGTTTTGTATTTTTTGAGCTGTTTGAGGTTTTTGTGGTTCTAAAATCACCAAAATGAGAATGCTCATAAATATGACTCTTAAGTGCTTTCTATATTAGGCAACAGTGCTTGGGTGTTTTTATGTATTAAGCTCTAAAAACACATTTTGATAAATATGTCCCTGAATATTTGTTCTTATCTGAGAAGAGATATTTGATCAGGACCACTATCCATTTAAAAACTATTTAAAATTGCACCATTATTAAATACCTATTCTACAATGGTCATTATTTATCAATTTAGACAAAAGAAGGTGGCTGCAGTGTCCTTGTGTATTTACAATCATTGTTAATAGACTAAAGTTAATAAAATAATAGAGCTAGAAATACAAAAATATTATGCATATAAGTTGCAAAGGTAGTTAAAGTAATATGCTGAGCAAGGTACTCATTTGGTGTGCAACATTTCCTAACTTTTTAAAGAACAAGGAAAGTCTAAAATAGAATAAGGCTAGAAATGCTGTATTTTGGATACTAAACATAAACATTAACTTACTGCCACACAAAACCTAATCAAACAAAGGAGTTATGCTTTCAAAGTTGGCCAAAGGGGGCTGTCATCTTGTAACTTTGTTAAACATCTTTGCAAGACCAAGACTGCGCACATGCATAGTGTGGTCTGGCCTAAACTTAGGGATCTTCATAAATGATCAAAATAACACAAGTCAAATAATATCTGCCAGAAGCCAATACAGCAAGATTAATAATCAGAATATGCAGACTGCACTGGGTCCTGTGTTATCATGTAATCTAATGTGGATTTTATAGTTTTTGTATTGTTTTATGCAATCTTTTTCCAACTCTCAAGAACCAGTGGCTGCAGCAAAACAATGCTCTAAATAGAACCCCGGTTTATCTGTTTAAGTGTGGTGGTCTTTTAGTTTACCCAGGAAAACAATATATTGGGTTTTTTTTCAGGACAACCTGAACTTTCAGAATATGCAAGAATTTTTGTGTAATTATAAAAATAAAAAAAAATAGGCTTCTATGGGGCACATTTACTAATTTCGAGGGGTTAAAAACAAATAGTGGGATTTTACCGCTATTTGATCTATCGAATAATCAAATAGAAATCATTCAATCAATCGCTAAAATGGTTAGAATCAAACGATTTTAATCGATCGATCGTATTTTTTCTATTTGATCAAAAAAAAAGTTTGGAGAATCATATGGGAGCTTCCCAGAGGATTATATAGCAACTCGGTAGCTTGAAACTGGTGAAGTAGGCTAACGCATTTTTTTTAAAGGGCCAGTACTTCAAATTCGTAAAATTCAAATTTTAACAATTCAAATCGAATTTTGAGCTATTCGATAGTCGAAGTAGCCCAAAATTACGTTGAAATTTGAATTTTTTAAATTCAAATTTAATTAACATTTTCACTTCGACCTAATTCGACCCTTAGTAAATCTGTCACTAAGTGTCCAGTAAAATGAAAAATGTATGAAAAAACATCTGATTTGGAAAGGTCTATGTCTTCTGAATTCAGCAATACCAAATATATATAGTTTTATGGAGATTTCTCACTTTTATAGATCAAAATCTACAAGCAGTACACTACCAAATTTCCCCAAATGGCATACTTCTGATTTCAAGGCCAAACATTCCCCTAACAATAGATTTACCCTAGAAAACTACCCATTATTAGAAAGAGCAGATTCTGGTGCTATGTACTCCAAACTACAAAGCTGAAATTGTTTTTTAGAAATTGGTGATTTTTAAAAATAAATACCTCAAAGCTTCCACTCTACAGCATCAAATCTCCCACACATCATTAGGTATCAATGTAAAATACCCCAAATATGAAAGCCCGGGGTCCACTGAAAGTTTGACAACCCATTTGAGCTATCAGTTCTGTAATTCCAAAATCAACACATTTACTTAGTTTGGGAGGCGCAAAGTTAGAAAAAATTATGTTCACCCCAGAAAACCATATATTTTTGGAAAATACACATTCCCACAAATATAAATTGGGTATGCATGTCTTTGCACTCCAAAGTACCAAGTCGCAAACCATTCCTAAATTAGGTGATTTTGGTAACATTTCCAAAAAGAACCTTAAAATTTCCAACTTGCAGCATTGTATTTCCCATATACTTTAAGATATCAGAGAAATCACCCCACATATGAAAGCCTAGGGTCCTCTGAACAGTTTTATGTGCAATATGTATAGGTGTACACAAGCACATGGCATATAGGGGACCCAAAATGAAGACCCCCATATGGTCTGTCATTTCAGGTACTGCAAAATCAACATATTTACATAGTTTGGGGGGGGGCAAAGTTAGAAAAAAGTAAGTTCACTCCAGAAAACCATATATTTTCGGAAAGTACACATTCCTCCAAATCCAAATTGGGTATGCATGTCTTTGTACTCTAAAGTGCCAAGTCACAAGCCTAAATTTGGCGATAAAATCAACGGTTTTTACTTTTCTGAAAATCGCCTAAAAATATTGCAATTGGCTGCATTTATCCCACCCAATTTATTTATATACAGTTGTAAAACACCATAAATATCGATGCCAAGGGTTTACAGTTTGAAGCGCAATATGCATTGATATACTAAGGCAGCTGGCATGTTCAGACCCCAAATAAAAATAGTGCATATGAGTTTTCTCTGCTGCCAATTCGCCTTCTGTGAACATAGAACCTTGACTTCAGATTATGTGCCTCAAGTCCCTCCTAACAGCAAAGACCCCCCCCCAAAACCATATATTTTCAGAAAGTAAACATTCCGATGAATCCAACAAAGATAAAGATGTCTATCTACACCAAACTACCAAACTGTAAAGTCTTTCTAAATGTTTTTACAACATTTCTGACAATCGCTTAAAAATGTTTCAGTTTGCTGCATTTATAACACACAATGTTTTACGTACAAAGAAAAGTCACCCTAAATATGGGCGTCAGAGGTCTAATGAATAGTTGATGCCCAATATGCATAGATTTGCCAAAGTACGTGGTGTGTACGGACCCCAAATGAAAAATGTGCATACAAATTTGTATGCTAACCAACTAAGCTGCAGAAAAGAGA
The DNA here is from genome assembly GCA_024363595.1 of Xenopus borealis. NCBI lineage: Eukaryota > Metazoa > Chordata > Amphibia > Anura > Pipidae > Xenopus > Xenopus borealis. Next base: position 108,630,345 of record CM044437.1, read on the forward strand.
GCCCCAACTGTGCGTTATGTGCCATAAGACCCCCAAATTTTAAAAAGAACCCCAGATCACCATACATTTTTGGAAAGCATATATTCTGGCAGATCAAACTAAAAGTAAAATATATCATTCTATATCAAAGCACCAAACAGCAAAACTATACTAAAAATACATAAGGAACAATAATGCAGGGATAAAATTGCAATAAAACCACAAAAATAACGTAAATCAATGCAATAACAAAATAATTTATCTGACAGCGTAATAAGTGGCCCAAATTAATTATCCAATAATCACGCTGTTGAAATAACAAGTTTTTAGGCAAAGATAGCAGTACAATGAATAAGTTAAAAAAGCAGCTGTTTGTGAGTTTTTGTGTATACATGTTTGTACACTAATTAAAGTTGTTTGAGTGTGCAAATACATGTAAATAAGTGTAAATACGTGTTGTACAAGGGACCAAATATGCTAAAAGGAAAAATAAAAAAATGCCAATCTTTACTAAAATGTGTGTGTAAGGGTTTGGATTTGGTTCGGCTGGGCAGAAGGATTTGGCCGAATCCCGAACCGAATCCTGGATTTGGTGCATCCCTAATCATTTTAAATGACAACCATTTCTGTTCAGTGGTTTTAGCTGAAAACATAATGCCCCAATCAATACTTTGAAGGGCAGCCCTAAAGGCACTAAAATGAGCTTTTCCAAAATTCATGATTTTTGTTGCCCCAGTATATATTTGTTTTTTGCACCAGACATTATATGATATAACATTATGGTCACTATTAGCCAGGGGTTCAATGACTTGCACATTTGCTATAAATTCTGGGTCATTTGAGATCACTAGATCCAGAATAGCAGTTTTTTCTCAACAACCTGTGTCATAAAATTGTCATGCAACAAGTTTATAAACTTATTCCCATTAACTGATCTGACAGTACTGTTGCTCCAGTCAATATCTGGGTAATTAAAATCCCCCATTATCATTACTTCACCCAAACTAGCAGCTTTTTCTATTTGCTTCAGGAGCTTAGCCTCCTCCTCCTCACTTACATTAGGGGGTCTATAGCATACCCCTACAATTAATTTGTTGGACTCTTTACAATTGGTGAAGAATTCCACCCATAAGACTTCTGCCCCCTCATTCTCTAACATAATAATCTCCTCTATATAAGCTTTTAAATCCTGCCTAACATACAGACATACCCCTCCTCCTTTTCTATTGCCTTTGTCCCTCCGAAACAAAGTATATCTGCTGATATTAACTGTCCCGTCATGCAACCCATTCAGCCATGTTTCGGCCACACCAATCACATCATATTTTCCCTCCAGCACCAGCACATACAGCTCTACCATTTTATCAGTCAAAATCCTTGCACTTGCAAACATACATTTAATGTTGAACATATGACACGTGGTTCTCCCTATTCTTAACAGTACCTCCAACCAAATCTCCTCCCCCATTTCCCCTTCCTTTGTCCACTATCTCATCTAACCTGTCTTCCCCTGAATCTTTTACTGAACCCCCCCCCCACGCCTAGTTTAAAATCTCCTCCAACCATCTAGACATCTTCTCCCCCAAAACACCATTGAGGTGTAGCCCATCCCTACAAAAGATTCTGTAGCCAAATGAGAAATCAGCTCAGTTCTCCAAAAACCCAAAACCCGCCTCCCTACACCAATCTCTCAGCCATGCATTAATCTCCCTAAGCTCCCGCTGTCTTCTTAGTGTTGCTGGTGGCACAGGTAATATCTCTGAGAAAATTTCCTCACCCTCAACTTTACACCTAGTTTTTTAAAATTGTTCTTGAGGACTTTAAGGGTTAAAAGAAAGTAAAAATGGGATTTTATTTTTTTGCCTTTACATGCCATTTAATATTTTGTTTTTACAAAGGCCAGGATTTTTAAAGGGTGTATCAATCCAAAGAGAATGTGTTGTGATTTATAGGTCCTTCTACTGTATAACACACAAAAGAATGGTAATATTAACAGATTAAGCAAATGATGCTTAGATTGCCTTGCAAATAATTTTTTAAATCTTCATGTACAGTACTGTTTTTAAATAGCTTTGCTACATAGTTCCCTGACCATGGCTGCTCTCAATATTGTTGCACCGTACACCCCTGTTCTTGCAGCTCTTTGCATTTTATCCCTAGAAGTATGTCTACTTAATGATGGTATGTACTAAAAAGTACCTTAATAAATTGTCACCCTTAATTATTTTCTTTTGTCATCAGCAGCAGTACTGTGAACCAATAAAACAATACAGGTGTGGGACCTGTTATCCAGAATGATAGGACCTGGGGTCTTCTGGATAACAAATCTTTCTTTGATTTGGATCTTCATACTTTAAATCTACTATAAAATAATATAAACATGAAATAAACCAAATAGGCTAGTTTTGCTTTCAACAATGATTAATTATATGTTAGTTTAGATCAAGTACAAGGCTCTGTTTTATTATTACAGAAAAAAAGATTTTTTGTTAAATTTGGATTATTTTGATAAAATGGAGTCTGTGGGAGATGGCCTTTCTGCAGTTTCAAGCTTTCTGGTTAATGGGTTTCTGTATAATTGATGGCCAGGGGCGCACCAGGAATGCTGTCCAGTGCCCCCCTCTGCACCCCCTGGGTCCCCCCCTACCGCAATGCTGCCCATGTTCACAAGGAGCCGCACGGGGTGTCACGGCTCCACCAATTGTTTTTTTTAGGGCCAGCAGGAGATTGGGAGAGGGGGTCTGGCCTGGCGAGGGCCCATGAGGGCTGGGGCTAGCTGGGTTTTTTCCTGGTGGGTTTGGGCATATATATATATATATATATATATATATATATATAATACTCAAAAGGTACCTGCACTCTTTTCACTGTTGAAGACTGGGTGCTTGGTCAAATTCCAATGTATAGTTCATTAAGTGGACCAGCACTCCAATTGTTTCCAATTAAGGTGATTTTTATTTCAGCATCACTCGCGTGTCCAATGTTTCGGCCCACATTTGGTGAATACCAAACCAAATCCTAATCCTAATTTGAATATACAAAACTTCCTAGTTTTGTGACAAAAAGTTATGTGATTTCCCTTACCATCCATAATTTGCATATGCAAATTAGGATTCTGCTTGACCAAGCATAAAGATTCAGCTGAATCCCAAACTGGATCCTGGATTCGGTGCATTCATAATATATATATATTTAGTGTGGGATGAAACCAGATTACTCAGTAAAACATATAGGGGTAAATTCACTAAAGAATGCTAAACGCTGGTGAATTTTCGCTAGCCTTACTTTGGCACAGCAAACAAATCAAAGGGAAGCTGTGCTAGTGTTCAATTCTGCCTAGCGCAACTTTGCTAGAGTTCTTGCGCTCAGGGTGATTTGCATACAGAGAGCAATTTGAGCTATTTATTTTACATATAATATATTACATTTACACTGATAACCAGACATGCCAAGGGAACCTTGATAAAGTCAATAGAGTTGTTTTAATGTCCTACACATAAGCCCACTGTTAAATAATGTGCCATATGGTATGGGGGAAACAGGGTGCCCAAAAATTTTTTATGCCTTTTGCTGATTAATACCTTGAAAAATTGAAAAGACTCCAGCATTTCTGGACTTAGAAGATATTATACTCAAAATTTATAAAAAGCTTGAGCACTGAGATTCATGGGGTTATATCTAGTCATGAGAAGGTTTCACTGTAGCATTACAAATAGAAAAAAACACTAGCACATAGTACTATATGTGCCTTATATAAATACAATCCATAAAATCTGTATTTCCTCTGGCTAAATACAGAAATCTAGAGAAATCATTAAATTGTCTTCATTGACTTCTTGGTTTGCTTGAAGCTAAAAAGTACAAATACTTTGAACGAATTATGAGACACCAAATCTTAAACATGAAAACAAACGTATCAGAATGATACAGTGTAGTTGTTATCTTAATATAACAGCTGTTCAAAAAATATAGCTTTAATATTGTGAATGGCACAAAAATGCTATATAATGAAATATATATTGGAAGTGTTAAAATACATTAATTCTTATAAATGTCTTCAGCATTCTTAACACAATCTAATTTCATTATCTCTGGGCCAGTCTGAAAAACTAATTTGTAACTTGTTTGAACGTTTAGATGGTGCTGAGAGAATATGAATCATTTTTTAATCCAGCGGCAGCCTTGCCCCTTTTTTATTCCAGACAGCAGAAATGCAGTGCAAGCCCTTTCACGTCAAAAAAGTTCAGTGTGTAGTTAAGATCGGCTCTTGTAGAAAATATTACAGGTGTTTATACAAAGTTTCATTGGCAAGATATTCCCCAATTGTACTTTATCCATAAATTAAATATCTTTCTGAGCTATTTGTATATGCTGCTGCTATTAAATTACAGTCTGAGGGGCCAGGACTGAGAGTCAGTGCCAAGGGCTGATTACCAGACCTAGAGAAGAACTGAATTCTGCCACTGTTTCAAGAGCTGGAAAGCAGGGAGCAGAAAAGAATAAGGTTTCAATTTTGATTTTATTTTGAAATAACCGTTATACAGTTTTAAAAGATTATATATATTCACTATGTCGTAACACAATTTTCATTAATTCCATTCATTTTTTTCACATCTTTCCAATGTTACTACTGTTGTTCTTTATATGCAATTAATTGTGTGTGCCTATGGGAGTGTGTAAGGCTCGGACTGTAATGTATGCTAGAAGAGATTAGAGATTTCTGGGCTAAAAGATTTTTCACAGCCCAGCAGGTGCACACTCCTGTGGACTTTTCACTTGTTTTCATTACCTAGTAAAGAGGGTCATTTTTAATGTATTCTATTCTACCATACACTGTATACAGCATTCCAATCAGTGCCCCATCCAGACCCCAGGAGCAGTGTATATTTTTCAGAGATAAGTAGGCTTGTTTAAGATCCAGATTTCACATTCCCCTTAAAATCTCAAAAATATCATTCCATACTAAAAAGATATGTGTTCGTTATCATAGTGAATATTCTTACCTCTGATAAGGAGTTCCTTCTGAATTTAAGGAATGTAGTTGTCCAATCATATACTGAGCCACAATAGAACTCTGCTTTTTACATTTGCTCCTTTTAAAAGATATAAAATGTAGTTTGCTCCTACTCCTCTACTGGAGTATCATACCTCTAACTACTTGCTCAGAAAACAAGCTATGTAAGCATACATATTTAACCCTTTAAGTGCCAGCAGAATATCTCATTTTGGTTATGTGAAATGCCAGCCGTTTTTGAAACATTTGTGCTCTCTCGCTTTAGGGGCATTTTCTGAGGGGAAACCTATAGTTGACCTAGGAAAACTATACATTGGTTTTTTTTTCGGGAGAAAATTAGCTTTCTAAATGTGCCTGAGAAAAATAGGTTTACCCACAAAACCCTATATTTTTAGAAAGTACACATTCTACCAAATCTAAAATGGGTACCCGTGCCTTTCTGCTCCAAACTACAGAGTCGCAAGGCTTTCCCACAATTGTCGGTTTTGGTGAAATATCTGAAAATTGCCTCAAAGCTTCAACTTTCCAGCATTATGTCACCTGTGTATCACTACATAACAAGAAAAAGCACCCTAAATATGGTTGCCACGGGTCTTTCGAACAGTTTGGTGCCCATTGTGAATAGGCTTACTAAAGTATCTGGCATTTAGAGGCCCCAAAATGAAGTTAGCGCATACAAATACTTCGGTGGGTAACGTCAGCTAATGAAAAATCAACACATTGACTGCTTTTTTTGTGGGGTAAAAAGACGAAAAAATTGGTTTACCCACAAAACCATATATTTTTTACACATTCTACCAAATCTAAAATGGGTACCCATGCCTTTCTGCTCCAAACTACGGAGTCGCAAGGCTTTCCCACAGTTGTCGGTTTTTGTGAAATATCTGAAAATTGCGTCAAAGCTTCAACTTTCCAGCATCATAATGTCCATGTATCCTTACCAGCATAAAACATGCTAAATAGGAGCACAGGGTTCTACTAAACAGTTTGATGGGCAATATGCATAGATATACCTAACTATGCAGCGCACGGAGACGCCCAAATGACAATAGTGTATATGAATTTTCACGGCTGAAGCACCCCGGTATGTACATTATGTAATATAAGACCCCCTAACAGTACAGAGACCCTAGAAAACCATATATTTTCAGAAAGTACACATTCTAACTAATCCAATATGGGTACATATGTGTTTCTACTACAAACTGACAAACTGTAAAGCGATGCTGAACATAACGATTTTTATCAAATTTCAGAAAATCGTCACAAAGCTTGGATTTTACCCCATTATATGCCCCACATTTCGTAATTTATCAGCATAAAACATCCTACACATGAACGCCAAGGGCCTACTGAACACTTTGATGCCCAATATGCATAGATATACCTAACTATGTGGAGCATGGAGACGCCCAAATGGATATATAGCAGATAAAATTTACAAAATAAGACAGAAAAGTGTGAAATGCAAATAAATTACTAAAATCCACTAATACCACAAAAATCAATACTTTTTTTTCCAGACTAAATTACTAAAGGTTGAGATGGTAAATTATAGTGAGGGCTCAAGTTGGAAGCTTGATGGGTTTCTAAGGCACATTTGAAGGACTGTAGGGTCTTGGAATGTCTGATTGGATGGCGAAAGTATGAAAGTATGAGTCCTGGATGTTGTAGTGAGAGGAGGTAACAAATGAGGAGGAGAGAAGAAGAGTGAATATTGTGTATGAGGGTATCAAATACAGTGAGGGTTGTCAGTTTGTCACTGACTTTGTCACTGAGTGACTTAATTTTTTTACTTTGTCTCTAGACTTGTGCTAGAAAAAAATAACCATGCTGTCATCTTATTTCGTACACTTTATCTTGACTCATTAGACTCATTAGACTTATAGTTTTCCAGTGTTAGTATACCATGCATGTCTAATTAGCTTCAGTGGAGAAAAGAGGGTAAAATAGTGAGGCTTTGTTCGGATAGAAAGAACCCCCGGGGCATGTGCTCTTCAGAAGAAATTGCACCTTCTCAGGGTAGTCTTTTACGAGGTCCTGTATAATGCTCCAACATTATTTAGTGCTTTGTAAGTAAGTACAAGGATTTGAAAGATGAGCAGAACGTTACACACCAAGGCTAAGGCCACCAAGTAGGAAACATTATAATGGAAGTGTGACAAGACTGGCCAAACTTGTTACAAACATACAAAAAGCAGAGGATCAGCCTGTAAAACTCCTGTTTTTAAAATTTTATACACTTGAAAAGAAAATATTTATTTACTAATTAATGGAAGGTATTATCTTTTCAGTCACTCTTCAATGCTGTACTGCAAGTTGGAGTTGGATGGGTCACTGAACATATCTAAAATAATACTCTGTAAGGCTACACATTTATTGTTATTGCTACTTTTTATTACTCATCTTTTTATTCAGGCTCTCTCCAATTCGTATTTCAGACTCTTATTTAAATCAATACATGGTTACTAGGTGATTTGGACTCAACCAGGTTATTAAAATTGCAGACTGGAGAGATGCTGAGTAAAAAGTTACATACCTCAAAAAACACAAATAATAAAAAATTTAAATCAGTTGCAAATTGTCTCAAATTATCACTCTCTACATAATATTAAAAGTTATTTTAAAGTGGAACAACCTCTAAATATGGTATTTATGGCACAATTTTAGTGATGGGCGAATTTATTCACCAGACGCAAATTCGCTGTTAATTCCTGCGATTTGCTGCTGGTGAATAAATTAGCGAAACGTCAGCAATATTCGTCTTCCGAAAATTCTCTGGCATAAAAAAAATTAGTCGTGCTCCGAAAATGACGCGACGTGCGCCAAAAATGATGTGACACGCGTCAGAAACCGTGCCGCGACTCGTTTCGCAAATTTTTCGCCAGTTCGCGGATTTCACTGGAAATTCGTTCATTTTTAGGTGAAACGGGATAGATTCGCCCATCACTACACAATTTTCTTCTTTAAATCTGCAACTCAATGCCTTACACAATTTTGATTTTTGAAGATTATGTTTTATTAAAACTATTTTCATTTAGTAATTTTTAGTATTATGTACTTTTAATTCCACTACTATAAATACAATGTTTCTTTCTAAATGTAATTATATTAAATTTCACCATCTTTACTTATAAATTAAGTGTCACTGCACTGTGCAATTCGATATAAAGCTTTAGAAAATAGGAAAAAGTTTAACAGGATATGAGATTTTCTATCTTTCGTTTCACAAACCTGATCTAAATTTCAATGTTCTACTAAATAGGTCTAATCAGGAGATGAACAACCTCATCACCACCTTTAGTCGGTAATCAGACTCATGAGTGAATTAGGGAAAGGTGTTTATCGTGCTGAATCTTTGATGATAAAAATCAGGATTTCTGCACACTGGAATCCTTAGAACTCTCAGCTCAATTACTGCACTGAACATATACCTGTATAAGGATGGATTTACTTTGGCAACTTATTTTTACAAATTTCAAGAAACTGTGCTTTAGGGGGAAGGGATTTATTGCTTATATGTATCACCTGGTTTTCATCTGCCAGTTATACCTTTACCATAGCCAATAAGATTTTGTGTGCAGAGTGTTATTGTTCTGCTGTATACAGACAGAAAAAGTATGTGCCTAGCACTGCCCCCCATTGTGCCTTAGTCACATGCCTACCCCAAGTTCTGGTCTTGAGAACAGGTGTTGGCTGTCAGGAAAGCTGAAAAAATATCACACACAGATATATATATAGAAGATATACTATTATTATAAACAAATACTTGAAATACAATACATACAATAAAGGATAAATGCAAAACATGGGAACTCCAACTCACTTGCTCACCTGAAGTTAATTTCCATACTAACTCATCTGCTTATAACAGTTGCAAAAATAGTGGCAAATGAATTTAGCCCAAAAGCAGCATACAGTCAACCATGCTTTTGGGCTACATAAATGTTTCACTATATTCTTGTTTCTAATAATGCGTCAGGCAGGAGACCTGTAACAAGCACCTACTGTGCCCTCACAGCTAGTGGCAATTTTGTATGGGTAGGAGCACTAGCACTTCATAGTAAATGTTCATTTTACAAAGAACAATATACATTTAGTACTGCAAGCCAATGTCTAACAGTCCTCTTTGAAAGAGTTCTGTTCCCATTCTGTTTAAGAGTTGGGATAACCAGTAGCTCAATCTCATGTGAGCCTGCAGCTTTCTTTTAGAAATAAAATAATAAATAATATGAGAAAAATATGATAACATTGTTTGCTATGGGGGAAGTCTATTCTAAATAGTTTTAAAGGACATGTAAATGCAAAAAAATAAAATCCCATTTTTACTTTCTTTAATGAAAAAGAAACATCTCGAATATACTTTAATTACACAATATGTACAATTGTTATAAGAAACTTGACTGTATGCAGTGAAATTCTCCCTTCATTTACTGCTTTGGATAGAATTGTCAGACAGTCCATAACTGCTCTGCAGGGAAACAATCATACTTATGAGCAGCAGGGGGAGCCTTACTTACAGCCATGCAGACCTCAAGCAGCTTTGTTTGTTTCCCTGTAGAGCAGTCCGTGACTGTGTAGAGATTTGTATTGGATATTATTTTTGCCTTTACATCCCCTTTACAGTTTCTAACTCCAGCTGCAGAGACAAAGTAGTAGTCCCGTTTCCTCCTCCTGCTGTGGGTAGCGTAGGTGGATGGTGGGGACAGCAGTACTCAGCACTCCGAACTGAGATGGATGGGGGTCAGTACTGAATGTAATTGAGAGGTCATTATTGACGATACTTTGTACGCCATACCCTCAATTTATATTATTATCCTCCGCACCTCCTCCTACAGTGGCTTTTAATTGTCTGTTTTTTAAGGCGAAAGTTCTGCACTGCATAACTTTAGATGTGCAAGTGAGTCTGATGTTATGTGTAGATTGCTGTGTGGGCATGGCCCAAGCTACTTATTTTTCACTTTAATATTAAAGGTTAAGTTTTATTTCCGAATCAATTTTGTTGCCTTACCCATTGTCACCTGAACGGGTTTGCTTTTGAGCTTAGAACTGCACTCCTACTCTCTCAATGGTTGCAGTACATAGCTCATGCTTGTAGTTTGTGGTTTATCCAGTTGATACAAACCTGCGGGTGTAATAACTTATTGCTTGAAGTGCTCAATCAATTGAGTTTGATCACTGCCATGATATAAAGCTATATTATGCATATATTCAGAGTTGGGCCAGACCCGACAAAAGCCATAGGCAACTTTTCCAGGCCGGCAGCAGCTGGTAGTTTTGAGCATTAGTGAGTTGACGCTTGTGCGCAGCACCATGCGCACATGTGCGAATCCCCATGTGCGCATGCACAGAAGTGCAAATACTTGGGGAGAGAGTTGACCGGACATGGGACAGGCAACTAAGCAGGTACATGCCTGGCGCACACCCAACTTTACTCCCTAGGCACGTGAATACTCTGCCTACCCCTTGGCCTGGTCCTGTATGTATTTGTATAAGCTATATTTATGTTTTCTATTTAAAAAGAGTTAATGGGCAAGTACTGCTGTAATTTTCACAGTTCTGCATTATAAGGAAGCCATGTGCTAGAAGATCAGATGGAGTTGGGAAGGGTCTGTTACTGTCATCGCTCAGTTCCAGAAGGTTAGACATGAAGCAGGTCACTGTTTAATATCTAAATGATCAACTAACACAAATTATATAGTAAAATTCTACATACATGTAACTTTTGCTAAATTAACATGTTGACATGCTGAAATCATTTTAATGTCATTCATTGAAATTATAATTTTTTCTCCATAAATTACCAAAATGTATATACAATTTCTGTGTATAAAGTATAAATGCAGAATATGCATTCCAACTCAATTTGCTTTTTAAGTTAATAGCAGAATGGGGTGTAATCTCTACCAATTGACGTAGTGGAGATTTTCTCAAAAAGTATTCTCATTCATAATTTGTTTCTATAGCCTGGGATATTTTTTTTTTTTTTTGAGGAAAACAATTTAGAAAATGGCACTTTTATTTATGTTATCCTTCAAAACTGTGAATCTATTTTTTCCAGTTGAAAGCAGAAAGCTCTTAGTTCTTGGTTTATTGAACAAAGTTCAAACTGTTGTATTTGATTCAAAGCACAGAGATGTGTCCCAGTTCCCGAAAGAGTTACTTTTGCAACTCACTTGAATATGCATTACATATATTGGGGATAGGGGCATTTCAGAGCTTTTCACATGAAATGATTTGCTTAGAAATGTATGTCATTGTGTTTCCTAGTGCTGACAAAGTCATTTGTGAAAATATAGAGGCACTCTCAGTTTATACATATATACCCTCAGTATATCCAGCTTTCAAATGGGGTCACTGACCCCTTTCTAAAAAAAATAAATGCTCTGTAAAGCTAAAAATGTTTTGTTATATTCCTACTTTAAAGGAATAACAATAGTACTTTATTACTCAACTTTTGATTGAGAACTACTCTCCTACTCATTTTGCAGTCTCTTACTCAAATCAATGCATGGCTGCTAGAGTATTTGGACCATAACAAAAACAAATTTGTTGAAATTGCAGACTGGAGAGGGGCTGAATAAAAATTTACATAATTAAACACCCACAAATAATAAAATAAATGAACACCAAATTGTCTCAAAATATCATTCTCTACATACTATTAAGAGGTTATTTATTAAAAGTTTAGTTTGTATTGAGTTTTTCAAGGGTAGTTTCAGTGAAAACTAAAAATTTTTGGGATAAAAAAACCACATTTTTTCAAAAATTTATAATGCCCCAAAATCTTGAATCCAAAAATACTCCAGCTAAAATCTTTGGAGGTCATGTAGAAGTCAATGGCAGAGGTCCCTTGAACAATTTTAAGATGTGTTTAGCCTTCATGACTGCAAATATTTAAGTTGCGAGTTTATTCAAGGCAGATAAAACCTCACAAACTGATACTGATAAATAACCGCCTTCTTGTTAACTCAGGTTTTTCATAAATAAGCAAACATTTGAGTTATGAGTTTATTCGAGGTAGAAAAAAACTAACAAACTTGGCTTTTGATAAACAACTAAATACTAAGTCAAAGATGAACAAACCCTTTAACCAAAGTATGCACTTTTGGATTTTAAGGAACAATCTTACACTAAAACACATATTCCCTGACTAAATGGCTGGGCTTCTTGGCTCCAAGGTAAACAATAAAATCATAATAGCAAAATCAGGATAATCTTACCTCAGTGTGCTTACCAGTATCCTAGCAAAATGTTAACTCAACACTGTTTAATTGTGCTCTGAGAATCTCCCTCAACCAACTCTCTTTCCTTCTCTTCCTTTTCCTCTCTCCATTGTTATCTTTTCCTCCCTTTTTCATATTCTAAATTGAGGCATAGCAACTAAAACTAAAAAAAAAACAACTGCCTCTGCCTTATTAGTATTAGATTGGAAATTGGATTTGATCTAGTAAATTTGGTTTTATCATTATTTTAAAAGGGAGACAGAGGCACCTCTACATTGGGTTGGTCCAAAGAACTATTTAGAATTTTTACACAAGGTAGAATATTTCTAGTGTTGTTATTGTTGTAACTGTCAGAGCTGTCTTTGCTTTTCCTGTGGCTATTGACCTTTAAACATGTGCAGACTGAGCATCAAAACCAAGAAATGTGCTACAGCCCATAAGGAGAGGCTAAGTAATTAAGTAGATTTGATTCTCCATTGACTAGGTCAATGAATGTAATTATCTTCTTAAGCGGCAAAGAATTAATTCAATTTTGATATGTCTGTCCCATTTCACAATGAAGCCTCAGTGCTGCACAATATTTGAACTGCAGACCACAGGGGCAAAGTATTAAACATGAAGGTAGAATAAAATTTAAATCCAACTTGCAATGACAGCACACATATTGTAAAATATTTTGAAAATACACCTACATTTCTGCGTAAATCTATGCACTGGTATAGGATACCTCATCCAGAAAACTGTTATCCAGAAAGCTCTGAATTTTGAGAAGCCCATCTCCCATATAGTTCATTTTAAGCAAATAATTCACATTTTAAGCAAATAATTCAAAGTTTTAAAATTATTTTCTTTTTACTGTAATAATAAAACAGTACTTTGTACTTGATCCCAACTAAGCTGCAAGATTCCATATTGATGGCAAAACAATCCTATTGGGTTTATTCAGGGGTCTATTTATAATTAGTGATGGGCGAATCTACCCAGTTTCGCTTCGCCGAAAAATTTGTGAATTTCCAGCGAAATTCGCGAATTGGCGAAAAAACTCGCGAAACGAGTCGCGGCACGTTTTTGATGCGCAACACGTCGCGTCGTTTTCGGCGCGTCACGTCAAAAACGGCGCGTGACTCGTAAAAAGGGAAGTGAAACATTACTGGTGATGTTGCAACCAATCAGATCTTCGTTTTTGATTTCTAACTGTTGAAATCTAATTGCTGAATGGTTGCTCTGAGTAACAGCACAAGTAAATCTTCACTCCACTTTTAACACAGTTTGATAAATAGGTCCCTTATTGGGGAATGTAATATGTTTCATTAGTGCAAAAAAAGTTCCCAAAGACCATTGTAAATGTTAGGGATCATGCTTGAATCCTTTTATGACCGATTACAGTTTGAGACCAAATGGCTTTTGGGAACATTCCCAGTTAATGTAATACAATTTTGCATACAGCATTTTGCAACTAAATATTTAACGAAACTTAAGAGCAGGTGTTAACCATAACCATTGCCAGCATTCACAAAAGTGCCATTTTTGATACGCTTGCAATTTTTTATTACATTCTCCCTTTAAAGTTAAATGATTTTAATCAGACTGAAAAGAACAGTTCAGTGTAAAAATAAAAACTGGTTAAATAGGTAGGCTGTGCAAAAGATTTTTTTTTTAATATAGTTAGTTGGCCAAAAATGTGATCTATAAAGGCTGGAGTGACTGGATGTTTAATACAATGGCCAGAACATTTCTTCCTGCTTTGCAGCTCTTTAACTGCAACAACTTGGGGGGGGGGCACATGGGACATAACTGTTCAGTGAGTTTGCAATTGATCCTTAGCATGCATCTCAGATTCAAAAGCAAGCAGATAAGACCCATGTGCCCCCCCAACACTGTCTGGTAACCAATAATAGAGTTAATAAAAGTTGGTTGGCGTGACTGGATGTTAGACATCTAGTCACTCCAGTCTTTATAGATACATTTTTGGCTAACTAACTATATTGATTTTTTTTTATCAATTTACCCAGTTTTTGTATTTTTACACTGAACTCACTGAATTTCTTTATGGTCTGGAAATCTGGAAATCATGGAAATACACCTTATCTACACATGCAACTACTGTGAATTTTATGTTATACAAGTATTAAATGTGTGAATATTTTAGACCCACAAATCATCAGATACAAATTATCTTCCAATTTTCAAGAGCTTGTTCCTTTGGGTAGAGTAGTAAAAGCTGATTTGTCATAATCTGAGCATCCAGAGGACTGGTCCCAGTTTTGCAGAAGTTGGTTATATTTTTCTATGTTCTCTACTTTGATTCATAATTCTGCTATGAGCTAATACATGCGCCACTGGTGTATACGAGTTCCAGACCCTTTACACTAAGGGGCCCATTTACTAACAATCAAATATAATTTTTTCTACTAATCTCGAAAAATGTGTGATTTTTCCATTTTCCGTTTTTATAAAGCTCTAAAAATTTGAGATTTATATAATTGTAAAACCACAAAAAACACTAATACAAAAATTGTGAAGGTTCTGTAGAAGTCAGTTGGAGATGCATTGATTCTACTGGACCATTGTAAATCAGTTCAGCCTTGTAGAAGTTTCAGGTTTTTTATTCTCTAGGAATTGTCCAAAAAAACTCAAATTTGTAGAGGTTTTCAAGGTATTGTATTTGTTATTGTATAATTTCCCATCTGTAGTTTTTTTAATCCAGATCTTTTAATAAAGCTCATAACATTTTGTAGTTTTTGAGTTTAGCTGTAGTTTCATATAATGAAGGCTATTGTAATCTACCAGTATGATTACACTGAATGTAAATCATCCCAACTACAATACACCAAAAGGGCACAACCAATGCAGATAAATATAAAAACAATGAATATAGTCATTATTCAGGATAAAAAGCAAAGTTTTTTTAAGAAAATGTCAACAATTCTATTGAAGAAAAATAGACAAATACACAGCCCAGTTAACAATCCATGATGACTAATGATGGGCAAATTTATCTGCCAGGGGCGAATTCCCGCGATTCGACGCTGGCGAATAAATTTGCAAAACACCAGTAAAAATTTGCCAAAAAAAGAGTCGCGCGTCGTTTTTGAAAACGACGTGTCGTGCGTCGAAAACTACACGAAGCGTCAAAAATGTGCCGCGACTCGTTTCATAAATTTTTTCGCCAATTCGTGAATTTCGCTGGAAATTCGCAAATTTTTCAGCGAAGTGAAACTGGGTAGATTCGCCCATCACTAATGATGACATTTTGCCACATATTTTGACAGGTTTTTCCCTCCAGTCTTGAAAAGGAATTTCTAAGAAAGCAAAAATCAACTTCCTTTTGGAGCCACAAAAACAGGTGTCGCAAACAATTTATGCAATTTAAAAAATGCGTCATTTTTATATATTACTGAACATTTTACATTTCTCTCCACCAGAGACCTAGCAAACATCTGTTCTTCCTGTAAAAATTGCACATATGAAAATGAGTGTGAGGGGAGGGTAAGAGAGAAGTAATTCCATTTATTCCAGGGAATTGTATGACAAGAGGTATATTCTCTTAATCCTGCACATGGAAACTGGTGCATAAGGTAAAAGTTCCAACCTCAGCTGTGAACATTGGTTCCCTCTACAGTAGCAGAGCAGGAATGTTCCTGCCAAAGATAGTCTTCCAAGGAAACAAGCAGTAATTAAAGGACCAGTAACATAAAAAAAAAATTTTTTTTTAATGTTGTATCTTTTTATCATCCTATAGTCCTCCACAAAGGTCCTCCAAGTCTATAAGATTCTCTTCTAGGGATATATGATCCTCACCCCACGATGAGTAATTCTGTCTTGGATTTAAATAAATACTTACTCAAATCGAGCCTGGCCCCGAAGTTCCCCCTGGGCCTGACTTGAACCATTCAGATTCACTCAGGATATTAACCAGAAAGCTTTATTTTGAGGTATACATTAATACAGAGTAGTACAATACAGAGTATTATATAATAGCTCACATGTCCTGAAAGCTTACTAGGACATTAGGGGAATGACTAGCAATTCAATCATGTTATAATTTAACCACTTTCTCTTGCATGGGGCTGATCCCCTGGCATCCAATTATCATTCTTGTTTTAGCATAAATGTGTCACTATTTCCATTTTAGGGACAGACTGACAGTCTTGGTACAGTAGCCAAATGTCAGCAGAATGTCCAAAATGGTATCTGTGCTGTCATTTCTGAAACTATATGTGCCTTTCTTGACCTTGCACTAGGAATACTTGTGACATGAGATAACAGATGTATTCCCTGTTATGTGTAAGCATTCTACAACCCTAAGAACAGAATAACCTTTAACCTTTAGCTTCTTCTACAACACAGCAATTCTGTACTAGCGTCATGTTCTATAATCTTCATTCCTTGATTATAACTACTTATATGTTTTCATATTAAACCCTGATATCTACATAGACTAACAAATTTGTTTACAAAAAATTTTGCTGTTACTGGTCCTTTAAGCGCTGAACTTTTTATTAAGAGGGTGTTTGACTTTGTACCTCTTAGAAAAGGCATAAGGGTTCTTTTAGAAATAGTGTGCAAGCTGCAAGAGCAAAATCTAAATTTAGATTTACTAAAGGGCAAGAGGCTGTGGCTACGAAAATTTGCCATAAATCTAATACACAGGCACGTCGCCAACTAACAGGTGTAGAGGGCAATTCCCTAGCGAAAGAGATCTTTGCTAATGTACAGATGAAGCCACTTTGAATTGAGTGTTTGACACAGAATAACTTAACTCAGACTTCTCATTTAACACAGAAAATTGCGTCACAGCATCCCATCTAATTAAAGTGTTCATCATTGTGAACAATGGTGCTTTGGTATGCTAATGAAAAGGTTAAATGCATTAAATGAGTTAAGATAACTTTAGATAACACAGTTTCTTCAATTAGCCCTGAGTCATGACGCATTTAACTCACAAATCCAAGTGGCTGCATCTGAAGTTTTTCTCCCTATCACCAGGTTGAATTTTTACTCACTAAAGTGTGGATTTTACAGAGCGATCGTTACTCTGTGAATTCACTAAAGTGTGAATCTTACAACATGTTACCTCTTTTGCCAGAGTTTCCTTTGCCACCTTAGACTTGGTGAACTGATAAAATGAAGAGACATCCTCAGTGACATGATATCCGATATGCCAGAAAGTCGTACATGTTCTAAAAAAACACTATTATTTTAAAGTGGGATTGCCTTAAAAGCTCTAACTATTACAGATTTTTGTGTTAATTTTTTTAACCAATTTGAGGGGCATGCCACATTTGTTTTAGGGTGAGCTCATGTCTTGGACATTAGAAGATCTCTTTAGTCTTTATTTTACTTCTTTGGACATTAGTAACACAACAGGTCGGTAGTTTGGTAGGATTTGGGATGAAATTGCACATTTAGCCATCTGCTAATTTTTTTCTTGCAACTGCAGCAAAAATTTGTTGTGACAAGAAAGTCATGGAAACAAAAATGTTTCAGAGAAAAAAAAATTGTGTTTCGTAAAGTTTTGCAAATTTTTCAGCGAAGCAAAACTGGACAGATTCACTCATCTCTATTCCCTGGCATCCAACTCATCAGGGTAAGAGCTTCTGATGAAGTGGCAGGAAGCCACGAAACATGTTAAGCAGGCAGCCCCTGCTTGGAATTTAGTGTTGCTGTGATTTTTAATGGATTTTTGAATAAAATTTTTTTGGACATTTTAACCATATACCCAGGCTCCATGGTGCTCTGTCTGTTTGCATAATCTATAACAGGATTACCGCATGGGATAGCGGCTCATCGTGTAGCACATAGGACCTGGCTGGCGGTCCGGTAAGTGCTCCCACTATTATTCATTATTATTATTATTCTCATCAGAGAAAGCAGAACATGTACATTGACACTGATTACAGGTTTGTAGGAGCGTAGCCAGGCACATGTGCTTTTGTGAATAACGTCAATGCTCACTCAGTTTTGTTTTCATTCTAATGCTTGTGTTAAAAAATAAACATGATAGAATTTATTTTTAGCAAAACTTCTTTTTTTGTTGGAAAAATCTTCATACTGCAAGTTAACTAATGATTGGAGGTTTGCCTTTAAATAAATAATACAGAATGAAATTGGATTTAATTAATTATGTCATATTTCAAATTAAGATTTCTATAACTATTTCCCATTTCCTTGGGATCCTGACTGCAATGCGACATTTCAGTTCACAGCGTTTTAATCATTTGATAGCTATTCAGATATAATGCTACAGTCCTTACTAACATGTCTCCACTCTCCTTATTTTATAATGTCATAACAATTGAGGGCAATGGGCCATTAGTACAAAGAAGCAAGTGTCACCGCACAGTCATGTGGAAGGAAAGCCGTGCTTCATTTGAATCCTAAGGGAACTCTTTTCTTGCTACAGGCATCTTGCTAAATGGAAGTCTACAGTATGTTTTAAATTTATCTTGAGCCTAGGCATCTTGCAGGTATAATTCAGCAGCCCAAATGCAAAAGAGTTTAAGGGATTTCTACATTTAACTGTTTTCACTAAAATATTCACACTGGATAGATGGTGAATTGCCTACTGGTCTGCTGTATTATAATATAACTGCATAATCCAGCTGTCTGTTAGCATGATTCTTAATCTATAGCATTGGTCACCTCAAAATAAGTGCAGAAGACTGTTATGACAATTAGCAAATAGTCTTTTACTGTTTTTTGTGTTTTTTTAATCATTTGAATCCAGTTATCTAGATTTTAACCCCTGAGACAATTAAGCCACTTACCAGCCCCTTGTTAGTGCTCTGTACAATGGAAGAATAACAAGTTTCCCATCTACTATTTGGGATTAGGCCGAATCCTCAAATCCGTGAAAGATTCGGCTGAATACTGAACCGTAACCTAATCTGCATATACAAATTAGAGACAGGAAAGGAAGAAGTGGGACTTTTTTTTACTTTCTTATTTTGTGACAAAAAGTCACATGAGTTCCCTTCCCGCCCCTAATTTAAATATGCAAATTTGCATTTGGTTTGGCCAAACACAAGGATTTGCCCAAATACTCCTGAATAAAAGCTGAATCCTGGCCAAATCCCAAACCAAATGCTTAGTTTTAGTTATGCACCGAATCCACTATTTGTCATAGACAGAATCCCCTAATCCTTTTTGAAGATTCAGCCGAATACCGAACCGTATCCTAATTTGCATATGCTATCTTGTTTTGTGAGAAAGATTCATGTGATTTCCCTTCCCACCCCTAATTTACATATGCAAATTTCCAAAATTTGCTAAATCCCGAACCAAATCCTGGATTCGGTGCATCCCTACTTAGTTTACAAAGCAGTCCTTTGTGGGGCACTGTATCAAAGACTTTGGCAAAATCCAAATAGATCACATCTTTTGCTCCACCACCCAGCATCTTACCTCATCATAAAAAGCAATCACATTTGTCTGACAAGACCTATGCTTTTTCAGCTTACAAGCAGGGTGTGGGAGAATACAAAACATTTCCTGGCTATCCTTTATAAAGCCATGCCGATTGTTGTTCATAATGCCATTCACTAGGACAACATTTTAAATGTGATTCCTTAATAAGCCTTCAAATAACACTTTTTGAGGTTAGTCTTAGCCTCTGCCGCAATGGACTCCTCATTTTCAATCTTTGCCAGATTTTAGTTTTTACAACATTTATTATAATGTTTGTATTTGTTAATGCAGCTTCTGTCCCCACAGACTTGTCATTTTTAAATGCCTTGTTCTTCACTCCTATTAACTTCTTCTACTTATATATTAAGCCACATAGGGTGGATCTTGGTGCTTAATATTTTAAATGACAACCATTGCTGCTCTGTGTTTTTAAA
This sequence comes from Xenopus borealis, assembly GCA_024363595.1. Taxonomy (NCBI): domain Eukaryota; kingdom Metazoa; phylum Chordata; class Amphibia; order Anura; family Pipidae; genus Xenopus; species Xenopus borealis. The sequence continues at coordinate 108,650,408 of CM044437.1, forward strand.
AGAAAACATAATTCCCTTGTCTATGCTCTGCAGGGTAGCCCTTAAGGCACTATTTGCTTTTCTGAAGTTCAGGGTTTTTGTTGCCCCAGTGTATATTTGTTTTTTGCACCTGGCATTAAAGGGTTATATATCAAAAGTCGAGCTCAAAGTTTTTTTGAGCAAATTTTTCATAAAAAAAAAACTTTTTCTAGAACACGGAAATAGCTCAAATTCAAAAATACACCATCTCAAACCTGTCAAGATCATGACAAAGTCAATGAAAGTGTTTCCTTGAACCACTTGAAGATGTTAATAGCATTCATAATGTTCACGGTATTTAATTTAAGATTTGGGGTAGTTCACCATGAATTCACTGATTTGAGTTTATTTCCATTTGACGTTTTTCTTAAATTGGAAAACATTTGAGCTGTGAGTTAATACAAGTAGTGATGGGCGAATTTATTCGCCAGGGGCGAATTCGCGGCGAATTCCCGCGATTCGCCGCTGGCGAATAAATTCGCGAATCGCCAGCGAAATTTCACTTAGTGAAAATTCGCTGGAAAAACGAGTCGCGTGTCGTTTTTGACGCAACGAAACGGCGCGACGCACGGCGAAAATGACGCGACGCGCGTCAAAAGCGTCCCGCGACTCGTTTCGCAAATTTTTCCGGCGAAGCGAATCTCGGGAGATTCGCCCATCACTAAATACGAGGTTTAAAAAAACTCACAAATCTCTAAAACTCAACCTTTGATACAAGAGAAATATAATATAGATGAAAAGTAGGCCTATGCTTTATTTATTGATTTTTTATGGTACAACCAGTGATCATAAAATAAACCTTATAGTTAATATTTCTTCAATTCTTAGGATTGTTGTCATTGTCCTTACAGTAACTTCTCTCTAGTTTTTCAGTGGTGTGGCATTTCTTCAGGGGTTGAAATCGATGCTGCCTCCCCTTGCCCCACTTTTTTTTTCATTTTGCATCAGAGAGTGTTGAGGGGGGCTGCCTCAGTAGCCAAAAAGATGTGTTTTCACCCAAAATTCTTTTGTGTGCTACAATTTATTTTGTCCACTGGCATCAAAATTAGTAAAGCTTACATGGAACACTGCAGGGTGTCTTTTTGTAGTGTTTATAGAGATAATCGTAAAACTGCCTTGGAGAAGCTATTCCGAAAATTTTTCAGAATAGAAATTGTTAAAAAGGAAATCATTGTTTTCTGTTTTCACAAGTGCTTTGCGTTGGTGCTGCTTGTAAAAATTTAGTCATGAAAAATAAATCAGCCCCTATATTTCAGTGTGTCTATCACCATAATCCAGATAGGCTGCACAATTATTCAAACATTAGTTTATGTTCCAGTGTATTTTATTTCTGTATATTAGATTGACATTTCATTTTCTCAATTTTTTATACCCCCAACACAAAGCCATTTTATATTGCTTTTTCATTCTTACAGTTTATACAGATCATTACCTTGTTTTGTTGTGTTGTTCACTCACAAACAGCAGGAAATAAATCCAGTTCTGCAGCTGCTAAATATCAAGTGACTCCGAGGTCAGTAGTTTGTACATATTTCGCAGCATATTGATATGGGACGTGAAGATTCTATCCTAAAGGGAAGTACTTAACAATTTGCATAAGAAATTGATTACAAATGAATATTTTTAAATATATTAATGGATAGGTTTGTAAACCAAGCATTTTGCCTATAGAAAGGAAGAGTTATTCTGAGCACCTTTCCTTTATAGAATCATAAAAAATTTCCAAAGATTTTATTTGATGATATGATTTTTCCATTTGTAAATTCTACGTGGCAAGGACCTTCTTCCTCTTATTTCTTTAGCAGTAAGATGTTATGTAATAAAAGGCACAAAGTTTGCCCAGGAGCAGTAATCCATAGCAACCAATCAGCATGTAGAGTTTATTATTAACCCATTTTAAAAGCAAATCTCTTGTTGGTTGCTATTTGTAACTCAGTGCCTTTTATTACATATTACATATATAACAGTCATTAATGTAACTGTACTTTATATTTATTTGTATTTGTTATTATATTGACCCTCTAAATTGCTGCTGTACAGTGCTGTGCACTATATGATAAAAAATATACATATACACATAAAAACATACTAAGCAGTAGTGGTCTGTCTGTGTCTGCTAATGATTGTGAACAAAAACACAGAGATCACAGATCAGTTGGCTTCTTTTTCATCATTTTGATAATCAGAAAGTACAAATTCTAATGGCCCCCCTGGACTGTGGCGGATTGGTGCTCTCACATCTAAGATACTAATACTATGCCACACAATTAATGTACATACACAATTGGCTCACTCCAGACCATGATAACTCACTCACTGTATGTTTGCCACTATGACGGGCTCCACAGAAGAGTTGAGGGACGCATCTTATAAGAAAGCTAGAGACACTCCTGAACTGCCACTCATGCTATCGACCCCACAGAAAATATGGGTTCTTGCTATTAGATTAGTATCCAAATCAAACCCTCCAACCTTCACCAAATGCACCACTCTCAAGAAACTCCAACTTTATGAAATTTTCTGCGAATACCCGAGTTTCACTACTGGCCCAAAGTGGGAGTTTTCCACTTGAAAGATCTATCTAACACAAGTAACTCAAAACAACTGGATTTGCTGAAAAATCCTTCTGAGTTTCTCTGACACTCCAGCTACATATGGAATTACAATGTTTCGCCTACTATGTGTCTCCAGAAGGTTATTTCTTTTGATGTTCCTGTTGGGCTTGGTTGCTACTGTTTGACAAAGGCCCAGACTAGGCCATTGTGATTGGATTTTTGGAAGAGTCTATATTCCGAGAACTCCCCTGCACCAGTCAGTTGAAATGAAGAAGCTGCTCAGATGATTAGTGAAACGTCTTCATTAAAATTTCTCATCAAGTCCAGTTGTTTTCAGTTACTTGTTTTAGATATACCATGACCTGGATAAATGAGAATCTTCATAGTCACTTGAAAGATCTATTATTGGAAGACATCTTTCCCACACTGGCTCAAGTAAGAACACACCTAAATCAACCCAATAAACAGCTATTCTGATATTTCCAACTATGCCATGCATTTAACTCCCAGTTTGGATACCTAACACAATGATATCATCTCATGAAAATAGACTATGGGATCCAGACCCACACAAGCTAATCTCTGTAATATACAAGTCCCTGATTCCTAGTCTGGGGAAACCCTTTGATAGGGTAAGGGCCAAATGGCCCGTAGACATACCCCACTTAAGTGATGAGATGTGGACAGAGGCAACTGATAGACTATATGAATACCTAATCTTCGCCAAAGACAAAATGGTGCAGTACAAAATAATTCACAGGACATATATCCCTCCGTTAAGGCTAAAATGCCCCAAATGCAACTCTCCAGACACAGGGTTCTTCCACCTATTATGGACATTTCCAATATTGCATAAGTACTGGGTGGATGTAGCGAGAAACATTAATGAACAAGTCCTACTACCTGGCATGCTTGCCCCAGAGGTATGCTTGCTGGGAGTAGTAGAGAACACTGTTCCACTGAATAAGACCAGAGCCCTACTAAAGACGCTATACTTCTATACCAACAAACATGTGGAAATGAAATGGATGAGCCCCTTCCTCCATAGGTACAACAATGGGTCCAACTAATAAACAATATGCTGCCAGTTATCAAATTAACTTATGTGGCCAGACAATGCCCCCAAAAGTTTGAGAAGGTTTGAGACCCCTGGCTGGAGGTCAATATGGGGATAGCTCCCTAAAATACAAGGTAATTCACTCTACACAATCAACCTCCAAATAACAATAATTCCTCTTAAGGTTCCTCCCATTGACTACTGTTGTATGACCTACTGTATTCCTGCTCAATATAACTTACTATTTTCCCTGCAAACATGTAATCTTGTTGTATATGGTCATAGCAATGCAAGTTTATGTGTTGTTGTGTTAAGAAAATGTTAAATAAAATCCTTTAAAAAAAAATAAGTTAGTGCTCAAAACAGGTCGTTTTTTCCAAAGTTTTTTTCCAGTGATCAAATTTGACAAAAGGCCAAATCCTGGCTGAATACTGAACCTGCTACTGGATTTGGTGCACCCCAATTTTATTTCAACCCCTTTAAATAATTTATTGTAAATAACAAAATTATACACATATTGAATCCTATACTACCTTTTGGATTCCAAATCTGCTTTTCCTGAGTCACCAATTGCCAGTATACATATTGAGTGTATATCGGATGCTTAGCTTGAAATAGATTAAAAACAATCCTAACAAATATGGAGACCATGTGCAGCAGCTGATTTCTAGTCTTTCAGGCAGTGGCATTTGCATGTGTAATGATCCACAGGGCCAGTGATCATTATTACTCCTTTGTTGAGGCCAAACACAACATATTTTTAATAGGTTGGTGGCAGATACATAGTTCATTGGCAATCATTGCTAGTTGAATTAGCCTTAGTAAATCATTAATGATCATTGACCAGTGAAAATGTACATATCTGGCACAATTGGGGATCATTGCACCGGTGCAGCAACCCAGAGCAGCCACAGTGTATAGAGATATGCATTACTTGGCCCACCCTGTACCTGAACTCACTTCAAAGGTCACAATGCCCCAGAAGTACATAAAACCCCAGAGCAGTACAACCAGCAGTCTTTTCAATGAAAACAATTCACAACAATTGTATCATAGTCCAATTTTCCAAGGGTCAATATCTGCTCCCCCAGTTGCCCCAGAAAAGAAAGTTAACGCTGAGGCACATCTTCTGCACTTGTGTGTCGCGTCTTTTGTGTGTTCACGTCACGTTCCTGGAGGCAGGCGGGGGGGGCTGGAGTTGAGAAGGGGGCTGTCTGACAGAGGGTTGGGCCCTGGGCCTACCCAGTCCAACCCTGACTTTGGTGGCTCAAGCAATCATCAAGGAAAGCCCATGTGGGCTTCCAAACTCATTCTGGGTTACAGGCTGAAAAAGCTTACCAATTTCTGTACATTTTCCCTAAATGCCTTTTATACTCCCATCTTATCCAGGACAAGGTTGAGCAGGTAAAGTGTTTCAATTATCTACGCCTTTTTTAAAAAATTTCTGTGTCAAAGTGGTACACTTGCAACCAATCTTCTCTAAAAATGCAAGTGTAAAACAGTACAGCACCAGGGAAGTTGCACCACAAGAATCTAAAATGTCGTTGGGCAGACCCGTGCCTTTCCCTGACCTCACCTCCTGGCTATGCCCACCTTGTGCCATGCAGGAACAAAGGTACATGCAGGGTGGGGGGCCATTGGAGGGAGGTTGTGCCCCAAGCAGGGGGCCGTGAGAGGGGGTTGCATCTGGGGCAGGGGGCCAGGGTTGTGGGAGCCCTGAACACAGTGGCATAACTATAGAGGAAGCAGACCCTGCAGTCACAGTATGCTTCCTCAATAGCCAACAAGAGCCCCTGCCACTTTCTTACCTGCAGCAGGGAAGCAGAGTCCGTTGGCACTGGACTGATAGTGGCCAGAGTTTGGGCAGGGAGTGGGCAGAGTCTGGGCAGGTAGTTGGTGGGGTCCGGGTGGGAAGTGAGTGGAGGTGGGAAGTGGGCCCCACTGAAGATTTTTTTTGCACGGGGGCCTGGGGCAGCCTGGCGGCTCAAGTTACTACACTGCCCTGAAACGACCACCTGGTGGGCTTTGGACCTCCAGTCCAATGCTGTCATTGTGTAACTGTTATGAACAATGAATTTTTAAGATGATGGCAGACCACCATGAGCACTATATTTAGTTATAATATCTATTTTATACCTTTGCTTCTCTTTTAAAGAAGACATTTCATGAAAAATAGATTTATAAACATATCAAATAGAAACCAACAGACTAATTATAATCTGAATATAGAACATTGGATTTCAGCCCACATGATAAATGTTTACACATATTATTTACATCCAGAACCGCTAGTTTGATAGCACAGATACTACTTCAGATAGAGCTTAACTGGATTTTAAGCCTGAGCTATGAAACTGGCAGTTATGAATCCATGATGTAGACAGCCCCTTTTAGCCCACCTTACCCTAACCTCTCTGGCTCTTCCATATTGTACAGAGTGAGCATTGCATATCCACGGCAGTTTAATGAGATTCATATACAGCTTGGGCTATTTAAAGCTTTTTCAATCTGCTCATAGGGACTATTTGTGAAAAAAATAACGCTTCACAAACATTTTACAACTAATTTACAGCACAAGTGTTTTCAAATGGAATCATTTGCATATGTTCTCTGCAATTATTTTGGCAAACATTCCTCGCTAATGTTATAAAAAGTAATTTTAACCTACTTGACAAAAAATGCAATCATGCAAATAGATATCAGCTCATAATCACCAAGCGCAACATCAGAGATGGAGAATGAAAACATACGCACATTCAGCAGAGCATTAATAGAGAGATGCCTGCAGTTTCTGTCAATGCAGATGTAAGCAATTTTATGGTTACTCTGATAGATGTATTTCTAGCAACAAATATTTGGACTATTTAAACAAAAACTACCTGTAGTAACAAGCAAAACTCAATTATTTGAACAGGTTTATGGTGTTCTATCTCGTAACCACTTATCCAGAAAGCTCCAAATTACTGGAAGACCATCTCCCACAGAGTCCATTCTAAGCAAATAATTTAAACATTTTAAGATTATTTCCTTTTTCTTTTAATAATAAAACAGTCACTTGAATTTGATGGTAATTAAGCTGCATGGATCCATATTGGGGCAACAAATGGATTTAATTAGGGGTCTATTTATTTTACTTTGAGTTTTTAAAGGGGAAAAACTTGAATTTTTTGAGAAAAAAACTTGAATTTTTAGAGATTTATTATACCTCGAAGCTGCTAAAAATCTGAATACGAAGATACTCCACCTAAAACCTGTGGAAGTCATGTAGAAGTCAATGGCCGATGTCCATTTTATAGTTTGAAGATGCTTCATGACATTGTGATCTGCGTTGATTTTCATAAGATAATCTTAAAAAGTCAAGATTGTCTGGTGATAACTTGAATTATTAAAAAAATCAGCTTTTTATTGTTGTACGATTTTGTTGAGACTTTTCCTGCACCAACTTTTTTTTTTTAGCAGATTTAGCAGATTTAAATGATAAGAACATTAGGGAGATGGTAGGCAGGCGGGTAAGTGCTCCTGTTTGCTGAAAACTGCATCAGCCAGAGGTACTTCTGTAGGAGCATCACATTGCAATCTTATTCTGCTTCTTTGTTCTTCTCTGTGGCTCCAGGCAGGCAGGGTGCACATACAATCCTATGCAAGTTACACACTGCACGTACACAGTACAGTAAAGTTGACTGGGTGCAGTGTTCAATGACTTATATGTTGGCACCCCCCTTCCTAGTAATTATACCTTTCCATCTCCATTAAGGTATGGTTATTCAAATTACAGAAAAAACCCTGTTTACGGAAAACCTCAGGCCGCAAGCAATCCGGATAAAACTACCACTTTTGCTATCATGGGGACTTAAAGGGATGTAAACCCAAAAACATTTTGCTTAATGAAAGAAATTATTATTCAAATTTTCCAGTGGCTCTTAAGTTATTTGTAAATATTTGCTTTCAAAAGCAGTGTCACTGCACTCTCATTTCTGTCGCCTTGTATGTTCTTTCACAGGCCTTTTAGCTGGCTTCTGCTACAATGTTTTAAAAGTCAGAATCACCAACTCAGAACATAGTTATGCTATAATTCAACAGAAGTGAAATAGAAAACTCTGGATGCCTAGAGTCCTTCCTTGTTATCCCAGATGTCTCATTCTCTTATGATTTTATGGTTGACTTACTGCCCTCCACCACTGTGTTTTCACAAGGTTTTCTTTGGTAGTGTTTCTTCTTAGGGACACAGAGCAAAACACAGCACAAAACTGTGCTTAGAAGCACTTTATTCATGCAGGGCAGACAGGGTGAATTATGAAGAACAGGGTGTAGAAGAGCCTTCTATTTATCACCCCAGGCAAGGAATAAGGACAGGGCCAGCTTGCCTGTTATACAAGTGCTGCAAGAAGTACTAAGGCATGTGGCTGGAGGTTTTTATCTTTATTTTTATTTTTTTTACCTGCATTGGTTCCATTTTTATTAAACTGTATACAGAAAAACATGACACCAAATGACACCTATAATATTGGTTACTCTAAATGCCAAACAGACATTGTACTTTCTAATAGCAAACTGTAATAACTATAACCAATCCAATAAAATGTCTACTGTAAGAAAGACTTTTCTAAAATAAAAGCCGAGACCAGTTGCCGAGTGGCTCCGACCATAAAGACATAAGCAGAATCTGCGTTATCTAAAATGCCAGGCTGTGACTGAAAAATATATTAAAAGCCTCCCATCCCTGGCAATCATATTTAAGTATATATTTGTGTTAAACATTTTTCCACAGAAGTTTTTATAATGTGTTATTTATACATATATTATGCAGGTCGTGATCTTTTATCCTTTCATGTTGCGAAAAAGTATATAATTATGTTGATTTTTCTCTCTGAGCTAATTGACATTCAAATAAATTACTTAATTGAACTTTTTAATATTGCTTACTTATTAACTCTATTATGTGGGTAAAGTCTGCCATAGTCTTGACAAGAATCCACACCAGCTGCTCCTTATTATGTCTTTTTAGCTGTTAAGAGCTCACAAAATGATTTAATAATTTGTCACAGTTTGCCTGAAGCACTTAATATTGTGTACCAGTCATTGCTTCCCTCAAATTATATCCCTTTAAAGCTGTTCCTACACAGAGCATTTAAAGCATTTTAATTCTGCCTGAGATTAAAGATATTTCTGAAATCTGTTCATTATGTTTCCAGCCATTTAACATATATCATTCTCTTATTTGTCATCAGATTCTGACTTTCTGTAATCCCTAAATCCATATATAGCTCATTAAGGACATATGGGATAAACGTTTAGATGTAAAATTGTATTATTAACTGTAACAATACAAGGAAATATGAATGAAAAAATACATAATTTAGCCTAATGAAAGAATATAACTCTAAGCAAATGTCCATGGATAGATAGACACAGACACTACCTTCACCTTGAAATTCAACCCTTGATAAATCTTTGAAAATTCATGTACTATATATATACTAAGGGGCCGATGTACTAAATTCCCGTGAATAGATCGAAGTTCGATGGAATTTCGAACGTAGGATTTATTTGTTTGGTCGAATATGCAAATTTTGACATATTCGATCATCAAATAACGAATGGTTGATCATACAATCAGCGAAGGATTACATTTTTTAAGTTTATTCGATTCCCTACTTCGGCAGATTGGACCCACCGAATTGCAATAGAAGCCTATGGGAGCACTCCCATAGGCTTCTGAGGCTAAGTCCTGATCGAATAGGATTTGTACGATCGAAGTCTTCGATCATTCAAATTGTACAAGTCATTTGAATGATCGAATGATTTATTCGACTGATCGAATAAATTATTCGACTGATCGAATAAATTTGTATTCGATTGTCGAATATTGAATAAAAGGTAGCCTAAAACTATTCGTTTAGCATTCGACGATCGAATGCTAATCGAATATCGAATTTGGACGAACTAATTTTGGGGAATAATAGTAAATTTGCCCTATGTGTATACTGTGCTGTAGTAGCTTCTATACATGGTTGCATAGTTCATTTGGCTTGAAAATTACAAAAATCCATCAAGCCTGAGCCTTCCAAATGAACCGCACACACACACGCATATATATATA
>CM044437.1:108662595-108693471 GCA_024363595.1 Xenopus borealis
ATTATGTTCTACAGAGCTTATCTGCTATCTGCTGTGTAACCTGTGCCTTTTCTCCTTTGACTAGTTGCCCCCATTGCTACACAGCAGGTTAATTATATAAATAGTAGTGTTTCTGAAGCAAACACTGCGGTTTTACCTTTGCAGGGCAACACTGCATTATAAATTAAATTTTTTGATGTTACTGGTCCTTTAATGTCAATGGAATCTGCCATCACAAGATCACCTGGCAGGACATTCCACCCACTCAATGTGCTCACCGTGAATAACCAGCCAAGTTGACTAGAGGATTAGGTACATATAAATGTTATTGCCTGCCTTATCGTACCATGTACCCAAGAGTAAGCTCAGAAAATTCTCAGTATAGAGGTAATATTTAAAAACGGTTCACTGCTGCATCAATCCTACTTCATCTAGGCCTTTAGTGGCATTATTGGCCCATAATATTTATCTTCAGCATCAGTCTGTGATATAAATGGTTAGTTCCATTCCCTAGTCTCATTTTATACATAAGAGTAGTACTTTGTTACGTTCATTAACTTATGCTTTCAATTTATATAGTTTATATATATAAATATATATAAATATTATATAAATTGATTATTATTTATATATTTATATATAGTTTATTTATAAGTATTATGATAACTTCATGTGCAGTTTAGTAGCAGAAAAAAGCACTCAGGAAAATTTGTACCTCTATCTAAGCAGACAAGGTACTAACCGATCAATAAAACTGCTAGTTGTCTTGAGGTTTGTAATGCTCCCTTTTGCAATAGGCACCAGTACAATCCAGCACCAATAACCCTACCTTTCACTGGTACAGTGGACATGTTTGCTTCAAAAACCTAAATCTGATTTATAAAAAATAAGTTACTTTGTAGTTATGGGGGCAGCCATTCAAGCTGAATAATAGGACACATATAAAAGACAACAGATAAGCTCTGTGGAATCCAATGATTTCAGTATACTGGAAGTTCAGGTCAAATGTCATTGATAGACTTTCAATGAACCAAGGAATGAACACTAAAATAGAACAATACATTGTTAAGAAATGGTTTATTTATAAAACTCTGAATGAACTTTTATATATATTTTTGTGTTACTGATCCTTGAAATTAATTGAATCAATAAAGTTATTTAGGAGTAGAAATTATGCTCACTGTAGCTATATATATAATAATGAGGAATATAGAGTTAGTGGCATTTTCATTTATGATTTGATAGGAAACTTGAATTATCTGGGGGGGTTTAATATCTGCCTACACTCACTAATACTAAACAAGCTTGTCGGATATTTTGATGACTGAATCCTCAGCCAAGAAACAAGAAAGATATCTCTGGGTTCATAATTCTTTAATAACTAAAATTAATTCCATAAAGTGCTCCAAGATAACTACAATTGCCCTAAGTTGACTTCCAACTAATTTGATTCCAGAAACATCTGAAAGTTGTAGAACTTAACCTTTTCTAACAAGTCGATTGAAAAGCACTGAGTGTCCACAAAAAGCCCAAGGAGAGTTACAGAAAATCTTCCCAAACTTGACTTTGCAGTTTTAATCAAAAATGTAGGTCTGCAGGTGATTTGAAATGTTAATGAAATTTTTGCCCTTTAATTTTTTGGTAGTAACCCGAGTTGCAAGAGAATTATATTGGTTATTAAAAATATCCCAGAAGGTTTGCTGAGAAATGTTCTTCATTTTGTGAGATTAATGCAAGGAAGAAATAATTTAGCACTTCATAAAAACCCAATTTTAATGATAGCTTATTTCTCTGACATGTCAAATTGACCGGGTTTACTTCATTTTGAATGAAGTCCAAACAATGTTACCAGTCTGTAGCAAAAAGAAAAAAAGAGAAAGATAGATGTGTATAAAGATCTATGCTTTGCTTCTTTTATTTCACAGTTTAAAATCTATAAAACAACAGTTCACGAATAGGAAGAGTAGATACACGCCTGTCCCTGCAGTGTGAATTGATGCAGAAATAGATCTGAGAACTATTTTATAGAAATAAATTGAAATAAACAATGTAGTGTTGCAGTATAAAGAAAAACAGAAATTGGCTTAAAAGGGCACATTCTGCAGGTTATTTTAGGACCCTTTGGATTAATATAGTTATCTTTTTGTGCTCGTATAGGACAGAGATGTATAAATTCACAGCAAAAATGTATTTAAAGTGATACATTATGGTGAGGGTCCCCAAAACTTTTAACCCGTGAGCCACATTCAGATGTAAAGAGTTGGTGAGCAATGCTACCCATTTGGTAGCCCACAGGTGGCTTCTTGGTAGTTTTTATACAACCAAAACTTGCCTCCAAGCCTTGATCCTGGTTGGGGATCACTGTATTAAAGGTTATTTATGACTGCAAGTAAAATTCCAAGGAGGAAGTTAGGACCAAGGAGCCAGCAGTAGCACATTTAGGCAGAAATAGTCCAATACCTGATACACAAAGGAACCAGGAATAAAAAGTAATTTAGGCACACCCAGGAACTCAAAATTGAAGACCTACAGTACAGTATATTCAGGCATTGAACGCGGGTCTTTAGCATCTCTATATTTTGACTTTTTTGCACCAAAACACGACTTGATGATGTCACACAGTGCCGGACCAGAGTGACATGCAGCCATGGTGCAATTGAAGAGGAACGATTCTAACCAGAGAACTTCTGCCATGTTGCACCTATGCCTACTGGCACAGAGCAGAGGAACCCTGGAGCTACCACCACCTCTGGACCAGGCAATAGCTCCAGTGTTCCCTCAGCACCCTTTATCAGAAGGAAAATGGTACATTATGGGAAAAAAATTGCAAATTCACTTTGCTCACTGTACTTTCTGCCATAAATGATCATACTGCCCTATTTTCAATTTCTTGTATATTAGTACATATATTACATACATATACAGGTATTGGACCCTTTATCCAGAATGCTTGGGACCTGGGGGTTTCCAGATAGAGGATCTTTCCGTAATTTGGATCTTCATACCTAAAGTCTACTAGAAAATCAATAAACATTAAATAGGCTGTTTTTGCTTCCAATAAGGATTAATTCTATCTTAGTTGGGATCAAGTACAAGGAGCTGTTTTATTATTACAGAGAAAAAGAAAATCATTCTTAAACATTTGGATTATTTGATTAAAATTGAGTCTATGGGAGACAGCCTTTCTGTAATTTGGAACTTGCTGGATAATGGTTTTCCTGATAAAGGATCCCATACCTGTATCATAATTGTATACATTATATATTAGGGGTACTGGAATTTGCACAAAGTGCAAAGAGATTGCAATCAAGCTTTTTTTCCATGATTTGGTGTCCACTTATGAAAAATCTCAAATGGATTAATTTTATTTGCATACAATTGCAGCAACACATTTGCAATTTGCATCTTCCAATTCATTTTACTTGGTGAATGCAATTGGAATACAAATGCAGATAAAAACCTTGAACATCAATCGCTTGAATGCTGAAGATCTACTTCCCATTGACTTCTATTGGCTACTCAGCAGGTTTTAGGCCTATTTTTATTTTTGAATTATCATTTTTTTATTGGTACATTTCAATTAATCCATACATGTGTACATGCAAAATGATACAGAATACTATGTAATATGAGGATCAGTACAAGTCAAATAACGGGAATGATTTACAAAAGTTTTGTTTCATAAAATAAACTCATAAAAAATTCTGCACAGCCTTGTAAGGTTTCAGGCATAACAAACAGTGGCATTTAGCTGCTCAAAGCTGGCAAAAAAAATTGTGGGCAAAAAGAAGTAAATCTATTAAAATTCACACTGCTGAGAAAATGCCAGCAAATTGCCAGAAATTCCATCTTATAAATCACCCCTATGTCTAAGTTTAGCATATAATCACAAGCCAGAGTTTTTACCCTTAAGTAGGTTAGATGAGTTCTATCTAATTTGCCCTGTTATTAGCCCTTTGCCTGTTTCTGTTGGATCTGAGAATTCCTTTACGTTTGCCCAATCATTTCTTTTAAAGTTTTTACCTCTGCTTGTGCCAAAAGTGAGCTCCGAGCATCTTCCATCCTTTCAATAAAGCAGCACTTCCTGACATCACTTCTGAGCTTTCCACCTGACAGCTCCAAGGCACGGCCTCTTGTTCTATTATTCTTTTTCCTCAGAAATATGCTCCCCTTCTGAAGTTTATAGAGCCCTTTGATCTATTTAAATGTTTCATCTAAGTTTCTCCTGCGGAACCTAGTAACCTGCTAGATCTTCCTATGGCTTGCCTATATTTCATGCTCAAATCGTTTGAAATTGCAGCCATGTCTATATACGTTTTTGTTATAGTTTTTAAAATCTAATTTTCTTTTCTTTGCAAATACATAGCATTCTCATTCCTCTGTTTGGTATATTTAAAAAAAATAACCTTTCTACACCTCCATGATATTGCTAACTTTAATTTACTATAAAAAAAATGTTAAACAGCAACTGCTCCGTTTCAGATCCTGGGGGCACTCTACTTGTTACCTGCATCCTTTGAATTCACACCACAATTCCTTCCAAACAGCTCTGCATCCATTCCTAGCACATGCAATGTACGGAGCGCTGGTAAATCAGGCCTTTAGGCATGGATTCAACAGGGGGGCTCTATGGTGAACCTGTGTATGAGATGTTCTACATACTCCCCACTTGATACGTGCTTGTTGTGTTGAAGAAATGCGTCACAGGACTGCTCACAAAGTCTGCAATACAAAGACAGGTTTTTTTTTTAAGCATAGGTTATGTATATATCACACAATTAATGTGAAATGATTAAACGCAAATTTTGTGCAGTTGCAGGATTTATGATGTATGGTATTATTATTGATTGTTTTAAACTTTTGTTTTATGAGTGTCTCTATCAGTCACTACCACATACCAAGCTTCTAAATGAATTTCTGGCCATTTTGCATGTGAATATTTCAGGTTTGTGAGTAGTATGGCATGTGAGACAGGTAAAATGGCACAAAAATGGCCTATGACCCTGCATCTGAATTACCAGTTTATCGGCTTGCTTTGTTTAGATCCAAATCCAGTCTAATCCCAACTCTTTCACAGGCAGCTTCCATTGATCCAACAGGTCTCCCCTCGCATGGAAACCTAATGCCAGCATTACCATCAAGTTATTGTTCTACCCTGTTGTGTGGAGAAGTTTACAATGCATAAATAATTTCTCCACTCAAGTATTTAGTCTTGAACTTTTGCCCTTGCACTTCACTTTAGATAATTGCTGGGGAAAGAACCCATTAGTGCTCACAATACATTTCTCCATTGCTAGATGTTGATTAATACTTTTAAACAGATCCACAGATTTCATATCCCTCATTCCTACCTCTGTGGTGCTCAGTACTTTGCTGCTCAAAAATTGCTAAACTGAACTACAATCTAAAGGTTTTACTAGATGATGGGGAAAAAGAGAAGTTTCTATTGGGGCATGGGGATGGGGCATGGGGATAATACAGAAGAGCACTGGGGCCAGCAAAAGAAAATAATTTTGATGAATTATGACTTTTAAAACTCAGAATTATGACTTTAAAAAAAAGTCTAGTCGAAAAAAAAAAAATCTAGTCGAAAACAACGAGACGCGACAAAACCAAAGCGGCGCGCACGAAGTTGACGCCAATTCGCGAATTTCGCTGGAAATTCGCAAATTTTTAGGTGAAACGGGGTAGATTCACCCATCACTATTTAAAACTCATAATTATGACTTTTAAACTCATAATTTTTTTTAAAGTCATAATTATGAGTTTAAAAGTCATAATTATGAGATTAAAAGTCATAATTTTGACTTTTTAAATTCATAATTATGAGATTAAAAGTCATTATTTTGACTTTTTAAAATCATAATTATGAGATTTAAAGTCATAATTTCGACTTTTTAAAGTCATAATTATGAGATTAAAAGTCATAATTATGAGATTTAAAGTCATAATTTCGACTTTTTAAAGTCATAATTATGAGATTAAAAGTCATAATTTCGATTTTTTAAACTCATAATTATGAGATTGAGATTAAAAGTCATAATTATGAGTTTTAAAAGTCATAATTCATCAGAATTTATTTATTTTTGCTGGTCCCAGTGCTCTTCCGTAGGATAAAGGGTATTACTGCTGATAGATTATATTTATTAACACAAGCCATGAGCTGAAAGAAGGAAAAGGAAGTAGTTTAATGTATGGAATACCCACACTATTGTCTTTAGTTGCAGCAGTGGGGCACATTACAGAAACATTACATTGTTACAGAAACAAGATTAAGTTTAGAATGAGCCCACTAAATAACAGGAACAAATACAAAATGGACTTTAGGTAAATACACAAAAAGCAAAATACCCGTGAAAAATATTCTCACTTCTTATAGAATGCTAGACAATAATGATTTGGGGAAATACTTAAAATGCCAATGATTTTATATGGGAAAACAATTATAACTTTGATAACTCTGTCCTTGTTTGTGTCTATTGGCTGCCTGTGATTTAGGACGAAAGACATGAAAACATTTACTTTTGAAGGCATTAACTCCAAACATGGATTGGCCTGTAGAGAATGGTTGAGTTACCTAGCCATTTGGTTCTCTTACTTTTGAAGTCATTAATTCCAAATGTGGATGGACATGTAGAGAGGGGTGGAGTTCCTTATACATTTGGTTCTCTTACTTTTGAAGACATTAAATCGAAACATGGGGGGGGGTCTGTAGTGAGGGGTGGTGTTCCCAATTCATTTGGAAGGCATGGGAAAGTGGGAGGTCTCTATAGGCCAGGGGTCTCAAGTGGGTTTCCTGTTCTATAAAAGGGAGAACCTAGATGTGGCTATGCTGCGTTCTATGCTTCCTTTAGGTGGCCATACACAGGGAGATCCGCTCGTTTGGCGATGTTGCTAAATGAGCAGATCTCTCCCCGATATGCCCACCTTCAGGAGGGTGATATCAAGCTGATCCGATTGTGGGTCCTAGGGCCCAACGATCAGATAGCAATAGCGGAGATACAGGCAGTCGGATCACAGCACCGCATCAACAAACAGATGCGGCTGCCTGTCCGATCAACATCTGACTGACTTTTGCCAAATATTGATGGGGAAGCCTGTCGGAGGGCCCCATACACAGGCCAATAAGCTGCCGACTTGGTCTGTTGGAAGCTTTTGTCAGCCCGTGCATGGCCACGTTTAGACCAGTGAAAATCTAAAACTGCAGCAAAAATTTGCAGAAGAGAAATTCGTAGAGAAAAAAAACACCCATTGACTTTAATGAATTTGGACAAAAAACTTAAGAAAAAATGGCCATTGACTTTAATACATTTGGAGCAAGAAAGATTGTTGGTGCATAAAAATTGTTGCAAAAGGAAAAAAATGTTACACCCATTAACTTCAATGTGTTTGTGAATTATTTGCCTTACACAGTTTTGCTAATTTTCCTGGGGAACAGGTTTGCCCATCACTAGCATTTAACTCTGTTTTTAAGATGTGCATTGAGGGTGAAGGGCCATCTGAGGGTCCACACATGCTCTAGTGGGAGATGCAAGGGGTAGAAACTTGTCAGGGCTGGTTAAAATAATCTGTAACAAGTAAGAATACTGGGAAAGTGGTAAGTGTCCTGAAGTGTCCTGAAGAATGTTGCATGTTGAATAATTTGGTCATTTTTGTCCAGTTTTGCCACATTGTCAGTGAGTGATTTAACAACCCTCTGACAATTTAGAATCTAGAATCTATGTTTCTGTGATATATTGAAGTTAGTGGGGAAAAACACTTTGCTCATCAACATGCTGTTCTCTGAGTAATGCAAAAATGTTGCAGATTAAATGAAAAGGATGGTAGAAATCATGTTAGGTTTATTATTTTCATTCTACACAAATATGTTTGTCCATCATTCTATCATGTTGAAATTGTTGCACTATGTTCTTTTGCTTCAATTTTATTTTTTTATAACAAGGGAGAGTTTAAAGTAAGTGGTTACCAAGCAACTCAATACAAACACACTGTAAAACCCTGCACTTTTGTGCATTAGGTTTGTGACTCATTTATGGAATCATATTCATGATCAAAGCTTGTTTCCCAGATAGGTACAACATTGTTGGTATGTCATTAGTGAATGTATTTGCTATCAGCCTTATGTTTGAAATCTCTCCTGCCATGATCTATGCTCTAACAAAAAAGAGGAGTGTGCTCCCTTGATAAACTCAATATAACAACATAAAGGAAGTACAGCAACAAATCCTCTGAAATGGCAGGATGGCATAAAATGTATATACCATATATAAAAATACCAAGGCAGTCAAAATACTATGCCAGATTACAATATTTGAAGATGAAAATGTTTTCTCCCAGAGGAATCTTACACAAGATCACTTTTAATTTACACATTTGACGCACATTTGAGACACACGTTTGATCACACCCAAATGCATCAGCTAATTGATTTCTTTATTTTCTACCTGATTGTACTCATGAGTGTTCAGAGTTGCATTTCATTGCATTCAAGTTTTTTAGACACAATCCAGCTGTATCTGGATATTTGGCTTTGCAGGATTGCCATGTTCTGGGTCACTCCATTTAAACAATTCACAATTAAGTACATTTAGAATAAAAAGTGTCAAACATTTGTTTTTTCTTAATATAGTTGTAATTTTTCTCCCCTGGCCTTCATTGAGTTATTGATGTCCTGTTGGAGCACCTCCTTTTTTGGCAAATACATGATGTAGTGATTTGTGTTGTCCCAGACTACAAAAACATGGTGAATATGACTCTTTTCATTGATGTTTATTCTGCAATTATATGTAATTTTGGAGACATACAGATGAAGCCACTTGGATTTGTGTGTTAAATGTGTCATGACTCGGGACTAATTGAAGAAACTGTGTTATCTAAAGTTATCTTAACTCATTTAATGCATTTAACCTTTTCATTAGCATACCAAACCACCATTGTTCACAATGGTGAACACTTTAATTAGATGGGATGCTGTGATGCAATTTTCTTTGTTAAATGGGAAAAGTGGAATATTTGAGATTAGTTACTCTGTGTCAAACACACAAACCAAAGTGGCTTCATCTGTATCTTTATAATAACAGATCAATAATGACCAGATAATGACTCATGAGTCTGTAGCCAAGGGGATGGTATTGATTAACATTGCCCTTAAGATCCTGGTTGATGTGGTAAAGGGAGATTTTTTAAAAATTGCATGTAGACAAAGAGTTCAAATGTGTCCAATGGTAATATTACTGTTATTTTTATCTTGTCAACCCAACTCTCTGATTCTCTCACTTTCCTAGTCTTGAAAGTAAAACAAAATAATAAAGCACAGGATCTTTCTTATGCATTACTTATATACCTGGTACACCAAACTTATAGATTCTAATGCTTTAAGAAATGGCATCGTTGTTAGTGTGATCGGTATACAGAGTAGGGGTAGTAGAATAATAGGGGAATGTAGTATGTCGGTAACACAAAAAGCTATTCGCAATGCGAAAAGTTAAGCCTTTGCGCAAAAAATTCTGCTTTGCGCGAATGCAAAATACCTTTTGCGAACCCGGAAACTGTGTAGTGACAACTTCTGCCAGTGGAAGGCCATTTGCGAATTTTATACTTTGCGCTAATGCACTGTTGATAAGGTTGTCTCTATATAATATTCATATATTATATCTAATATATTGTCACATATCACTTTAAACTGCAAGATCTCTCTCTCAGCACATGTTGATAATCATATGTCAGCATGACACAGAAAAGTACCTAAAATACATCAGCAAACATACAATGTTTGATTAGACCTTGGTCAAGGGGACACCTATGTACACAAGGACTAGGTAAACGGTTACTCATGCTTCCAGAGAGAATACTCTTTTCTAATTGGTTGTGGTAGGGACACCACCCTTAACCACCTTATAACAATCATTGACTAATTATGTATCTTCTCGACCTATAAATAAACGGTCTGTCCACCAATATGGAAGAACAGAACAAATATATACAGCTTGTGTCTCATGTCTGCTCTCTCGCAATTGTGATCCTTGTCTCCCTGCAGTCGATGTCTGTCCTGGCTCACCTTTGACCTCGACATTTTTGGCACCCCGAGATTGGACTGGACGTGATCTAAGAGACCACCACCACTGACTGTAAATACTAGCAATGGACCATCCAAGCCCATTGTATGCTTACCAAGGACAATGTAATAAAACTTCTTACTGAAAAAGTCGCAATGTTTGCTCCAAAAGATTAACAGGGGAATGTAATATAAGTCGGTAAGGCAAAAACTATTTGCAATGCGAAAAGTTATGCCTCTGTGCGAACAATTTTTGCTCTGCGCAAATTTAATATAGCTTTTGCAAAACTGGAAACTGTTTTACCGACCACTTCCGACAGTGGAAGAGAGTTTGCGAATTTTACAGCTTGCGCCAATGCGCAGTCAATGTAATAAAACTTCTTACTGAAAAAGTCGTTATGTTTGCTCCTAAAGATTAAGACTCCTTCAAGCACTTCTTAAGGGTGCGCAATGCGCAATTAAACTTCACAGTTTAAGGAACAATATTACATTGCGAGATGTGGATTTTTAATCTTATTGATGCGCATTCTTTTGCTCTTTGCGAATTTAATTACATTCCCCCCTAAGACACCTTCAAGCACTTCTTAAGAATTTGCAATTACAATTCAAACTGTTCAATAATGATTCGCAGTGCAATAACCGTTTAAGGAACAATATTGCATTGCGAAATGTGGATTTTTACTCTTATTGGTGCGCAATGTTTTGCTCTTAGCGACTTTAATTACATTCCACCCAAACAGTACAAATGTGTCCACTGTTAATTAGTCATTTTTATTTTGTCAACCCAACCATCTTAGTCTCTCACTTTCTTAATCTTAAAAGTTAAACAAAATAATAAAGCACAGGAGCTATCTTATGTACTTACTAATATACCTGGTACAAAAAAAACTAATAGATTGATAATGCTTTAAGAAATGGCATTGCTGTGTGACCAGTATACAGAGAAGAGGTAGTAATTAAAGGGGCAGTATTACACATTTCATTGTCTTTAACTAATAGAAAAGCTCACTAATCTAGCAGCATGACATGTTCAACAGTGATATATCTGCTTAATATCCCTACTTCATACTATGGGTACAGTACAGTTGTAAAACTGAACAGAAAACTTTATGAATGGTATGAACATGTTTGTGGGCCCTCACTGCAATTACACTGGAGAATTACAATTTGTTGTAACCACATTAGTTGATTTAGAAAACATGAAAATCTGACATCCTTCATTGGTTAATATAGGTTGTTATTGGCCCTATAGAAGGCAGATGGGGCTGCATTTCTATACTGATCTGGTTAATCAGGCTCAGAACACATTAATAAGATACAATAGAATTTGAACATTTGATGAACATATTTTCAGCACCAGTAAGATATCTAGCAACCTGGAATTTTTATGTACTTTCTAAGTATTACTATTACAATGTTTTTAGAGAAAGAATCGCAAAGCTGCACTGTTCTTATCCCTTTACATACCTGGGATTGTATTTTTTCCAATAACTGCCTCCCTGAAAATTG
This sequence comes from Xenopus borealis, assembly GCA_024363595.1. Lineage (NCBI taxonomy): Eukaryota > Metazoa > Chordata > Amphibia > Anura > Pipidae > Xenopus > Xenopus borealis. The sequence continues at coordinate 108,674,138 of CM044437.1, forward strand.
CTACTTACTACTGTTCTCCAAGATATACCCTAAATGTGATCTCATAGAAGATCTACAACATTAAAAACAAGCCTGACTACATTAAAACTGAGTTATCCTAAAGGGGACATGCCATCCTAAGAAATAATTCCAAATCCTATTGGTGAAGAAAAATAAACTTTATTTACACTATATGAATTATTTGAACATTGTTTCCTTTGGTCTGGGAATTCATAATTATAGCATCAGGCAGGAGGATTAAGGCAAATCTTGTTTGTGCACCATCCCAATGCACTGACTAAACATGTAAATGATGAAGAGAGGGGGACTGTGTGGAGAGCAGTAACATCTAGTAAGTGATGAATGGAAAGTGAAAGTAATTGCCTGCCCCACGCCTAAAACAGAGTATATGGCAAAAAGTTGATTGACAGCTGGGATTTTTAAATGTGTTTACAACAGCTATGAATGCTTTAAAAGAACAAAAATGAATTTTATGTTAAATTTAAAAATGACTTTTATTATACAGCTTTTTATGTGTAGGTGACAGGTCCACTTTAAAACTTCAGGTGTAAAAGGATATTTGGATATTAATTCTGCATGTGTTTTCCCTGTTACAAATGCCTTTTCAACCATCACAGTAAGGGACAAAGTGCTAAAAAGAGAAAGTATTCACCCAAAAATGAAAGGCTTCAAACTTCACTTTGAGATGCAAACAACTGCATAATGTCTCACTCAGAGCTACTGGATTAATATCAACGAGACAGCCTAATAGTTCAGTGCCATTTATTTAAACTTCCAGGCAGACTGTTTAAATCTCTGTAGAGTGCAAGATATTGGAAAATGGCTTCTCAAGGGGTAAGACTTAGAGAGCAGCAAAGGAACAGTCATAGTTAGGGGGTATGGACTAAAAGGAGCCAGGGTCCTTCACAATGCCAGTGTAATATCCAGTCTGGAGTTGAACCAGGGACCTGGTGTTTTTAGGCAGTCTGAGATACCACTGCTCTTGCAAGTAGGCATGGCTTGGTTCACCTATTATCAATCTGGCCCCATGTGATCAATGTAGGTCATTAGGATGCCTATAAAGATCCATGCTCTGCACTGGCCAAAAGTTAAATGCTTGACAGACAGAATCTGAAAGCGAAGTTAAATGGTGTTGCACTACTGTGTTACTTTCATGTTCAGGTATGTGACTATACAATAACAATCCTTTTCCTCAAACAACTCCTCTTCTGCACTGCTCTGTGCTGCAACTTTATTTAATGGTGCTTTTAACTTATTATGGGAAGCTCCCATAGGGTTATTTCAGCATTTTTAGATCGAATGAAAAAAAATTTGATCAAATGGTTAAAATCGTTCGAATAGTTCAATTCGAACGATTTAATCGCTTGATTAAATTCTTTTAATTCGACCGTTCGTTTGATCGATCGAATTTCACTAAAACCCTTCAAATTTGATATTCGAATTTGAAGGATTAAAATTCGACCGAAATTTGATTGGTCAAATTCGAGGGTTAATTAACCCTTAAATTCGTCCAATAATAAATCTGCCCCTTAGTGTATAACTCACATTTATATTAATTTAAGTCTGTTAAAGGAGCAAGTGGTATTTTTTTAAAAATTACTGGGAGGAAATTGAAACATTGCCTTTAGCAATCCCAACTGTTTTTACATTAACTATGAGAATAAGAAAGAAGCAGGAATACCAATGAATACCCAGAGTTCTCATGACGCAAGACAGCAATTTAGCATGTGCTTATGAGATAACCATGCTCATGGTTACTGACAGATTTAGAACCCAGTGTCTATTTGCTGTTTTTACTCATCCTGTGAAACTGAAATATAATAAGTTTTTTACAGTAATAAACGTGTTACAGAGACCTTCCCAATCCTGCTAAAATAAATTATGCATTGTGATATCCTCTAATTAATAACTTATTTTGTGAGCAAATATTATAAACTGTGTTCAAAAGAAACACACAAGTTTAACTTGCCTGGGTTTACTTTACACTTCAGCATATACAGCTTTAAGCTTTGGCGTCCACTGTTCTGTGATTTGTTTTCATCTTTTTGCCCAGCTAAATGGAGTCTGAACCATTTCATTCCCTCATGCGTGATGACTACATCAGATGCTTCTTGCTTCAGCTCATTGTTCTGGAACAAACCATGACCCGATGGGGATAGTGCTTTTTCTAAGATATATACTACAAAATTCAACATTCTGTCAATGAAATAAAGTATTTTCTTTTACAACATGGCTTACCATTCAGTACCTTGACATACTTATTGTTCTGCTCACTCCATACTGATTTTCAGAATCCCAGCTGCACACATGACAGGTAATGTATTTGAATGGCTTTATGGAAGTAGAAACATTTGTGGCACCACTAGAACATCCTGTGACATATCTATAATGTGACATAAGTTTTGAAAACATTTACAGTAAATAACATTTTGATCAAATAAAAAGTAAACCTTATTAAATCAAGTCAAGCCCTTTGTCATCTAGATAAGTAACTTCTCTAGCAGGATTATTGGTGACCCTGAAAATATTATCTGTGTTCCCTTTTCGTTGAATTTTCTCTGGCCCCAGGAAAATTTCCGGTGGCCCTGAACGCAACTCAGAATTCTCTTGGAGCATCTGTCAGTATGTTTTATGTCAAAGTCACCAAATTATTTTTAATAAGAGTATTCTAGAATATTATTCTTTAACATATCTGTCCATGCCTTCTCTGTTTGTGATTTATGTTAAATTTGAATGGTAAAATGGTTTCCATAGCATTATATCATTCAGAGTGTTTGTATAATCTGGTGAACTTTGTTCAAGTGCAGTAGTGACAAAATCGATGTTTTAAATGGGCTGCCAACTTGAAAATGATGGAAGGCACAATAAAGACCAAGCATTTGACAAAATATATAGAAAAAATCTTTTTATAAGGGAGCAATTTAGCAAATAGGAATGGGAGCATTGTCCTGCCACTCAAAAGATTTAGTTATTGACACATTTATTAAACCTTAACTGCCCAATACCATTCACATGTATGGAGAACTGCTTAGCAGCAATGCTGACCTATATCCACAGTCTGAATCCTTGTACCATGATATATATCACATATGAGGAGAAAGTCTTGAGTCAGTTATTGGTGCTCTAGAACAGAGTATTCCAGCACAGATACATTTGTATATACTTAAGAATTAGTAAACTTTTGCCACTTTCAAAATGCTCTTGCAAAATCAGTCCCTAACTGCAGGTACAATATTATTTTCCATTGTATAAAGAATAATGTATTCTTAATTCATTTAGGTGTCTTGCCAAGTTCCCAGGAAACCAGAGACCAGGAACAATCACCAGAGCTCTGAAATTAAATTTGTTTGTACATCCTTCTAAATAATAAAATAAGCATTTACTATAAAAACACAGTGCACATTTATGTTTATCTAACCTTTAGAAACTGTTCATTACAGCTTAGATAAAAGCTTTGGCATGGATAAAGTTTACTGCATGTTAAGGCACATGTTTTCAATCTCACCCAATACAGATATGGACAATGCTCAGCCAGATATCGGGTTGACAGGTTTTACATATGTACTTTAATATAAGCAACATTCTCTAAATGACCAGCTGGTAGCTAACATTTAACGTACCCACATGTTCTTCTTCTCCAAACAAACCATATGCTTACATTGTTGTTTCTCATGATAGTCCTCCACTCTCCTGAGCATCCACCAAGGATGAGCCGAGAGCCCTTTGCTCTGCTCTCCCTGATTGCTTTTTTCTCTGTACACCCATTGGTGGCCCATACCACACAAGCCTGATCATATGATCACAGCCTGGACACAGCCCCCATTCTCTGGCACTTTCTCTGTCATGCCACATGAGCATTCATTAAGGAAGAGCCCTTTGCCCTGCTCTCCATAGATTTTCTTTTCTCAACTCGTTGCACACCACAGGTTTCCCCACAAGACTGATCATATGATCACAGCCTACTAGCCTGGGTATAGCCCCCCACTCTCTGGTGCTTTATATGTCTTGCCGCATTCTGCTGCTTCAAGTTCTGATGTACATTCAGCCACTACAGCTTGTCACCTCTTTCATCTTGAATATCTGAACCTGTACAGGTTAAGGGGTTGGCAGGGTGGGAAAAAAACAAACAAAATGGTTATCTGGCCCCTTTCTCCCACTACTTCACCTTATAAACTTTAATCTCCTCCACTCTCATACCTGCCTTGAGCCATGGGCAGGGGGTTGAATACAACCAGCTAGAGAGTCCCCACCCTTCCTACTGGAAGTCAGCAACACTTTTTCCCCAAGAACAATGGGTCTCATGGGCCTCCATTAAAAGAAGTGCAACCTTCTTTAAAATGTAGTCTGCAAGATTATGTAGAAGCCTATAAAACCTTATATTTATGTTCAGACAGAGCCAGCAGAGTACCTGCATGCAAAAATAGTAAAAGGGTCCTCTATAGCATGTTACCTTTCTGCTAGTGAACATCTACTAGCTTCCCTCCATTATGCACTCTATACAGAGGCCCATTAAAAAAGTAATTTTTATAAATGTTTTCATTTCTTTTCAGGCAAACACCCAATGCTTGCACCACTTCCATGTCCACAGACAATAAACAGAGGGTAGAGAATATGCTATGCTCCCAGTCTCTGAATTTCCATAGTTCTTGTCCAGCGTTGTGTCCCTGGTGGCAGTGGTGTGCCATCATTTCTCTTTCTTTTGTATGCAGCTATAGCAAGACATCATGGAGATGCCAATCATTTTACTGTGACCCTTTCACGCCTGAATATAAGGAAATATATGACTGCAAGAAATATGTGACTGCTGTTACTTTAAACAAATGTTTCTTACTTTTACCATAAAGAAAAAATAAAGTCTAAAATAGAATAATGCTAGAAATGCTGTTTTGTATACTAAACATAAACATGAACTTACTGCACCAAAAGCCTAATTAAACAAATGATTTATGTTTTCAAAGTTGGCCACTGGGGGTCACCATCTTGTAACTTTGTTAAGCATCTGTGCAAGACCAAGACTATGTACATGCTCAGTGTGGTCTGCTTAAGGATCGTCATAAATTATCAAAAAATTATCAAAACAGCACAAATCAAATATCTGCCATATAAGCAAATACAGCAAGACTGATTCATAATCCAAATATGCAGACTGCACTGGGTCCTGTGTTGTCAGATAATCTAACGTGGATTTTATAGTTTTTGTATTGTTTAATACAAACTTTCTCCAACTCTGCAGAACCAGTGGCTGCAGCAAAAAAAGATCCTCCAAATAGAATCTGTTTGAATAAATAAATAACTTTTTAAATCTGGCATGATCTTTGTCCCTGCAGCATGGAAACATTAAATAGGATGTAAAGGGAAAACTAAAATCCCCTTTTTACTTTATTAACATATCCCCAATATATTTCAACTACTAAATCAGTTTTTTTTTTAAGAAACCTGACTGTATGCAGTGTAATCCCCCTTCATTTACTTGCTCTGACTGCTGCAGATATGAATCTCTATACGGTGCCCATCTGTTCTACAGGGAAAAAAACAAAGCTGCTCCAGTTCTGGGAAGTCCTGCCTCACTGCCGTTTAAAAGTATGATTGTTTCCTGCACAGTAGTTAGGGACCATCTGATGTTTTGCATCCTCAGAGCAAGGAGAAGAAGGAGAGAATTTCACTGCATACAGTTAGGTTTCTTATAAAAATGGTACACATTTTTTAATTAAAGTATATTGGAGATTGGTTTCTTTTTCATTAATGAAAAGTAAAAAGGGGATTTTTTTTTTGCCTTTAAATCCCCTTTAAGTATCTGTCTGGAACTACTATAATTTATGTTATCACATTTTGCAGGTGCATGTTTTATTTTGTCCCTGCAGTAAATTTAATACTGTTTTGTTTAAAACATATTTCTTATTTAGAGTACAGATCCATTTTTTAAGAGGGTTAATGAATTTAGGTGAACCCTAGTAACCTAGTCTTTATATCTGGGGAAACAGGGTGTTCCTTTTACAAAATTCCCCCTTGTTTGGATATTTATTTTGGCAGCATCCTGGAACATTCTTGTGTTTCATTTCACCCCTTAAAGAATAGGTATGGGTCCGTAGACAGGAAGAGTCAGACAATGGAACGTATTTGTGTTCCATTTTTAGCCCCGCCAGATACATGTAGGCTCTCTGCATTTTGACAGGTGGGCCCCAGAATACACCGGTAGGCTTTCGGCACTTATAGGAAGTGGTAGTGTTGTCACACGTGAGGATTTTTGCAACATTCGGATTAGCAGACACAGAGACAGTTAGGCACAAATATGTTACCCTCATTCAGCTCATTCTGCCTTTCTTACTGTTTTATCTTCTTGATTGCTGTTGCCCTGATGAAGATAGTGCTTCGTTCTAAAGGTGTAGGGCAAATGATTGTGTTTGTGCAATCCGACTTTGTAAATTTTGCCTTTCACTACATAACTTGGATTAGGCATTTCTGCTGCAGTCGTTTGCATTGAACATTGAGATTCAGGTGTTATTGCAAAACATTTTACATTTCCGTAATTATTGACTGTTATGAGATTGCAGTCTAGTAGAAATGCAGATGCAGTGTAATTATGGGAATGTATTATTTGTTATCACACAGAGCCCAGAACACTGTTCTGGTGTTTCAGCTTTTTGTGGTGTCTAATTACCTGAAACACCAATGTATTTATATATATATATATATCTACTGGTATTGACTCTATTCATATGCAGGTTTTCTTGTAATTCACTGTATCTGAGTTAGCAATTCACAGTAGCACTGTGAGTCAAATGAAGGAACAGTACCTTTCTGCAAGTAAAGGAACATATAGTCCCACTATGAGAGAATTGAATTATTATACTGTGCACAGCTTCATTCTCAGGCTCCTATTAGTTTATTGATGCCACAATGCCACGGTGCCAATCAGCTACTGAAAAATCCTGTCATTCATTATTTAAGCTACTGAAAAATCATGTCATTCATTATTTCTATTGTTAGTTTCTTCTTACTTGACTGAAAATGTAGAATGTCACTCTTCTGTGCCAAAAATGCCTTTCCCCATCAACACATTTTATATCGGTACAATTATTTACATGTGTTTAATGCAGCAGAAAAGCATTTTGTATACCCTAAAGTGCTTTGGGATGCCTTCAGAGACACTGAAAAATGAATTAGAAGACACTTCCCTCTTAAATGTTCTCTGCTCTGTGTTGGAAGTTGATGAAAGCATTCAGTGTAACAAGAAAATAAATGAGCTGTGCTGTTTTTGAGGTACAAACGGCTTCCTGCTATGAAGATTACGCAAAGTTCAAAATTACAAAGAAGCCGTGTTTGGAAAAATCAAAAGAGAGGCACAGAGTTTGTCACTGTTCTTTATGGTCATCACCGGGTCAAATAAAGGGACTTTCAGCCAACCCGAACTAGGTCATAAAGCTGTTTCAAATATTGAAAAGTGGCCTCCAGGGTTCAAGATACAATAAATATCAAATGGAAGTCTAATAAGTGAGTCAGTAAAAATGCACTTTATTTATGCACCACTAAAACACAGCACAGGGCAGTGATAATCTGAATAGGAAAGGCACAACTTCTGTTTTACTGTGGAACAAGATACTATAAGGGGAATGCAGAGCCTATAAATAAATGATCACTTATAGGACATGTGCATGTGCAGCTTCTCTTATTTATGTGCACTTTCTTACGGGGGCCTTTATAGCACTAAGCATCAGAATTTTATACTATATATACATACTGTATATGTATACTGTTTATACACCATTTACTATTGATTATTGCCTACAAGATTGGGGGGGGTGTTAATTTAGTTATATGTCTCCTTTAATAATAACTCAGCACCTAGCTATATACAATTTTATTGTATCCAAAGACAGAAAATTTACAATAATCAAATAGAATTTTAAATGGACCTCTCACCCTAAGAAATAATTTAAAATCCTATTTTATTATGTTGGTCAAGCAAAATTTCAGTTTCAGTTGCACTTTATAAATGATTTCAAATGTGTTTCTTTTAGGGGGCTAATTTACTAAACGTCAAATTTTGAAGAGGAAAATACTTCAACCATCAAATTAAAATACTTTGACTTTGAAGTTGAAGGATTTTTCACCGAATTAAGCATTTTGAAGTGGAAAATACTTCAACCATCAAATTAAAATACTTCGACTTCGAAGTTGAAGGATTTTTCACCGAATTAAGCATTCCTGTCAGCGAAGAAAAATCGTTTGATCGATCGATTTTACTTCGATAAAATAATTTTTTTTTTAAATGGTCCAGAAGGTCCCCATAGGCTAACATAGCACTTTGGAAGCTTTTATTTGATGAAGTCAAAAAAATCTATGTTTTTTTTAAAGAGACAGTACCTCGAATTTCTAAGTCGGAGGATTTTACTATTCAACCATTGAAACGAATGGTCGAAGTAGCCTATTCAATATATCTAACACAAGTAACTCAAAACAATTGGACCTGCTGAGAAAATTTAATGAAGACGTTTCACTGCTCATCCGAGCAGCTTCTTCAGTTCAACTGACTGGTGTAGGGGAGTTCTTGGCATATAGACTCTTCCAATAATCCAGTCACAACAGCACATTGTAACTCTTCAGAGAGGCAACATCTGAAATTCACAGTGTTGTTGATTCTGTGTAGTTACTGGGATAGGATTACCAATGTGTCATGCAACTCCTAGAAAACAGGTGTTACTTTTGAGAGTTGCATGAATGGATGTGTGAAGAGTTCTGAAACCGCTGGGGTACAGATGTTATTCGATAGTACAGCCTATTTGATGGTAATTATTTTGCCTAGCACTTTTATAGACAGCTCTAGCCTGTCACAGAAACACTCATCTTTACAATTCAATGTACAATTCAGTGGAACCAAATTTAATGCCTAAGGTATGCCTTAAGGTAGCTTAATAACTCCAAAACAAATATTTTTGAAAAATTTAAATGAAAAAAGAAAGCCCCTTTAAAGGGCATGATAACCCTAAAATAAAAATTTGCACAATAAAAGAAAATATCATTCAAAGCAACTTTCTAATATACATTTATTTTTAAAAAATTCCAGTGCCTTTAAAGTTATTTTTAAAAATGTGATTGAAAGAAGAATTTGCTTATAGGTGCCCTATGAGCAGAAAAAAAAATCCCCAAACCGAAGGTGCGGGCTGATAGAGCCCACATTACGGTTTGGGGTTGTAGTAGCTTAAAAAAAAATTGCCCCCTGCATGCGCTGGCTTACTCGCACCGGGAGATCCCGGTGCGAGCCGCCATGACAGTCCGTGCGCAGAATGAAAAGCTGCCTGAAATTTTGGCAGCTTTTCATTCGGCTTGTGCGCATGACGTCACATGCGCATACTGCGCATGCGCATGGACTGTCATGGTGGCTCGCACCAGGATCTCCCTCCCGGTGTGAGTAAGTCAGCGCATGCAGGGGGCAATTTTTTTTTTTTTTAAACTACTACAACCCCAAATAGGAATGCGGGCTCTATCAGCCCGCACCTTCGATTTGGGGAATTTTTTTCTGCCCATAGGTGCCCTTTAACTCCTGGTTGTTATTTTTAAACAAGCAAAGACAGGTCTGTTAATCAGTTGCCATGTCTTACATTGTTTCAACAATCTGAGCCACCAGGGCAGAGAATAGAAAGGGTCAAAAACTGATTTCAACAGCAATATATATGTTATATACAGTAAATAACTTAAAAACATAGGAACTTTTGTAAGGAATGTATATTGAGAAGTTGTTAAGAATTACGTTTTCTTTTATTAATCAAACTTTTATTTAGGTATTGACTTGCCCTTTAAGGACATGTTTGGGTTTATTCTATCAATTAGCTAGTACTGAACTAATATATCTATTTTTTGTGAGGAACAAATCTGTGCTGTTGACAGTTTTTACTCATACTGTCATCTTTTCTAAAGTATTAACTTAACAAGTCATTTCAGGAAAATGTAACGTAAAGAATAAAATCGAGGCCTCAGTGCCAAAGTTGCCGACAAATGGATTATATGAATTTTGCATTGAGGTATTTAGAAAATGTTGAAATCACCCATGTATAAAGCCATTTAATGTGCCTGTGACTCGGTCCTCTTGCATTAAGTATTTATTAATATGCAGTTAGGCTGAGATGTTGCAGTTGCCATGGTAATTAATTTAGGATTAAGTGCCCAGTATTTTTATAGGGTTTGCTAATTTACTGTTGAATATTCAGTGTGAAGCTGTTGCTCACTTCCACTTTATATATTTATATATATATATATACTATGAATGTTTAAATACATTTATGTTTAAGAGTTCATTGTTAATGGATCTTGGCATCTGTTTAAAAGTAAAGTATGTAGGTAAAAAAGATGAACATGCTGCAATTAACTATATCCCCCAATGACATGACTAGTTAGTTATACATACAAATATAGTAAACAGATAAGTGCCTTGAGTCTCACTTAAACAGGCATAACTCTGTTAATAAGGCAATATTAAAATCCGGGCATGGGACCTGTTATGCAGAATGCTCGGGACCTGGAGTTTTCTGGATATTGTATATTTCTGTAATTTGGATCTTCATACCTTACTAATCATGTACACATTAAATAAACCCAATAGGCTGGGTTGGCTTCAAATAGGGATTCATTATATCTTAGTTTGGATCAAGTACAAGGTACTGTTTTATTGCTACAGAAAAAAGGGAAATCATTTTTAAATATTTGGATTATTTGGATAGAATAGAGTCTACAGTAGATGGCCTTCCTGTAATTCAGCACTTTCTAAATAACAGGTTTCCAGATAACAGACTTCATTGTCCCAATGATAGACCATCAGCACAAGCAAAATCAGTTTTCCAGTCCTAGTCACACCACTGCATTAGGGATACAGAGGAATAGGAAATATTTTTTTAAATTGGAATTATTTGGATGATAGATTTTACGCAAGCACAAAATTCAGAGCTTTCTGGATAACGAGTTTACAGATAACTGATCCCATACTTTTAATGTGTTTTATTTGTGTAGGGGGTCTTTTTATGAGGCCCCAACCAGATGTCATATATGAGAATGTGTCAAATGTAGCCAAGTTATTGCTAAGGAACAGATGGTTAGATCAAAGGATCACTACTGAGACTGGCTTTATATGGACTGGAAAGTTTGTATTCGCATTAATAATCCTCCTGAGCAAGAATCCTGCAAAGATCTGAATTGATCTAGGCAAAGTTATTTGAATCCGTGAGATTAGGAAATTAGCTCCTTGCGAGATATGAGAGTTGTATGTTTTTCCTTGTTTTCCTGCAGGTGACACTATATGGTCATTCCTGAAATGGCTGGAATTTGGTTCCTTTTCTACATCTCTTCATCTTTCCTATACCAAGTTGGACATCGTCTCAGTATCATAAGATAATAATAGCAGTAGTAAGCAGGCTTTATAGGCTAGTACTTCTATTTATTCTGGTCTAGTTCATTATGAATAAGTCCCTGGCTCAATTAATTTTTCTGATATTTTAAAATTTTTGTAAAAATCAGGATCAGAATTTTCTCCATACTGTTTTTTTTTCTGGGTACATTTTTTTTTCATCCCATATAACAGCCTTTTTTTTTTTTGGTTGATTTTTTTTCTAAAGAAAACTGTAAAAAAAACAAATCTCTTGTAACCTACCAAGATGCAGATTTTAGAAACTAAGGAAAAAAGGAGTACTGAAAACAAGACACAAAAAGAAATGAATAAGTTGGCTCCAAGACTGGCCTTTAGCCCATTTCAGTTTATAATAACCCTTTGAGAAATGAGAAAGTGGCATGTCTTCTGTGCCACAGGTCATGAATATTAGGTAAAAAAATCCACTTATTAATTTACAATTCACTGCATTACTTTATACACCAGCCTGACACTTATGGAATCACACAATTGAAATTAAATGACTTCTCTCTTCTGCCTATTGCTATATTTCTATATTTTTTAAATGTCTTTTGTTAGAGGAAATTGGTAATTTTCAATGGACCATGTAAAAGGAATCTTATTGCAACATAAATTTTTAATCGCAGACTGACTTTCTTTGACAATGATTTAAACACAGTCTGAGAACTAAATTTACATGAAGAGCCTTCTTTTAGCAGTATTAACAGTTGCAGTATTTGTGCCTATTCAAGTATATTTGACATTTCATACCAGTCCAGAGCAGCATCTCTTTGTTGCACTTTACTGTTTGTGTGTTTGCAAGGCAGTGATCACACTATAACTTTTTCTGTTCTTTAAATAGTTCTTTAAATAGAATAGTTCTTTAAATAGTTATATTCTGATAAAGTTCACAGCTGATCTTAAGATTTTGGGATATTTTGTAAGAAGGTAACTTGTTATTGTAACAGCTGTTCAATTTGGAATGTAATCTGCAAGTTGGAAAAGATGGACAACTTTAAGATTGTTTACACTGGAGTGGTACACAGGTTTATTGCAACTGATTTGTTACCTGGGTATTTTGTACACTATGGATCGGAGATGAAACTCTCAAAATCAACCCCATTCAGTTTGCTGGATGCACTTGACAGAAAACTCCTGAAACAGCCTTCCCAATAAAGAACCCACCATGTTTAACTTTTCAGTGTTGGAAGAGGTTGATGGGGGGCTGCATTGCTAGTGCAGAGAGCACAATTCCAATTTTAAAAACAGAATTTTGTCTCTTAAAATTACCAGAAGCTGCTATTTGCCAATCTGCAACCTGCAAGGTTTTGCCACCTGAAGAAAGATTTTCAGCTTGCCTTATGACAGCAGTGCCCATGAGAACCTCTAACTGTGGCAAAAGTATCAAAATACTGTACCTGTGCTTTTCACCAGTCCTACACCCATGGATCTACATTATGTTTTGATAGGAAAAAGCCTTAAATTTCTCCCCATATCCATGTTACCAACTTACAAACATAAATACACAAAAAGTTATAATTATTGCATATGCAAAAGTGTAAATACACTTTCATTTGCCAATGATAAACACCATTTCTATTCACTTGTTCACAATATAAGTGCATAATTAAATCTCTTACATCTCAAACTTTTGGCTATAACTCAACAACCATGGGCTCCTCTAAACAACTGAGCGAAGATCTGAAAATGAAGCTAACTGATGCCAACAAAGCAGGGGAAGGCTATCAAAAGATTGCAAAACCCAATATCTACTGTTGGTAATATTATCAAGGGGAACTGTGGAAGTCAAGGCAATATCTGGAATACCAATACCAGAAAATGTAAAGTTTGGCTAACTGAATAAGTAGCAATTGCAAGCTTTCGGAACACTCAGGCCCCTTTCTTCAGGCTACTGGTATTTTGCCCGATGAAGGGTCCTGTGTGCTCTGAAAGTTTGCAATTGTTACTTATTCAGTTCTCAAATAAAAGATATCACCAAACTTTACATTTTCTGCATTTTTTAATGGCTAACATGGTACAACCTCTTAAAACTATGGAATGCCAATGAAACTTTCATTTTGAGAACTGATAATATGCTGACCAGGAAGGAAAACCTTCATATGACTCAAAACATTCTGCAGGAACATTTATCTGACAACGGAGTAGTGTTGTACCATTTCACTCTGCACTGTTCCCTGAACAAACAAAATTTGCATGGAACAGTCATCAAAGAACAAACAAGATCTTCATGTAGGAAGACTTACCTGCAACCTCTGCATAAACATCTGAAAATGCTGTGGGATAATACAACAGTCATTCATTCTGGTTTTTTTCCTGCATTTTTATCTTTGAGAACTTACTTGCAGATTGAAATTTTGCCAGCATCTTGAATAGGTTAAAGGGATACTGTCATGGGAAAAAAATTTTTTTCAAAACGCATCAGTTAATTTCCCAGTTGCCCCAAGTCATGTGATTTGTGCTCTGATAAACTTAAATCACGCTTTACTGCTGTACTGAAAGTTGGAGTGATAAAACACTTCCCTTTCCCCCCCCGCAGCCTAACAACAGAACAAAGGCAAGGTAACCAGATAACAGCTCCCTAACACAAGATAACAGCTGTCTAAGATCTAAGAACAGCACTCAATGGGAAAACCCATGTCCCACTGCATTCCATTCAGTAACATTGAGAAGAAAAAACAACAGCCTGCCAGAAAGCAGTTCCCTTCTAAAGTGCGGGCACAAGTCACATGACCAGGGGCATCTGGGAAATTGACAAAATGTCTAACCCCATGTCAGATTTCAAAACTGAATATAAAAAAATCTGTTTGCTCTTTTGAGAAATGGATTTCAGTGCAGAAGTCTACTGGAGCAACACTATTAACTGATGCCCATGACAGTATCCCTTTAAGGGAGGTCTTCCGTGGTGTAAAATATTATATTCAAAGTATACTTTAAATACACTCCTTGATAAATTAATTTATTTTACACAATCTATACACCATTTTCTGACGTTTTACACAATATGATGAATAGTTCTCTAACTGTCCATGGGCTGTCTATGCCCTTACTGGATTCAGTTAACTCTAGGGTTGAGTTATCATTGAGTATTAGCATTGGTATTAGCAGTCTAAAAATTTCAAAAAATATCTCATAAGCCACTTAAAACAGTAATTGAATGTAAACTGTAGAAGTGCTCAGAAAGGCCCCTGTAGTTAGTTTGCATTCATTCAGTTTTTAATTTTAGATCCCCTGGAAATTAGAATGTGATTACGTGTTTAGGATAAGTAGTAAACAGATAGATAAAAATCAGTAAAAGTATATGCAGTCAGTGGAGTAACTAAAAAAAACCTTCAAAGGGGCCCAACACACTTCGGTCCCCATCCTCCTGCCCATGTCCTACCTGACTCCGACTATGTCCCACCCTGACTCCACCTACATCCCACCCCACCCTGCATCCCATTCCTCTCTGATAAGAGAGCGGCTGGGTAGAAGGGGGTTTTCTTATTAGCTATAGAGGAAGCAGACCCCACAGTTGGGACCCCCTGTTCCCTGGACCCCCCCCTGCGACTGCAGGGTCTGCTTCCTCTATATTTACACCACTGAATAAAATCTAGATTTAAAATAAGTACATTTGATTTCTTGCTACGAGAAGCCTCTGACCCAGGTACAATATTACATTTGGAAGTTTGAGAAATAGCTTTAAAGCAAGTCATTGAAAACCCCTAAACAATAGAATTCCAGTGGCAAATGGCCTCAGCATTTCAATGCCCACTTTATAATAAAACTTAATTCTAAGATGAAATGTTCTTCTTAGCCATAACTTTTTATTTCCCAGCTGCTGCATATAGGTTACAGAGAAACATTTTGTTCTGACTTTTGATTTGTTTTCCCTTTTGTAGATACACTTTACTGAGTAAGAAATAGTTCATAGTCTGAGGGATGATATACGATTACCTCTCAATCCTGTTCTTACAGCGAGCGCTAGAAAGTGAGAAATGATTCACAGATTCATACTGTGCATAGAAAATACTGTGTCAAAAGCCCCAGAGGAAAGTTTTCTTGTAACTTATCACTTGATCCTGCAGAGCAGGAATTTATTGCTACCATTATTATTAATATTCAGTCACAAACAAGAAGTGAAGGAGTTAAACAATTTTTTTATGAATAAATATTTAAAGGTGAATACTTGCCCATCTAGAGAACAAAAACAAATAAGCAAAAAGAGAAAACTGATTCAACAGAATATAAGCCAGAATGCATAATTTTCAGTGTAAACCCTTGTTATTTTAACAGACTACTACTATTAATGTTGGCAGATACAGGGAAACCCTTTATCCAGAAAAAATTCTGAATTATGGGATGGCCTCTCCCATAGATTTGCATAAAATAATTCAGATTTTGAAAAAATATATTTCCCCTGCAATAATAAAACAGTACCTTGATCCCAACTAAGATATAATTAATCTTCATGGAAGCCACAACAATCCTATCTGGTTTAAATAATGTTTAAATGATCTTTTTAGTAGACTTACAGTATGATGTTAAAAAGTATGGAAAGGACCCCTTATCCGGTAAACCAAGATCCCAAGCATTCTGGATAACAGGTCTCATACTTGTATTCAGTGTCAGACTGGGATGCCACGGGCCCACCAGAAAACCTTAGACCAGGGGCCCACTTTCCAAACTATTTCTCCTCTCCTCACTCAACCTTTTCATTCTCATAGTCTTTTATATCTACTTATTATATTCTTCAATTATTAAGCACTTTTCCCTATAAAGAACTAGGGAATGACCATAAAATAGGCTAAATTGTTATAAGCAAGAGGCCCACTGACACCTGGGCCCACCGGGAGTTTTCCTGGTATCCCAGTGGGCCAGTCTGACACTGCTTGTATTTCAAGCTCAGTGGTAAGCAAGCATAACGTGGCACCTGGTAATTCCCTGCCATGACGAGTCTCGCACTATTCCATTTTGGCAGCCCAAGAGTGTCCATCCCTTGTCCCAAAAAGAGTACCAGTCCCAGACAGCGCTACCTGCCCACATACTTTTCCAGTATTTGCTCCCACATGGCAGACACACAAACAGCCTGTTTTCCTAAACAGGAGATCGCTCCGGGCCAGAAACTTGCCATTTTTGTGTATGTTTATGGGCTAATAAATCAAATTTTTTCACTTGAAGAAACGAAAAATATTTCTTGGTGTGCTTCCTCATTTTTGTATGTATTGACATTTGTCCCTGTGCAAGGAGGGGGACTTACAGTTGAGCACCCACCACTTTCAACAAGTGGCAAGTCTGCAGGCTGAGCATTCTACTATCTTGCATAAAACTGACTGTTTTTTCAACCTGACTATCCTTTCTCCAGATAGAGTTTCTAATGCTATCAGAATCCTGCTACACAAATATGGCGGCACTTGCATAGAAGAACAATTTAAAAGCATTTGGCAAATACTTTTATGGCAAAAGTATAAAAAGAATGCACATACAATGTAATGATTGATGTTAAAAAAAGATTTGATTTCTGGTGTCACTATCTACGAAAGCTTTGCATCATCCTAAAATCTTATTTATGTGCCAGAATGTTGTACCTGAAGCACATGCCTATGCACTGGTTACATAACTAGATGTTGAAGAGGTAGGGGAATATATAAGTATATATATAGACAAATACAAAAGGTCCTCTGCACTCAACCCATTATCAATATATTTAAGACATTGAGACATTCTGTGCATACAGCTACTAAAAAATGCCTTACCCTTTAAACAACAGGGATTGTTTGTCCATATATTGCAATATATTTAAGCTGGCCAACTACGTCAAAGTCATCCCATATCTGGCCAGTCCTACGCTCAATTTTCATCTGATTCACTAAGAATTCCATTACTTCATTATACATTTTACAAAGGGACTAAGTTTTACCTGCAACTTACTTGCTGCTTTCAAAGTAAAACTCCCAATCTTGGTTGCCCTTTTATTAGACACCAGTGGGATCACCTGACTATAGCTGGGAAGGGTGGGGGCTACAACAAGGAGCTGGTCACTGCTCCAGTATAACTACAACAAACAAGAAAAAGTTGTGCTCACCACTAATTTTTAAAACCATTAGGCGGGGGTGCAATGAGGCTGTGACCACAAAATACATATAGACAAATACAAAAGGTCCTCTGCACTCAACCCATTATCAATATATTTAAGACATTGAGACATTCTGTGCATACAGCTACTAAAAAATGCCTTACCCTTTAAACAACAGGGATTGTTTGTCCATATATTGCAATATATTTAAGCTGGCCAACAACGTCAAAGTCATCCCATATCTGGCCAGTCCAACTCTCATTATTTTGTGGTCACAGCCTCATTGCACCCCCGCCTAATGGTTTTAAAAATTAGTGGTGAGCACAACTTTTTCTTGTTTGTTGTAAGTATATATATATATATATATATATAGTGTAGGACTGGCCATACCGGGGATGACTTTGGGGATGACTTTGCTGTAGTTGGCGAGCTTAAATATATTGCAATATATGAACACACAACCCCTGTTAAAAGGGTATTAGCTTAAGGCACAAATGTCTCAATGTCCATAATATATTGATAATGGGTTGAGTGCAGAGGATCTCTTGAATTTGTCTATGTGAATTTTGGTGAGCACAACTTCCCCTTGTTTTTTAAAGTTTATACAGGAGTCAGCTCTTGTAGCTCCCACCCTTCCTCACTAGTCAGGTGATCCAACTGGTGGCCAATAAAAGGGCAACCAAGTTTGGGAGTTTTACTTTGAAACTACAGGTATGGGACCTATTATCCAGAATGCTCGGGACCTGGGGTTTGCCGGATAACAGATCTTTCCATAATATGGATCTTCATAGCCCAAGTCTACTAGAAAATCATGTAAACATTAAATAAACTCAATAGTCTGGTTTTGCTTCTAATAAGGATTAATTATATCTTAGTTGGGATCAAGTACAAGCTACTGTTTTATTATTATTATTATTATTATTATTATTATTATTATTATAGAGAAAAAGGAAATCCTTTTTAAAAATTTGGATTGGATTATTTCATTATAATGGAGTCAATGGGAGATGGCCATTCCGTAATTCGGAGCTTTCTAGATGACGGGTTTCCAAATAAGGCATCCAATACCTGTAGCAATTAAGTTGCAGGTAAAGCTTAGTCCATTAGCAAAATGTAAAATGAAGCAATAGAATTCTTAATGAATTAGATGCCAGTTGTGTGCAGGACTGGTGTACCAGGGATGACTTTGATGTAGTTGGCCATCTTAAAGGAGAATGCAACCCTGTAAAGGAAAAACTCATCCCCCCACCCTACGTAGATTCCCCTCCCACCGAGGGTTGTATTTAGGTCCGATGCTGCCCTAGGCATCGGACCTAAACACGCCCGCTACGTTGCGGAAGTGACGTCAGTGCGGCATACGCGTGACGTCACTTCCTCTCACCAAGCTTGCCCTGTAGCACGGCGTGCTGACGTCACTTCTCCTTCCCTGCCAGCATTTCAAATTATGCAGAAAAAGAACTGTTAAACATCTGGATTTCAGTATAGAAAATTGCATTTATTCATACTTTTTGAAGAAACGGGTAACTGTGATTGATATATTAGGGGTTTATGTGTTATGTAGGCCTCTTTATCAAAATTTGGTTTGGAAGCTGGAGTTCCCATTTAATGTTTAAATGATTTTCTAGCAGATTTAAGGGATGAAGATCCAAATTACGGAAAGATCTGTTATCTGGAAAACTCCAGGTGCCGAGCATTCCATACCTGTGTGTGTTTGTATGCACACACACACACACACATATATATACAGTATCCCCCTATAAATTATTAAAGACCTGCAACTGAGCAACCCCATACTCAGTTAAAAAAGGAGCATTCTGTTCTATGACTCCCCTGGGAAGAGAAGACCTAAACCTCTTTCAGCTTCTGAGCTATGCATATACATATACA
>CM044437.1:108703684-108721720 GCA_024363595.1 Xenopus borealis
TGCAGTTTGGGTGCGGAAGGGATGCCCAACTTATATACAGGGTAGGAAAATGTAGGCTTTACATGTCCTTTAAAAGAGCACCCATGGTATAAAGGAAGACAAATTACCTTATCCAGAAACCAAATATGCACAAAGCTCCAAATTACATGAAGGCCATTACTCATAAAGTTTTTATGCAAAATTTATGCAAAATAATTAAATTTTTTTATAATGATTTCCTTCTTCACTTTGATAGTAAGATAGTACATTGTAGTACATAGCTAAGCTGCATGAATCCTTATTGGTGGCATTGGTGGTTAATATATATAATGTTTACATTTTTAGTAGACTTAAGGTATGGGTAAGATTGGGTACACCCTAGGCGCCAAGCATTTTGGATAATCAAGGCAATAATTTTCAGATTTGGCAAAAATCCTCCAACAAAGAAAAAAATAAAAAACGGCATAATCTATTAAGTCAACATCTATTAAAATGGTCATGTTCAGTTGTCCAAAGTGTTTTGGTTGGAAATGGATAATGACTGAAAGTTGGCTGAAATTGAATCCTTTAAAAAATGCTGAGAATTGACTGAATCCAAACCTAAATCCTTCAGTGCCTCTTATGTATTACTTTATGAGTATATAGAGTTCCATAATAAAGGCCAATGCCTTCATGTTTTTTAATGTATTCCAACTGAACTACCCTTTTGCATAATCTTTTCTTCATATATAGAATTCCATCATGTCTAAGTTGTTTAAGTTGGGAAACTGGGCAGTAAACTTGAAAATTAGGTTAAATGTTGATAAATGCAAGGTTATGCAGTTTGGCAAAAATAATAAAAATGCAAGCTATACACATGATGGCAGATTTACTAAGGGACGAACTTCGAATTGAAAAAAAATTGAAATTCGACCATGTGAATAGGTAGGGTAGTAAAATGTTACTGCAATTCGAATAAAAATTTTAAGTGAAAGTACTTTGACTGTCGAATAGACAAATATTCTAATAGATTTTTATTCAAATCATTCGATTCGATCAAATTTTCAAAATTCACTGGTCTTCAAGAACATTTGAAAATTCGAATTTGAATCTTTTTGAAAATTCGATCAAACTTCAAATCCTTCATGTGAATTTAGTAAATCTGCCCCTACATAGCAGTTTTTTGGGAGTTTTCTTAAATGAGAAGGATCTTTTTTCATAGATAACAAGTTGTCTAATTCTGGGCAGTGTCATTCTGTAGCTACTAAAGCAAATAGTAGTTCTGTCTTGCATGAAAAAAGGGCATAAACTCAAGGGATGAAAACATAATTATACCTCTTTATAGATCCCTAGTAAGACCTCATCTGGAGTATGCAGTGCAGTTTTGGACTCCAGTCCTTAAAGTGGACCCGTCACCCCAAAAAAATATTCAAAATCATATTTTATCACATGATTCAAGAAAAATTAACATTAATTACACTATATTATTTTAATCTTGTTTTCTTCAGTCTGGGAATTCATAATTATAGCAAGCAGGCAGGAGCCATTTTGTGGACACTTGTTATCAAGGCAAGACTTGCATCATCTCAGAGTCTTGTTTGTGCACCAGAATGGGGGACCCAATGTCCATCCCCACGTCCTGGTTACACAATTAAATGGTTAAGAGAACTGGGGGAATGTGTGGGGAGCAGTGCCATCTAGGAAGTGCTGAATGGAAAGTGAAAGTAATTATCTGCCCCGCCTCTATGCCTAAGGCATAGAGGAGTGGCACACAATATTTGATTGAAAGCGGAGATTTTTAAATGAACTTAAAACAGCTATGAATACTTTAATAAAAATTTTAAATTTAATTTAAAAAGGACTTTTATTATACAGATTTTTGTATCTGGGTGACGGGTCCACTTTAAGAGGGATATAAATGAGCTGGAGAGAATGCAGAGACATGCAATTAAACTGGTTAGAGGGATGGAAGACTTTAATTATGAGGGTAGACTGTCCAGGTTGGGGTTGTTTTCTCTGGAAAAAAGGAGACATGATTACACTTTTCAAATACATTAGAGGACATTATAGACAAATATCAGGGGACCTTTTTACCCATAAAGAGGATCCCGCACCAGAGGCCACCCCTTCAGACTAGAAGAAAAGGACTTTCATTTGAAGCAGCATAGGTGGTTCTGTGAGTACAGTGAGTACAGTGAGATTGTGGAATGCACTGCCGGGTGATGTTGTGATGGCTGATTCTGTTGATGCCTTTAAAAGGGGCTTGGTTGATTTTTTGGACAGACATAATATCAAAGGCTATTTTGAATTTTTGAATACTTATCGAATACTTCTAAGCTATCTTTTTCCTCGATATTCAATTGAATACCAATAGTTCGATTTCACGAAAAAATCGTACTTTTGCCTTGGAGCCTCCAAAAATTTCATACGATTCGAACAATCGAGGCGTTCAATTGTAAGAATGGTATTCAAGCAGGTCTTTGCAAAAGAAGCCTATGGGGGGGGGGGGTTCCCATAGGCTTCTATTGGTATTCGGTAGGTTCAATCTGGCGAAGTAGGTATTCAAAGAAATTTTAAATTTAAAATCCTTCGATCATCGAATGGTCAAATGATCGAATGTCCGGTATTTGATGATCGAAGTGGCCAAATTTGTATACTCGATCCTCTGAAAAAATCGTATGATCGGTATTCGATTGAATTCAATCGAACTTCGATCTCTTCACATGAATTTTGTAAATTTGCCCCTTAGTATAGCTATGGGCATATATGGTTTGTGTGAAAGAGTGGAGGTGTGTGTGTGTGTGTGCTGGGGGTTTTTTTGTGTATAGAGGAGTTGAACTTGATGCACTTTGTCTTTTTTCAACACAATTTAACTATGTAACTATGTAATTGTAGCCTAGAATATTCAAGCTCCAATATTGAGAATTGTCTTCAGGGCTTTTAATATGTAAAACATAAGGATATGCAGTAGTTTTGATCATTCAATGGCATTTTATGTCATTATCTTCACTGTCAGCTGAGGCATTGCCTTTTGTGGACTTGGGTAAGTCTGACTTAGCTTATAAGCAATCTCTTTTAAATCCTGAAGAAAAGGAAACATCACTTTTATAAGATATTTTTCCTTCTTTCTTTCTCCGTGTGTCTGTCTGTCCACCAAACACATAGCACCCATATCTTTATCTATTGTATGTGTCTGGCATGCAACATTCAGGCCATATGTACAAATTCCCACTGTGTCCATTTACTATTTATTCTCCTGTACTGAATAAGTCTACTATTTCAACGCTACTTAAGAGCAACCAATTTATTCAAGTCACTTACCCTGAGAAAGCAACACTTTTTCCTACAGAAGAAACAGATTCCTTTACTTGCAAGTGGAACGTGGAATGGATAAAAATAACTGACATTTTGCTTATCAATAAAATAAAAGTTATGTAAATATTTATAAATAAGAGACATTTCAAACAATTTACTGCCATGCAGATGGATTTTTTGGATGAAGTTACAATAGTTTAGAATTATCTTGTGGCAAATGGAAGACATAGTTGTTTTCTAGATTTCACTAATCAGTGAAAGCCATTTTCCTAAAATTTCATTTATACAGCATCTCCCCTAGAGGGAAAATCTCTCTTTTTCTTTATTGCAGAACAGAAGTATTCATTAGTTACCAAGACAACTGAAGCACCATGATGTCCTACAGATGCACAAACTGATATTGTGTACGATTGATACCTGTCAGAAATTGAATAGGACCCGATATAACTGTTTCTCCATTGAATATAATATGCTCTTGCATATTATTTGTAGATTCTTTTTCACGTTTAATTAAAGGACATCTACAATGTGTCTCTTGCATCTAAACATGTCCTTAAAAGGTTATAAAAGCATGTCTGTAACCACTCTATCTTTGGTAAGTCTGATCTGTATACCAAGGGAATGAATAAGAACTGCAGTCTAGGCAAAACTGTGATTGCAATCCATTACCAGTGAGGCACTATTCTGGATATTTTTTTATTAAAATCAGTATACAAATGTCAAAGCATGGATGCAACAGACATAATTCGAAAAGTTCTCTTAGACATATAATCACATAGATCCTGACATGAAGTGGGATATAAAACCATGAAAAGTTTATATTTCTTTGGATGACACAATAAATGAGTGATTTTCAAGACTCACAAACAGGTGGAATGTGGTTGTTCACAAACAGGTGCAATCCTGGCCCCTCCACTGTCTGCCGAACCCCTCCCCCACGCTCTCACCTTTTTGTGCAGAAGTCCAAGAAAACCAGAAATTCAGCTCTTAAAGTTACCAGGAGCTGCATTTTTTTAGTAGGATGCTGCCACCTGAGGCAAGTATTAGCACAGCGCCCCAAGTATGTTCAATCTGTGGCCCTCCAACAGTTACAATGTTTCTTTTTTTTGCTACTGCAGGGTTCTGTGAGTTTGTAAATGACAGATGCCAAATTCATTAAAACTTGAGATTGCTTTTTGCACAAAGACAGATATATCTCTAAACTTTAAAGCATTTGAGCAATTAGAACCAAGTGATGTCATATAGAACTCAAAGGGAGGTATGTTATCAATATTTATGGCATTTATTTTTTAGTTTTACATTTGTAATAAAGAACTACATTTTTTCTGTATTTTTCTTTCAATAACTAAGCTAGTGATAAAGAAAAATATTAAATTGTAAAAAACCCAAAGGGGGCTTAAATTTGAGTGTTCCCCTTTGAAAACTGGACCAGAAAAAATTTTGGTTTTATAAATAGGCCCTGTAGTGATCTGCGCTTGGTTTTGTAATACAATTTGAAAAATTTGGGGGTTTCAGGTGACAACTCGAAAAAAACAAGAGATTTAGGAGTAGATTCATCAAAGAGTGAAGTGAAGAGTGAAGTTCCGCCACTAGAGGGAAATTCCACAGCCCTCCATTAATTTCTATGGGAAATTTCACTTCACCCATTGATAAATAGGCCTTTCAAAAACCCATAGAAATTAACTGAGTGCTGTGGAATTTCCCTCTAGTGGTGGAACCTTACTCTTTGATGAATCTCCCCCTTAGGGTGTCAAATTTGAAAAATTTGTATGATGTGTTGCACAATTTTGTCGAGACTTTTCCCACACCAACTTTTTCAATTTGTGGGTGGGAGTTAGGTCAACTTTGTTTTTAAAGAAAAAAATTTGATAAATTAAAGTTTTAGTAAATACTACCCAAAGTGTAATCTCTTTTCTTAAATGATGAATTGGCCTTGTGGAGGCCTATCCAATTCTATTGATTTTTTGATGTTATGACATAAAAGTGGCTGAATTAATAAAACTCAAATTAATCTGTTTTTCCATGAAAACAAAGTCGACCAAATAACCTTTCACAAATTGAACTCATTAATCAATAATTTTCCTTGAAAAAATCTGTGCGACATAACTCCCTGACAACATTGAGCGTCAGTTCGTATCATATGATTGAAACTTTTTTTTTTTACTTTTTGAAATTATCAGGCGAAAACCCCCAAACAACTTCAGGGACATCTGCCATTGACTTAAACATTACCTTGACAGGATCCTGAGCAGCTTTGGGGTATAATAAATCTCTAAAAATGTAGCTATTTTTTTCTTCTAAGAATTCAAGTTTTCCATAAAAAAAGTTTTCCCTATAAAACCTTAAAACTATGAATGTCATGCATTTATGGCATTTATTAAAATATCTGAATTTAAAAAGTATGAATGGAACATAATGCACTACAAACACGAATATAAGTTTTTCTGACAATTCCTAGTGAAAGAAATCTGAAAACCTTTTAACTTTACAATGGTACAATAGGATCAGCACAACTCTCACTGAATTTTACAGGACCTTGACAAATTTTACCTGCTAAAGTTTTGTATTAGCGGTTTTTAGTGGTATTTAAACCTAAGAAATCTCAAATTTTTTGTGCTTTTTAAATAAAATGGGAAAACGACAAATTTGTAGAGATTCAGGGAAAAATAAAAATTTGAGGTAATCTTGTATATGTGGCAGAGTGATGTAGAGAACTGAGCCCCATTTCTTGGCAACACAGGGTTGCATATAGAGCTTCTCAAACTCCATGCAAATAGAGTAAAGAAACCTATTTGCCTGTATTAAAAGAAACAGCTAACTTAATGTGATTCACATAAATAAACACATGAAAATATAAGATAAAAACTTCAAATGCAGTGCATTTACCATAAATATTATAAAATTACTGTTTTGAACAATAATTACTACTTTCAGAGCAATTACTCTCTGCATGCTTCAAAATATTGCCATTTCAGACCATTCCAAGGAGTCATTTGTGAACCATAGTAGGGTGTTGAACCTTCTGCTACAAAAGCTGTAATTTAAGATCCACAGAGAAAATAATACAATCTCCTGCAGGGAATAAAACTCTCAGATTTTTCTTTCAATTCACCTAATATGCAATCCTTTTATATGTACTCTGCTTTCTAAAATACATAAATGAAAGTGTTTACATAAAACTTGATAGCATTTTTATTTATATTCATTTGACACATTACAGTAGGTAGCTTTTAAAGTATATCAGTTATCCAGTTGTAATATTGAATCAAATGCTCTACCGAGAAACTAAAATAGGCACCAGGAAATTTCCAGTCACATGCCGTTATTGATTTTGTAATCAATTCCCATTGCTAAGTTGCAAAGTTGATAATGTTTTTAAATGTTTTTATTTGATTTTTGTAGTCTGTAGTCTAGTGGTCATGTTGTGTTGTAATATAGGCCTATATAAGTATAGTAGTGTTTTATTCCAAGGAATAATAGGATGGCCATCATATGTATAGCAGCAAAGAGGGCTGGAGCCAGGAAAAGTGGTGGGGTAAAAAAGCCTTGCGTGGCATTAGTTGTAGCTACTTCTGACAGCTACAGACTACTGGAGGAAAGATTGAAATTGATGTGAAAATGTATTGATGAGAAATATAGGTGGGAGAACCATAAGAAGGAATACCCAGTTGAAAGTTGTTAGAAACTAGGCAATGCATAAGGGATCAAGACTTCTTGCAAGGGAATATTGCTTAATATGCTGCCATAAGTAGCACAACACTCTCTGGGTTGTAACTGCTACTTAGGAGCTACCATTAATTGGTTTATTCACTTTTAAATTAACTTATTAGTATGTAGGTATTCTAAGAACATTTCCAACTGAACATTTTTAGTTTTTATGATTTTAAGAAGTACTTTCCTTGTTCAGCAGCTGTCCAATGTGGAATTCTAGCAGCTACAGTATCTGGGTGCTAGGGTTCATTTACTTTAGCAACCAGGCAGTGGTTTGGATGAACAGTTTTCCAACTGACCCCAATGGAAAGCAGGAAAGAGGCAGAAGAGGAAGGCCAATTATTCAAAAACAATAAAAATATAAGACCTTATGAAAAGTTTCTGAAAAGAGGAAACTCTGGAAAACCTTTCAATGGTAGTTGTCTTACCATTTAAACACATCTGAAACAACAAAGTTCTCTAAACTGTGTGTTAACTAATGTACATTATTAGTTACCTAGATAAGTGCCATGTGACTAGATAGTTACACCTCTATTGCCACAGAGTGTGAAATAATGTACTTGATTGGTAGCCTTATTCTTAGTTTATGGTGGTATAAGTATAAACTGTGTGTTTTAATAATGGCCATTACCTAAAAAATATATTGAAGTAATACACTGAATAACTAGTAAAATGATACACTAAAGTATCCAGTAAATGGACTTTGATATGTATGTTTATTGTTGCAATGTAGTGATGTGCATGTTGACCCGCAATCCGCATGACCCGCGGGTTGACCCACGGGTCAGGGCAGGTTCGGGTTGAATATTAGGTGTCCATGGTTACAGGTTATACTGAGGCACTACAATACCACACCCAACCCGTACCTGCCATGGACCCGCCCCCACCATCGGGTCAAAACACATTTCATGCGGGTTGCGGGTCAACATGCACATCACTATTGCAATGACTGCATAGTAAGGAAATGAGAAGTGTACATTATTATACCTCATAGGTTACAATGACCTCCCCATTAGAATTTGTTCCAATGCAAGTGAATTCTCCATAGTGTTTATACATGCCTGCAAAGCAGACATCAAAAGAGAAATCTCTCTGGCATCTTGGGGCCCTAAAAATATATGACCGTGAATCTCAGGAAATTCTATTTATTCTACAGATAACCTTCCTTAAAGATGTGTAACATCTAACAAAGCCTTTCCAGTCCATTATTTTACAAATATGCAAACTAACATTTCTATCTAACGCTCTACTGTTAAAGGACAAGGAGAGTTGAACTAAAGAAGTTGCTATAAATGTTGTACATTATGTTTTGGGCTTCTGTTCCAGCCCAAGGCAACCACATGCCGCAGCAGCTTCCCATCTTCTTTTCTGGTGATTCACTGCAAATGCTCTGTGCTGCTGTCACTTACTGAGCTTAGGGACTGACTCAAAATATACTGTACACATAGAATAGAAATGTCACAGTATAAGGTTGATTAGTAATTAATACAGATAATTACTGCATGGCAGCACAGAAACCAGTGCAACCAGCCCCGAAATGTATTACTCAGCCCTGTAGCATCAGCTTATATTACAGACAAACCTCAGTAATCCTTTACTCTATAAGCACAGTGGAGCTTGTGGGTGCCATCTTCTGGCTCTTCAGTATTCCTCAGGTCCTTTACCTTCCCTTCGGCAATTTCCATCACTTTTGGCTCATGCACAGTTGCTAAAAACAGGAAGACTGCTCCAACTGTGCATGCGCCAATACGGCGCTCATTTCACGAAGAAATACGAAGAGCCAGAAGATGGCATGAGAAGATGGGATGAGAGTGAATATTTCAGATAAAAGAAAAACTAGAACTAAGTTCTAGTTTTAAGTTTAAAAGTTAATGGGAAGATCTGGAGCAATATTAAGACAGAGAAACATTATCGATTTTTCGCTTTTATATTACTGGAGTTTGGTTGCCAATATGGAACTAGGCAAAAGAAAATTAACAATATAAATGTTTGATGAATATTGAATTAGTAATACAGATGGAATTTGGCCCAGAGCCCACAATTATATACTCTATCCAGTAAGTACTGACACAGACCTATGCAGGAGAGAGTTTGAATAAAAGATTTCTATATGTACTGTATACCGCTACCACAATGCAACAAATATAATGCAAAACTGAATTATCCTCTTACATTCTACAAGACAATGTTTCCCAATGCAACATTTTGTAAACCACATCCTTATAAATGTCAGGTTCTGAAAATGAACACACAGTGCAAGCACCGAAATGCTACACAAATTATAATCAAACCGTAAAACTAAAATTTGACAACAAACAAAATGACCCTACTATCTGAACTGCTACATACTGCATTCTACCAAATTAAAACAGAAGTAAAGTGCTTCTGCCAACCAGCATTACAAAATAAATTCTCTACAGATGAAATCACCGGTTCCTGTCACAGTTTGTTTTAAAAACATGCAGACGAGAGAAGTGAAGTAAAATCTTATCAGTCCCCAATACAGTATAATTGCTAATACAAGCACATTCCTAACTGAAAACAATATGGCTAAAATCATTAAACTGCAGAAACAGTGCAAACTGAACAAAACTGATTTTAAAGGCACTGGCTAATAGTAAACTGTACACTATAATCTCTGAAACACACATTAATGAACTTAATGAAACCCCAATACAGTATAATTGCTAATACAAGCACATTCCTAACTGAAAACAATATGGCTAAAATCATTAAACTGCAGAAACAGTGCAAACTGAACAAAACTGATTTTAAAGGCACTGGCTAATAGTATACTGTACACTATAATCTCTGAAACACACATTAATGAACTTAATGAAATAAACAATAACAATACTCACTAAACTAACATAAAACCAGAACTACCTAATGTTAATTTCCAATGCATTCATCATTTTTAGGGGATACCATTAAAAGTACAATTTTATTTTATTCATAATTTTTTAACTGATAAAATTCTTAAACATACAGTACATTATGTGAATCCTAAGATTAAATTAAAATAGCATAGATTCATTGCAATGTTTTTGTATCAAATATTATTTTATAATACTCATACCAAAAATGTACAGTACAACTATTACATCAACCCCACCCCCCAGAGACAAGCTAGATTTGGTGAAGATAGTTGTGGATGCGGGGGTGACTGGCGCTGGGAGCTACAAATGGTGATTAAGGTGCTGGCGGGTGATCTGGTCACATGTTAAAGGAGGGACAAAAGAAGATTAATGAGTGCACTGTGCAAAGTGCCATTCTGGAATAAAATTAAATCTCTACTTAAAATGCTGTCTTTTTCTAATAATTCTATTGAGGACTATCTGAGTAAAAATAGTCACAAGTAAAGCATGATCCACAGGGAACTGGCGAAGACTGTGACTTGTCTGAATGTCAACATTAGTGATGATGAGCAAAACATTTCACCGGGCATATATTTATTGTTATTAACATGTATTTCTATAGCGACAACTTTATTCAATGATGCTGGAATTGCTGGAAATGGTAGAAATGCTATGGAGTCAATAGATGATTTTTTTCATGGCAAATCTATGGTGCAAAAGTCATCATTAATGTTAACCTTCAGACAAGACATGGCTCCCTGCGGAGCATGTATTGCATTTTTACTCAAATGGGGCCCTCACTGTAATTGCAAAGGAAGGTATAGGCACGCTCTATCACACACACACACAAAGCCAATCTTTCAAATGAACTTGGGCACCAGTGGTTCATTTTCAGGTTATTAGTTATCTGCAGGTAGCACAGAGGGGGTAAAATCCGAATTTATCTTATTTTTTTAATAATGAAAGCTTGAGCAAACTCCCATACACATTTTGCCTTATTTATCATTAAAATAACTCTAATCGGAGGTTGGAAAGTCTCAATAAAATTGAGCAAAATCTTTTTTCCCAAATCGCTCAATATTTTTGGGTTATTGCTCGAAAATCCCAGTTTTCTTGCATTATTGGGCTAAGCCCAGCACAGACCACAATATCTTCAAATTACAGTGTAGAATAGGGGCATCTGTCATTGACTTATACATGACCTGGATAGGTCTGAGATTTTCAGATTTGGGGTTTTTGCAGCATCAGGGTATAATAAATTTTGATAAATGTTGGCTTTTTTTATACAAAAAATTTGCCCACTGAGTGCAACCACAAAAATTTGAGTTTTAGTAAATAACCCCCAGAATGTGTGCAACCTCTTTTAAAAATAATTTACTTATATATGTATTTAACTTTGTGTTTCATGCACTTCACAAAAAACTATATATGCAGTAAAACAGCAAAACATGAAAATAATAAATGTAAATAAGAAAAATAATAATGAATAAGATAAACATAATGACTACTTTGACAGGGGACCTAACTGGGTAGGCTGATGATGCTAATTACAGAAAACAAATTAAAATATTTGTAAACTGGAGTCTGCCGGTTCTGACATGAGTTCATGCTCTTCTACATGTTGGTCCTTTCTACAGTGTGTTTTTTTTATTATTGGTCATGAAATAATTTTTCTAGTGTTCAATCATTAAAAAAAAATCTATGTATATATGTATCACTTTTTCCCTCTGCATTGAATAAAATATGTCACAGTAATGTTTATGTTTAACAGCATTGCAAAAAAATTCAAGTCTTCCTCTAAACTGGATTGGCAATATTCAAGGCAGCCGGCTGATTTGCTGTGTTCATTTGATTTCATTTTGCTTTGAACTTAAGATGTATGACATTGGTTATACAATTTTTCCACATGCTGAGGAAAGCAATTTCATTTGCTCTCCTCACTTCCTGGAGAAGATGAACCATTACCCATATGTGTTAGAATATTAACCCATGCCTCTTATAAAAGATTATTTTCCTTATCCTGAGACAGCCCACATAGAACAGTATGTTATTAGTTGAAGAGCTAATAAACATAATATTTTATATTAAGTACCTAAACTTCAGATATATATACAGAGACAATGCATGATTCTGCCACATGAATTTTCAGCCTTCATGCATTGTTGAATTACACCTCATATTGTTACCCAATATCCATGCTGGGAATAGTAGTTCAAAAACTGTTGAAGGTTAAATTTGCCTGACCTGAAAATTGTTTTTCGTTGAAGACTTCTGAGACATCAAATATCTTTTCTGGATATTTCCTACAGGTTAAATAACTAAATAATAGAAGTATTATTTAAATT
This sequence comes from Xenopus borealis, assembly GCA_024363595.1. Classification (NCBI taxonomy): domain Eukaryota; kingdom Metazoa; phylum Chordata; class Amphibia; order Anura; family Pipidae; genus Xenopus; species Xenopus borealis. The sequence goes on from CM044437.1 coordinate 108,715,872, forward strand.
GACATTCTGGAAATTTCTTTACTTAGGTCATTGTAGAGATGACACTGTAATTTCCACAAATCCAATTTGCCCTCCTACAGAAAGCCTATTTTCAGGTGTAGTATTACACCTAGCAAAGTGAAAAAACATTTGTTTCAGCTGTGAAAAATATATAGGTTCAGAGATTTTCTATCCAGCACACAAGCTGCCAATCAACATGGTTTCAGATGCTTATGCAGAGTAATGAAGTCTGGTTTTGAGGATTGAGCGACTATAAGGCAGCCTGGTAATGTCACAAAGTCCTGTTTTCCTGAAGGATAAACTCCCATGCATCTACAGTATACTCAACTTAGCATATATTAGGCAATGTTTTGGGCTTCTGTACAAGTCCAAGGAAACCACAGCCCTTTAGTAGTGAAGATCTGAGCCTCCAAAGATTCCCCTAGTAGCTCAGCATCTTCTGTTCTACTAGTTCACAGCACATTGTGGGATGGTGTTAGTTACCTGAGCTTAGGGACCAACTCATAATATACTGCATATATAGAATACAAAAGTCACAATTCAAGGCTGAATTGATTCAGATTCTCATTACAGGGCAGCTTCAAAACCAATGCAAGGTACATGATATTTTAATAATCAGGCCTGTAGCATCAGCTTCTATGACAGATAAAGATAATTTTATGCTCTATTATTTGCACTAATCTTAAGGGGTTATTGATCAAAGATCGACTTTGTGAATTTGTGTACACCAAATAAACTCACAACTTGAATGTTTGCTTATTAATGAAAAAACTTGAATGCAAAAAAACTCCAATGAATGAAATTGGGGGGGGGGGACTTGAATACTTGAATTGATTGAGTTATCAGCAAACAAACCTTGAATTCATTGAGTTAAAGAAAAAGCATGAAGGTTAAAAACATTTTCTAATGGTTCAAGGGACCTCTACCATTGGCTTCTACATGACCTCAACAGGTTTTATTTGAAGTATTTTTGGATTCTTACTTTTTGCAACTGAAGAACATAATACATTCCAAATAATTTATACTGAAATTATCCTCGCAAAAACTTGAATTTTTCATGAGAAACAAAAACCCCATAATTATTTAAGTGTCACTGACACGCATAACAAAATCCAAGATGGTGACCTCCTATGAATAACTCTGAAGACCTAAATCATTAGTGTTATAAAGATTCTGAAACCATGTTCAATAACAGTGGTGAAAGCCTTCCAGAAATCTCTCAATATGGCCCATGGTAAGTGCCCAGAATGGTCATACTGGACCCCCTTATGGAATAGTAAATTTTTGCCTCATTGCAGTATGTGCAGTAAGTTCATTATATAAAATATGGCATTTCTAGTCTAGGTTTAGCTCTTCTTTAACCATTTGGGAGCCCCATGGTCAGTTATTGTATACCCTTTCTTTTTTAAATAATAAATTCCAAGAGTACTGCATTTGTAGTAAGTCTGGCAAATATTGGACATTGTGATTCCCTTTCAGAGCAAAAGGTGAATGCAAAATCGCATTTTGAAATGTCAACAATATGAGGAAGTTTTTTTTCAAACGCAGGTATCAGTCTTACAGTATCTTGGATGACAATCACCTAGATCCTATGTGAATAGTTCTCTACGTATAATCAGTAAGGGAACTAATTAAAAGTTCTGGATGCTCTGACTTTTATCCCACTTTTCTGTGTAGAATAATTTATGCATCTGGTATATTCTCCGGGAGCTTTGAGTTAGTGTTCTCCTATGCTACTCCTGGGATATAAGCTTCTCAGGTTTTCTGACAACACAGAAGACTATATGATACTTGGATCAGGCTTCAAATAATCTGTACCTTTAAGAGTTCTGGGAATGTTCTGTCCGACAAAAAATCCATATATATTAGGCATATGAATGACAAGGCTTTTACTCAGGTTTGCAAGAAAGTATCGGCTTGAACACGAGTGATTGTGGATGCAGATACTTACATTTTTGCTTGTTTGTCAAGTTCACTGACCATACATGAAAATTTCAGACTAACATAGAAAAAATCGTGTAAGAAAATAAATATTTCAGTGCAGCATACTACAGGTATTTTCTTTTCTTTTATTCCCCTTATATTTAGTGCTGGGCCAAATTGCAGAAGTGACCACATTAAACTAGGAGAAAGAAGTGGTACATACTGTACCTGGCTCCTGCCATTTTGCCCTAGGCATGTGCTTCTTTTACCTACACCTAGTTGTAGACCTGCATATATTTTCCAGCAGACTTGAGCTTCATACAGGGAAATACCTACACTGTGCTGACCTAGATTCATGGTATGTCTCTTTAGGTTATAAGGAAATTAGGTAGTTGTCCTACGGAAAATTCCATACATGTCCCAATTTAGACACCTTTGAAGTCACCACAGATCCAAATGCAAAGCCCTGTAGAAGGTGATCAGGACTTTGTGACTAACATTCCAATGAGTCAATGCTGACCAAATGTAAATCTGCAAGTTGAGACAAATTGAACGCTTGTTTTTCAACAGGATAATTTTTGTGGTTTTTAAAACAAACTCTCTTTCTCTAAAACCACAAGGGACAGATTTACTATTGGTCGAATTTCGAATAAAAAAAAAACCGTGTTGGACGTGCAGAATATAGTGGGACTGATCATGAAATCCCAAGTACAAGTTGTCAATGGGAGCTGCACTTATCCTCTTGGACTTTTAATGGTTATTTACTAAACTTAGATTTTTTTTTTTTGGTTGAAGTTTTTTGGAGGAAAACGAATTTTTATGCTGGAAAAAAAACAAATTTTATGTGGGGAAAAAACTAGAATTTTTGGAGATTTATTATACCTGAAGCTGCTAAAAGTCCAAAACCAAACCTACCGAGGTCATGTAGAAGTCAATGGCTGGGTTTTGTCCCATAATCAAAAAAATTGGGGGTTTCAGGCGAAAACCACAAAACAATCGATTCTGGAGTCAAAACTAAAAAATATGTACGATTTAATTTTTCCCTTCAGTTTGTAGAGTCCTGCATCAAATTTTTCAAGTTGTTTTATTGATAAACTAAAATCGCAGATGGATTAGATTAGATTTTTATTTTAGTGAATAACCCATTAGAGGTTTTCGGATTTCTGTTTTGCTAGGAATTATCTGAAAAAACTCTAGTTTTTAGAGGTTTTAAAGGACAAGGAAAGTCTAAAATAAAATAAGGCTAGAAATGCTGTATTTTGTATACTAAATACAAACATGAACTTACTGCACCACAAGCCTAATCAAACAAATGATTTATGCTTTCAAAGTTGGCCACAGGGGGCTGTCATCTTATAACTTTATTAAACACCTTTGCAAGACCAAGACTGCTCAGTGTGGTCTGGGCTGCTTAGGGATCGTCATAAATTATCAAAACAGCAGAAGTAAAATAATATCTGCCATAGAAGTCAATACAGCAAGGCTGATTAATAATCAGAATATACAAACTGGACTGGGTCCTGTGTTGTCATGTAATCTAATGTGGATTTAATAGTTTTTGCATTAATACAAACAAATGGAATCCCAGTTTATCTGTTTAAATCTGGCTCCATGATCTTTGTCCCTGCAGCTGGAGTTGGAAACATTAAAAGGGATGTAAACGCAGAAATAAAATCCAATACAAATCTCTAGACAGTCACCGACTGCTCTACAGGGAAACAAAGCTGCTGGAGTTCTGCATGGCTTTGAAGTAAGGCAGGGGCTCCCCCTGCTGTTCATAAATATGATTGTTTCCCTGCTTAGCATTTAGGGACCATCTGGCAATTCCTCTACACAGCAGTAAATGAAGGGAGATTTTCACTGAATACAGTCAGGGTTCTTATAAAAACGGTACACATTTTTTAATTAAAGTATATTGGAGATAGTTTTCTTTTTCATTAAAGTAAAAATGGGATTTTATTTTTTTGCCTTTTCTTGTCCTTTAAATGTATTCATATTCATTTAAATATGATTGTTCAGTATTATTTTCCGTTAATACTTTTTAAATTCTGATATTTTAATACATTTTGTGACAATTGTGATTTTAGAGAAAATTAGTTTAGCTGTGGATAAAAAAACCTTTAGCTCTTAGATAAAAAATCACCCAAGTTCTAAATTGCATTTCTTATAATAAAATGCTTTTATTTAACCTACTTTATGCACCAAATGAACTATTTGATATATTGCTGTATTTCCTACATACGGTATAATATTGAAAATCCATCAGAATAACACTGAGTCCATTGGATCAGTTAGCTTGACATTGGGACTGCTTTTTAGTCTGATCAATAATATAGACAATAAGACCTATCTGAGTAATAATAACAGAGACAAAGAGATATAAATCTTATGAATGTAATTGGGGAATATGTAGAGTAGAAATATCATCCCTGTTTGTCTTTTAAAGTAGACTTGGTATAAGAAATGTAATCTGCCTTGAAAAGCCTTCAATAATACGTCTTTGAATTATATCAGCAGTAAAAACTGTTGACAAAATGTAAAAGCTAATGTGCAAAAACTGGCAAAAAAAATAGAATAACTATTGGCATGTATCTGTATGAATATGTTAATAAAGACATCTTTATATATCTCTGAGGATATATACCTTAAATCATAGGATTATTGTCAGCCCAACACAAATTTTTATGCCAAATAGCTATTGAAAGGAGTTCATCGTGTACACATAACTCATGTCTTTACATGCTTGTGAAATTCATGACAGGATCCTTAAAGCTTCATAAAACTCATAGATATAATGCTCATGAAAGAGTAAGAATAAAGAAAAGTGTTGGTGGAGTAAAGGTTTTTTTTGGCCTCCAAAGACTTCCATTATATCAGCCAGGGATACCTTTAATTTATCTGAGATAATACCCTCAAGCTCAATAGCATTTCTATCAAATTATATGGGATGACTTTGACGTAGTTGGCCAGCTTATATATATATTGCAATATATGGACAAACAATCGCTGTTTTGTTTAAAGGGTAAGGCCTTTTTTAGTAGCTGTATGCACAAAATGTCTCAATGTCTTAAATATATTGATAATGGGTTGAGTGCAGAGGACCTCTTGTCTTTGTCTATGTATTTTGTGGTCACAGCCTCATTGAACCCCCGCCTAATGGTTTTATAAATTAGTGGTGAGCAACTTTCCCTTGTTCCCCTAGCAATATATCAACACTCCAAATGGATATTGCAACCTACTTATTTTTAGCTCATTTGAGTATTGGAAACTTCTTGCTGTAACCCTCAGTAAACAAGAGAAATTTACTAAACAGCAATTTGACTTAAATGTATTCTACCTGTAGTATGGATCCCCACTTTTTTTTACCTGTGAGCCACATTCAAATGTAAAAAAGTTAGAGAGCAAAATAAACATGCAAAAAGTTCATGGGGTGCTAAATATGGGCTGTGATTGGCTATTTGTAGCCTCTATGTAGACCTGCAGCCAACAGGAGGCTCTCTTTGGCAGCACACATTGTTTTCATGCAACTAAAACTACTGAGAGCAACATCCAAGGGTGGGGATCACTGCTTTAGGGGGTAATGCAATAAATGGGGCAAAGTCTAATGCCAACTTCCCACTCTGCAAATAGTAATACATTAATAGAAACAGGTAGTAAAGTGCACTATATTTGAATGTAATTAAAAATATACCTAGAGGGAGTCATGCACTAGTCAGAACATCAATAGCAGCCAAATGCTAAATAATTAGAAAGCCAATAACAAGAGGAGTGTACTTGCAAGCTCTGGATGTGTCCCATCTCTCGTCTTCCTTTGACTCTCTTCACTCTACATCTCAGCTATCTCTTGCCCTAATGTGGCTACCTCTGTCTACTTTAGCACATTCACCACGGCCCTTAATGCGCTTGCTCCTGTAAAAACTAAACAT
>CM044437.1:108728241-108763550 GCA_024363595.1 Xenopus borealis
GGGGAATAATAGTAAATTTGCCCCTAATTCATGTAAATGCTGGTGGCGAATGCACTCTACATTTGAATGAATTGTTTTACTATCTGTGTACTGTACAATAATAAACATTGATCAAATTTGTTACACATTTGTTTCATATCTCATTACCTCAGTTTAACATTGTAACACCATAATTTAAATACTTTTGGGAATATTACATGATGTACTATACGCCTGTGAAATGGTTTAGGTAATAATAAATTGCTTGAACCATTATTGCATTTACTGGATACTGGTGGCATTCATTTTAAAGGTAATGGTCTATGGATAGCTACCTCTTCATCGCAGTATGCTCTCTCATGGGACTTATTTTCTATGTAATGGCGTGTGGAATTATTGCTTGCATTGCACTTCATGATGGTTCCTGTTGGGATTCACTTAAAATTCCATGGTCTGTGTGCTTATTACATGTACTACACATCACTGTGGTCTCTGATCAGTAAACTTATAAATCAAATGGTCATTGGAGATTATTACATTTCCTATAGGTTTTTATGATCTAGGACAGAAATTATATCACTGGCTACAGATGTTGGTGTGTTACGAAATCGTAAGAAATCTTAGTCTTAGCCTTGTAATTCTAGAAGCTTTGGAAAATGTTTTAGGAAGATAATATTTATTAAAGCTTTTGTGAGTCAGGTGATAAATTATGTACAGATGCAATATGCATATCAGAGATTCATCCAAATTCTGATTAAGAAAATGTATTATAAATGTAACATGTATGCGATCTGGAATCCTGTTATCCAGAAAGCGTTTAGTTTACGTAAAGGCCATCTCACGAGCACGCCATTTTAATCAAATGATTAGAATTTTATTTTAAAGATTTCATTTTTAACTGTAATGATAATACAGTATATTGTACTTGTTCCCATCTAAGATATAATCAACCCTTATTGAAGGCAAAAAAAATCATACTGGGTTTAATTAAAGGGGTGGTTCACCCATTAGGTTAATTTTTAGTATGTTATAGAATGGCTAGTTCTAAGCAACGTTTCAGCTGGTCTTCATTATTATTATTTTTTATATATAATTTTTTCATTATTTACCTTCCTTTTCTGACTCTTGCCAGCTTTCAAAAGGGGGTCACTGACCCCAACTACAAAATAAATGCTCTGTAAGGCAACACATGTATTGCTATTGCTAGTTTGCATTACTATTGGCTGCTATTGATGTTCTGGCTAGTGCATTGTTCTAAGCGAGCCTCTCTTCTTCATATTCCAGTCTCTTATTCAAATCACTGAATGATTGCTGAAATTTCAAACTGGAGAGCTGCTGAATAAAAAGCTAAATAACCACAAATAATAAAAAATGAAAACCAAACCCAAATTGTCTCTGAATATTGCTCTCTACATCATACAAAAATTAACTCAAAGGTGAACAACACTATTAATGTTTACATAAATTTTTATTAAAGAATGGGGACCCAAATTACAAGATCCCTTGTCTGGAGCATTCTGGATAACAGGTCCCATACCTTTATAATAAATGTGATCATTACAAATGTACTTTTGTAGTTTGGTAGCAGTACTCTATAAAAATACTATTTAATGCTGTAGTAGGAAAGCCTATATCCAACTTCTATGACCTTATTTGATATATATAGTCAGTGATGTACAGAAGTCTACAAGGATATAAAACAATGTTTGACCGAGACCTGTACGCTGGCTTTTCACGCAAACCACCATAGAAGCTGTACAATCTGGACAATGTACTATTAGTCTGTGAAGGAAAATGCCTGTGATGCAATGGCTTGTCTGCTGGGCTTTATGATAAAGTATAGTAGTACAATTCTAATAGTGAGCATACCCTGCTATTAGAGAAAATGAAGTGCCCCAATCTATCAAATTATTGCGTTAAGACAGCAATAGTATTAATCCTACTTTATAGATGTCTGCTACAGATATAAGTGGACACTCAGAATCTGTGGAGCAAAGCACAATTTTATAGTTATCTATTGTTTTAACTAGATAATAGACACACAATACTGATATGTCCAAAGTACTTATTATAGGAAAGATTTAGGATCAAATAAACTGGAGTAATATATATATATATATACTGTATATATACTGTATAGTGATACTATAAAATACATTAAAAATAAGAAAGTATTAAAGACTTTGCGCAGCTTCTAAAATTACACCTCCATACATTCTGTATTATTTACTAAAGTCTATGCTACTTGCAGCTGAGTAGATAGTGCTGTGCTCAATATAAAGGCAATAACAACTGAAAGTGTAATTCTGCAATAAATGTATAAATGCTGTCTTCCCCCAGCAAACTAAAATAGTTATTTGCTAAAAGCCAAGCCACAGTCAGAGTTTCTCCAGTACTCAGATTTTCAATTTTATGAAACATCTTGAAATCTTGAATGAGAAAAAAACATGACTGCAGAAAAAATTTAATTACAGAAACATCAAAATGTGACCAAAGGTAAAAAAAAATAAAAAATAAAAATAACTGGATTGGCAGAAAATTGAAAGCTTTTTGCCATTGACTTCAGTAGCATCATCCTAGTTTTTAGGTACATGACCATGAATTGTGGGAAAATGGCAGCCTTGAATATTAATAATTCTCTTTAATACTGTATATTAAATATGTATGCTCCTACTTTTATTAAATGTAGCCGGACTTTGCAATAGAAGTTCTGTTCTAAATACTTTAATGTATCAAAAAGGGAACCTTTTAATTTTATTAATTATTAAAATGTGCACTTAGCTGATCCTGCATTTGTGATTTCATGTCTGGAGAAGGATCAACAGCGGGTAATCATTTTCTGTAAGGGCATGTGCCACTGAGTGCCATTTTACCACAACCATTTTTATCAGGACTGGTTTATTTTCCTTGGTTATATCAGTTAAGGATTAGTTTCCAGAATTGTCTCCCTGAATTCCTCCAGAGAGGATTGTCCCTCAGTCTCTTCAGAACTAAACTTAAAGACTACTTCTTGGAGCACTTATATTACAGTGTCAGTAGTTGTGTAACTAGTGTGTTCCAGGCAGTAAGTAAATTTTCAATGGGCCCAGCGCACAGTAACACCTACCCAGCTCTCTCCTGCAAGAGTGGTTGAGGAGGGGAGAATATTTTCCAGCTATAGAGGAAGCAGATCCTCACAGTCCAGGCTCCCTGTTACCGCAGGGTCTGCTTCCTCTACACACTGAGGGGCAAATTCACTAAGATGCGCAAATTTGCTAGCGCTGGCTTCGCTAGCGTTCGCCACACTTCACCAGACGAATTTTCGCCAGCTCTACGCAAATTCACTAAAATGTGAAGTTGCGCTCAGGTCGGCAAACGGTAGCGTAGTTGCGCTAGTGTAACTTCGCCAGGCATATCGCAGTTACGCTAGCGATGCCTAATTTGCATACGGTGGGAACTTTTACATCTACTAGAAGTATATGTTACAGCCACTACATTCCACTACACAAGCCCAGGAAACCTGTAATAAATTAAATAAAGTTGTCCTATTGCCCTACATGTGCCCCCTATATAGTTGTGTTGCCATATGTTAGGAAATGTAGGGGGGGAAGGAGGGTAACCCCCCCAAAAAAATCGATCTTTTTCAGACTATCACCCTCAAATTGTAAAACACGCCAGCGTTTTTTTGGGACTTTTCCAAAAAAAAAATTTTCAAAATTTTTTTTTCAACCTCCTATCTATTGTATTGTCAGACCAGGTGAAGTAAAGTATAATGTTAGTGGTAACATTCAGGAAAATGTTGAATTTGCGTAATTACGATCCTTCGTCAGTGCGCAACTTCGCCTGGTGTAAGGGTGCGAAGTTGCGCAAGTTTATCTACTTTGCTAGAGAAAATTCGCCAGAAGTTGCTAAATGACATCACGCTGTCGAATTAGCGCTAGCGTTAAACGCTTCGCGCTTTAGAGAATTTGGGCCTGAGAGTCCCCATCTGTAACCTGAAGCAGTTAATATCCTTCTGTTTGTGATTGTAAGCTCTATGGAGCATCAGGGACCTACATCCTCTTGTCTTAACACTGAGGGGGTTATTTACTAAATCAGCAAATATATATAGACATGATAATGGAGGAGCTCACCCATTCAAGATTCAGCCTCTCCTCTCCTCAGCAACTCTCTGAGGATTTCGGCAACTTCCACCAAAGACGCCAACTCTCAGAAAAAACTTTACCTGCTATCAGTGCTGACTGACATATCCACATCAGGTGCAGGTATTAATATCAATGCGGCTTTTATGAAGACATACTATATGGCATGAATTCCATAGTGGGTGTGCAAAAGATTTACTCCTTTCGTGCCTCTACACTTCCGCAAAGCCTGTAGAGGCATGAAAAGCGTTTTTGCACACCCAACATTGAATTCCTCCAATGAATTCCTCCCATGGATATGTCAGTCATAGCTGAAAGCAGGTAAGGTTATTTACTAAAACTAATTTTTTCCTCATATTTTTTTTTTTACATAACTCCCATCTACAAATTTTGCTAATTCAACAAAATGTAAACAATTCAATTTTTTTACGTATATAGGCTTTAAAAAACGAAAGAAATTAGAGTTTTTTAAGCTTGAATTGAATTTATCGAGCATCAAACACCCGAAAATTGTGAATGCAAAAAACATCTTCAAATGAACTTCTACATGAATTGGACAGGTGTTAGCTGGAGTATTTGTGAATTCAGTTTTTTTTGCTGCTTTGGGGCATAATAAATATCTAAAAATTTGAGTTTTTTCTCTAAATTATGTTATGACCCCCTGTTTGCTCTATTAATTTATTGTTCTGCTGTACAGTGCTGCATTTATAAGTAGCACTATATAAATAAAATATGCATAGCTTGTGTAGCCAAGGTAACAACCTCCGATAAGCCAATGATGCATTTCTTTTGGTTTCCTTTATATCCTGCTACTCAGACGTTAGAAATACTTGCTCTTCAAGACCTTTACCCACTCTATAAATACCATAAATGGCATCAATATCCAGGTGGGCAGATGCGTATTGCTGATGTGTATTTTCATGTAGCTAGGTGTCCAGGTAATGTAATATGCTGCACTGTATACGTTTACAAACCCATATGATTGCTGTTTTTTTATTAGTGCTATCAATACTACAAAATAAGTTGGCGTATAGAAATACATGTTAATAATAATAATAATAATAATAAAGGGAAATTGGCAATATATCTTATTAAAATCAGTGGTTAAATATCTAGCAAGGTCTAACTCCTTGATGAACTCATCTGCCCATGGCATTTTGACACTTGCAGCAATTAGTTTCTTTAAATCTTCTGAACTGGCATTTCAACGAGCCTTGGGAACCCTATAGCCCTTAAGGCAGGATTGTGTTTGTAGATTTGTTACAGGTTTGAATTGAAACAATATTAGAACTTCTTTAGAGTTATCCTTATCCTTCCTGCTCCTACTCTGTTGATAGTGATTCTGTGATCTTTACCTTTGGGGTCTAATTTTGTGAACCACTGTGAAGACAAACTCTTTCAAGGGTTTTATGCGAATTCCATCACACGCTTCTAATTCAGGTACTGTATATGAAACAGGTCATACTAGTTAGCAAGGCAAGCCTTTCCCAGTGGGTACCAAATCTATCAATCTGTCTTCTGTGCTTGCTGGAGGTGTTTCATAGCAGCATTACTGCTTCAGTTCTATCCTGCCTAGGGATTATTTTTATGTGACTGATGCCCCTTCTATAATGAGTAGCCTCTTGTTCCAAAGTCCTCTTTTCTATATAAGGGAACCGTCTGGATGTTTAACATAAACCAGCTTCTATAAATGCAAAAGTTAAATAGACAATTCTAGACACTCTTTTCCACCTTTGTTAGTAACTTTCCATAACATAACCATGCAAGGTCATTTTTTTTGTTCAACAATTATTAGTTATCAATAGTTATTCAAAAACTTATTCTCATTCATAATATTTTAAATTACAGCCTTGATCAGTGAGAATGTCTTTGGGAAACCTGCTGCAGTTAAATGCAACTACTAAATTATGAGCATCTTAATTTTTTTATAATTAAAGTGGACCCTAGTTTTCTAGGGTACAGTTATGGGACATATTATCTAGATTGCTCGGGATTTCCAGATAAGGGGGTCTTTCATAATTTAGAACTCCCTATGTTAAGCCTTCTAAAAAAATAATTTAAACATTGAATAAAACCAACAGGATTTTTTTGCTACCTGAATGAATTCATGCAGATTAGTTAGGATCATTATTTTATTAATACAAACAAATACATTTTTAAAAATTAGAATTATTTGATGATAATGGAGTCTATTGGGAATGACCTTCCTGTAATTGTAAGATTTCTGGATAATGGGTTACTGAAAAAAGATCCCATGTCTGTTCTAGAAGATGCTTAGCTATTCCTCATGGCCTGTATGTTGTCAATATGATATTTTGGTTCATAGTTTTGTGCTATTTATATAAATGATTTTCTCCATTTAAACCTTAAAGCAGAACATTGTATTTAGGAACAGTCTTCCCACACCCAATCAACACCAGTTTGCCCCCCACAATCGACTTTTAACTGTTAATGTTCAGTGTTGATTTTTTTTTAATAAGAGAATAGTAAGCAGGGAAAGATATTGAACTTGAACCCTACAATGCTACTTTTTTTCAACAAGTAATGAAAAAGGGGCAGACTTGGGGGGTGTAAACTAGTGCAGATCAAGTGGGAAGGACTGTCCGCTAATGCTAACTATATGAGTCTCTCATTCTACTCTAAAGTTTTACTGGTATATTTTAGTATAGCATAGAGTCTCTTAACTGTGCAATCCCTAATTATATAATAGTTGCATAAGTTTGGTCATAGTATTCTGAGGCTTAAAAACATCTCGCTGGTGCTTTTGTGGGAGCCATTTTTGTCTTTTTGAAGCATATGTAGCATTGTTTTGAAAGACTTGCATTGCTTTGCACACTGCTACAGGCACTAGTGGTGGGCAAATTTATTTGCCAGGCGTGAATTCACTGCAAATTCCCGCTATTCGCCGTAAGCGAATACATTTGCGAGACACCAACGAAAATTCGCTGACGTCAAAAAAGACAAGACGTGCATCAAAAAGGCACGACGCGCGTCGAATATTATGAGATGCGTCAAAAAATTACGAACATTTTTCGGCAGTTTTTTTTTCCTATTACTTTTACACTGAACAATTCCTTTAAGTGTAGTAAAGCCACAGACATCTATTTACAATGATTCCATTGATCTTATTCAGTTGGTGTTGTCTTAATTCACAGATGTGTGAAAGTGTAGTCTAGTCACAATGGTACCATAATCCTCATAGAGTCAGGTGTTAGTTTTTCAATATACATGACTGGAACTATTGTGAATGGATGTCTGTGACTTTACTGACAAGACAAGTATAAAGTAGAATAAGGCTAGAAATGCTGTATTTTGCATACTAAACATAAACATGAACTTACTGCACCACAAGCCTAATCAAACAAATGATTTATGCTTTAAAAGTTGTCTGATGCTATTTTTACTCCTAACCACCTCTCCTGAGCTCAGCGTAATAATTACAGTGCTAAAAGCCAGCAGAACTTTTTTTTATCAAAGTATGTTGTGCCTGTGTAAACCTGCATTCTGCATTACATGGACTTTACAGCATACATGTCTTATTTCAGATGATAATGTACATATCAGAGGAAAAATGGCCGCCAGGTGAAAGCTGCTATTTGTTTTAGGAAAATGTGATGGTGCTGGCAAACAGAGGGGGTATATGCAGTACAAATGATGCAGTTTGGGTGCGGAAGATATGCCCAACTTATATACAGGGTAGGAAAATGTAGGCTTTACATGTCCTTTAAAAGTTGTACACAGGGGACGGTTAAACATCTTTGCAAGACCAAGACTGTGCACATGCTCAGTGTGGTCTGTGCTGCTTAGGTATTGTCATAAATGATCAAAACAGCAAGACTGATTTATAATCAGAATATACAGACTGCACTGGGTCCTGTATTGTTTGATAAAACTTTCTCCAACTCTGTAGAATCAGTGGCTGCAGCAAACTAATCCTCCAAATAGAATCCCAGTTTATCTTTTGAAATCTGGCTCCATGATCTTTGTCCCTGCAGCTGGAGTTTCAAACAGTAAAGGGGATGTAAAGGCAAAAATACAATCCAATAGAAATCTCTACACAGTTGCAGACTGCTCTACAGGGAAACAAAGCTGCTGGAGTTCTGCATGGCTGGGAAGTAAGGCGGGGGCTCCCCTTGCTGTTCATAAGTATGATTGTTTCCCTGCCCAGCAGTTAGGTCTGACAATTCCTATAAACAGCAGTAAATGAAGGTAGAATTTCACTGAATATAGTCAGGTTCCTTATAAAAACGGTACACATTTTTTAATTAAAGTATATTGGAGATAGATTTCTATTTCATTTTTTTGCCTTTCCTTTTAAGGTTTATATGCCGGGAAATTTCCCTACCTAAAGAACTAAAGAAACCTCCCAGAATAGTGGTGAAATGTTTTCAAGTAAACTCAAAAAGTCCAGTTGCTTTAGACTTACTGTAGTAGGTACTGTACATCATGACCTGGATGAATGAGAATCTCCATAGACATATTGGTACAGAACCATGGTGCAACTGAAATCAATGGAAAAGTCAGGAACAAACTCCAGTGAGTAGGTCTATGCAGCAGGCTTTACTTAAAATGCAGTAAGTTCTCTAATGAGTTCTTTATATTGCTATTGCTAGTGGGTGCATGTGCTATGTGCATCTTGTTGATCCATCCAGTAATTTATAGGTACCAAGCTGAATAATTATGTAAATGTTTTTTCTATATTAAATGGTGAATCTTAAATGCTATTTCCAGTAAAAGACTCCTGTTTTCCTTTTCCAGCATTTTCATTGATTCATAATATATTACACTTCAGAAGTACTGTATACTGCAGCAATCTCTTTATTGATTTTTACTTGTGAGATCCCTAATATATGTTTACAGGCATTGTTTATATTAGGTTACAGACAGACTTTCAGTAATTGTAAGAAAGACACCAATACCATTTTCTCCTTTTTCTTTTACAGCTATTGTTCCCTTATGGGTAATAGCACAAATCTTTGTTGGATTGTAACAATCATGATGACCAAAGGGTCAAGCAGGCAGCCAGGTATATTGGTAACTATTGCCATGTGGTATCCTGAATAATGAAAATAAAGTTAAAACTAGGGCAGTATGTTTCACTTATCACCAGTTTAGAAAGCAGCTGCTAGTAGTAAGGTATGTTTTAATTATCATATATCTCCCTAAACATGGAAATTTCCTCTCTGATTCATGAAGTTGATTTTAGAGAAAGGGTCATATTGTGGAGTGGTGCTGCCCCACCGGCATCATACCTCTTTGCACGCATTGGTACATGTGCATGATGTCGGAGGAAGTGATGTCATGACTTGTCATGCATGCTTGTGATGTCAGTTTCACTGCGACCCACACCCTATAACCCTGTCCTCTGCTGCTGATATTTGGCCATATGTACAGCAGCAGGGGAAAAGGTTTAATTTCCCTAAAAACTTTATTCACCATATAGGCACCTGAGGTCTGCCCAACGTGCTGTGCATGCTTGTGATACACACCCGATGCTTCCTACCCCAATGAAATCTGGCGGCAGGGGAAGAGGTTTTTTATTTTCAAAAAATGTAGGTATCCAAGGGCCACCTCTTTAAAGCTGTGGCCCTAGGCACAGGCTCTTGAGTATAAATAACATAACATTTTGATGTCTGTTGTATATGTATTGAATGTTGCAATGAGCTCATTAGTGGATATAATAAGGATACTACTAATGTGATTTACATGACTTCTGCTTTCTTGGGGGAGAAATTGTATATTGTTAATAGCTGAAAAAAATATCCCATAAATTGTCTCTTTGGACAATTTAACAGTATTTCGCAAAAGTAGAAACCCATCAATGAGATTATATATATATATATATATATATTTTTTTTTTTTTTTGGGGGGGGGGGGGAATGTCCATGAACACATTCAGACATGAAATATACACATGGCCACAAGCACACATGGCTCTTTATGCTGCATGGCTTGTCAAATAGGTCAGCTTGGAAATTGTCCTTGGGTGATGAATCTATCCAATACACATGCCAGTAATAAAGTTATTTCCCTTCTCACTCACTAGATGAATTGTAGATTCATTGGTGTTTTTGTTGCACTTTGAGCTGCTCAATGAAGAAACGATGACCCCTTACTCAACCGTGACAAACCGCCACATAAGCCAAGAATAAAAAGACTAAAATAGATTTTTATTAAATTCTCAAAAACCAGGTAGTGGGAGTAGAGAAAATGAGATACAATGAATAATGTCACACCAGCTTTTTTCCCTATATTCGCAAGGGATTTGGCAGCATTTTCTTTTGTTCCAGGGGCATTATATTTTGTTCTGTCAGTAAGTGTATTAGAAGCAGACAGATTGGTTTTTCAGTGTTAACGTGGGTATTAAATCCTGTGAAGTTCTTTACTGCTGTAAAACGTGAGATGTTAGAAAACACTATTCATATGTCAGCTACCTATTACTAGTCATGTGTGCAGAGATGTATAATAATGTTGTGTTGATAAAGTACCTTAGAAAGCAGCAGAGACTAAACTGCTTGAATATGAGGTAAAGAGGGGTCCTTGCCTCTGACAGCCTAAAGAACTTGCTCTATGTGTATGACTTTTTACAATGCAGTGCAGGGAGGATGAATTGCTTTTTGTTTTCAATAAATATAGCAACCACTTTACTTACCCTAAATTATTAAAAAAAGGAATGAAAGTCTCCCAGGAGCACTTTTGTAATATAGTGTGTGTGTGTGTGTGTGTGTGTGTGTGTATATATATATATGCAAATGCAAAAGGTCCTCTGCACTCAATCCATTATCAAAATATTTAAGATATATTTGCCTATATGTATTTTGCCTCATTGCCCCCCCCCCCGCCTAATGGTTTTAAACTAGTGGTGAGTACAGCTTTCCCTTGTTATATACATATATATATATATATATTATATATAATATTTGAAAAGCTGTTCATGAGCGAGATTTAAATCTTCTTCTCTTTTAGGCCTTCTGCATGGATCTGAGGACTTGCAGTGTCCCAGGGTTAATTACCTGCACAGGAGGCCTGTCCAGTCAGAATCTTCCTACATCATTCATACCTTCCGTGTGCTGCAAGATCATTGCATTTTGGTTTGGAATAGTGTCCCAAAAACCTGTTTAATGTTTTGATAGCTGCTGCAGGCCCCCTTCCGGTCTGCCCTCATGGGTAAAATGTTTCTGATAGTAATATGATATGACAAGTTGCTTTCAGTGATGCAATGATGTATATTACAAGCATTGTCGGACTCGAGCGGGGGGGCCTCTGGGTTTTAAACTTCCAGGGGCCCCCAACATGCATGCAAGAACACCAGCGCACACCAGTCATCTTTTTTTGGGGCTCAGCAGATTAGGGCAATGGGTCTGGGTTGGCAGGGCCCATGAGGGCTGGAACTGGAAGTGAATGAAGTTGCGCACTTACCTAACACTCCCTCAATATGGAACGCCTGGTGCCCAGTGTAAGAGGTTGCAGCCAATCTCCATATGCAATGCAAAATAAGATACGCTGGCACTTCAAGGCAGGTGAATGGCAGGGATCCAATAAAATGGCAAGGGGGATCCCTGCCATTCACTTGCCTTGAAGTGCCAGTGTATCTTATTTTGCATTCCATGAGGCCTGGAGCCAGACTGATTACAAGTTCCATGTTTATATCAGATCACTGACAGAGAAAGAGTACAGGAATGAGGCATGGTTTACAACAGCTGTCAAAAAAAAATCATTTTCAAAATTAGAATTGTTTGATTAAAATGGATTTGAGGAAGACCTTCCTGCAATTCAGAGCTTTTTGGACAATGGGTTTCCAGATAATGGATAATGAATAATGTGTCATGCTTTAGTTCCCCTTTTAATGTTGCTAAACCTTAACTGTATCAACACTGTTCTGTCTATGAGATATAGATCTAGAAATCTGAAATGCAGGATTATTTGTACCTTAACCACTTTCCTCTCAATTTCTGCTACAGCTTGAAGTTTTTTGGACATCTGTCATACCTAAAAGTTTAAATACACACCTTGTTCTACTATATTTTATTTTTGGCATAATAGTAATTATTTGAGAGAAAACAAGAGTACCAGGAAAACCCACACAGACAAAAGGAGGAACTGGCCAACAAGGCCCAGTTCAGAATCAAACTCGATTCAAACGATTCAAATGATTTTAACCATTCAATCGAATTTTTTTATTCGATCAAAAATAATTAAAACCAATTCGGTAGGTTGAAACTGGCGAACAAGGCAGTCGAATAGAGATTTAAAGGGCAAGTTATTCAACTGTCAAATATTCGAATAGATTTTTATTCGAATCATTCGATTTGATCGAATTTTCAAAATTCGATGGTCGAGGTGGTCTTCAAAAACATTTCAAAAATTCAAATCTTTTTGAAAATTCGATTGAATTTCGAATCATTCATGTGAATTTGATAAATCTGCCCCTTAAGGATATCTGATAACTGCATTTTGTATTTTGATATTTTATGGCTAGATATTTCTGCTAACTGATATATTATGTGTAGCTTGTTTCATTGATATTCAAAGGTTTGAGCTTGTACTGTGGAAAATCACATTTATTTAGTATGTTTTGGATTTTTATGGGGGGTTCATAAACACACATACAGATAAATCACACACCTAAGGAGTAAAATAATATAAGACTTAGCTGTAATTGCAGTACTTATATCTTGACAATATCAGTGTGATGAATAAAATTGAGATATCAGGAAAAAGAAACCAGAAAGAAATCCTTTATTAATTGGTTGGAATTGTATATAGGGTTTAAGGAGGAAAATTTATTAAAATAATAATTAATTGATATTACCTTCCAAATTTGTAACCAATTATTGAGTGTTGCTGTATCCTTAATAAACCTCTATCATTACAAATTCTGTTAACAAATTAATAAATATAAAGTGCTAATGTATTGAGTTCATTTAATTAATTAAATTGATGAAAGTGCCTAGTGTACCACCAATAATTTAGTTAAAAAGAGCTAATTCATTATAGCGGTACAATATCCTTAAGATAATCAAAGTGATATCAACAAAAAACAGATTATAAAGTGACTGGTGCTTAGTTCCTTATAATTAATTAATATACTGTAAGTGTTCTAAAAAGTTTTCATTTAGCAATTAGTGTGAAATGAGTAATACTGTACATTTATATCAATTCATCCAAGTAATCAAAATATCATTAATTCATCCAAAAAAGTTTTCAATGCCCAGTTAATGAGTAGGAAAATGAAAATAATAATGAGTGGAGAAGTCCCAAAAGAACTGTCTGTATTGTTTTTCTATCTCTGGGACCCCACAAGAGGGTGAAGTCAGGGCTTCTGGAGCTGTGGTCTCAATATTTACCTTTACTGACTCAGTAGAGAACTGCCTAAGCTAAAAAACCACAAACTGCAGAGCCCTTAATAGTGAAAACAGAGTAAGGAGAAAGATATACAAGAACTGATGCACAAAATAACCATTGACCGAAGGTCAGAATTGTTAAAAGGAAAAGCCCCCTCACATTGAATTAGAAAAGATTTACAGTGTAAGCCAGTGCTCTAAAAATCAAGTGCCGACGCGCGTTTCGCAAATAGCTTTTTCATAGGCAAATGAAAATGACTTTGTTGTTAGATACGGCAACACTCAATAATTGGTTACAAATTTGGAAGGTTATATCAATTAATTATTTTTTAATTAATTCTCATCCTTAAACCCTATATACATTTGCAACCAATTGATAAGGGATTTCTTTCGGGTTTCTTTTTCCTGATATCTCAATTGTATACATCCCACTGACATAGTTCAGATTCTCTCTCAATTCATATACCAACAGATAGTTCTCCATATCGTTTACTTATATCTTGACAATATAAAGCTGCACTTTTACTCTTTTGAATATTATATCACACTTAAAGGGATCCTGTCATGGGAAAAAAACATTTTTTTCAAAATGCATCAGTTAATGGTGCTGTTCCAGAAAAATTCTGCACTGAAATCCATTTCTCAAAAGAGAAAACAGATTTTTTTTTTTATTTCATTTTGAAATCTCACATGGGGCTAGACATTTTGTCAATTTTCCCAGCTGCCCCAAGCTGGGGAATTGACAAAATGGCTAGCCCCATGTCAGATTTCAAAATGAAATATAAAAAAATCTGTATTGCTCTTTTCAGCAATGGATTTCAGTGCAGAAGTCTACTGGAGCAGCACTATTAACTGATGTGTTTAAAAAAAAACATGTTTTCCCATGACAGTTTCCCTTTAAGACTTGTAGGCAAGAAATGAAGAAATGTGAGCCTTTCATAAAGACTTTGGAAAACTATACCAAATAGCCAATAAATGAGTAATAATTGCTAAATGATGGTTTGAAGAGATTTTTGCAATTTTTTGCAATTTTTAAAACAATCAGTCTTTCCATCTCATCACCTTACATCGTCTGACCACTTGATTAACAAAGGCAGCATTCTCAGTAATTGAAGGTATAAGGGGCAATGCTGAGGATGAAGAAAGGTCCTTAGATGTTGAAATGAACTGCTTTTCACTCACCAATTTCAGTAATGGTATTTCAAAGGTATAAGTGGCATTAAAATGACATATATCAAGACTGCAGAAAGCATTACACAATGGCTGAAATTTCATAAGATATATTTATAAATTGTAAAATTAGTATCTAGTAACTAAGTGCCTAACAAATATTTAGATCAATAGTCTCAATTACTAAATAATATGGTTTATTTTCTTTTTATCCCTATATATATATATATATTATGTATATATATATATATATATATATATATATATATATATATTATACACAAAAAGATACATCACATAGAATATTTTAAGAAAAGTTTTAACAAAAACTATTAATAATATAACTTTGCCAGTCTGTTTGAATGCTACTCTCAGAAGAAGGTCAGAACCCAACTCTGCACTATTATTTAGAAGAGAAAACAAAGCTTTTAAGAAAGCAAATTATATGATTAGGGGGCTTGATCCGTTGGAGAGAAGCTTTATAAATGGAAGCAAAGTTAGGTTTAAGTGAATTCACAGTGAGAACCTAAGATTCAGTTACAAACATTTTAGCATACCAGATATAAAAAAATAATTATTGTGTCATGGAGTTTCAAATAAACATTGCCACTAAAATGTACAGTGTGCCATTACATTTAATGTAGCATATTTTCTTTATCCACAGGTTGATTGATTCTGTTTTACTTGAACTTGGATGGGCTTTAAAACCCAATACCAACATTATATCATATAAAAAGAGAATGCTGTACCTTTATCACTGGTTAAAAAAAGAACTACCTTATCAAATTGTATTGTTTTTCCCTAAACAGATCAGCTTTGATAAGTTTTGTTGCAATGTATTAAAGTATTTTTATATAAAAGGTGAGTAATTTCATCAGCAATAATTTGTATGCAAGATAAACGCAGAACCTGGCGAAAAAGACTTTGGTGAAATGGGCAACGAATAGAAACTTTCACACTTAAATTTGCGGATTAACAATTGTCTCCTGAGCGAAAAATCCACCTTCCAAAAAATTGCAAAACCTCGCTAGAAAAGTGTGTAAATTGGGGATGTCCCTGCAAATGGTAATTTTGGAGAATTTTTCGCCTAAAAAACACACTTTGCTTTTTATAAATCTGCCCCAAAGTGTTGAATATTAGGTGAATAAAATCTGAAACCCATTGTCTGGCAAGTTGTCAATAAAATGCTTCATATGTCAGTATGGTACATATGCAGCCATTACTACAGGTCCTATACTATTTGTGGATAGACACATTGACTAATTTTACTTACAATGCATTATTTTTTTAAGTAGAAGGCATCATGATGCATACAACCAAGGGCGATAAAGATAGTGCTTAAATGAAAAAAACAATAACAGTGCACTGCAATAAAATACATAGTAAAAAACATACTAAAATATAGTGCCATAATTTTACAAAACACAGCTGCCAAAGGAAAGGTAATATGCATACATTTGCAAATAAATACTAAATTAAGAAGCCTAATAGCCTGAGAATAAAAAAACTTTATCCTAGACCTCTCAGTTCTCAGACTGCTAAAACATTTTCCAGATTTCAATCAATTATGCAGATAAATACAGAGATTCTTTCTTTCTTTAATTATTCTAAATGCTAACTCTGCATTTCCTTTTATAAGTATCATGTAGTGATGGTAGAACAAATCTAGTGCAACACCCTATGTAAATCATTGACATATTGGGGGGAATTCACAAAAGTGTCTTATGTCTTACAAACGGCAAATTCACAAAGGCATATGTTACCATCTCTGAATGTCTCGTAAGTCCGACAATTTTCTAAAATGTCGTATATCTTTTCATCTTACAGACGACATTTTACACGACATTTTACAAGACATTTTAAAGACATTTTAAAAGACAATTTGACCGACATTTTCATTTTGGAGAGCCGAATGTGTCGGAAAAATTGTCGGCAAAAAAAATTAGTTTACGAGTAATTCAAAAAAATTAGCGAAACGGCGAAAAAAATCGCGAAACGAGTCGCGCTGATGTTTTGTCGCGCACCCAAGTTGGCGCGCGCTTATTTTGACGCCCATCAGAATAGTTTTGCCGCACAGTGCAATGTAATAAAACTGCCAGGTGAAATGCATACCCCCAACGGTCCCTTTTTTTTGAGGGACATTCCCTCTTTTGACAGCGCAACCTGCAGTCCCTCATTTCATTTGTATTGGAAAGTCCCTCTTTTCTCTGCACGGAATAGCCAGAAAAAGAAAGAAGTTTCTAACTTAATTGGCTTTTGGCAGAGAGCCTAGAAGAACAGCTAACAGGTGCAAAAAAGATGCTTTTTAACAATTTTGATATGAAAAATAAGTAATTGATTGTATTTGTAACAGTTTAGATAAGGAGAAATATTTTCAAACTTTCATAACTTGCCAAATTTGGTAAAACGAACATGTTAATTAGTGGGTGTGGCCACAAAAATGGGTGTGGTCAAAATGTTCCAGCGCTACGTATGGAAAAAAAAAATTCTGTCCCTCTTTTTACTTCCAAAATGTTGGGAGGTATGGAAATGTGAAAAAAAAATTGTAAAAAATGGCATCTTTTGCTTTGTGTGTAAATGTGCTGAATAGCAATGGAGTCAATGAGAAGAGCAATTTACACGCGTTTCACTTAGTATACACACATGCCCTGCATTGTTAGTGGACTCTTATCTTTTCAAAAGAAAAAAAGGCCTCCTATTTTGCCAGCTTCTTCTAAACATCTGTGATTATTATTAAAATAGTGAAAAATTAAAAAGGCATATTTTAATATATTAATTTATTTTTAAAAATATTTTTCACTGCACAGATTGTGCTGTTTTGAAGTGAAGTGACGAACTCAACGCGCGACGAACTCGGCGCGACGAACTCGGTGCGCAACAAACTCGGTGCACGGCGAAACGAGACGCGCGGCGAAACAAAACACGTGGCAAATTTTTGTGAGCGTTTCGCCGAAACTCTCGCCATCGGTGAATGCCGGAAATTCGCCAGGAATTCGCCTGGGGCGAATTTATTCGCCCATCACTATTATACACCAGTGGGATCACCTGAGCAACTGGAAGGGGTGAGAGCTACAACAGGGAGTTGGCCACTGCTCCTATATTTAAGCTGGCCAACTATGTAAATTTGAGAGTAGGACTGGCCAGATAAGGGATGACTTTGACGTAGTTGGGCAGCTGAAATATATTGCACTATATGGACAAACAACCCCTGTTTTGTTTAAAGGGTAAGGTATTTTAGTAGCTGTATGCACAAAATGTCTCAATGTCTTATATATACTGTATATTGATAATGGATTGAGTGCAGAGGACCTTATTTGTATTTGTCTATATATATTTTGTGGTCACAGCCTCCATGCACCCACACCTAATGTTTGTAAAAATCTGTGGTGAGCACAATATATGATAACAACACTTACCATGATGAAAGCTTGTGGACAAAGTGAAGTACAGTATTGTATGGCATCAGTAAGGATGATGAGGATATAGTTAAAAGTTCAAATATAAAACATATCTATGTAAAGAGTTAGACTGGGCATGATAAAGGGGCTCCAAAGCAAAACATTTATAAGTAGTGTGATCACATTAAAAGGTTATTTGCCCCACATCTTAAAATGTGAGTGAGATTACAATTTGTTTGCATTTATGATATTTCCAAGCTCATATGAAATATTACAATACCAGTGCAATAGCAGCCAGGAGAAGCTCAAAATACACAATGTTTTGACAGTCATGATAGAAAACTATAGCTTAAATATTAATATCAAAGATCATTTTGCAGCGTGAAGAAAAATATATGTAAAAGGTTTCATACTTTGACAGAACGTTACATTTTTACAATACATTATTAGATTTTCAACTGTTTGCGGATAAAGATTTTGAACACTTGATTTTTAGAACAAGTTTTAGAGAACAAAACGTATCAAAATAAGACTAAATATCACAATACTATGCATATCTGGAACAGCAGAGATTAAGGGCATTCCACCTTAGAGGACATATTTTGTATTATGCTCATCTTCTAATACAGGTATGAGACCTGTTATCCAGAATAATGGGGACCTTGGAGTTTCCAGATAATGGATCTTTCTTTAATTTGGATAATCATACTTTAAGTTTAATATGAAGTCATGTAAACATTAAATAAAACAAATAGGTGGATTCTGCTTCCAATAAAGAGACAATATAACTTAGTGTGGATCTTGTACAAGGTACTGTTCTATTCTTACAGAGAAAAAAAAATGTAAGAATTTGGATTATTTGGATAAAATTGAGTCTATGAGATACAGCCTTTCCGTAATTTGGAACTTTCTGGATAATGGTTTTCCGTATAACAGATCCCATACCTATATCATATTTCTCCTTAATTACAATATGTAATAATACAGAAAAAATGTGTTTTTAAAGACAGTTACCTCCAAAATCAATAATTATATCAGAGCTGCAGAGAAAACCTTTCTATTCAGAATCTAGGCTGAAATGAGGGGTGGGAACGCAGGTGATTACATTTAGTTTAAGTCCAAAAGGCAGATGGCTATCCAAACAAATTCATGGGACTTGTTACTCATGAAAATTCACCAATAAGATTCTAACTTCCATTTACAATCTGGACCATTTTGATAAATGGACATTTCCTAAGGTCTACTAACTTTTTATCTTCTATTATGTTTGATCAAAACATTCCCCAGAACTGAATCTCAGAAATGAGATTCTAATCTTTATTTACAGTCAGGGCAATCTTAATAAATGGGGCGAAATTTGCTTTTTCCTCATTGTTTACAGAGTTCCACCATCACACTTCATCTGCTATTAGTTTTGACCAAAGCATTCCCCAGAAATGAAACTCCTCATTTTAATCAGCTACAAGAGCATTACAGCATACCATTCTAATTAATATTATTTGTTATTAAGATTTCTATTGGAGCAAATATTCTTAAGGGATCTAATGCAGACTTCATGGGGTATATTTATTAAAGAGTGAAGTTAAGAGTGAAGTTCCACCATTAGAGGGAAATTCCGCAGCTCTCTGTTCATTTCTATGGGATTTTTGAAGGCGTATTTATTAAAGGGTGAAACTTCACTTCACCCATTGATAAATACGCCTTTCAAAATCCCATAGAAATGAATAAAGAGCTGCGGAATTTCACTCTAGTGGCGGAACTTAACTCTGATAAATTTACCCCTATGTCTACTTTCCTAAACACAGACCATTCAATTTTCTTGTCTGCCTATTATATTCAGGCTCACTTGCTTGAGTTCAGTGCTTCTCAGATTTGCAAGGTAGCTCAAAGACTGCCAACCAGATCATAAGCCTGGGTCCACTTTTATTTTAAAGCAGCACTGTGTGCAGAAAAGTGTTTACAGACAATCATGTCTACTTTTCATGTGCTTTATGTAATCTAGAATATTGTTTTATGAGCTCACTCTGCTTTGCTTATTCAAAATATAATAAGGATTTTTATAAAAAATGAATTTTCATTATAAAAGAAACAGCTGTTTCCCTCACAAGGCAATCGCAATGAATGTTCCTTTCAAGCACACCACAAACAAAGGATTGTTATCAGCTAATTGAACAGGAATACATTTTTAGGCCTACAATTGTCAAGCATTTAACACTGAGCATTTGATTCTGCTTGAAGTGTTCTCAGCTGTTTAGGCTGAGAATAAAAATAGAAACACTGACACTTTAAGTTCCTACGTATTCTTGTTTATCAATCTCTGACATTAATTACATAGAGTGCTTTTTAAAAATGAAGGTAAGATTTAAAGGAAACAACAGCAGCAATGTTTCTCTTAATCTTTTGATCTCTCGCCCAAACTGCTAACATTTTTCCAGAGCCAAATGTAACATCTCAAAAACTATTCAAGCTTCAAGCAATTTTAACACTTTTATCATTGTAAATTTTTATAAATTGTATCTTTTCTCATAATATTTTAGTATACTTTATTTATATACAGTAGAGCTGGCATATTCCATGTCCAGTTACAGAGCTCAGTGTCAGACTGGCCCACCAGAATACCAGGAAAACTCCCGGTGGGCCAAGCTGTCAGTGGGCTCTCATGCTGCTAAACTTTTGGTCTATTTCATGGCCATTCCCTATTTCTATGAGAACAAAGAGGCTAAATAGATGGAATAATTGATTATAGTATGTAAAGAAAACAAACTAGGAGAATAGAGATTTATTGAGGAGATGAAGAATATTAGTACTGAGAGTGGCCCCCTGGTCTAAGGTTTTATGTTGGGCCCCAGGTCTAAGATTTTTGGGTGGGCCCCTGGTGTCCTAGTCTGACACTGACAGAGTTTATACATACTGTAATTCACATCAATCCCTGCCCCAGTGGAGCTTGCAATTTAAGATTTTATTAAAGCCAGTTAACCTGCCTGTATGTTTTTGGGAGTTCCCAGGCACGCACATGCAGATGGTGGCCTGTCTGAACTCAAACCCAGGACCCCAGCACTTCAAAGAAGTGCAGTTGCCACTGCTGCAAATCTTCATGCCTGATTCCAGAGATGGAAAAGCACGATTACTCACCAGCACACCCTGTCCTTTTAATTGTGTCTTCTCACCTAGGGGTAAATTTATCAAAGAGTGAAATGAAGAGTGAAGTTCCGCCACTAGAGGGAAATTCCGCAGCACTCAATTCATTTCTATGGGATTTTGAAAGACATATTTATCAAAGAATAAAATTTCACTTCACCCATTGATAAAAAGGCCTTTCAAAATCCCATAGAAATGAATTGAGCGGTGCGGAATTTCCCTCTAGTGACGGAACTTCAATCTTTGATGAATCTCCCTCCTGGTGTTCAGTATCTCCAGAGGGATTGGTGCCCTCCAATGAACAGGAATAAGAAGGAAAACAAATGCAATTGCTTGCACTAATAAACATGCAGGATTAATCTCCTTGTGTGCATTTGTCATTGTTTTTCTAAACAAAATATGTTTCCCAGGTATGTTTTACCTTACACATCACCTCTTTTCTATACAGCTTTATACATATTCTTTATTTTATTCAATATTCGATAGCATAAAAGACACAAGAGAACAAATTTGTTTTCCTTTTTAAACAGGTTCATTTCTCAGAAAGGAAAATTATATTTGTCTTCCACTTAAATAATTTCATTATCAAGTTGAGTAATCCCAGCAACTGCAACGAGACATTTAATTGGTAAGTTTGTCAAAATGCCAATGGTAATTAGAGTTACACATTTCAAAAAATATGCCATGCTCTTTACTAAAACATGATTCAGCAGAGGAAGCAATTTAGATATTTACTTATTTTCCATTACTTACACTGAGGAACTTGAAGTTTCTTGTTCTTCAGTATACTCATGAATAAAATTCTGGAAAACTATTGTGTTAATTAATTTAATTTAATTCAATAATTCAGATTCACAGCATAACAGAAACCACAATTGATATGTTGTGTACCTCAGAGTTCTGCTAAAATACATTCTCAGTAGGGATGAGTCCTCTGCACTCAACCCATTATCAATATACATATTTAAGACATTTTGTGCATACAGCTACTAAAATGCCTTAACCTTTAAACAAAACAGGGATTGTTTGTCCATATATTGCAATATATTTAAGCTGGCCAACTACGTCAAAGTCATCCCATATCTGGCCATTCCTACTCTCAAATTGCATCTGATTCATTAAGAATTCTATTGCTTCATTATACATTTTACAAAGGGACTACGTTTTACCTGCAACTTACTTGCTTCTTTCAAAGTAAAACTCCCAAACTTGTCTACCGTATATGTATTTTGGGGTCACAGCCTCATTGCACCCCGCCTAATGTTTTTAAAAATTAGTGATGAGCACAACTTTCCCTTGTTTGTTACATATATATATATATATATATATATATATATATATATATATATATATATATATATATATATATATATATATATATATATATATATATATATATATATATATATAGAAGCAGTATTAGTCGCACACAATAAATATACAATATCAAGGTCTTGTGCAAAGGGTTGTATTTAGGTCTGATGCTGCCCTAGGCATCGGACCTAAATATGCCCCCTACATTGCGGAAGTGACGTCACCGCGCCGTGCGCGTGACATCACTTTGGCTCACCAAGCTTGTCCCATTTCCGGAAGTGACGTCAGTACATCTAGCGTATAATGTCACTTCAGCACGCACTCGGCCCCTCTACCCCTCACCCCCCAGCTCCATCATCGGATTTCAATAGGAAATCCGTGGTGGGGAGTGAAGGAATTAAAAACTTTTTTTATTAAACTCAGCACTAGTTAAGGCACAGAGGGCTGCCCCCACAATCCTGCAGCCTTAGGCACAGGCCCTCTGGTGCCTATATAGAAATACAGCCTTGCTTGTGCACCCAAATTTGCTTTTTCTGCTATAGGATAAGAAACATTTGTTGGATGTGTATATTTGAGCTACGGAAGTGGTTTCTCCTTTTAATGTTAGCTCCTCTACTTCTTCTGCCCCTCTAAAGGAACAGTTCAGTTTAAGTATAAAAACTGGGTAATAGTTACATAGTTACATAGTTAAATTGGGTTGAAAAAAGACAAAGTCCATCAAATTCAACCCCTCCAAATTAAACCCAGCATACATACACACACACACACCCTCCACTCTTTTACACAAACCATATATGCCCATAGCTATACTAACTGTAGAGTTTAGTATCAAAATAGCCTTTGATATTATGTCTGTCCAAAAAATCATCCAAGCCCCTTTTGAAAGCATCGACAGAATCAGCCATCACAACATCACCCGGCAGTGCATTCCACAACCTCACTGTCCTCACTGTGAAGAACCACCTACGCTGCTTCAAATGAAAGTCCTTTTCTTCTAGTCTTCTAGATAGGCTGTGTAAAATAAAAAATGATTCTAATATAGTCAGTTAGCCAAAAATGTAATGTATGAAGGCTGGAGTGACTGGATGTCTAACATAATAGCCAGAACACTACTGTTCAATGAGTTTGCAATTGATCCTTAGCATGCAGGTCACATTCAAAAGAAAACAGTTATGACCCATGGAAGTAGTGTTCTGGCTATTATGTTAGACATCCAGTCACTGGATAATTAAATGAAGCTGTTAGAGACTATTCCTTGACTGATATTGAACCTCAGGTTAGAAGAAAAGCAACAACACTGTTTTACATAAAAAAATTACCTTTATTTAGTCCATAAAACAAACAGACCACCACTAGACCAATGCCTTAATCATACTCTTCTGCCTTTGATTAAGGGGGGTTACCCCTGAAACTCATAAGGCATTAGTCTAGTGGTGGTCTTTTATTTATGGACAAATAAATGTATTTTTTTTATGTAGGACAGTGTTGTTGCTTCAGTTATTTCTTCTAACCAGTGGATCCTCGACTTGAGAGACTGAGAGGCTTGCACCTGTGCTTCATTGATGCATGGATGTGTTTGGAGATCTTGTTCTATATGGTTGCAATTAAACAACTCCAGCTTTTACTTGCTAAGTTTTTTTGGTGACTTTTCTCAGTATTTTTCATTAATAAGTCTTGACCACTTGCGGTTTCAAAAAATACTTGCACATATTTTTCACTTCTATGTTTTTTCTATGTTTTTCATGGGGAAAAACTCTAACACCTCTGCAGTTTCGTTAAATATTACATCTCAAAATATGCTCTGTGATTGAGAAATGTTATTACATACACTGCAAATGTTCACAAAAGCCATTTGGTTGCAAACTTTACAAAGGATTAATTGAGGTCTGTGATCAGTTAAAAACGACACAAACATGGTCGTTCACATTCGCAATGGTCTTTGCGAACGTTTTTCACGCTAACAAAACATTACTGTACATTCCCCCTAAAAGACTGAATGGATTAAAATTGACAATCTAAAATCTATAGGACCTTGATTGCCTTCACTTGTCAAAGTTTTGTAATACAGTTTTTTTTTTTTTACACTTTGTGAATATCAAATTATTAGAGTTCCACAGAAATTTAAAAAAAACAGATTATTTTGAAAAATTTTAATTTTTAAAAGATGTGAAATGTGAAACATATAGTAATTCCCACTTTCTAGTAATATATACATATTTATAGTACTTTCCTATTTCTAGTAAAAATAAATCTAGACATACATGGCTAAAAATAATGGCTAAAAATAAAGAAATTTAATTTTAATTTAGTTAAATAATAAGCCTCAAGGGAAGAGTATTACACTAGGGTGCATGATTTATTTGTTAATGCTCTTCCCTTGAGGCTTTTTATTTTACTAGATCTAAATTATATGGTATGCATCAATATAAATTACTCTTTTGAGATCACATGCTAAGGTCTAGCAGCTTTTTGCAGATACTCTATATATATATATATCCAGAGAAGTAGTCATTCAATTGGCAATATAGTATTAGTACACTGGAGCAAAGGTATAGCTCTTTTACTAAATGTTTCTACACTTATGCAGTATCTACCTAATTTCCAGTGTATTTTAGCATGCCAGTGGCTGAAATAATTTCTGTAACAGTTGATACTAGGTATGCAAATACCCATGTTACAGGAAGCTATGCATTCACTATTTAGGTTTAGGCTCTGTGTCCATCTGTCGGTTGGTTTTGTTAAAAGCATAGTCCAAAGACTAAACAGTGACAAACGGACCATTTGTAAATTGCATTAGTTATTGTAGATTAATTGCACAACATGGACTTGTACTATTGTCTCCTAGTAATACAGGGTAGGCTGCCCAAGGTTGGTCCTAGCCTCGAAAATATATTTCAAATGCAGTAGGACTAATTTATTTATATAGTTGCTAAACTGTACCATTGCAGTTTCTTATAGCAATCAGTTTGACTTTTTTCTTTTAGGCAAAGTGCATAGGACATATTGATCAAAGTATTTTTATTGAGCGTCCAGTGCAGAATTGGACTGGGCAAGCGGTACACCAAGAAAAAACCCAGGAGGCCCCAGTGATCTAGACCCACAACCTGCTCCCTGACCTCTCCACAGCCCCGATCGCAGCTGTGAGAATCGGAAACAAGGAATGCTCTGGTAAGGGAGGGTGGAGAGGGCTTTTGGCTTGGACGGAGGGGCCTGTGGGGGTGAGGGCCCCTGAGACAGCAGCCGTCGAGTAAATGTCAGAGCTGAGCAGAGTAGAGTAGATGTCAATTTACTGATTTCTGAAAGCAAAAAACTACTAATCAATATTATTTTATGGGAAACTTAGCTAAAATGATTTCAAGCACGTACCCACTAGGGAAGCAGGAAACAAACATTTGTTCAAAGGCAGAAAAAAATGTTGTGATTATCCAGTGTTTTAACATTTTTTTTCAACAGAAATTGAAGTGATTTATTATTTATGATATCATCTGTATTACCGTGCGGTTACTTTAACAATGGGATATTTTAGAAAACCAAATTGTTTCAAGCAAGAGACTATTTTACTTCAAAGCTGGGAATTTCAACAGCAAGCCAGTAGGTGCAGATAAGACATATCTAGAATTATTAAAGAGATTTTCATACTTGCCTCACCTTTTATCAACAAGTTCACTACAGTCACTGTTGACAGGAGAAATCCTTTATAACTGGGATATATCATATGTGTTACACAGCTAGGGCTCCTATAGCCTTTGAATTTTCATATCAAACTTACTATTGCTATAACTATTACCATTTCTATGGAAAATGTTTTCTTTGCTTGTTTCCAAACTGTTAGGGGAATCATAAACAGTAGATCTCAATGAAGTGCTTTACTTCTTATATGTTATTGGGAAATGCAGCCACATTGACAACTGAGTCCTGAGTATTGAAAGGCTTAGCCATTACAAAGTAAGATTTAGGCTGAGCATCATTCTGCTTTCAACCTGGGGTTAGAACTTAGAAAAGAGACTGTAATGGTTAAGATGCTTCCACATAGTGTTCTCAAAACAGTTATGAGTACTTCATTAAACTAAACTAAAAAGTCGTTCAAGTTAGTAAACTGTAAGGTAGGAGATTAGAGGTATGGGACCTGTTACCCAGAATGCTCTGGACCTGGGGTTTTCTAGGTAATGGATTTTTCTGTAATTTGGTTCTTTATACCTAAAGTCTCCTAGAAAATCAAGAAAACATTAAAGAAACCCAATAGGACAGTTTTGTTTTCAATAAGGATTCATTATATCTTCATTTGGATCAAGGAAATTGTACTGTTTTATTATTACAGACACAAAGGAAATCATTATTAAAAATTTGGATTATTTGGATAAAATTAAGTCTATGGAAGATGGCCTTCAGAAATTCAAAGCTTTCTGGATTTCTGGATAATGGACCCCATACCTGTGCTAATGTTAACTCTGAGCTGTTCAGTATATATTGGCATTTGCATGCATACAACACCTTTGCCAGGGAAAAAGCCATATGGTATAATGTATATTACATGGGCTCAGTGATGCACGGCTATGTCTGACCCTTCTCTATGTGAAAACTTATTTACATAACCCAATTCAGTTGGGTCCACCATGTAAGTACATTTTTCCCATCCCCCCATTACATTTAAATCTCATGGATGGGTCTGAGCAAATTCAGTTTATTATTGTTGCTCATGACACAATTTTACAGGCAGGATCTGTCTGTCATTTGTCCATCCCATAAGTATTTAATGAACTGCAGGAGATAGACTTGTTTATTACTGATATGGTTACATAATGTTGTTGCAGAACAAATTTAAATACCTGCCATGTCATTAAATAAAACCCACACTATTATAAATGTAATTTCATATTCATGAGTCTTTGGAGCCAAAGAGCAGCAGACTGGTCTCACCGCATCCTCAATAGAGTACATTAAATTAAACGTATTTATGCAAGCAACTGCATTAATTTGTTTTATATTTAATGGAAAAAAAAACTTGAAGTTTAAGTTTGTGTTTAATTCTCTGTAAATCTTTATCCTGACTTTTGTGGTTGTTGGCAGCAAGATAATAGATTGCATTTTATGAGGTTCTGGATATCATCCATGACAACTGTTAAATATCTCCAGGAGCTGAAATCAAATTAAAATGTCAGGCAGATTTAGAAAGTATTGGAAAACTTTAAAATTGTATCTCAAGGATGCCATTAGTCAAATATTTACTGCAATGCATCAGAGGTAGCATAGCAACTGCAATATTTCCTTACCACGTAGGCCACTTTCACATGTGCCTCTAGGTCACTATAACAATGTCAGAGCAATATTAGATGGAAAGTTCAGCTGTAACATCCGAGGAAATGTCTTTTCCATTTGTAATAAGAATGAATCTGTAAAGATCTGAATGCAGTAAATAATACAATAAGATCTTTTCCCAACATTCTGACCAGCCGAATAGTTTATTGCACATTGCCGAGACTGATTGAAAGGAGAAGCTAATATTAAAGAAATGCCTTCATTGGGCATAATATCTTACTAGTTACTGCAACGGTGGCCAGGATATTACTCACAGAGCTGAATAAATAATTTCATTTTATATTGATTCCCTCTTGCCAAAGACATTGTGAAACAATTGCTAAATTCAAAATTAAACACCTACCTTAAAGTGGACCCATCACCCCAAAAAAAAATCAGAATCATATTTTATCACATTAGTCAAGCAAAATGAACATTAATTACACTATATAAATTATTTTAATCTTCAGTCTGGGAATTCATAATAGCAAGCAGGCAGGAGCCATTTGGTGGACACTGTTATTAAGGCAAGCCTTGCATCATCTCAGAATCTTGTTTGTGCACCAGAATGGGGGACCCAATGTCTATCCCCATGTCCTGACTACACAATTAAATGGTTAAGAGAACTGGGGGAATGTGTGAGGAGCAGTGACATCTAGGAAGTGCTGAATGGAAAGTGAAAGTAATTATCTGCCCCGCCTCTATGCCTAAGGCATAGAGGAGTGGCAGACAATATTTGATTGACAGCTGAGATATTTAAATGAGCTTAAAACAGCTATGAATGGTTTAATAAGAATGTGAAATTGGAATTCATGTTTAATTTGAAAAGGACTTTTATTATACAGATTTTTGAGTCTGGGTGACGGGTCCACTTTAACAGCAAAGTTGGTGTTCGTTGGACAAAAGGGTGGATTTGATTGAAATGTCTCGCCTTGTGTTTAGGAGAAGAAAACGTTTTTTGCACCCCAAAGTTTAGATTACTTTAATAAGAAACTGACACTTGCGCCGGTTACTTACCAGGTGGAACATACATGCCCCAGTGCAGCAGGGAACAGGTAGAGGCAGAAATGAGGGCATCTATGTGCCTTCCTCCATCTGACCCTCATGAATACAGTGTACAGAAAACATATGCAGCTCTGTATTCATGCGATGCACACAGGTCTTAGAAACAAAATGGATAAATCTGTAAAATGTTTCAACAAGCAAGGCAGGACTCAGAAAACATGTAGATTTACCCCTTTGTAGCATTATGCGAAATGCCCTCCATTACATAAATGGCCCCTACTATCATATTAAGCAGGGTCCGACTAGGCAAAATGAATGAATGGGAAATGTGATTTAAATATAAAACCAAAAACTTTGTTGACAAACTAACTTGAAACATTGACACCCTATGATGATGGCAGTCACTGAGTTCTTGGGTAAAACTTCTTTTTTACTGTCTCTGCTTGGGAAAGCCAAACTATCAATGTTGTTTTTTTTTTAAATTCCATTCTGAACTTCAAAAATAACATTGTTCCATTTCTTATTAGTATTTTTATTTTTTATAAAAACCTCAATTATAATATCGATTGAACTTTGAAAATTTAACATTTTGACACATTTTTGGCTGTCAAACGTTTTCATTCATTTTCATTCATATTTTTTTTTGGTTGATATTTGGAAAATATGCCAAGTTCTGTTTTTTGTCATGATTCAAGAAAATCTTGGCCCCTTGATGTTTGTTGATGGAGCTTACATAGATGTGTGATTTTTTTTCACTATTAAGAAGGAATTCCAGATAAGTTTACACACATTTATAACATATACAACAATTATTTGATGCTCATTTCATAATCAGGGATCATTACAAGCAAAGCTATATGCTAAACAAGTGCAAAATTAGACAAACAACTCGGAGAGCACTCACCCAACTCGGAGAGCACTCATGCGTCCCCGGTATGACGCTGGAACTGGAAGTCATTCAAACAAAACCTGTACGGAGTACCAGGCAGATTCCAAAGTCAATTAAAACGAGTTTATTGTTTCAAAACATCATGATTCACAACAGTGTTGCAACCCTCAAGCTTAACACATTTCGTGGCCTCAAACCACTTCCTCGGGTTTTAATTGACTTTGGAATCTGCCTGGTGCTCCGTACAGTTTTTGTTTATATGCTAAACAAGCCATGATTTGTAGATTGAAAACACTAACTTGCCTTAAATATTTCTGTATACTTCTTAAGATACCAAATATTATTTTAAATGATAAAGGTTGTGGTTAATTGATTATATCAAGTTATGCTACTGGAGTTTAAGAACCAAAAATGCTGGTAATCTTGTCTACAAAGCTGAGGTCAATCTCCATCCATTTCATACCCGACTGAAGCAGCAGTGAGAATAGCGCTCATTTCCATTGATATAAAGGAGCTGATTTTCTATGGCAAACAACTCTAAAAAGACCCAGAGGACTTTGTGGTTATACAAATGCTAAATGAATAAAATGAAGTCAGTATTTGCATTCATGGGCCCTAGAGCCTATTCAGTAGACATCCATCAAGGTCAGTACAATTACATCAATGCAATAAACTGCCTTGGGTTATTTGCATGTTAAAATTTAATAAACTGGCTTTGGATATAATCCAAGCTCCTTTTCTGACATTATACCATAGTTGTAAAAATAACTTTTAGAATTATAACAGTAACACGCATTGTTGGATGATACATCACTTTTAATGGTCTGCTCAGTCATGAAGGGCAGAGAAAATATGCTTCATGCATTTGCAATGTTATTTATACAGTATATATATATATATATATATATATATATATATATATATATATATATAGTGGGGTTCACTTTCTTGCAGAACTAGGATTTTTTAATTACATGCGGCAAAATACAAACAGTGTAACAATTAAAATTAATGTTTGGCTTAAACAAGGAGAGCCCAGTCCATTTTCAGTATGAAAGTCTAAAAAGCTGTCTCTTTTAAAGGAACAGTAATAACAAAAATGAAAGTCTTTCAAAGCACTGAAAATATAATGTAGTGCTCTACAATGGTTCATATAAACAAGCTGCTGTATAACTATCAGGGTTGCCGCCTGTCCGGTTTTGACCCTGACATGCCTGTATTTGGCATGTAAACTGCCTACACGGCTTTGGAAATTTGGAAAACAGGGCAGGATTCCATAAGACTGACATGGCGATAGTCCAATTGCCACATCATAGTCCAACTGATTATGCCAGTGACCTGCCCCCACAATATCATCAGCCCATACACAATGTTGTTGACCCCCCCCTTGACATCATTACCCCTCCCCTTACCCAGAGTTAAAGGCAGAGATAGGTGGCAACCCGAGTAGCCATGGAGGCAGCCATTCGAAGCTGAAAAATGAGAACAGATATGTAGTATATATTGGGATTATTCAGAATGTATCTGTTATCTACTGTGTATCCTGTGCTTGGTTGACAACTCCCATTACTAAACAGCTGCTTGTTTATAAAACTGTGACCATATAAAACCCGTAGGCTGTTCCTGCATGACCTAATGGAGCTCTGTCTAATGCTTCATTGCCAAATAATCTGCAGCTGTTAAATTCCAATGATATTGCTACATCATGTATTAGGTTGACAACAGCAACATATTGCAATTTGCTGAGCAAGCTTTACATATACAGTCAAGAACACATAGCGGAAATATCCAGATGGAGGCGTAGTGCACACTGGTAGAGTTCTTGTAACAATGCTGAGGTTATTTACATAGTAGAAATTACGATTTTAAATATTTAGATGTTTGCACACATAAATCTTGCACAATGCAGGTGTTTTTGTGCTAATTGTTTTAAATTGAGAGCACAATATGGCGTTACAGCAACAAAGTGAATGCCATCTGCTCCCAGTGTATAACCATCATTTTACTGTATAAAATCCATTTAGCAGATATCTAAAATAACCTTGAATCATACCTCTGCCACATATTCTGTTCCATTCTTGCTAATTGGATTAGTCTCTGCTGTTTGTTTGCACGCATAATTATTCCAAAATATACTTACTATAATAAAGATCTCGGAAAAACTTTGCCTTAACATCAGTTCTGTGCAGTACAAAATATGTTAAATAATTTAAAGCTGATGGCAATAAGAGACATTACCTTTAATGAAAGTTTATTTTCTTTCTACTTCACCAATTACATTCCCTGCATTTGCAATTTGCCGACTGGCTTGTGCAATGACGTGCTGAGGCTTTTAGAGTTTTCCATCTGCTGAGGTTGAGAAAACAAGCGCAACTTCCCTTATTCTAGAAAATGCCATCAAAACAGATGCCTGTTTATGTACATTTACTGGACTGCAAGCTCTAAAATACCCATTGCAACTAATGAGCGTGAAACTGTAAAGCTGATGTATATTTATCCACACTCACAATGTAGTGCAGAAACTATCATAAAAGCATGTCTTATACAATATCCATAAAGCAAAACAATAGCAGTGCAGCATCATCAGTTTCTCATACAGCACACGGTTCAGATAAAATATGGTGATGCTGAAAATTGGGCCCTTACTCGGTGGCATTTCCCCTGTTATTTATATATCCCCCTCCTTAGCTTGTGTGCATGCAGCCTTCTTTCTCTCTTCCTTAATATATTTATTTGTATATAAAATATACGTCAAGGGAATGGACACACACAGCAGTGTTTAGGCCACAGTTGTCCCTTAATCTAGCACACAGTATAGCCATTCATAATATTTACTGCGAAAATCGCTAGCAACGCCTTCGCCACAATTCGCCACACTTCACCACACTTCGCCAGCCGAATTTTTACCAGTCTGCCACTAATTCACAAAAATGCAAATTAGCACTCAGGGAGGCGAAATGATGTTGCGCTACTGTTACTTCATCAGGCAAAGAGCATTTAAGCTAGTGATGCCTAATTTGCATATGGCGCAAAGTTAAAAGTATAATAGAAGTATATGTTACAGCCACTACATTCCACTACACAAGCCCAGGAAACCTTTAATAAATAAAATAAAGTTGTCCTATTGCCCTAAACATGTGCCCACTGTATAGTTGAGTTGCCATATGTTAGGTAATGTAGGGGGGAAGAAGGGTAACACCCCAAAAATTACTCTATTTTTCAGAATATCACCCTAAAAAATTGTAAAAGACGCCAGCATTTTTTTGTGACAGAAAAAATTTCAAGTTTTTTTTTTTTCAAACTCCTATCTATTTTATCTGACCTGGCAAAGTAAAGTCTAGCACAAGAGGTAAGGTTCAGTAAAATCGGCATCTTAGTGAATTAGCGTAGTTACGTCCCTTCGTCAGTGCACAACTTCACCAGGGCGCGAAGTTGCACAAGTCTATCCACTTCACTAGCGAATTTTCGCCAGGGACACTGTTATTAAATCGGCAAAGTTGTGAAATTACGGCACACTGGTGAATTAGCTCTAGCGTTAGACGCTTCGTACTTTAGTGAATTTGCCCCATTGGGTTTCATTTTTCATTATATCTGGTTGTTAGGGTCCGATTGTCCTTAGCATCCATGCACTGATTTGAATAAGAGACTGTAATAAAAAGATGAGCAATAAAAAGTCACAACAACAATAAATGTGTAGCTTTACAGAGCATTTGTTTTAAGATGGGTTCAGTGACCGCCCCCATTTGAAAGCTGGAACAGAAGATAAAAGCATATAACTCAAAAACTATAAAAAAAATAAAGAATTGAAAAGTTGCTTAGAATTAGCCATTCCACAATATATTTAAAGTTAAATGTAATAAAATTCACAAAGCAAATCTTTGTGTATAAAAATATGTAATAATCTTCTTGTAGGCTTTTATTGCATTGTGAATCTTAATTGCACACCGTGAACCTTTCACACCTGCTCTGGAGTTTTGTTAAATATTTTGGCCAAAAATTGATTTGCAATTGCAACTGCGAATGTTCCTAAAAGCAGTTAGATTGCAAACTTTGCGAGGAAGTTGTTAAGGTCTTAGATCAGTCAAAAATGGTCCAAGCAGGGGGGGCAGATTTATAAATGGGGGAAGTGGTCATCGCTAGGGAAAATTCACCAGAAATCTATTCTGTAGAGGACAAGCGAATTTTCACTCAGGAGAACAATTGTTACTCCGCAAATTCACTAAAGTGTGAATTTTATAGAACATTAGCGCTTTTGCCAGAATTTCCTTAGACCTGGCAGCTTAGACCTGGCAAACTAAATGAAGCTAAATGCTCCTCAAACTTATGTCAGTGACATCATGTTATGTATGACGATGTATGGTGTTTTTTTCATATTTTAAAGTGGGATTGTATTTCAAATTCTTAACTATTAAAATGTTTTGTTTTAACACTTTTAAACCATTTGAGGGCCATGCCACATTTGTTTTAGGGTGGACTCATGACTAGGGCATTAGAGGATCTCTTTTGTCTTTATTTTGCTTCCTTGAACACTGTAATAATAAGTGACCATATAAAGACATATATAAGACCTATATTTACTCACCCAATTCAAATTGACCTAAGTTTAAGTATACTTACGAAGTTACTCTAGGCAGAAATGAAGGTTAGTGAAAGTTCGCAATGAAATGCTTGCTCTGACGAATTTACACAAGTGAAACTTCACCAGCGTTTGGCTGCCGACACACAACTTTGCATTTTAGGGAATTAGTGTAGTGGTAGCGAATTTGCACCGGACAAAGTGTGGCTAAAATTCACCCATGGTCAATAATGGGCATAAGTGTCTTTGCAAATATATTTTATTAGAATAAAGCATATTACATTCCCCCTAAAACGTCTGTATGTCTTTAGCCTTTTGATTATGCGTAAGTGCAGATGACCTCTTGTCTTTGTGTGGATGGATTTTGTGGTCACAGCCTCGTCGCAGGTCACAGCCTCGTGGTTTTAAATGTAGTGGTGATCACAGCTCTTCCTCTATTGCTATAGGATTTTAATGTGTGCAGTTTTACAGTGGTTGATACTTGTAATATTTGCACCTACTGTAAATAAATGGGGAATTTAGTGTTCAGGCAGGAGTCCATATGCAAGTGTTTCAGTCACCTGTACAGGAAATTCTGCTGCCTGGAGGTTCAGTGATCAGTGCACCTTTCAGGCATATGGATTCCAATAAAAAAACCTATGCTGGCGGCAATTCCTTGGGTGGTTGATTTGACTGCTGCTTCGCTATCCAGGTTGTGGCAGTGTTGGTGCCACATATTAAATATACCCTGTTTTCAGCTGCTGCCATCGCTGTCTCTCAACTGCATCTCAGGAACAGGCTCCAATTTATTTAGGAGAATGTCATGGAAAATGTATATTTAACATAGACTTGTGTGCCATTATGATCCGTTAAAGCCTCCTGGGACATGCAGGCATAGGAAGAAATATTTGAAAGGAATTCAGCTGCATTATATGCTCTAGAAACTCACAACCTCTCTGTTGCATGGGACACTGTCCTACTAAATCTTACTGTCATATCTAGTAATTTATTGGTGTGAAGGTAGAAACAGGCACATATTACACATATACACACTTCTCTCTCTTTAATACATATTCTATATAACTGATTTATGCTTAGTAT
>CM044437.1:108763799-108782874 GCA_024363595.1 Xenopus borealis
AGACCCCTAGCAAACTTTGCTAGGCATTTGCTCTCTATTTTAAATTATGCATTAAATAGAATTTTGCCCTTTCTGGTTCCCCTCTCCAAAGTCAGTATCAAACAGGGAGAAACACCCCACTATATCTCACCAAAAAGGCAAACTCAAACCAGCATAAAGACCTTACCACACCACATATAAATTATACACAGCTATGAAATTGTTCAAAAATGTCAGAAATAATTGTAAGATATGGAGTTGATACATTGTATACTGTAATTTAGGCACCAGATTTAAAGGGGACATTTAGTAGGAGAGTGATATTGTGAGGCAATTTGCGTTTTGTTTTCCAGTTTGCAGCATCATCAATTTGGTTGCTAAGAACTTATTCACCATAGCAACATGCGTTGATTTGAACAAGAGGGGCTGAACGGAAAAATGAGTAATTAAAAGTAGCAATAACAAT
Organism: Xenopus borealis; assembly: GCA_024363595.1. Classification (NCBI taxonomy): domain Eukaryota; kingdom Metazoa; phylum Chordata; class Amphibia; order Anura; family Pipidae; genus Xenopus; species Xenopus borealis. The sequence continues at coordinate 108,764,245 of CM044437.1, forward strand.
ACTTTTGTAGCCTTACAGAGCATTTGTTTTGCAGATGGGATGGGGTCAGTGACCCCCCAATTAAAAGCTGGAAAGAGTCAGAAGGAGAAGGCATATTCAAAAACCATTAAAAAAATAAGGCCAAGTGAAAAGTTGCTTAGAATTAGCCATTTTATAACATACTAAAAGTTAACTTAAAGATGAACCAACCCTTTAAAAAGTCATAGTTCAATATAATGTGTTTTCTGAGAATTAAACTGCAACCATAACATAATTATACCTCTTTATAGATCCCTAGTAAGGCCTCATCTGGAGTATGCAGTGCAGTTTTGGACTCCAGTCCTTAGGAGGGATGTAAATGAGCTGGAGAGAGAGTGCAGAGACGTGCAACTAAACTGGTTAGAGGGATGGAAGACTTAAATTATGAGGGGAGACTGTCCAGGTTGGGGTTGTTTTCTCTGGAAAAAAGGCACTTGCGAGGGGACATGATTACACTTTACAAATATATTCGAGGACATTATAGACAAATATCAGGGGACCTTTTTACCCATAAAGAGGATCATCTCACCAGAGGCCATCCCTTCAGACTAGAAGAAAAGGACTTTCATTTGAAGCAGCGTAGGTGGTTCTTCACAGTGAGGACGGGTGGAATGCACTGCCGGGTGATGTTGTGATGGCTGATTCTGTTGATGCTTTTAAGAGGGGCTTGGATGATTTTTTGGACAGACATAATATCAAAGGCTATTTTGATACTAAACTCTACAGTTAGTATAGCTATGGGCATATATGGTTTGTGTGAAAGAGTGGAGATGAGTGTGTGTGTATGCTGGGTTTTAATTTGGAGGGGTTGAACTTGATGGATTTTGTCTTTTTTTCAACCCAATTTAACTATGTAACTATGTAACTATATGTAACTATAAGGTAATGAAGCAATGGATGTCGATTAACAATTAATAGAATGGGGATTAATTAAGATACGTCATTATACTTCTACAGCTGTACGATGAGGAAAACTGAAACTTCCTTTTAGTAATTTGCTAATGTTATAAACTGGATTTGCGTTCAGGATACATTTATAGTCACACGTATAATTGTAGCAATTTAAAGAACATTTTTTCAACAAGTGAAAGGGCTGTATCAGTGTCTGAATACTACAGATCCAGTATATACAGCAAAATTGATTCATGGCAGACTTCCAGTCGTGTTTAGGGCAGAGTGTACAGGAATCAATAGTCAGGGAAATAGAAATCATTGAAAATCAGGGAGAGGTCAATATCTTTCTGGAAACTCCAGACATGAAATAGTCGGTTACATTATAGGAAGGAGAAGACTTTGTAAGTTTTCTTAGCAAGTGAGGAAATAGATCAGGTTTAGCCAATGACACTATGCTATAAAATATAATAGTCTGAAAAATTGCAGTACTGAAACTATATTTTACTAAACTCTATGCAATTTCAATTATTTTGAAAATACTATCCCTAGATTTATGATTTTTTGATGTTCAAACAACCTTTTGTGATTCGAAAAAACAACCTCCATTAGCAGGTAATTAGGCTGCAGGTGTATAATTACTTGATCACATAGGACTCTGGGCTGTAGTTTGGGGTATATTAAAGACTACATATTTACTTTAAACCTCAAACAAATTAAAACAATGACCTAGAATGCAAAAATAAATCACCAGCAGTCAGTCTGGAATTGACCAGCTGCTATGAATGATAAAAAGACTATGGTGCAAATTCACTAAAGCGTGAAGCCAGCATGTCATCAATTCGCAACTTTCCTAATTCACTAACAGTGTCCCTGGCGAAAATTCGCTAGCGAAGGACATCGACTTGTGACGAAGGGACGTAACTACGCTAATTCACTAAGATGAACATTTTTGTGAACGTTACCTCTTACGCTAGACGTTAGGTCTGACCTGGCGAAGTTCAATACAATAGATAGGAGTTTGAAAAAAAACTTGCAATTTTTTCTAAGTCCCAAAAAACCCTGGCGTCTTTTACCTTTTGTTGGGTGATAGTCTGAAAAAGAGTGAACTTTTTTTAGGGTTACCCTCCTTACCCCCTACATTTCCTAACATATGGCAACTCAACTATACAGGGGGCACATGTTTAGGGCAATAGGACTTTATTTAATTTATTAAAGGTTTCCTGGGCTTGTGTAGTGTAACGTATTGGCTGTAACATACACTTCTATTATACACTTAAGTTTGCGCCGTATGCAAAATAGGCATCGCTAGCGTAAATGCGCTTTGCCTGGCGAATTCACCTGGCGAAGTGCGGCGAAGGCAACGCTAGTGCATTTTCACGCTTTCGTGAATTTGCCCCGAAGTGTACACAAAAAGAAGAAGAAATATTGCCAGCGCATGGTTTGTCTTTAAACATTCTTCCAGTATCACCCACAAATCCTTTTATCGTGTATTTTGATTTAAACACCATCAGTTTCCCTATTTATAAAAAGCATGATTGTGTCTTTTGACCTTTAAGTCAGTAGTCTCTTTCAAAATGTTTCATATGACCTTTAACACCTGGTAACAGGCAGTTATTTAACAGTAAATCCGGAAACATTGTATCTACATGACCCACCATTTTAGTGGCAATAGTTGACACCTGTTTGGTTCTGGCTAAGATAACTGAGGGATTTTTTTTTTCTAAAGGGGCTGTCTGGTTCAGAACCTCCTGACTGGTTGAACCTGCTGAAAAACAGGAAATCTTATGGTTGCTTCAATATAATGAAATAATCCAAATTTTTAGAAATGATTTCCTTTTTCTCTGTAATAATAAAACTGTAACTTGCACTTGATCCAAAGTAAGATATAATTAATCCTTATTGGAAGCAGAACCAACCTATTTGGTTTATTTAATGTTTACATGATTTTCTAGTAGGCTTGAGTTATGAAGATCCAGATTACAGAAAGATCTGTTATCTGGAAAGTCCCAGATCCCGTGAATTCTGGATAACAGGTCCCATACCTGTATAATATTGTGGTTTCACCGTATTTGTACAAACTTTCTAATTCTGGGAATATGAAATGTCTTTGTGGATGCTATAGGACCAATAAGAATAAAAATTGTCATCTCACAATGTAATATTCTTCCTTAAACTGTTATCGCATTGTGAATTTTAATTGCACATTGAGAAATGTAATTGCACACTTCTAAGAATTGTTTGAAGGTGTCGCAATCTAAGTGCTTGAAGGTATCGCAAACATAACAACTTTGTTAGTAAGACATTTTATTACATTTACTCCGCAAACTATAAAATTCACAGACTTTCTTCACAGTCAGAAGTGGTCGCTAAGCAAAATTTTTTGTGCAAAGTCTTAACTTTTCACTACCAACTTTTATTGCATTTCCATGTCCACAGGTTTCATCAAAAGTTAACAATATACTTCAAGAGTGTTATCTACAAATATTTATTTTTATCTATTTATTTATATCTATAATATGGGATGCAAATAGGCATAATAGTAATTGTGCAATACATAGCTACACTCTGCACTAATGCTTCCTAATTTTGGCCTGAATGAGTAGGGGGCAGGACCTATGACACCTGCCTATGTCCCTCGTTCTATTTGCACTTGCACAGTGCTGCTGAATTCAGGTAGCACTGTATTCATCAGGGACGAACAGGTGTTTTATCATAATTTTGGGGAGCAAAGACATGCATGTTTAGGTGAGCTGCAAGCACCTTGTATAACCTTGTAAGTTGGGTGCAAAGCAGTCCAGGTGCTTAACGTTGAACAAGTTGCAAAATATATGATGCCTTGCACCTGTTCTTCTCACTCTGCAGCATGCCCTACAGATAGTAAATGCCCTACAGATAGTAAATGTCCTACAGATAGTAAATGGTGATAGCTACCCTGCAGCCCTGATGCATGCATTGTGAAGATACAAGTTGCAGCATATCAGTTGCTGAGGGGACAAAGGTTAGGACCCTCTCTTTTCTTATTTGAAGGATCTAAAGTAAAGCTAATACTTGCAAGTTGCTTAAGCGGTCTTCTTTAATATGTATCAAAGAAAATGTAGAAGGTATATAATGATTAAATAAGATATAAAACTCTCCTAGAAGGGGGGCATTTGTCGGGCAAAGTGGCTCTCAGGTGTCATTATGTTCAGTGTTGCTATATTAGATATTCTTTCCTGCTATGTTTCATGTCTGCTTAGTGTCTAACAGTCCTTTGAAATTCTGATATCAGAACATATCACAGAACAAAATATTACTTTTATGCAAATGCTGCTGAAACATCTTTGATGCACCTTTTTAAACGGAAACAGCTCATAGCATAATATAGATTATTCAAGGGGAATTAAATTTGTATTTAGAGGCATCTTGACAAAGTCCATTCTTGCTACGCCAAAGGATAATTCAGCTGGTTGCTGCCATTTACTCTAGGCATGGATAATAATAAACTCCTTTCACTGGAAAATTAACTTAGCGGCTTCAGGGAAAAAATTAAATTAAAGAAAAATCTGTGCTTAAAAACGGTGCCCTGTGGCACATATCATACAAGATCAAGGGTTACTTTTTTTTTATTCAAAACTCTGTGCTCATCTAGTACATATTATTGCAATCTGTGGGATCCTTTTTATTGTAAAATAGGAAGATTAAATATCTCACACTGTCTAGTTTTAATGAAAATTACACAAAGGTCTTCCTAAGAATGCCCTCAGTTTTACTCATTGTGCAGTTTGCTGTTTGTTTTGACACATTATTGTAATGCCATCTATGGACCCACACACACCGACAGACATGGGACTTGAACAGTAACTTAAATAGAGATTTTATCCTGAGACCGTCATTGGATTCTTCTCTGAAAAAAATGTGCTGCTTAGACCCCCAGAGTGGTAATAAATAATGGCAGATTTAATAGAATCTGTTTTTATTACCCATATTGTCTATTTGTCTTTCTGAGTTTTAACTAACATAAGTACAATAGAAGGCATTATAGTCTATAAGTTGTCATGTGTATCAATAGAACTTGAATGCACAAAAGGCTGGTGTGAAACTTTTCTGACAAACAGGGTCCAGCTGAGGAAGAATGTTCCATACTGTGTGGCTTGTGATGTTTAGCTTATCAAGAAGAGGCTTGTGGATATATATATATATATATATATATATATATATATATATATAGTATATTAGGGATGCACCGAAACCACTATTTGGGATTCAGCTGATTCCCTGAATCCTACATGAATGATTGGCCCGAATACTGAACCAAATCCGAATTAGCATATGCAATTTCATACTCTGTCTCTGTTCCCTCCGGTTTGACCTGTTTCCTGACTCAGTAACTTCTCTGCCTGTCCTGGTTAAGCCTGTTATTGGATTACACTGGTCTATCGCCTGCCCTTGATTTCAGCCTGTTTCAAGGACTGTCTGTCCATTTTCAATTGCCTGCAGGGGTCTGTGTAAGTTTTTTTTTTCTGTTCTTTGTTAATTAAACCTTTGTTTGAAGCACACAACATGTGTTAAATTTAGTAGTGGTTATATGGCACATTGGATTCATACAAATCAGCACTCATTCCTAACATTATCATTCTGACAACTGTATCCAGCAATGTCAGCACTATAGTGGCTTACACCATGACAAAGGAAATGTATTTCCAGCCCAATAATTCATACTATTCTTACAAAATTAAGAAATTTAGATTTTTTTCCTACTTTATTAATGGGAATGTTTAACATGAGATAAAATAGAATGATCTTGCACACTAATCAAGCACAAACAAGCTGGGATACTGCATTTAAACATTCTTTATGAAAGAAGTATTTGTAACAAACAAGGGTAGAATTACATGAGTTTTTTTCATTAGATTTTGTTGGTCAGATTTTATCTGATCCTCCATGCAACACCACGCCAAGCAACACCACAAGCTTTGTAGGATGCTACAAAATCTGATGCCCCTAGGCTACAATGTAAAGTCGGATCAGATAAGTCTGATTGAGTCTTTTGTTCATGTCGTTACATCCAACAATGAATATGTTTCAATGAGAAAAATAAGTCTTTCCGACACCATCAGTTTTTATCTTGTTGGATGAAGATGCAGCATTCACATTCGACAGTCTTTTTGTGTTGGATTTTACATGTAGTTTATGCTTCTGATTTTTGTATCATTCCCATTATATTTTAAGCCACATGACAGATTAAATGCGTGTTGTCGATCAGACACCATGCTACAAAAGCACTAGTGTAGTCCTACTCTTGGTCAACACACATTGACAATGATCAGCGTCAGAAAGCTACATATCATCCAGCAATACACAGCATATATGAAATAAATAAATATAAATATATATATATAGTTATATATATGCAATGAGAGAATTACCCCAACGTTTCAGCAAGAAGCCGTTGTAAAGGGAACTTTGGGGTAATTTTCTCATTCAGAGTATCTGCTTTCATACTTGCATGCTGTTTATTGCTGGGTGATATGTATCTTTTTGACCCCGATCTTTTTCAATGTGTGCTAACATATACAGTTTATCTTTGATAAAGAATGTTTAATTGCAATACCACCTGGTTGATTAGTGTGCAAGATCATTCTATGGGTGATTTAAATACTGTAATTATTGGGGCTGGGATTATTTAATTTTAGCACCTTAAATACAAATTTGTAAAAAAAAACATGTATGGCCAAGCTTTTCTAGCCCAGAGTGCCCTCCATTACCTTTGATTTTAATGTTCAACATGAGCTCAAAAAGAGAGCTATTTTCCAATTGTCACAAAAAATCCATATTGTTTATTTTTTAGCAAAACATGGAAACTGAGGCTTACTTCCAACACCAAACATGGAGTAGCAGTCAGTATGTAAAAAGCATGTTCAGCACAAGCCCCATGCATTAAACCCATATAACAAAGGGATTGCTGCCCCTTTAAATATTGATTTGCTGCTATGAGTTAATAGACTGTGTAACAAACACCAACCAAACATTTTTTTATCTTGTTTTTTGCCTTCAACTAGCAGTTAGGCAGGTTAAAATAGTTGAAAAGTTGAACTTGATGGATGTTTTTGTTTTTCCAAATTAGCTTACTGTGTTACTGTGTTTTTGTCAAACTTATTATAATTTAGGGGTTATTTACTTATGGATCTGCAGATTGCAAAGTGCAATTTTGGATGTAATGGCCATGGTTTTTACCCACAATGCAGATTTTTAAAATAATATAATTACAGTGTCATTGCTGTCTTGGGGTACCATAACCCCAATTGTGATCGGTGCATCAAAATTTGCATGCACTTCAACATGAATCCAGTTGTACTGAGATTTTTTAAGTCTAGATAATATCACTTCTAAATCAAAACAACACCTGCACCCAATTTGTTAGGTCAATTGACACAGGCCACTGTGGGAACCCTTTAGCTATTGACACCCTCAGAACTGAAATAATTCCAATGTTCTCCTGTGTCAATGGATGAACTTGTGCAAACTTTCTGAGATGAGGCAGCATGAATGTAGCAGCATCAAAGGCAAATCTATGAAAGTGCAAGGAACTCTTTTGGATGTGAGTAAATACACAAAGTTTCACTAAACAACTGCAGCAAATCTGAGCGCCCCACAACTGCTCATGGGGTAAGTAAATGCCCCTTTTGTCTTTCTAGAAACTACTGTATAAACAGTCACTGCAAAGGCCTCTAATGAGTCAAACATTAGTGATGGTTGAATTAATTCGGCAGGCATGGATCTGAAGCTAATTTTCACTTTTCACAGCACGCAAATGTTTTCACGAAACTGTGGACAAAATTTTCCGGTGAAAAATCTCCTGGGAAAAAAAAATTGTCCCGTGTGTAAATTGCCGCACTTAAAAATTGTTGAAACAAAATTATTCAGATGCCCATTGTCTTTGATGCTTTTAGACAAAATAGTTGCTTGCGTCGAAAATTTTGAGCGTTAAAATAATTTTGACACCCATTGGCTTCAATGCTTTTCTCGAATTTTCACCGTTATTTGGGGAAGAAAAGGGACGGATTCGCCCATCACTATTAAACCTTGAAACATAGTTCCATTGCTCGCAGTGACACTCCCCAGAAGTACAAGAAACACTACCACTGCATTTCCATGCTTTGACTTTATGAGACTTAAAAGACGGATCCATTAAACAAATAAGATACATAAAAGCAAGTGAAGCTGGCCATAGCATTTAAACAGGATGTATTTCTGCAGGCTGTACAATTATGTCAAGTGTTACCTTTCTAATCCCATGCTTCATAAACTTAAGGGTACAAGCTAAATCAATATTCCCATTGCATTTTTTTATTACAAATTCTGAGGGTTTAATCAAACAAGATAGAAACAGTTAAAGACAAGGCAATATTTCTGTATGCTATATCACAATCTAAATACGGTTAAATTTGATTTTAAGAACATTTGAAATTGCATTATTGAGCCATAACGTTATTATTATGTCATTGCTGAATGTTTGCAGCAGGATTTAAAAGCTTACTTTTTTCATCTCATAAACTTGTATGGATAAAAAAAATAGCCATCCCTGTAATGTGTCTATAGTATATTGCTGACTTCACCAGGATCATTTATAAAGAACAAGGTGTAAAGTGTAAATAAAAGGACACAAAGTCCCCTGGGGGCAGACTTACTAACTAGCGAATTTTTGCACAAATGCGTTCAGACTACGCCAATTCACTGATAAGTGGAGTTTCGTCCCAACATTTCGCAATGCAAGTATCTCAAAGCGAAGATACTGTACGCTATCGTTCATTTCTTCGAAAATTCACTAGTGATCTTGCTCTCAGGTAAATTTGCATAGGGCAGATTTATCAAGGGTTGAATTGAAAAATCTAATTTTTAAATACAAATTTCTAGGTAATTTAAGGGGCTGATTTACTAAGGGTCAAAGTAAAATTCAAATAAAATTCAAATTTCAAAAATTTTAATTTCAAAGTCATTTTGGGCTAATTCGACTATGGAATAGCCCAAAATTCGATTTGAATTGTTAAAATTCGAAAATTAAAATTTTAGAATTTCGAAGTACTGGCCCTTCGAATTAGATTATTTGAATGTCACTGCGAATTTCCATTTTAGCCTATGGGGGACCTCACAGAACTTGGACAGAAAATTTCTGTTCTGAGAATTCGAAGGATTTTGGTGAAAATCATTCAAATTGTTGGAACGATTTTCATTCGACCTAATCCAGGTGTTTTTCAATTGAAAATGGCCATATTCGATCAAAAATTACCTCCCAAAAAAATTCGAGGGTTGAATTTTGAAGTATTTTCCACTTCAAAATTCGACCCTTAATAAATCAGCCCCTTAGTTTAATTCGACTATGGAATTGAATTTGAAAAAAAAATTTCTTATATCGAAATTTATTGTGTACTGTTGTGTACTTTTTTTTTTTTAAATCCTTAAAATTTCGATTCAAATACATTTCAATTGGTCTTTTTTTATTTGAAATTCAAAGTTATGGGAGTTCAAAAAAATTCCCATTACTTCGAAATTGGACCCTTGATAAATCTGCCCCCTAGTGTCTGGCCAAACAGAATCTGCAATACTCTATATGTAAATTAGGGACAGGAAGAGAAATTACTTAACTTTTTAACACAAAACAAGGAAGTAAAATTTTGTTCCACCTTTTTCCTGTCTAATTTGCATATGTAAATTCAGTTTAGTATTTGAACAAATCTTTCATGAAGGTTTCTGATATTCGGCCAAATCCCCAATAGTGTATTTGTTGCATCCCTAATTATAAATGGGAAAAATACCCCACTTTAGAAATGAACTCAATTGGGGTTCTGTAAAAAAAGTGTATAAACACTACCTGAACTGCCAAAAATAAATGTTTATTTTTTTTTATTACACAGTACTTTTTTATTACACAGAACAGATACTTGATTCCTCAGACTGAGAGGAAACCATGATAGATGAATGCATTTCTGTTTTGTGGCAACATGGTTATTGCAGAATTCAAGGAATTACTTGTATTCGTATGTTTAAATGTAATCTGCTAATGTATAGGTAAACTGTCAGAAAGATTTATTATAGATCATTCAAAATACTATGGATTTCTCTGCAATGAATTAGCTTACATGCTGTCATATATTACTATTATTTACTATTTACAAATTTATATTGAATTATAAGTTAAGCTTATTCCCATTAAAGGGTGAATCTGAAGTAGATTTTTTGAAAGGAGGAGTCATTTGAGGACTTTCAATTAATTAACATTTTTACAGTTGATAAACACATGGGACTCCTTTATCAACACCGGACAGTTTTGCACCAACAAGGTGCAAATTTGTCTAGCATTGATAAAGGAGCCCCAGTGAAAGACATTAGGTTGTTGAAACAGTCAATCAAGCCTGAGATTGATGAAGCCCATGGAATGGCATCTAGGGAACTTGTGCTTCTCTGTCTGTATCTGATTTCTGAAGGTCCATCATCTGAAAAATGTTTCAGATTATTTGAACCTAGCCATGTCTAATAAAATGTGGATGTCTAGTGAAAGCTAGGCTTTATAGAGATGGTCTGAGCTTCAGGCTGTGTATTGCGGGTTTCTGGAGGAAACAGACTTATTCCAGACAACTTCAAACTATTGAATCTTTCTTGGATGTGACATTTGATTGATGAAGTTGTACAAAAAGAGGTCTTAGATTAATTTACATTATTTTAAAATATGAACAAGAATACCTTAAATATTAAAATATAATAATTTAAGGAAGATGAATATGTAAATCCAAACATGAAGTTCCCTATATCAATCAGCGTGAAAACATGTATATGTATATTCCTTTTGGTTTGTGCATTATTATGTGTTTGTGCAAGGTCAGCTTTGTTTTTAATTATTTTGACTTATTGTGCTGCTCTGCTCACATCCTATATAATTGATGGTGTATTCCATGAGTGGTGAATCCCCTTAATGATATTCAATGCAGTGACAGTATATTTGCATATGGTACAAGCTCCTAGCCAATTCTGACCTTTAAGCTTATGAATGATTCATTCCGAACCAACTTTAATTAGGAATTGAAGCTACTAGTGGTAATTTAAAAAAAAGGATTTAACCCTTTAAAAGAGGGGGGCATTACATATTACACCTTTTTAAATATGTTGCCATTCTGGATGATTCATTACATGTCATAGTAAGATATATAATACCATAGAAACATATATTTTATATAATTGCATTTTGATGCATATGAATTATGGTATATGTATGCATGGGTTTTCTCCATTTTCCTACAGATGAAACTGACCCTAGAGCATAGAGTGAGAATGTTTGAGACCTTAATTTGTAAACTCTGCATGGCCTGATATGAATCGTGATAATACCATAACAATAATCATTATGTTTTATTATAAGCTCCAAATTCAACAAATCGTGGTAGGTTGTATTTAATGTTACTAACAAAACAATACAATTGTAATTCTGAAATTGCATTCAACAAAATACTATTTTAAATGACAAAGTCATAGACCATGTAACAGACATGATTCTATTACAAAACATTTTTCCCTAATATGCATGTTTAGATAAAAAAGAAATCCACAAACATATAAATATAATGATCCTCAATTAAGTTAATGTAGAATATCAGCATGCTTGAATCCCTTAACAATTCAAAGGCGTCTAATGGTCTTCTGTGGTATAACCATAATTTAGTTCTGATATGCTATGTAACCAATTAGCCCTGTTCATGGCGACTTCCAACTTCCATCATCATTTCTTTTAATTCAATAACTCTTTTTACTTTCCATTTTAATGGATTTAAAAAGCGATGGATGCAATCTGACCCCTTTAAATCAATTAAGTGTTTGACTTTAGCTCCCATCTCACCTGCAAGAACAGTGTGAGGCGTCATTATGTACACAGTGATAGATGGAACCATAGCTTAATGATAAACAACGTCTACATTTGCACACAAGAAAGTAAATCTAGAATTGTAGGGTGGTTTAATCCTGCTGACAAAGTGGATTTTGGATTTTGCTTAGTATTCCAAAACATGTAATTAAAAATACATTTAATACTGCCACAGCAACCTTACTGACTCTGGTGCTACGAGTTAATTAAATTGTTTTAAACATGAGACGCCATTATGAGGTTGATGTCTTCTTTTGGCTGAGTGCATTGTTCTAGTACAAAGATAAATTTAATCCAAGTTTCTTTTAGGAAACATAAAGTGTTTGATCATCATTTCTACAAGATAAAAAAATATACATAATATTCCTGGTTTAAACTGAATATGAACATTAGCAGAATTTCTGTACAAAAAAACAAACGAAAATTGTATGTTTATGTACACATCCATTAAACATTAACAGAATATTCTTCTATTTTTGAAAAGCAAGAAATGATCTGCAGTTGTTTTGCTCTTTCACATAACACACTGGGAACAAGGTACATTGTGTTTTTGTGCCTATTCCAAGAGAGAACATCTACAAATAAATTAAGATTTCTAGGAATAGCTGCAGAACGGGTGAACAGTTTCCTATATGCTAAAATAGGAGAACCAGAGAATGAAAAATCTAGGAAGATGTGAACAGGGCCACTTTGGGACATTTTGCCATGGGAAGATTCCTGTATGTGGGCTGTCCTGCCCCTTCCACCAACTCACTCATAAATATCCTGCTCGAAGCCTAATGGGAGAGTTATTGAGCAATTCAGTGATCTCCTGCATTTAATAACCAATGTTTCCTTCAAGTGTTGTAGGTGAATATATTTCTTTACCTGTTGTGGGCATTTTGTAAGCATTTCTACATGGCAGTCTCTGGCATCCTGAAAAAAGTTGAAAGGTTAATAATCATTCAAGATCTGGGGTTATCAGCAACCTTAAGGAGCATCATCTGTGGAAAGTATGGTGCCTCAAGGCAAACACTTTCCACATGATCACGTGTGACAAGTGGGAAAAGTTTAGGAGTACTTCTCTCATTATTTCTAAATTGAATTTATTTTACATGATCTATACTGCCTTTGCATACTGCATTTATATAAAACAAGACTAACACAGGGAGGGTTACAACCTCAATTCCGAAATTTATCTTGTTATTTAAATAAAATAACTGCTACCAAACTCCCATACTGGATTTTACCTTATTTATTATGAAAAAAAGCTCGATTTAATCAGTTTGGGTAAAAACTTTATAAAGTCAAGAGAATCATACACTTCTTTCTGAGTTTTTTCCGAATTGCTTGATTATTTCAGTGAAAAAGTGTTTTTTTATTTTTGCCCAAACTGTCCAAACTGGTTGGATTTTTGGGCTAATTCCAGTGCAGACCACAGAAACTGCAAAATAGGATAACGACCTCTGCCATTGACTTATACACAATCTCTGCAGGTCTGAGATGGTGGATTTTCAGATTCTGGCTTTTTGCTGCATCAGTTTTAATAAATCTTGGAAAAAAATAAAAAATTTGAAGTTTTGTCCCAAAAGCCCCAATGGAGTTTAGTAAATAACCTCTTCATGTCAATGTTCATGATATTTTTGTATTTTTTTTATAATCGTATATTCTGCTAAGCCTACTGGACTCGCTAAGTATTCTTGAAAATGTTTCACCACTTATTCACTCATCCTTCATAAAGGTCCTAATGAGGGTCGAAACATTAGACATGGTCTGTGAACATTATTTGCCTATATAGAGTGTGCTGGTCCTACCTGTAAAACTGTACATATTTTTGACCTGCACCTCAGACAAAAAGTAGCAATTGAGTGTAGACACTTTTTTCCTAATATATATATTTGGGCTATATCTATATTCCACTGAAAATTGCAGTCTATTCTTGGGCCTGGAAAAGGTGATGGGAATAGTGTAATGTTGGAGAAGCAGCTTTCCCAGACCAGCAAGTCAGTGTAAAGGTGTTGTTTGCAGAAAACATCTGAACAGAAATCACTGAAAGTCCATTTGGGAAAAAGTACAAATTATATGGAAATGGGGTTCAAAAAGGTTTCTGATTGCCAACGGAGATCACAAGGTTCTAATTTGAGTGCTCATCAGAAGCATTCCATGCACTTAACCAAGGAAAATCGAGATGACACGGTTCAGCAAACTCCATTTTCTATTACTCTGAGTAACTATATGTAAATCCTCAGCCATTAGGAATCTGAGTACTTAGACCTTGAAAAAGGCTACTTTGAAGGCATGCTTAGTCATTAATAGCTCAGTTCTTATTCAGATACAAATTATACACCTAAAATGTGTGACAACTAAGGTGGCATTTATTTCTTTTTTAATACTAATGGAGAAATCAGCTTCATTCAGATAACTGAGAAATGCAATTGCTTCTGGCACAGGAACGATAGCTTCATGGCATGATGAATAGGGGCCTCTTAACCTGATGTCAAGAGCATGCATAAAGGATATATATGAATTGTTGGATGTTGCAGGGTTCATTAGGCTTTGAAAAGACAAGCTCCAAATGTATTAGAAACAATTGTAAAATAGCATTAGCCCTGCTGATAGCTCAATTAACCCTCTGATGTTTAACGTTCAGATTCTTGTCCCCCTTCTAGCATAAATTACACTATCTCGCCTCTTCTCTTCAAAGATGACCGCTAGTACATGTTTTACATTGCTTCAGAATGTGAACAGTTTTTCCTTTCAGATCAATGAGACATCTTAGAACATACATTAGGATTCTTGTTGCACATGACCTATAGGGTGATATGTTGAGTAAGACTAGAAACAAGATGGAAACAGGCAGCCTTGCACTATTGGGACAACAACTGGTGAAAATAACTCTGTACAGTGACAAGAAAATGTCAGGTTTTTTTTGTAAATGACATCATAACTCCTTTTGTGATCATGGAGTGATTTAACATAGGTAAAAGTATATTAATGTTTGTCAGGTTAGTAGATATTAGTCTTTACCTGCCATTGCTTTTACCATAAAGATACAATAAATGATAAAATCTTAGTCACAATCCTCTACAGTGGCATAACTAGATGTTACTGGGTCCCACAGCAAATTCATTTTAGAGCCCCCAACAGATCCAGAGGTTGTCCTGTTTTACCAATATATGTTTTAATTGCTCATTAATTAGGGCTCATCCCCCCCCCAATACAGCTTATTTACAAAAAAAAATATTCTCCAAAAATAGTGCCATGGCAGGGAGAATTAATTGTTTAATTAAATTTAATGAGGCTAAAAAACTTGAATGTTCTCATTAACTGGGAAAAATAGTTAAAGGTATTATTGACAATTCCCACTGAATTTTATTGAACCTTGCCAGTTTTTACACCATAAAAAAGATATTTGGTATATTAGTATAGAGATAGTGATCAGATGTTGATATGCAAAAATGTCTGCTTTGTGTTTATATTGGTAGTTCACTATCCTGAACCTGGTGGAATTGTTCTTGTCAAAACTTCATTCTTGTGTTCATGGTAACTTTTCAAACATTCACTGGAGACATTTCACAATTTAGCAAATATGCCATTGTAATACAAAAAAGAGGACATGGACAATGGACATTTTCTAACCCAATAGTCCCCAACCAGTGTCTCTGGAGCAACATGTTGCTCACCAATGCCTTGGATGTTGCTCCCAGCGGCCTCAAAGCATTTTTAATTCTTGTCTTGGAGGCAAGTTTTGGTTCCATTAAAATGAACTAATGTACTGCCAAACAGAGCCTCTCAAGGTCAGACTGGGCCGGTGGGACACCAGAAAAAAACTGGTGGGTCCCGCTGGGCCAGATCCACACCCTGCGACTCTTCTTCTTTTCTGTCGCAACCAGACGGTCACGGCAAAAACACAGCGCACGTGCACATGCACACGTTCAGCAGAGGCTGGGGCAGAGGGGGCCCGAGGAAGCAGCCTGGTGGGCCCTCCAGTCTGGCCCTGCCTCCTCTAGACTGCTATTCCACATAGGGCTACCGATCCTTTGCTATTCAGAACTGTTTAACATATGTAACCTTAGTTGAAGACTAAAGAGGGGTCATTTACAAACTGGAAGGCAGGGTGATAAGAGCAATGAAGGGCCATCTGCCATTTTTTTTTGCATTTTGCAAACTGATTTACAACTTAAATGAATAACCGAGGTCTCTGAAATCTATTTTGAAGCACCCACAGCTTCCCCCCATGGTACAGTGCTACCTGCATTCAGTTGGGTGGGAGACACATAGATGCTCCCTGTCCCACCCCCACCCATCCGCTAACATGCCCATCATTCAGAGTTAGGGAGTGGCTGAATATGAAGGCCACATTCAGGCCCTGGACTTACTCTGTCACAACAAACACCACCTGACATTTATAGATTATGTGTCGTAAGGGTTTGTATAAATGAATTCCTGACAAATGTCTTTCTGAGAATTCTCATTGGCAGATTAAAAACTACATCTCTGCATTGGAATATGTGTGCCAGGAATTAGCATGACATGCAGAATGGGATTTTGCCTGAAACTGATTTCTATTTGAATAGAAACCCAAAATGCATCTACATTTGTGTATATTTTGTAATAAAAAAATCTAAATTACTTGATAGTTGGAATAGTAATACTAAAGAATACTAAAATACTGTATATGGATACACACATATATATACACACACACAACTAATTCAAGAATGCTATGTGATAGTATGTGATATTCTTGCTTTACACTTTTTTGTGAAACAGAAAATTTGTGACAGGCCATTTGTCAAGCAGGGGAGAGATTACTAGAAAGAGGACACTCAAAAGATATGTTAAGTGAAGCAGAAAAAGAACTTAGAGGAGAAACATATTTCAGAGAAACCATTCAAAATCTCATTCCATTAAATACTCAGAACACTAGCCAAATCCTCAGTATGTATGGGGGTAGGATAACCCCTTCTTCAACATGGGTGTAATGAACAGGGCTTGTGCCAATTTTTAAATTTGGTAAGACAAAATTGTTGTGGTATTGATTCATTGATCTAAACAGAGAAAAAACTGAAATATATTCATTTTCCAGCTCTATTTCTTGCAAATTGAGGGAGGCGGAGAAGGTTTATCTGATAAACATTCACAAATTAAGCACCTGCATAATGGACTCTTGTCTGTAGCCACAAGACAAATACAATGTATGTGTGTGTGTATAATCTGTTAGAGTTAGCAATTATATTCACTGGGGGTGCCTGTTAGCAACAGACTTTCATACAGAACAATCACCAGCTACTTCTGGGTTGTTTCCATTTTCTTTTCTCTGTTCTTTCATTTGCAGACTGGGAATGTTGTACAGTGTTCAATGCTGAGATCAGTTATTTGCAGTTTAATTATTAATGACTATAAGCAGGTCTGGAAAGTAAATTATCAATCCTTCCAAGACACAAACTTTAGTGAACATGGCAGCTGAGCTTCTTTTATTGTAAAACATTTGCTGCCAGTGTTACCAGGCAATTGGCAAATATTAGTAAAGGGACTACTAAGCTTGTTCTCATTAGAGAAGTACATGCTTAGAAATTAGGGAAAGCTCTATACTGTATGTAGGGCCTTTAAACTGACACAATGTTGTACCCTCCAACAGTAAGGAAAGAGGTGTATTGTATATGCATATGCATCCCACTGTTATTTCTTTAACCTGTTATGTTGCAGCCCATCAGGGCTGAATGTTTTTCAGAATAAACTATTAGTATGGCACATACTTTTATATGACCTATGCCTATTATAAATTGGCAATGTCTACTCTATGCAAAGCAGTTAACTTCCACTTGAACAATAAATGTGAATGGTCTCTAATATACTTTGGGTGCATCAGTTCCTCAAAACTTCTCCTTATTGGTTTATTCAACATTAGTCATTCATTTCTTTAAAAAAAAAATATATATATATATATATATCATAAAACATGCAAACAGAGAATATAAAGGCAAACATGTATACAGACAAAGAGTGCAATGCATTTTTTATTGGAGTCACACACTTTACTTGCTTTGTTATGATGAATTAACCTGTTTATGTACATACAGTGACCATACTGGGTTACTAGATTAATACCATAACAAAGCAATGCGACAGAGGCAGAAAAACTATTTATCTCCTTAATGTGTGTTTGTATGTTGTTGTCTTTTGAGCGCAAGTACTTGATTTAGTGGCCACCTGCATCATACTGACTTATTTAGGTGTGCAGCCCCATTCTTATAATATTACAAAGTAATTCTATCCATAAACAGCACACTTCTGGGAAATGGGAAGTTTTTTGACCACTTTTACATTTATCTTGGTCAGGTTTATCAGTAACACCAGTGCTGCAAAGAGAAAATCAGAATAAAACTGAAGGGTCATTTAGTACAAGGCAGTGTTAAAAGTGCAAAAAGCAAGCTTTCCTTGCATGATGAAGTGTAGAGACCTGTATCTACCCTTTCAGCAGCACTGTATTCACGAGGGACAGAAGGTTGAGATAAGTAGGGACTTGAAGGCTCTCTTCTTGCCATAGTGGCTGGTACACAGATTATCTGGAAAGAATATGGACTGTATGGTACTGGCTGGGAGCCTAAGGAGGTGGGAATACAATATAGACCAGTGATCCTCAACCAGTAGCTCGTGAGCCACATGTTGCTCTCTAACCCCTTGGATGTTGCTCCCAGTGGCCTCAAAGCAGGTGTTTATTTTTGAATTCCAAGCTTGGAGGCAAAAAACAGATGTAATGCCAGAGCCATGTACTGCCAAACAGAGCCTCAATGTTGATTGACAGTCCACATAGGCAGGGGACGTCCGCAGAAAATTTTCCAGGGGGG
>CM044437.1:108794129-108819819 GCA_024363595.1 Xenopus borealis
AGGCGACAAAATCTCCCCGAATCTCCCTGTCTGTCCCGACCCTTAAATACCATACACTGGTTGGAGCTTTGTTGAAACCACTAAAATTGTTTGATTAACACAGCCAACCTGACAGTTACAACAACAACAAAAAATCAGGGCTTCTTTCCACAGATAAGGAAAAGTACAATTACCACTGTGACTGAATTGAGAATGAGTATCAGCAAGTGCCCAGTTTACATTTATTCAGATTTGTTCTATGACTCCTAACCCATGATATTGTACAGGTATGGAATCCATTTTCTAGAAACCTATTATCCAGAAAGCTCTGAATTACAGTAAGGCTGTCTCCCATAGACTTCATTATCTAAATAATCCACATTTTTAAAAATAAAATATCGCCGGCATTAAGATGTCCCCGGTTTGATGTTTCCTTGACTCCGACCAGCGTTGTCACAGAACCGTATGCACTTGTTTCGGCTGCAGGAGATGAAATTGAACGCGTTGCATCAAGGAAACATCAGACGGGGGACATCTTAATGCCGGCAATAAAGAAGACTATTTTAAAACCCATTGCGAGTGTAATCTTAAACATATTTTTAACAAATAAAGGCGATCTACACTATTTCTATGCTCCATATTTTTAAACAGTTAGGGAATGGTCACAAGCAAGACCTCTGCGAGGGTTATTTATTACATGCAAAAACTAACTAGGAACATTGTAAATACCCAATGTGGTAAAGTACTGGAAGAGTGAATTATAACTCACATAAATAAGCTAACAGAAATGAAGGTGGGAGAGTGTGTATGGGTGCGCTACTACAACTCTTTTGAAACCTACTACACTATATAGTGTTATTTTTCTTTCTTTTTTCTATTTCTAGTTTGTTACGCATACAACCTCCAGAGCTTGTTTTAGCGCTGACTCAACACTACCTGTATTATATTGTTTGATTCTTTCACCACAATTGAGCAAGACGAGTATCAAAGAGTCGGATCAACAGAGTTTTACAAAGTACTATATTTTTTGAATAGATTAACTAAAAAACAATTCACTGTAATCTTCATTGTATTTGCAATAGACATCCAGTAGGTAAGGTCAATTATTACTGTTATGATTCCTTAAATATATATATATTTAACAAAAAATACCAACAACACCGGGGTGTGACATTTCAGTCCCTATTGGGACCTTTCTCAAGGCCAAGAGGGATTTAAATATCACATGAGCTATATGTATTCACTTTTTTGATTGCTGAAAACTCCTGGATGTTGCTGGTCTTTTTTGTTAAATGCCTGCCCCAGTGGAGTTTACAGTTTATGGCCCTTACATCATTCAAAGCAAGAAATGTCCTATTTTGCCCAGCCTCTCCAACTGGTACGGCCTGGTGTTTGGATAAGAGGTCGGCACCTCTCCAATAACTTTGACAAGGCAACAAATGTTTGGTAATTTGTTGCCTTACATCAGTGATCCCCAACCAGTAGCTTGTGAGCAACATGTTGCTCTCCAACCCCTTGGTGGCCTCAAAGAAGGTGCTTATTTTTTAATTCCAGGCTTGGAGGCAAGTTTTGATTGCGTAAAAACTAGGTGCACTGCCAAACAAAGCCTCAATGTAGGTTGACAATCCACACAGGGGCTACCAAATGGCCAATCACAGCCCTTATTTGGCACCCCAGGAACTTTTTCATGCTAGTGTTGTTTCCCAACTCATTTTACATCTGAATGTTGCTCACATGTTCTAAAGGTTGGGGTTCCCTGCCTTACATCATTCACACACACATTATCAGGAACCACATGAACCTGCCTGTATGTTTTTGGGATGAATCCAACATATCCAGAGAAAACCCACACCAACATGCAAATGAGAAGCAAGTGAAAAATAGACATTATATTACAGCATTATAACATGAATCTACATTATAAACAACTGGAAAATATGATGAGAATATTAGGTGTAATCTGTTATTTCCTTTAACTCCAAGTAAAAATAAGACTGTTAGACTAGAACTAGATGTTTCTGGATTTGCACTGTCATTTCTCCTGTCTCTAAAATAGTTGGGTTATAAAATTATGTTATAATCCCAAACTGTGGCAATGATGACAAAGTCAAGTCTCTATTCTGTTTTTACCAATAAATATAAAAGCACATTAATGATAGGGCTCTTCTCTCAAATGACATCCTAACAACCTAAGCTAAGTAAAGGGCAATTCAATAACAGGTTGAGTGAAGTGTTCTTCCTAAACCTTCTAAATAAAGGTAATTTTCTTTTACCACTCAAGGTAATCTACTGCAACAATTTTTCAGGGGGAAAAACACACCTATGAAAATATAAAACCTACATAAAAGAAAAATGTGGATTTTCACTGAGCACTGAGCTCTAAAATAAGGAAACGAGAAAGTTCCAAAACATACAAGCTGAATTACATTACTTAAAGGAGAACTAAAGCCCCATTAGTCGGAGATCCCCATCCCCTTCCCTCCATAGGCCCTTCCCTGCTTTCTCTCTCCATAGTACCTTAGTTGAAAAAGTGTTCCTGGCATTAACTTTGGCATATTCCTGCAGAGTAGCACATCGGAGCTCTTGGGTGCTATCTTCTGTATATTTGGATGCTCTTCCTTTTCTTCAGCAATGTTCAGAGCTTTCTGGCGCATGTGCAATAGGCAAGAATACCAGAACTGGTGCTCACTTCCAAGAGGAACCTGAAGATACAGAAGATGGTTTCCAAAAGTTTGTCAGCTTGAGAAATGACCAGGTGGTCTGAAATGTTGCTGTGCCAGATGAATATCTTGAAATAAAGGTGTTTTTATCGTTACATGGGAGTGCTGCTATCTATTTTGGAAATTTGTAACAAGGATGTGAAGGTGAAAACATCAGCTGGCGTGCACACCTTAAAAGTAAGCTTGTGAATTTTAATGCTGGATGTCCTTCTATATGATACATAAGATGGTGCCAATGAGCCCTACTGCACTGATCTGCATAAATAAGCCAACCTTAATGCCAGGGACATTTTTTCAACTAAAGTACTATGGAGGAAGTAAGCAGGGAGGAGGCCAATGGAGGGAAGGGATGGTTTTTTTTTATAAATGGGGGATTAGTTCTCCATTACAGGGCACTGGTATCCCTACCTGAGATGCTGTCAGGCAATTTTAAAAAAAAAAAAGAAAACTACAGTTTCCACCAAGTGTGGCCTCTATTCATCCGTACCCCTGGCTGGGTAAAACAAATCAGGGTGGCTGATGCCCTTTTAACAGGCTATAAACAGGAATGATGTTGGTATTTATTCTACATGTAGAGAATCAAGGGTGCATTTATCTGCTTTCCTGTTTCAACAGATACCCATTTTTTAGGTTTTCTTTCTAAATTATACTAGATTTCAAAAAAATCCTGTTTCTTAGAAAAGAAACTGCCAAACAACGAGAGGGTGCTAATATGACCTTGGACTTACCTTTACTGCCAAGATATTCTAATCTTCTAAGAGGGCTTTTCAATACATTTTTCAACATTTTTGGTGAGTTATGCTTCCACTGGGGGTCAGGCCTGGCTCAGTTACCTTTTGAATTAATCTCATAGGTGTCTGGTTTTGTTGAGGTCAGTCAAATTCTTCTACTCTTATCTCAGCAAACTGATTCTGTACAGTCTTTGTTTTTGTTATGGGGAAATATTGTGCCAAAACAGGAAAAAGTCACAGAGTAGGAAGCTAACGTCTCCACTGAATTTTGCCACGAGTATTCTCATGACAATTGACAAGCCTAGACTCTTTTGTCAGACTGTGAAATACTGATTATAACTCCAATGGGTGTGTTTCTTATGCTCAAGAGTCCAGTGGCAGTGACTTGACACTGTGCCGGCTGATCATTGTCATTGAACATGAAAATATGGTTCTCTGCCTCTGATCCATTAATAAATAAAAACAACGGCAAATGGGCAATTTGACACCAATGATGGCATCCATAATCTGGAAACCCATTATCCAGAAAGCTCCAGAAGTCTCCCATAGACTACGTTTTAATCAATTAATTCAAATATTTAAAAATTATATCCTCTTTCTCTTTAATAATAAAAACATACCCTGTACTTGATCCCAAATAAGATATAATTAATTATTACTTCAATTTTTATTTAATTGTTCCCTTTTTCCCTTTAATAATAAAACAGTACTCTTTACTTGATCCCAACTAAGATATAATTAATTCGTATTGGAGGCAAAACAATCCTACTGGGTTTAACTAATGTAGAAATAATTTTTTTGTAGATTTAGGGAATGGTGATCCAATCTACTGAAAGGCCCCTTTGCTGGAAAACCGAAGGTTCCAAACATTCTGCATAACAGGTTGGTTACATTTAGACAAACATAATATTCAATATATAATCTATGTCACACAATGTCCAATAGCATGTAGAAAATAGATATAGAGTCATAGTTTCATTTTAGCAAAAGGATGGCTCCTGTTTTTCTGAGTATGTTTCCTGAGATCATTTAGCTTCTTACTCCATGAGAAATATCTATAAGCTTGGGAAATCCATTCATAGGACCCTTCAATTGTAGCTTGCTGTTATTAAACCAAGGACAGTCGCATCCTAGTTAGTCAAGTTAATTGAACAATATCATCCTCACAACCTTGTACAAGTCCTGCTCTAGTTCGCTATATATTGATTAGTTTCATTTGCTTGCTCAGCGTTCAGTTTCCTTTGGGTTGTGCGTGTTTTTACTGAGACTAGTAAAAAGAACACTGAAATTGGTGCAAATAAATGTTGTTGGTTTATGGTTCCATAATGTACTGTACTTTGAAAAATGTTTTGTAAATAATGTAATGCTGTAAAATATTATGTATGTCCAATCTGTTATTTCCTTTCTGCCAAATAACTTCTGTGCGCCGACAAATGCATGGCTATAGTCTTTTTTGCAAAAGGAAATAAAATATTTTCAATAAAATGCATTAACAAAACAACACCTGTACTAACTGTATAATATATTTTTTGCAGCATGTTTAGAAATCTTATTTTGGATAATTTTTTGATGCTGCATATTTTTGACTCTTCATGGCAATATTTCGTAAAAGCAAGCAAAGAAATTGTTATTTTTGTAGGAAGCCACTAATTATTTAGAATTCAGATTTACTAGATTCTTTTAGAATATTGACGTCCACATCATACTAAAACTCAGTTCTGGCATGAACTGCAACATTAATAAATCTCTATAAATCAGTATAAAACAGGCCCATTTTTTAGGATGGCTATGATATTGTTGGTCTTTTATATATGTTAAGTAATCATAACATTTAATCCTACTGTAATCATACATTTATAAATGTATTCACCTCTGGAGATGCAGGCTAATGTGGAAAAGGGAAACAATAGCATGTTTAGCAAAAACAAATGGCCCCCAACACCAAGAAGAAGCTCCCAGTTTGGGCACCATGTTGGGTGAGTGACCCAGCTCCCATGGGTGAGAGACCCAGCTCCCATGGGTGTTAACACAATGAGTGAGAGACCCAGCTCACATGGATGTTAATGCAATAAGTTCCCTTTAATTCACCATTGTAATTGGAGGTCCAGAGGCGCTGGCTTTAGCCGACAGCAAGGAAGGCATACCTAGCATTTAATCATAGGTTTATGGAAAAAGTGCTAGATACAGAACAAAGGCTGAACTTAGGATGTTGTGTTTTTTAATAAATACATCTATATTTGGAGTGACCTCTTTAAGTGCCTGTCATTTATCTATCTATCTATCCATCTACCTGTCTATATATATATTTATCTGCTTACATATACAGGTATGGGACCTGGTATGCAGAATACTCAGGACCTGGGGTTTTCTGCATAAGGGATCTTTCAGTAGTTTGGATCTCTATACTTTGTCTACTAAAAAAATGTAAACTGATTAAATCCAGTAGGGTTGCTTTGCCTCCAATAAGGATTAATTATATCTTAGTTGGGCGAAGTTGCATCCATAGCGGCAAATGCTGGCGAAGTTGCACTATCATTACTTTGGCAAGCAAAGCAAAATTGCGCTAGTGTTGCCTAATTTGCATACGGCGGGAAGTTATGTTTCAATGGACGTATATATTGCAGCAAATACATTACATTACACAAGCCCGGGAAACCTTAATGAAAGAAAATATAGTTCTTATATTGCCCCACACATGTGCCCACTGTAGTTTATGCTCCATATGTTAGGAAATGTAGGGCGGAAGCAGGGTACCCCAAAAAAAATTTTACAATCTTTTGCAGCCTATCACCCTGTAAATATGAAAAGACGCTAGCCTTTTTTTTGGGACTTGCACCTGCGCTCATTAATAGATCGGCAAAGTAACGAAATGACATCACACTAGCGAATTTTCATTAGCATTTGTCATATCGCCCTTAAGTGAATCTACCCCCATGGGAGATGGCCTTTTGTATATTCTCATGTTTAAATTGCCCATTGCACCCCAATTTAGAGCAATGTAGCTTTGAAAACAATTCCCTATAAATCAAAGTGCAGCAGTGTTTTACATAATTACTCATCCCAAAGAGTTAAACACAAAGTAATGGCTAGAATTCACAGAGAAACATAATTTTCACTAATGTATTTTAAAAGGGTTTCTAATTTCTCTTTAATAACTGTCCAACAAGGAATGGCACTAACATTAATTAAAAGATCAATTAAAACAATCTTTCACATGTTTATTAAGGCTAACACACTTAGCTGTCTAAACTGCTTTTAATAGGTTCTATCTTATTTGCTTTTCACAGATGTTTGAATTGGAAAAAAATGAGGACAATATACTTCTTATTTCTGAACTGAACTATATGGAAGACAAATGCAAGATTTAGGGCTCTGTTATTTAAAATTCATTTCCCATAAATCTGGTGTTCTATCGGAAGGCAATTTTTTCCTGTATTGTTCTAAAATGCTCTCTGGGAAGTATAAAAGGGTGAAAGATGAAGGGTCGTTGCTTCAAGCAATAAATAAGTGGAGTATTCAACTCATCACAAGGGCCATGGAAGGCAAGGAAAGCAAAGGAGAGGAATATCAATTGTGCAACATTTTTAATAAAAAATGGGGGGATGCCATAAAACTGTGATATTTTCAGACAAAAAATAAACAGATCCTCTACACTCACTAGTTACAAGTATGGGCATTCTCCAGAATGCTTAGACATCTGAGGGTTTCCAGATAATTTGGATTTGGATCTCCAAATCATACATCTACTAAAAAATCATTTAAACATTATATAAACTCAATACGATTGTTTTGCCTCCAATAAGGATGAATTATATCTTAGTTGGGATCATGTACAATGTACTGTTTTATTATTACAGAGAAAAAGGCAAAATATTTTATTGTTTTATTAAAATGGAGTCAATTGGATTTGTCCTTCCTGTTATTCAGAACATTCTGGATAATGTGCTTCCAGATAACATATTCCATACCTACATTAAGAAAGAATACCAGAATGCTCATGGTTGGACATTACAGGAACCACTTGAAGTTGGGAATGATGGAAGCTACAATTAGGAGATGTTTTTTTTGTGCTTGTAAACTATTAAAAGAAAACAAAGTTGTTTTTACCTCCTCAGGGAGGTGAATTTAATTGGGCATCATAATTATGGCACCAAGTATAGTGTTTTACTCGTTTACATATTTTGTTTCTGTTATAAATATAGAAGAAAGATTACAGCAACAGGAAAACTCTTTCCCCCATATGTAATATAAAGCACTAAGTTTGCCCAGGGGCAGTAACACATGGCAACCAATAAGATGCTTGCATTTAAACAGGTGACTAGTGAATGCTACCTGCTGATTGGTTGCTATAGGTTACTGCCCTTGGGCAAACTTAGTGCCTTTTATTACATAACCCCTCATGTTTTTTACAGAAATAAGGCAACCCTATACTGCATACTGATTCTTGTTCCTGGAGTTACATAAGCCTATACCCATGCTGGATATATTTGTTTGCTAGCAGAACTCTAATTATATATGAACTAATTGATAACTTGGTGACTTACAGTCATAAACTCATAGTTTTTTCTACCAGTTCAACTCATTATTTAGTTGCATCTCTGGTTGTGAGTTTTTGACTCAAAGGAATGCTGTTTGCTTTGGGATCATGCATATTATTTATATTTTCATTGGCTTCCTGCAGCTACAAGAAGCAGAGACTAAAGGAAACTCTCAGTAGCCTTAGGCAGCTCCTAATACTTTTTCAAGTATACAGCCAATGGAATTGGGTGAACTGGGTGAAATCTTATTTAAATCTGGGTCTGTGTTTAGACTGGTTATTAAAACTTAAAAAAAACTCCAGTTATTAGTGCTCCAGCCAGAATTAGTATCATCTGTCCTTTTTTTCTCAAATGTTAGTTTCATGACCTAAAGATTGGTTTGCAGCCACATTTTAATTGGTATTTTATTTAGTACATGTAGGTGACTGAAGATTTAGATACACATTGGTCAGGTAGTCCCCTAAAGTTTGAGACAACTAAGGGTGGTCCTGATTTACAGTTGGAAGGAAAATCTGTTCCAATATCCTGGATTGAAGTGGAAGCCAACATGTTCTTGGCCTCTTTACATCCCATCCTGTTGGAGCAGTTAGATGGTTCTCAGAGCCTGGATGAAGGTCTGTCAAGCAAGGGAAGGTAGTGTGAGGATAGTTTTGTTATAGCTCACTCTTGGAGTTGGGATCAGGGTAGTAAGTGAGTAGTGTGATGCTTCCATGAGAAAAAAGAAGGAATAGTAATCCTAGGTGCGCTACAAGCTAAGTAAGGACTCAAGTGTATAGATCTAAGAACAAAGGTAGCCTGCCAAGTTTCTATTTAGAGGGTTTATACTTGGGGTTGCACACGTCTGATTTTGACTTTGAGTGCACAGAATGATTATTGACCTCAGATGGGTAAGCTTTGTGAATAACTGCTGAATAATTATACCGCATCTATTTATAACTATCCTGATGGAAGTTGTTCTACATTCATGCAAATAAAGTGTTATCCTTTGTTTTAAGGGCCACCAGTGTCTAATTGATATTATCAACATGAGCGTTGTAGCCCTGCAACACTCTTCCTCCACTAAGTATGTGAGAGCCCATCCCAGAGATCAGTATGCTTATTTGTATAGTTAACAACTAATTGCGGTTAGAAAAATTATACAATACTGTATTACAATATTCTGTTTTCTGATAAGATAAGCAACATTTGGTTAAGGTTTTGCAATTACTGCTTTTAAAGGGTGGACTATATCACTAGAAATGAAGATCTCTTTTTAAAAAGGGCCTATTTAATATTTAATATCTGTTCCAGACCTTTGCGGGGCCTTCTGTTCTTGTCAGCCATCCAACAGCAAACATGATAATTCATGTCTGTGTAATGTAAAGAGAATGGTACCTCTGCCCCGTCAGTTATTTTCCACTTTTTGTTTTGCTGCTTTACTGTGGTATTTATGTTCAGAGAATCATACTTTCAATAACCCCTCTTTTTCATACCCATTAAAATGTAACGTGACATTTTGTGGCCTGTTTTGTATTTAATTATTCATTTTACCTATACACAGTTCTCTAAATCTCATCACAAATCCATCTTTGTGTTGGCCCATGATCAGTCGCTTAGATACTGTTATAGACAGAATGGCGAAACAGCAATAGTTAGGTGACCCCAATTCACCCCATAAATAGCTTAAAAAGAATAAAAATGTATTACAAGTGATTACCGCCTCATTACAACAATATTTGGTTCAAATTCATCTTGGGAAATGCAGAATTAATAAAAATCAATATAAAATGTCAGTCTTACTTAAAACGTAAAAAGAAAAACTCCAGCAGCCTTACAAGAGGGAATAGCAATATAATCACATTAATGAACAGATAAAGTAGTTCATGAACATATGGTAAGTTGTTGTACTGCCTCCAGATATCATAAATGAGCAAATAGCTACAACATTTTACATCCAGATATTCCTGTGTAAGTTCAATAGATAGTTTGTAATTCAGCAGGAGTGGGGACTAATATCCAGAGTTTTCATGGTTTCTCAGTATTTGTGCCAAATTCCCTTTATTCTGCAGCAGACTGAGAAGAAAACAGCTTGGGCAGATGCTTTCCACATTCCCTGAAACTTTCCTGCAGTGTAAAACTTACTTACAATTCTTTCAGATACTGAAGGCAAAGCAGAGCGATTATGCAGTGTAAGGATCTTATATTTTTAGTATGGTCTAGAACAGTGGTGTCCAACCTGTGGCCCGAGGGCCGCATGCGGCCCAGAAAGGATATGAATGCGGCCCAGCTTGAAAAGATTGGTTCCCAATGAAACGTAATGTCTCAAAGCATAAGCCCCCCCCCCCAGACCTTATAGGCCTGCCCACTGCCACTACTTGGTACCTGGCAATTCAGCTTGTTGTTCCGGTTGTGCGCATGTCTGACTTGCGCTCTTCACGTTCCATTTTTTATGCATTGCAAAAACATGAATTATATACATTTGCTTCATATTGTATGAGAGAGAAAAAATAAAAGGGGGAAAAACTAAATAAATTAGGAAATAAAAGTATGGAAATAGGAAATGAACAAAAGGCTGAAATAACACTTTGTGCTCTCTAAGTTCAGACACATTAACCACCTTAGTCTGTCATCTTGTTAGGCAGAGACGGAACTACCGGGGGAGCAGGAGGTGCAATTGTACTAGGGCCCGCTGGTAGTTCTTGTGCACTTAAAAAATGTCTTTTAGAGGGGGTGGGAGGTCTGCAACCGGGCCCACCCCTCCGTCGTTATGTTACTGTTGTTAGGAACAGGTTTACTATGCCAGGTTGTAATAATGTATATAAATCTATTTAATATCCAGGTGTCCCATACTCCACTGTATAGCTCATCTGGTTATCCAACTGGTATTGTAGTTCTTTTCTGTGCATTTTCTTTACTTTTACAAATGAAAAGTGTTTGTGTATTTCATGTGTGGCCCCAGACAGTTTTTCTTTTTCCAATGTGGCCCAGGGAAGCCAAAAGGTTGGACACCCCTGTTCTAGAAAGACCAATGCTAAGCAACTTCATTATTTTATTTTGTATAGTTTTTAAATTATATGACTTTTTCTTCTGATTCTTTCCAGCTTTCAAACGGGGGTCGCCGACCCCATCTAACAAACAAATGTTCGGTAAGGCTACAGATGTATCGTTATTGCTACTTTTTATTGCTGGTCTTTCTATTCAGGCCTCTCCTATTCATATTCCAGTCTCTTACTCCAATCAGTGCATGGTTGCTAGGGTAATGTGGACCCAGGCAACCAGATTGCTGAAATTGCAAACTAGAGAGCTGCTGGATAAAAAAGCTAAATAACTCAACACCCAGAAATAATAAAAAATTAAAACCAATTACAAATTGTCTCAGATTATCCCTCTACATCATACTAAACGTTAATTCAAAAGTGAACAACCCCTTTAAGTTATAGCATTTTATAGAATATTCCATACTTAATTTTTCAGTTCTAATTTTTATTCTTGGTTTATAATTATTTTCCCTCCTCTCTGCCTATGTCCACCTTTCAAATTTGGGTATAACACATGGTATCCTAAAACCCAAATCAAAACCCAAGGTCCCAGTCTCGGCTCACACTTCTGCCACTAACAACCACCTTTCCCTTTAGGAGGAGCCCTCTGCTACTCGGATACCACCAGGTCTTAACATGACAGGGCCAGAATGACTCTGTAAAGGACAATATTTTGTACATCTTAGTGCTTCAACACGTGTACCTACCTATAGTCAATGAACCCTATTGCATTTTAAGACAAGCAACAAACAAAATTGTTAAAGGGATCCTGTCATGGGAAAAAAAAAAATTCCAAAATGCATCAGTTAATATTGCTGTTCCAGAAGAATTCTGCACTGAAATCCATTTCTCAAAAGAGCAAACAGATTTTTTTATATTTCATTTGAAATCTGACATGGGGCTAGACCAGGGATCTGCAACCTTGGCTCTCCAGCTGTTAAGGAACTACAAGTCCCACAATGCATTTGCCTTTATGAATCATGACAGACGCCTTCATTGCATTCTGGGACTTGTAGTTCCTTAACAGCTGGAGAGCCAAGGTTGCAGATCCCTGGGCTAGACATTTTATCAATTTCCCAGCTGTCCCAAGTCATGTGACTTGTGCTCTGATAAACTTCAATCACTCTTTACTGCTGTACTGCAACTTGGAAGGTAACTAGATAACAGCTCCCTAACACAAGATAACAGCTGCCTGGTAGATCTAAGAACAGCACTCAATAGAAAAAACCCATGTCCCACTGTGTACTATTCAGTTACATTGAGAAGGAAAAACGACAGCCTGCCAGAAAGCAGTTCCCTCCTAAAGTGCTGGCACAAGTCACATGACCTGGGGCAGCTGGGAAATTGACAAAATGTCTAGCCCCATGTCAGATTTCAAAACTGAATATAAAAAACGGTTTGCTCTTTTGAGAAATGGATTTCAGTACAGAAGTCTACTGGAGCAGCACTATTAACTGATATGTGTTTTTTTAACAAAAACATGTTTTCCCATGACAGTTTCCCTTTAAATTGTGAATAATAGCAATAAAGTATGTGATCTATTAACAAGAATGTGGTGTTCCAAATGGTATGATTACCATACCTTAAAGGAGAACTAAATCCTAAAAGTAAATATGGCTACAAATGCCATATTTTATATAATGACATGTTGCACCAGCCTTAAGTTTCAGCTTGTCAATAGCAGCAATGATCCAGGACTTAAAACTTGTCACAGGGGGTCACCATCTTGGAAAGTGTCTGCGACACTCACATGCTCAGTGGGCTCTGAGCAGCTGTTGAGAAGCTAAACTTAGGGGTTGTTACAAATTATCAAGCAGAAAGTGAGGTTTGCTTGTAAAATAAGCTGATGCTACAAAGCTGATTTATGTGCTGCCATGTAGTAATTATCTGTATTAATGACTAATCAGCCTTATATTGTGACATTTCTATTCTATGTGTACTGTATATTGTGAGTGGGTCCCTAAGCTCAGTAAGTGACAGCAGCACAGAGCATGTGAATCAGTGAATCAGCAGAAAAGAAGAGGAGGAGCTACTGGGGCATCTACTGGGGAGACACAGATCTTTACCGCTAAAGGGCTGTGGTTGCCTTGGGCTGGTACAGAAGCCATAGAACATTTCTAGCTACTTCTCTAACAAGAGAGGGTGTTGTAACGATAAAATAACAAAGTAGGTAGTGTTTTACACATGAACAACACATATCTTTTGTGGATGGCCTCTCCTCATTGGAAACCTGTAGGACTTACTTCAAAATTTTCAGGTTATATGGAATACCATGTACTGTATGCTGAAACTAGAATTTGGTGTGCAGCCATGGTAGGTTCTTACTATATCCCAGCTACAAACTGGTTTGTCTGCATCAAAAGCTCATCCATTTAGTGTTCAGTTTTCTGATCAATGTATGCAAAGGCAGATAAGTGCTTCCACATAAATAGCACATTTTTTGTGTGGACAACCATTCCACTTTTCTATGTAAAACAGTAGGAAATTTTGGAATGAAAAAAATGTCAGATGACTGAAGCATTCAGGTTTATTTTGAATGTCAGACTGACCCTCATGGGCCCACGCCAGGCCAGACCCCCCCTCTGCCAATCTAATCTGTGGTGCCAGGCAGTGACGTCGGCACCTGTAATAGGTGCAGGGGGGGGTTGTCAGCAGGGGGCCCTGGACGTAAGTCCTGGTAGGCCCCAGGCCCCCCAGTCCGACCCTGATTAAACTTGTCATGTTTTCTACCCTTAAAAATCTGGGTTCCTGTTGATACTATCCTTGTGCAAAGCTCAGTTTGAAAAAAACTATTTATTTCACATACCACTTGGGTCCACATTAGGACCTTTAGCAAGGATAACAATTAGTAACTTGTACAAATATCATTCACCATATATTCACAGTTGTGAAAATGGAGCCAAAAAGATTTCAAACAATCAATTAATTCATGCCTCAGTGAAGTTAATTTGAAAAATACAAAACATATTGAAGTGCACTTTACTAGTCTATTCCCTAGATCAGTGCTGTTCAACTGGCATGGGGCCCCCCACATGAAAGTCTGCCTGCTGTGACTGTCAACCATGTGTAAGCTTTAAATGGTATCACTACAGAAATGAACTGGCCCCTACTTTTAATACACCTCTAATTCAAACAGTAAACTCCTGCATTATTCACACCTTTAATCCCCTCTGCATTGTTCACACCTATCACAACCATGTTGTTCACATCACTAAAGCCCTTTACTGTCCCCAACTAAGTGTCCACATTGTTAACCTGTTTACACAGACTGCACCAGGTCCTGATATGTTTTCCTGTCTCCTGCTGTATTCTGCTTGCCCTAAGCTCCTTGTGTGTTCCATACTGTGCCTGCCCTATGCTCACTGTGTGTGCCATACTCTGCCTTCTCTGTGCTCCCTGCGTGTGCCATTCTCTGCCTGCCCTATGCTGTGTGTGTCATACTCCATCTGGGTCCATGCTCTGTCTGCAGGAGACAAACCTAGTGGGGGTTTGTTAGCATTTGGAAATACTTGTTAAGGGGTCCCAAGGTGTTTAATCATGTGCTGGGAGTATTATTCACAGTGGATGATGAGGCAAATGGATTTAAGGGTATGTCTTAATATGGTTTAAAAGACAAGACTTGCTTCACATATCGTGATGAGTGATATCCCTGCAGCACCAACAATTTGCTTTTTGGTGTACTACCACCATTAATGTGGATATAGTCTTAAAAGTTCTTGTGGTAACATGGGTGTGGTTTATAGTGGGTGTAGTTTAAAACAAGGAGTGGTCGCTGGCTTCCATTATTTTCCCACCACCACATACACCAGAAAAAATTGCAGCCCTCAGTAACACAGAAGTTGGATAGCACTTTACTAGGTGATTCACAAATCAGTATTAAAAAACAATACCAACCTTGCATTTTACTAAAATACACATTTTCTATAAAGTGTAGATTTTTAGTCTTAAATATTAAAAATGCATTATAATGTTTGTCATCATCAGGGCATCTGACTGGCCAGGGTTGGGGGACAAGTGCCTTGAACATGCTTAGAAGAAAGAAGGTCTTGGGAGTATCCTGGTCTTTGTGCCCAAAATGAAGGGTGAGACACCAACGGTTATAATGGACTTCCTGAAGTCACTCGCAGTCAGAGAGACTGCTCCTGCTGAGCTCAGCCATGGGGAAAGACTTGGAGCTCTAAGTACACAAAGAGATCATCATGTTACTTCCAGGCAGCAAGATGCTTAGTGCATGATCAATGCCACTGTACAGAGTATGTCTTATGTAACTATAAGTAAACCACCACTGGAAGGCTATTATTAGAGTTGCAAGTGTAATTCTTTTGAATGAAGACATTTTATTTTTGTTTAAAAATCGGTGCAACTACTTAGCAAAGGTTACTCTACCAGAAACAAAACTGTGCCTTTACTTGTTCCAGCCAGAGTTAAATTGTGGGAGAAGTATAACTTTTAAAGACTGTAAATGTCAGTAAGCCTACACGTAGCTAGCCAATCAGACCTCCTCATGCTTACATTGCAGGCATTTTTCCATGCAACATATGCCCGTTGCATTTTTCTCTTTTCTATACGGAGTTTATCTTTGTTTCTATACTGTATCTGTGTTAATGTATTTTGTTTCATGTGTGTGTATATGAAAGATTTGTATTCTTTTTGGCACCCCTACTCACCTGTTATGTCAAAGGTTTAGCAAAAGGCAAGAATGTGGAAGTTTGGAGAGGAGATCCTTACAGGCTCAGCATATGTATGCCTGCATGCGCCATGTTTGACAAAAGCAGTTTGTGGGTTAAGAAGATTTTATACCAGCACAGCTGTTCATTTCTCAAGCCATTCATTGCTCAAGTAAGAGCACTGAGAGCTCATTTGTCAGTGGATTTATGGCACACTTTTCACACAAACTATCACTTTTGGTTCACTGCTTAAATTCTATTCTGCTTTTATATACTATACATTACCAGGAGCCAGTGCATTAAATATATTTTATAACGAGCTTTGTTCTATAGGGAACACTTTGAAAAGTATATATTGAATTTAAAACAAAATCATAGCCAATTCATCATTGAGTCAGTTTATAATGATGTATAATTAGTTATCAGACATTTTCACTAGGGATGCACCGAATCCACTATTTTGGATTCGGCCGAACCCCTGAATCCTTCCCGAAAGATTTGGCCGAATACCGAACCGAATCCGAACCCTAATTTGCATATGCAAATTATGGGTGGGAAGGGGAAAACATTTTTTACTTCCTTGTTTTGTGCCAAAAAGTCACGTGATTTAGCTCCCTGGCCCTAATTTGCATATGCAAATTAGGATTCGGATTCGGTTCGGCCAGGCAGAAGGATTCGGCCGAATCCGAATCCTGCTGATAAAGGCCGAATCCTGGCCGAATCCCGAACCGAATCCTGGATTCGGTGCATCCCTAATTTTCACTAAACTTTACAGTAAAGCATCAAACACTGGAGGCCTTACTTTAAGCAGCCACAGAGCCTGTTGAAAATTGCATGCATAAAATACTTATGTCCAGTCAATGTACCTGTTGTATCTACAGGTGGAGGGTGTGCAAGGGAACACCCAGGCACTGGAATGATACAGTAAACAGGTGCATTATTTGTTTCCTAGTCCATTTTGGTAGCACTTATAACAAAAAATATCCCATAATTCCATTTTTATTCAAAAATCTATATTACATAAAATTTTATGTATGACTAAGTACTGGAGGGTACAAAATGCATAAGGATTGTTATGGGGCAATATGGATTTTTGAATAAAAATAAAATGTTATGAATTTTGAACTATGGGATATTTTTTGTTATAAGTGGTGATTTGTGGCCTGGGAACTGGGATAATATCCCATTAATTCTAGCCCATTTTTGACTGGCAGCCAGATTCCACTAACAGATATACTTGTTAGCCCATTTAGTTGCCTTGGTTAGTTTTAAAAAGCTGTGCTGAGCCATGCAACCCTCTATATCCTTTCCCTTCAAGCAAGTGACCTACAGCAATGACTCTTTGGCAATCTGACCTATATTCAGTTTGCATTACATCAAAACTGAACTTGTCCACAGGCCTCACCCATAACTCCATCAATATGTCATGTCTGATTTCATTCTTCACCAATAGATATATTTTTTTGTAAATCCAAAGAATGAAGATCAAGCTCAACTCAATAAAAATAATGTGGTTGTAGCCTGAAGTTAAAAATTCTGCATTCCAGTCCAAGAAATGTTTTTGTGTATTTTTATTTTTTTCCCTCCATTATTGGAAAATAATTCATAAGGTTTTGCTGCCATGGTATCATATGGAAGAGAGTAATTGTACAAGTAGGGTTGCTTCCTACCAGTGTTTTCAGTCGAATTGACCATGAGGAAAGTAGTGCACAGTGTCTCAAACTCTCAGATTCATCACTAGTAACACTGGTGAAAAAAAATGAGTGGCATTCTGCATAATGCAGAAAATCAGAATGTGGGTGCTTGTCTGTGAGATCTCCACAGACTAGTACTTTGTAGGGAAAAGTTCTGTTCCTTGAACTCATTTTAGGCAAAGGGAGAAGAAGAGGTTAAATCGCTGAGGATTTGGCAAATTGTGAGACAGCTCCCTATCGATTAGACCATCACCAACTGCAGACTCCAGGTCGGACCTCCTCTACAATTAAAAATACACCAATATTGTGCACAGTAAATCATAATCTGCAGCCAGGCTTTGCTTTATTTCTCACCAGCAGTGAAGATCTCATATACCATGAGTAAGCTAGCTAAGAAGAGCTACAATATTACAACAGTATAGGAATAAGATCAACAATAGTATCCCCATGGCCACTGCAGTTGTTAGTGAAGAAGAGTACCAGCCCCTTTATTTACCCCAGCAACCAGGCTGATGTAAGAAGGAAGCCATATATAGATATAATACAGCGTCTGGTCTGGTTTTCATTTACCTATAGATAGGGTAATAGTAACTCTATCCAGGTAGCCATTTATTCTAATTACAGTCTCATTTATTATAAGCAGGCTTTACTAAAATTGCATTTTTGTTTAATTTCAAAAAAGCACAAATTACAGCATATAGTAGGAGGCTGATCCACCCACAAAACAGCAATTTGGAAAGTTTCCCTTGCAAAACAGTAGTCAAAATTATTTTTTTAGATGTTTAGCAAGATGTTTAAGTGAAGCACAAAGTTTGCAAATGGTAAACATATTTGGTAGAACAAGCACAAGGTGCAAAGACAGTGAGTGTTTCTTTAACTGTTAATTACCCTGTCTGAACCCGAACAGCATACAAATAATAATAATAACGTCCAAGTTCATTCTGCAAATGTTCTCCTTTTACAGAGCAAAGCATTATGGATGCCAGTAGTTGGATACATGACTTGTAAGTCTAGTGAGTGCAACATTTTGTGGGGTTGTATAATATACATCTGTAAATAAAATCAGTGATTTAATTTAATAGGGATTAAATGGAATGGAATCATTCTTAGTCATTAAAGTTGACATAGACAAATACAAGAGGTCCTCTGCACTCAACCCATTCTCAATATATTAAGGACATTGAAAATTGTGTGCCTTAAGCTACTAAAAATGCCTTACCCTTTAAACAAAACAGGGATTGTTTGTCCATATATTGGAATATATTTAAGCTGGCCAACTACATCAAAGTCATCCCATATCTGGCCAGTCTTAGTTGTGCTCACCACTGATTTTTAAAAACATTAAGCGGGGCTGTGAATTTTTCGGTCACAACCTCATTGCACCCCCCACTTAATGTTTTTAAAAGTTAGTAGTGAGCACAACTTTCCCATGTTTGTTATAGTCACTAAAGTTGTTGCTGCTGTAAAAATGAAATAATAAAAAGTTGGATTCCATAAATACAAAGCAAATAAAAATGTGGTAGCTCTAAATAAGTAAAACAGGGCACATACAGTGGTAGAGAGTGAGACATTAAATACAAAATAAAAAATTCATGTATACAGTCTGCATTAACTTCAACAGCACATAAGCTAATTATTTTCTAGTACAACTGTTGGCCAAAAAAACCAAAACAGAAATAAAAACCAAGTTCCACTGGGGCCACAGCTTTGACATATTCCCCAGTCAAATGCAGACCTGCTATTGCAGACACTAAAGAATTACTCTGACCTATTTTCCAAGCTCCTGGTGCTGTTTTTTTCCAGTTAAGCACAACCTCTCTGGGCTTGGGGACCATCTTCAGAGCCAACTGCTCTGTGTGTGCAAATCAGAACCACCCTTTTAGAGTCTGCTCCTCTGGATGAAAAGCAGCCAAACACTTCTGTTTTACATTGTTTATTTTCAATGTCCTGGAGTCTCCAAAATCAACAGGAACCTGGGACTGAAGAGAAACAGCAAAGTCCTGGCTCAGATTCTGCATTCAGTAAAGCCAAGCGGATTACATGCAGATCCTGGTCTGGACCTTGCTACACACTGCTTCAGAAAAGATATATACAACCATAAATATAAATAAATTTACCTCATACCACTAGATTTAAGCACCACTCATACCACTGGCAGTTAAAATGATCCTCACTGTTCAGATGCATCAGCTCCATAATAATTTAAAGGTATACCTACATGGTTAATAACAGTAATGTCCCTATTAAGAAGCAAAAACCACCCAACACTGCAGGGTTAAAAGTGCAGCCTCCTTACATGTTGTTAAGGCTTTCAAGCAACATACAGATGTTATAATGGATCTTAATCAGTTAATGTGCATAACTAAATCTTGGAGTTACTAGTCATTAATCACTTTTAGAAGTGAGCGGATTTGCTCAAAAGCAATAAGCTAAACCAATCAGAAAGCATTTTGCTTTGGGTGTACAGGCAAAACCTCTGGCACCATAAATCAATGTGTCAGTTTGCCGGAAAGATCCAAATATTGTGTGGATTAGCCAGAACATTGAGGTTTTCCTGGATGTTTTCAATGCATATAATTTATTGTTATGATATATTGTATGCGGTGTATTATATAATCCAGATATAGGATCCCATAAATGTATTATATTATAATGATCCAGTATTTTATCTAAAGGAAATCCAAACACAGCAAAAGAGAAAATCTAAAATAGAACCATAAGTGAGACAGGAGCTAAATTTCAGATCCAGATGAGAACTTGTTGTTTACAAGTTTACCAAGAATCTTAAATAAATAAGAATTAAGAGAACCATACTGCCTGATTTTCAGGGATGTTGCTAAGCTGCTATGTAAAGAATCAAGCTGAGAGTCTGTAAGATAAGCATTGTTTAATAGAAAAGAACTGTGCTTCTGTTTAGCATCACAATTAAGGAGAAGAATAGGGGTTTCACACTTGGGGGTGTAAATGTTAGGCACCCCCAAGTGACTTCTTTTACCTACCTAACCAAAGAAAGAAAAGCTAGAGCCTAGCTGTTACAATAAGTCACCAGTAGGAGGTGGAGGTAACTTAACTTGAGTAAACTGAATTTCAAAGGAAAGAAAGAAAAGAAAAGTGAATACTTTTTTCTTTCCTTTGAGATTAAATTTACTTTTACCTACCTCCTATGAGCCAAAAACCACACTGGTCCGGGGTTCTTCTAGCAAGCACCACGGAGAGGTCAGCTTCCAACTGCTTTGATTTCAAGTTTCCAGGGGAAATCGCATGCGCAGTAGAGCAAAATAACTGACTTTTTGTTAAAATTCAGCTTTCTGCTCTACTGCACATGCCAGACCAGAGGAAGCAGGAAGTTGGTTTCTCCATGGTGCTTGCTAGAAGAACCCCGGACTGGTACGCTCTGATAGGAGCACCGTCCAAGGGTATCAGGTAAGTAAAAGTTGTCACTATTTAACATTTAGCACCCCCAAGAGTAAAACCCCTTTTCTTCTCCTTTGAGGCACTGCATATCCTTGGTGTGTTTCTGAAGCAGGCCACTAGATGGCAGTGCTTATTTCTCTCACTGGTTTGTGTGTATCTAGCCACATCGTAGGAAGTATTGTTCTAGTTGGTATGTTTTGTGTATATGTAGGGGACTGGTAAATTAGATATAACTATCAGAGATTAGGGAGCACCTCCCATCAATGAAAGGTTCCAAAAGATGGTGTGCAGGATCAAGTGGATTAATAATGTACCAACAAAGAGAGGAAAAGAACTGACCCATGTGACTGCACCCTCCCATCCATCACATCCGATAGCTCATGGGTGATTAATTAATAAAACATTTGGATCCGAAGAAGTAACCAACCCCTTCACCCACAGCAAGTTCCCTACCGATCTGTGAAGCTATTATTGCACCATGATATGTGTCTAGGTATGGCACCCTCCCTAACCAGAGCTAAAATTTCACCTGACCTGCATTTTACCCACCACTTGCGGGCTTTGTTAAAGACGTGGAGGGGTTGGTTACTTCTGCGGATCCAAGGTTCAGAGTGGGTTAACAGTACCTTTAGCAATGCCTGATGCACAGCCTAGATCAGGCCCAGAGGGGTAATCTGTAGTTTCTGGCAAATGCCAGAGGGGCTGCTATAAGTTGCCACAGAAAGTCAGTATTTAGTGGGCTGGTGGGGGCTGTTTGGGCCTCTGTGAAATGCCAGGGCCTATTTTAATTCTCAGTCCGGACCAGGCCTAGATCGATAGACAGGCAGTTTAGATACTGATAGTAGGTCATTGTTACACTCTATATTTGAGCATCGACTTAATCACTAGATGGGAGGGTACTCAACGTGGGTGAAGGGGTTGATGCCTACAATGTGTTGTGTTTTGATTGCTGAGGATGAGCAGAGTATAACAGTGCTTTATTAGCAAGTTCATGCAGCCATTACACAACAGTAACTTCTAACTCTATCACTCTCAAGCTGTACAGAAAGTACTGTGTATATGAATAGTACAAGTAAGGTGCAACATAGTAGATGGCTATGTTGTCCGTGGAACTCACCGCTTACTGGTACCAGAGACCTTGCAAGAATAACTCCTACAACTGGCACATGAGAGTCATCAAGGAATTGTACAAAACAAAGACTGCAAGAACTATACTGGTGGCCAGCAATGGATGCTGATGTGGTAACTGCCATTCATTCTTGTGTTACTTGTCAGAATCATGACAAAACAGCTATCACACATACACCACCACTTCAGCCAGTACCATTCCCTGATACAGCATGGGAAAAACTTGCTATTGATATTGTGGGTCCTTTTGCAGATGCTCCTATAGAGTGCAGATTTGCTATAACTCTGATAGACTATTACAGTAAATGGCCAGAAATTGCATTTGTTTCTCATGTAACATCAGCTACAGTAATAACATTTCTGTCTACAGTTTTCAGCAGAGAAGGAAATCCAAAGGAGTAAATATCAGGCAACGGACCACAGTTTGTCTCATATGAGTTTGAATCCTGTCTGAGAGAGAGGAATATTGTGCATAGGAAATCTTCAGTGTTATACTCACAAACAAATGGAGACATCAAGCGATTCAACCGAAGTCTGAAAGAAGCACTACAGACAGCAAATCTTACTGGGAAATCTTGGAACGTATTTACAACAGAGTTCCTACATAACTACAGAGCAACATGCCATGCAACAACCCAATCATCTCCAGCTGAATTATTACATGGCAGACAGATGCGCACTAAGTTACATGTTGCAGACATCAAACTTCCAACTCTTTCACTCTCAAGCTGAACAGAAAGTGCTGTGTATGTGCATAGTTCAAGTAAGGTGCACAGTGACACCCTTAGGCCATCACACAATGTACGGGTGACTTTACCGTGCTTGTAACCTATTACCACATCATGCCGCAGTGTGCATAAAAGTATACCTGATAATCTGACAGTTTGATTGCATCTCAACTGTACATGTACAATACAAGGCCAACCCACTGCCTCCTGTTGGTCCATCCCCTGCTTTTCACTTTTATTTTAATACAATTGATGCACATTCGAAATTGGATTTTAATAATTGATTAAAAGTTATGTTTTAATAATGAATCGCCCATGAACTATCGGATGTGATGGATGGGAGGGTGCAGTCACATGGGTCAGTTCTTTTTCTCTCTTTGTTGCTACATGACTAGTAAATTAGTCTCCCAGTATTATTTAACAGACAGTCCCCTAGTGTTATAGACTCCTAAACTGGGTACTAAATAGAGTTAGGAGGGGACCTGTTTCCTTATACTGCCTTGAACTATGTCCCCTGTAGTTAAACCAGTGCCCATTAGTGCTAATGTATATAGTCCTGAGCAGCCATGTGCTCAGGGTCCATTTTGAAAAGCTCTTACCTGAGGAGGCTGGAAGGTTGAAGTGAAACCTAGACAGGTCAGGTCTAGTAAGGATAGGCCACTAACCTTAAGTGGTCACTCTAGGAGTGACAGATAGTCAGGCTATTTAGCTGAGCAGCCTGAGGCTCTGGTGAGGAGTGTGAGTGGGATTAAGATCCCGGGTACTAATTGCTCAGAGTAGGGACTAATACTGACCACTGTTGTTTGTGAGTATTTGCCTATCCACTTTGGATTGTGTGTTTGACACAGAATAACTTAACTCAGACATCCCATTTATCCCACTTAGCACAGAATATTGTGTCACAGCATCCCATCCAATTAAAGAGTTCACCAGTGAAAACAATGGTGCTTTGGTATGCTAATGAAAAGGTTAAATGCATTAAATGAGTTAAGATGACTTCAATTAACCCCGAGTTACGACGTATTTAACACACAAATCCAAGTGGCTGCATCTGTAGGTTCTTCTTGTTCTTTATGTACACTTCTTTGTGGAAACACTTTCTGGTTAAGTTGCAAGACAAACTGGTGCCCAATTATTGTGTATGGCAGTTGTACTATACCCTGCCTCCACACCGTTGCCAGGGCTTAACCCCTAAAAATTAAGATCTCATCTGGAGCAAAGTATTGGGGTTAAAGCTCATAACTGGAGAACAGTGCCACTCAATTGCTATGGCATTACATATATATATAGTTTTTGGGAGCTATTGTCACAGCATTGTCAACCAGGCACACAAGTATTTTGATGGGTCAGTATGAAGTAGTTATAGTAAGTAAGCAAATAATTATTCAACCTAAAATTTTACCCAAACTTTGTCCCTGCCCCAAAACTGTGAGATGAATAATTGTAAATCTATGGGGCAGATTTACTAAATTCACATTAATTCACATGAAGGATTCAAATATTCGATCGAATTTTCAAAAAGATTTGAATTTCAAATATGCAAATTAGGCAAATTCGACCAAATTCGACCATCGAATATTCAAATTCGAATTATTCGAATAATAAAATTAAATTTTATTCGAATATTCGAAAATTCGATGGTCGAATACTTCCCCTTTAAATTTAAATTTGATCGCCTACTTCGACAGATTAAACCTACCAAAATGGGGGTCATTCCCTAAGATCGAATAAGAAAAATTGTTCGAATATTCGATCCAATTTTCCCTATTTGATCATTTGATCGATCGAATTGCACTAAGAAATTTGAATTCGCATTTTTTTAATCCCCCACTATTCCCCCACTAATTCCTGGTCAAATTTTGAATTTTTTTTGCATTCAAAATTCGACCCTATGTGTTCAATGTAGTAGTCTCTCCAATAAAACTGTGATACCATTAAAACATTGGAAGCAATAAATTTCACACCTGACATTCACAGATAGCCAGTGAATTAAAAGGTAAAACAGTTCATGGTTCACATAGATACATGCTACACATGATCAGTGTTAGTGCAGCTTCGTCAAGGGCAAATGTGCAATATGCAGTTTTTCTACTGGAATGGACAGGGCATAAAACCCATGTGAAAAATATATTAATTATAATATTTTACCATGCAATAGATCAAGCAGCAATTATTTTCCCATGCAATAGATCAAGCAGCACAGCGATTCTTTTATCTACCAGGAAAAAATCCTTACCTAAGGACCATATCTATCGATGAGAAGAAAAACAGCCTCAACACTTTTATACAGACCAATTAAAGGGATATATACCCCATTTTGACAAAAGCTCATTCAGTTAAGCTTATGTAGAAAAGGTACATAAACACTACGTATACGAATTTTCAGAAATAAACATAATTGTAA
This sequence comes from Xenopus borealis, assembly GCA_024363595.1. Classification (NCBI taxonomy): domain Eukaryota; kingdom Metazoa; phylum Chordata; class Amphibia; order Anura; family Pipidae; genus Xenopus; species Xenopus borealis. The sequence goes on from CM044437.1 coordinate 108,819,150, forward strand.
TACCTGATTCCACAGCTGAAAAGGAAATCATGATAGTCTGTATTTGTTCTCTGTGGGACTGGTTCCTCTTAGGTTCGCAGTGTAATACAATCCCTACCTCACCTAGGTCCATTGTGAACTAATAGATTATAAGACTTGAGGTCTGTCAACTTTCCAGATTCTCTGGAAGCAGAAGGAAAAGTTCCAGAATCCATCTATTCATAATGGAACAAGATGGGGGGGGGCATTCCCCTGTCAGAGGGGAAAGACTTGGATAATCAAGAACAGGACTGTCTTTTATAAGTTCCCAGTATATAACAATCATTCACAGTCAGACTATTCTGGATTTCTTTACATCCATGGAATCAGGTATTAAAATGTAATTTATTTCTGAAATAAATAAGATCCCAAAGGGGACTGAAACATCACATCAGTTGTACATACACCTTTAATACACGGATGAAAAGCGAAGTCCTGGTATTGCTGGTCTTTCTCCTATATATCTCAACTATTACCTTGCTCCTTGCATTGGCGGTATGTTCTATATATAAATTTTACCGATTTATATGTATATATATATATTTAAACACTAAGGCCCAAAATAGAAAATAGAGGCAAATCCTAAAAGTGAGTAGCCACAACCTGAAGTAGAAACAGAAAAGAAGAAAACATTTGTATAAAAACCAATTAT
>CM044437.1:108835748-108882921 GCA_024363595.1 Xenopus borealis
CTGATTGAACCCCTTACCTAGGGTGCCAAACTACCTTGTCCCGGCCCTGGTCAAGGGGGAGTGTGGTGGTCATCTAGGCTTGTGTGGCTTGTTCTGGCGCCAGGAAAATTTTTTGTGTATATACTATATGTGCACTGGGGTCAATTGAAGAGGTTAAACTGATGGACGTTGGTATTTTTTCAACACAAATTAACGACTGGTGGCATGACTACATATACAGCAGACCCCATGACCAAAGTGGAGGCCGGACCGCGGGATCTTTTGCATCATAGTCCCCCTCCCCAACCCATCTTTTATCTTTAAAATAGCATTGCAGTGTCAGCCCTGGACATGCTGGGAGATGGGGCCAGGGGAAGAGGACTGTTTGTGCCAGGTCCGCACAGTAGATTTTTTGGCAAGGGGAGTTACCCCAAGTTACAATTATCAATGTAACTATGAAAGTGAGCTACCAACCAGAGGCAGCAAACAAGAGAGTGGTGGTGGGGGTTTAGCACAAGGACATGGGGCAAACTGTTAAGGAGCCAGATCAAGTAGTATCACTGACCACAAAGAAAATCTGTATAGTGACATATAAGACGGCACATTCTTATCAATTAGATGAAACAGGATTTTTCCTGCACTGAGTTTAGAGTTGGAAAATTTAATTAACACATTCTTACTAAAATAGAACAGATTTAAATTACAGGTCAGAGCAAAATCCAAAAAAAAAAAACAGAGCAGATGGGATAGAATTAAGGCTTATTACTCTGTTAAAATCATGAAAATTGCTTCAGTGGAGGAGCCACTTCAGCCCAGGGATAGACTCATTAATGTGCACTTGGTGCTACCAAAGAAGAAAGCCATTAATGATCATTAACAGGCGTTCAAGTGATCATTAAGAATCATTAATGTTTTTAATGCTCTACTGAATCTATCTGCTGCATTATGGGATCTTTTTCAGTTCTGAGATTCTTTCTCTTCTTTCTTTTTCCTTATTTCACACACACACAATTTTACAATTAGTGGCACACAAACAGAAAAATATGCATAGGAAAATCTAAAGGGCTTATCTGGGACTATTAATAGCTCAGTTTAATAGTTGATCGCTTTGTGACCCTGTAATTTCCATGTTTCTTTCTCTTTATCATCGTGCCCTGGAATAGCTCCAGTTCTTCTCTAGCTCTTCTGTGCAATTTCTCTTCAGTTTCTGCCTTAGACCAATTTCCTTTTTTACAAATGTCTCATGTAATTGGAACAATCAGTATGCTCTGTTTCCTGCAGATTGCTTCAAACGTCCTCCTATTCAGTCCCACTGGTTTCATTTTAATTCATTCGCTACTGTTACTGTATTGCTTAGAACTCAAACTGGTATTTTTATGCAATTTCCTTTTCATTGAGGGACTGAAGGAGTGAGACATGGACATCTTGATAACTACCCTACAAACTGTTGTTTCTTTTGTTTTTCTTTAAACATTCACAAAGTGTCATTGTTATATCCATGGCATAAAATCTCCCTTATCAGGGAGTTGTTTTATAACAGTTTCAAAAGGACATTTCCAAATCAGAATTGAATTGAAATTTGGCCTTTCATTCAAGAGAAACAAAGAGCATTCTTTTAGTGATGCCAAAAGTCTGCTTCTCTTTGGCCATGGTGCACGTTTCTGTATCCCACTAGGTCTATATAATTACAATACTGCATAATATAACTATGTGGGCAAAGAAAACTGGATCATAGATAGTGAGAAATTAATTTGTATATTAGCCATGGCAACCATGGTTTATCATAGAATCCCCCAGGACACGTCAGTTCTAATAATTACAGTGTAACTTTGTTTATTAATGACCTGGATGTGGGCATTGAAGGTACAGTTTCTATTTTTGCTGATGATACTAAATTGTGCAGAATTATAGGTTCCATGCAGGATGCTGCCACTTTGCAGAGTGATTTGACTAAATTGGAAAACTGGGCAGAAAATTGGAAAATGAGGTTCAGTGATAAATGCAAGGTTATGCACTTTGGCAAAAATAATATTAATGCAAATTATACAGAAAATGCCAGTGTGTTGGGAGTTTTCTTAACTGAGAAGGATCTATGGGTTTTTGTTGTCTAATTCCAAGCAGTGTCATTATGTGACACTGCCTTTTTTGCATAAAAAGGGCATGAAAACATAAATTGCCTTTTTATAGGTCCTTGGTAGGGTTGCCACCTGGCTGGTATTTTCCTGGCCTGATCATGGTTGATCCCAATGTTATTACTAGGGAAAAATATAAATGTATAGGAAAGCCGGTGTTTTATTCCAGAAAAGGTGGCAACCCTAGTCCTTGGTAAGGCCTCATCTGGAGTATGCAGTGCAGTTTTGGGCTCCAGTCCTTAAGAGGGATGTAAATGAGCTGGACAAAGTGCAATAATGTGCAACTGAACTGGATAGAGATCATCTTCTATCTATTTATAATATTATCATGTCCCCTCACAATTGTCTTTTCTACAGAGAAAACAACACCTTGACAAACCTTCTAACCATTTTAGTTAGCTGAACATCGCTGCACTCTCTCAAGCCCAATAATATCTCTCTCCCTGCTGCACATTTAAATTTCTTCCACCTTCTCCATCTCTATTATTTGCCGCATTTGAGGTTCACTATAAGGCTCTTTTCTACTACATGACTTCACATTGCAGTCATATAGAAACCCCCTGGACTAATGTAACAATTGTGCTCCATTCCTTAAGAGGGAAATAAATGAGCTCGACAAAGTGCAATAATGTGCAACTGAACTGGTTAGAGGGATGTAATATTTATATTATGATGGTAGACTGTCAAAGTTGGGGTTGTTTTCTCTGGAAAACTTGTGATGTACATTAGAGGACATTACAGACAAATATCAGGGGACCTTTTTACCCATAAAGAGGATCACCGCACCAGAGGCCACCCCTTCAGACTAGAAGAAAAGGACTTTCATTTGAAGCAGTGTAGGTGGTTCTTCACAGTCAGGACGGTGAGGTTGTGGAATGCACTGGCGGGTGATGTTGTGATGGCTGATTCTGTTAATGCTTTTTAGAGTGACTAATATGATTTCTTGGACAAGCAAGAATGCTGGGTTTCATTTTGAGGGCTTGAACTTGATCGACTTTGGGTTTTTTTTCAATCTGATTTATTTATGTAACTATGAAATATGACAGTGTAAGAGGATATGTTTTGACACCATAATTGCATTGACTTTCTCAGCAATGCATAAAGTCATCATAGTTATCAAGTAGAGTGGAAGGCTGGGTTCAAAGGACATACAAATGGTAGATTGCATGTGTTTCCCTATTCAAATAGCCTCCCCAGGTCATAAATGAGCTCTTATGTGTTTAAATTCCAAGTCTGCAAGTGTTTCATTTATAAGCAGTGCACAACCATAGAACCAAGAACACTTGATAAAGGATTCACACCCGAAACATGTAGTGTGGTTGTGCACTGTTAATAAATGAAACACTTGCAGTTTAAATTACTGCTTTAATGCTGTGTGTTCCTACTTTAATCACTATCTCAACCACATGGAATGTGACACAGGTTCCTTGGAATCTACAGCAAGACGTTTTGTGAAATAGATGCTGAAACCAGCAAATTAAGCTGGCCATAGACATAAAGATTTTTGAAAGATCCAATTGTTATCGTGAGACCACGATTGTCTCAAAACGATTGTTTAAATGTCCGATGTGTCCATCAACTAAAAAGACCATTTCAGGCGATATTGCAGCAAAACTGAAGGATCGCAGCCTGCTTGGCCCTGCAAACATAGGTAGATTGCATGGGGACCGATAAAGATTTTCTAACCTGGCCGATCAATCATCAGACCAATGTCGGACGAAAAATCGTAAGATGAACAATCGTTTGTATCCAACTAACAGCAACATAACAGTCAGGACAGACAGATGTACAACATTTCTGACTGGACATTGCATTAAGACATAATCATCATAATAAATAATAAATACTGTGCATTATGTGCTGATAGCCCTGGATATTTGTGAGTTTGTGGAAGAAGTCACCCAAGGCATTAATAGAATCAGCCATAACAACATGACCCAACAGGACATTCCCCAAGTTCACTGTCCTCACCACGAAGAACCATTGCATTGCTTTAAGTGTAGATTATGTTCCTCAACAATCCTCTAAAAGGGTGGCCTCTGGATCTATGTTTTATTCTATGTGAACAGAGATCGTCTGCTATCTATTTATAATATTATCATGTCCCCTCACAATTGTCTTTTCTACAGAGAAACCTTCTTTGTTCTTCCATCCCCCCTAACCATTTTAGTTAGCTGAACATTGCTGCACTCTCTCAAGCCCAATAATATCTCTCTCCCTGCTGCACATTTAAAGTTCTTCCACCTGCTCCATCTCTATTATTTGCCTCATTTGAGGTACACTATAAGGCTCTTTTCTCCTGCATGACTTCACATTGCAGTCATATAGAAACCCCCTGGACTAATGTAACAATAGTGCTGCCTGGCTTTTATATTTCCTTTCCTCTGACACCCCATTTGTCATTCTATGTGCCTTTAACATGTCCATTAACAATCCTTATGTCCATGCTGTCTATAGACTACATTTGCTAGCATCCTCCTTTTGGCTTATCTCTGTGCTGAGATTGCCCTTTATGCTCCAATGGTAAATACCTTAATTTTATATTCTCTGGATTCTCAAAATCCAACTTCAATAACACCCCACTCTGATCACAATCTGCTCACATTTTAACTCTCACTAGCTCCCTCTACCCAGACATTCAGACACCAAAATATATACTTGTCAGATCTCTCTTCTTTTCCTACTTTGGTTCCTGCCAAGTCAAGACACATAAGACCCAAACTGCTCAGACCTTGGCATATAACTCAAACAAACACTCAATGGTCACTTTGGTTGGTCCCAAAAATATATACTTGAGCACTACTCAGAAAAAGATTTTGTTGCTTCAAATCTGCAGTGCTCTCTAACAATACCACCCTCTGCATAGCAAAGAACCCCACTTTAAATAGGTATGAATAAATAAATAAATAAATAAATAGCACTTCTTAAGGACTGGGGTGCGAAACTGCACTGCATACTCAAGGCAAAGCCTTACCAGGGATCTATAAAGAAGCAAAATTATATTTTCATCCTTCAGTTTGGTACCTTTTAGAAGACATTAATACAGACTACAGTTGCACTGTCATCCACAAAATCCCCTAAATCCTTTACAATTGATAGTGAGGGCAGAAAGTTGTATAGCTATGCCTTTCACATAATAATTAAGCACTCTATTTATTATGACATGTAAGAAGCAAAGGCATTCAATTATACTGTTGTAGGATACTTTGCTACATAAACACATTATAATATGTGTGTTTTTTACCCAGAGCAGAGATTTTCATCTGCACTATAGATTCCATTTGGCAGACAGTTGCAATGTACATTCCATTTCATTGTACATTTCTTTGTGTAAGTCTCTAAATATATATATATATATATGTGAGTGTGTGTGTGTGTGTGTGTGTGTGTGTGTGTTTGTGTGTGTGTGTTTGTGTGAAAATGCTTCTTTCCCCCTTTTAGAGACCTGGCTAGATAAAGAGAATTTCAAGGTTTTCCAATACAAAGAGATTTTTGTTACACTGAATGTAAAGAACTTGCTGGAGGAAGTCTTTCCATTTACTTGGTGTATAGTACCAAATGCCTGCTTAGTAAAGCACCACCTTGGATTATGTTATACAAGTACAATCCTAAAGGGAAAAATCCTTAATAAGTTTGTAAGCTGTGATACAATTATGTGTGTTAAATGAGTGAAGTTGTGTAAAACTCACAAAGCAATCTGGATATATCTATAGATTTGTTGGAGAGAAGCCACAGTACTATATTGATAGTCAAACAGTACTTTCTCCATTTACTATACTTTTACCTTACCAAAAACCCAATTTATTCTGTATTTCAGCCTGAGGCTATTGCTACTTCATCATTTAATAGACTCTCATTATGTTGAACAATGCAACTGCAGATTCATTCTTTTCTTGGCCTCTGTTTCAAACTGCTTTCCCAGATTAATGTTCTTACTGGACTTTTATAAATCTGCCATCCCATCTGTGTATCCTTGAATAAGCTTTTCCCGCTGCCTAATCAGAAAATGGAGTGTCTTTTGTCTGCTGAAGTTGAACTACTAGCAAACAGCAAAACTGCATGGAATACCAGTCACATTGCTGCAGAAGGGTACTTGGATGTCTCCTTTTGTTACAGAGGGATTTACTGAAGAGAGAGTTCTATATAATACATTGTTAGTTAACATGGGGGTTGGAGGGTCATCCATAATACTGCCATACCAAAGTCATGGAACAGAATTTTTCATTCATTTTCATCACCACCCCTCAAATATTCCTGCCTGTGGGCCAGTCCAAGGGAATGGACATAGAAAGTGTGCTGTTTAAGTTAGAATTATTCCAGCAGGCTTGGGTTTGCTGCAAAGTTCTGAATTTCACCGTTGCTGAGTTTTTTCCATGAAAAAAAATACCACCAACAATTTTGCCCCCTGTGAAAACCACAGTGAAAAAACACTGACTTCAATGCGTTTGGAGAGAGACAACACTTTAGCAAAAAAATTCCAACTGACATTTTTTATGTTATGAGTTAGGAAAAACCCAGTGACTTCAATACATTTAGTGTAAGAAAAAATACCCAGTGATTTTAATTTGTTTTGGAATTATTTTGCTGTGTTTCAGTCATTTCGCAAATTTTTCAGATCATCATTATTCACTTATTATGAGTATAATGAACATTTCATCACAACAGTAGGGGAGGGATTCTCGTCTGTGTTGTGTTCATGTTTCATGTATTCCAATAAGAAACTTGCTTTGAAGCAGCTTACCAGTAAATGCTTCCTGTTGAAACCCTGCTGCCATGAGAAGAAATACAGCTAGATCATCTTTTATATTATTGTCAAATAATAACTATGAATTTGCTACAGCTGCTAAGGTTTACATCGAATTTAGTTGTTTTTCAGAGTGTTCAGTGGGTAAAGTTGATTTGTAAAAAAAAAAAAAGCGAACTATCAGTATTCAGCATGCACTACCTTCCTATGGTAAGCATTCAAGCTTAATAAAGAAGTAGGCAAGTTATGTTTTGAGAGTGTGTGCCAGTCCGAGGCAACTACAGTCCTTTATCTTCTTTTCTGCTGATTCATATCACATTATGTGGGCTGCTGTCAGTTACTAAGATTAGATGCGCAATATACTGTATATATAGACTATAAAAGTCACAAAATAAGACTGCTTCAGAATTGGACTGGGGGTTTGGTGGCCACTGGGGCTGCCACCTCAAGGGACCACACATAAACACATCCCCAGGCCCCCAGCTGCAATCCCCCATTCCCCAGCAGCAGCCCCCCTCTGCATGTACCTCATTATTATGGAGACCAAGATAAGGGCCATTTGGGGAGGTTAGGTGGCTGCGCCCAGGGTTTTCCAGTCAGGGAGTGGCTCCGGATCAGCAGGGCCCACCAGGTTTTTTCTCTGTGTGCTCCAGGCCCATGAGAACCTCATTTTCTACTTGATGATTTGCTCCTTTTCTACTTGAATTATTTGCTCCGAAGCAGAGCTACTAAACAGCTGCCCAGAGTAAACTGAGCATGTGTGTGTCACTGACCCAACAAAATCCAAGATCTCCATGCATAACTTTGAAGGCCTCAGTCATTGATGCTAGAGAGATTTGGAAATTTAGACTGATGTAGTAAGTTTAGTATATAAAATATGGCATTTCTACCCATGTTTGTATTTAGGGTTTAGTTCTCCTTTAAATGTCCAAACTTCCATGCGGTTGTAGAACTCCCATGCCCATTAATGGTGGTCTTATGTCTTTAATAATAGGTGTTGGTATTGCAGAACTCTCCTATAAAAAGTTACAAGAGAGGATCAACCTGTGAGTATGGGTCCTTGTAATAAAGCTGTAGTTTTTTTTTATACTACTCTATAAGTGGGCCAATGTGTTCCTCCCAAAATTTACCATTTTAGGGCAGATATTAAAGTGAAAACAGTCCAAGATTATATGCATAGACTTGTAATATAATGCATTTTTTAAATTATGTGCTCCAAGTAGGTGTTCATGCCACTGATTCTAATATGTGTGCATTTAGCCACAATAACAAGTCTATCTCCACACTCCTTATCTCTGAAAGAAAATGTTGAATCAAGAAATACTCATTACCAGAAAGTGAATTGTCATTATTTTCTTCAAAGAGTCTAGAAATTAGAAAACAACTTGATCAATGGTAAATCTAATTAAAGAACAAATAAATGATTCATGGGGACTTGGAAGACAAAATCATTTACTTCTGAACGCTGCGCAAAGTGATGATGATTAGAGAATGTTGGTCTAAGCCAAGTATCCAGCAAGCAACACAATGCAAACCACATTCTGGCAATCACAGAAGTAATAAGTCCCCTATTGATCCTTTTAAAAATTCATCTTTAAACACCAAAAAAGCTTAATAATATTATTACTATTCTTTGCTGTATAATTTGAGCCCAGTGCAGCAAACGTATACTCTGAAAAGTCACAGTCAGTGCCAGTGCTTACTCCATAGTGATGAGTGATTAAAGACAGTGTACCAATATCTGTAAAACCTTTTCAGTGCAAGTGCCGCTCTCTGGTGTAAACTTTGGTCAGGGCCCCTCCTTACAAAACATGATTTTCAGCCGTTTGTTCAACAATAGTTTTGATAGCAAATACATTTTCACTCCAAATATCCCTACCACTAGTAGGGATTACGGTTGCCACCTTTTGGCAAGCTTTTTACCGGCCAGCTGTGGGCGGTGGGAACAAAAGGGGCGGGTGTGATGTCAAAGGGGTGGAACCACGGCACGCGATGGGCTGAAGATGGCGAGAAAGGTAACTTTTCATTGGATTGGGGGCAGGGCAAGGCCCTTTTTAGGGGTATTACAAATTTAGGGTAAATTTGTAATACCGGCCCCGGCCTTGGCAGGTGTTTTAACAGCAAGGCCGGTAAAATACCGGCCGGTGGCAACCCTAGGTAGGACATGGGAGCATTTATAGCAATACATATGTCAGGGACCTGTAATCTAGTTACCTTCCCATTGTTCTGCTGATGGGATTCTGGGGGGAGGGAACGAGAGGGGGTGATATCACAACAACTTGCAGTGCAGCAGTAAAGAGTGACTATAGTTTATCAGAGCACAAGTCACATGACTGAGGGCACCAGGGAAACTAACAACATGTCTAGCTCCATGTCAGATTTCAAAATTAAATATAAAAAAGCTGTTTGCTCTTATGGATTTTCATGCAGGATTCTGCTGAAGGAGTACTATTAACTGATGCATTTTGCAAAAAAACATGTTTTCCCATGACAGTATCCATTTACGGAGACTTTATATGCCAGGTTCACACTAATGTAGAGAGGCACAGCATGGATTTGGGACAATTTAATACACAGGAGCACAGAAACCATCACAAAGTGACTATAGATTGGATCTGTGCATTTACTATAGATGGGATACCTCTTCCGGAAACCCCTTATCCAGGGAGTTCAGAATTATGAAATCTCCCATAGAGCACATTATAAGCAATTAATTCAAAATTAAAAAAAAAAGATTTCCTTTTTCTCTGGAATAATAAACAATACCTTGTACTTGATTCCAAATAAGATATAATTAATCATTATTGGAGTCAAAACAATCCTATTGGTTTTATTTAAGGTTTAAGTGTCCTTTAGCAAACTTAAGGTATGGTTATCCAAATTACAAAAACACCCCTTATCTGGAAAACCCCAGGTCCTGAGAATTCTGGATGATAGATCCTAAACCTGTATAAGCATATACATTCAGGATTTTTGAACTGACTATATATGGATTTGCACATTTATATGAATATATACCTTCAGCCAAGAAACAGCACTGCTTTCTTTGGGGGTTCCTTCCTTAAACATTCTCACATATTGGGTAATTATTGCAGCCTTAGCAGTACAAACATGTAATAATGAGTAATATCTTTTTGGGGGGGCTTTTTTTTTTTTTCAAGAGAACATTAAAAAGTCCTGGTTTACATCCATATTATGTAGATGTTTTGAAAACCCATAATTTGACCATTTCAGGCACAATTGTAACACCAGTATCAGACATAAAGAACTTTGTAAACTCAATTCTTGTGCTGTACTTCTGCCTTAAGGTACTGCCACATATTAAAGAGCTACTGTCATGGGAAAAAAATGCAGCAGTTAATAGTGCTGCTCCAGCAGAATTCTGCATTGAAATCCAGGTCTTAAAAGAGCAAACAGATTTTTATATATTTCATTTTGAAAACTAACATGGGGCTAGACATATTGTTAATTTCCCAGCTGCCCCAGTCATGTGACTTGTGCTCTGCTAAACTTCAATCACTCTTTACTGCTGTACTGCAAGTTGGAGTGATATCACCCTTCCCTCCCCACCCAGCAGCCTAACAACAGAACAATGGGAAGGCAACCAGATAACAGCTCCCTAACACAAGATAACAGCTGCCAGGTAGACCTAAGAACAGCATTCAATAGTAAAACCCATGTCCCACTGAGTACTATTCAGTTACATTGAGAAGGAAAAACAACAGCCTGCAAGAAAGCAGTTCACTCCTAAAGTGCTGGCACAAGTCACATGACCAGGGGCAGCTGGGAAATTGACAAAATGTATAGCCCCATGTCAGATTTCAAAACTGAATATAAATAAATCTGTTTGTTCTTTTGAGAAATGGATTTCAGTGCAGAAGTCTACTGGAACTGCACTAGTAACCGATGCACTTTAAAAAAAAAAAACATGTTTTCCCATCAGGGGCGCTCTGCACCTACCGCTGTCCGGTGCTGAAAAAGCGCTGTGGGGAAGGGGGCGGCATATTGAAGGCTGCCTCAGGTGGCAAAATTGACTGGATTGCCCCTGTTTCCCATGACAGTAACATTTTTTTTCTAATTTCAAATTTGTCTTGTTTTAAAAATTATTAATAAAAGATCAATTTCCAAATTCCAGGAGACTACGGAGGAGAATTCTGTAGACTGAGAAAACACTAAACGTGGGCACTATTGGTGCATCTTTATCACTGCAAAATGGAATACACTGGCACTTCAAGGCTGGTGAATGGCAGGGATCCCCCTTGCCGTTTTATTAGTGCGAATGTGCAACGTTTCGGGGTAACCCCCTTTATCAAGCATAACACAAATACAACAGTGTATTTCTGTATATCCTGTACCCTCTACTTTTGGACAAATACAATAGTGCAGACATTATAAGAGTTAACCAATTAACACACTTTCCATAAGCAATTGGCTTGGACCGCCCCCACAGGTCAAAACCGTGTCAAATAACCCCTCAAAGTCCAGAAAGTCCAATATTTTTCAGTAATACAGTGCCTATCCAAAGAAAACTTGAGGCAATTGTTTTTAGAACATGGATTAGAACATGGATTAAAAATTGAGGAAACATCCCATTGTCCCCTGTTTCTTGTTTTAATCATACTCTCGATATTCCTCCCCCGCCGATATGAGAAGAGGGGTGGTTGTTGGAACAAATGTCCATATTTGGCATCAGAGCTCAAAATGCATCGTGTGTCACAACTTCGTTGGCAAGTCCTCGAAAAAATTTAAAATATGCCCTGGTCAGGATAAAAAGCGTGTATTACTCCAGAGAGAATGTTTCTGGATTTGGTTGCTCCAATCCAGGTGCCCAAATGGACTTAACGAGGAATACAATTTATCTTTTTGTAAAAGGTTCTTATAATATTTATAGCTAATGTGCACTTCTTTATATTTATTCGCAGATAAGAAAAATTCCTTAGATAAATGTATCTCAGTTACAGGTAACTGTTCCTTTTTTCCTCTTTTAAGAAATGACAGATCATTTATTGATAACTTTTGTAAGTCTTGTATCTTTGTAACAATTTGTAATGTTTTTATAGGGTCATTATTTTGTATCAATTTTATCTTTTTCTTTTAGAGATGTATTCACTTCACTGAAGTTTGTCACACAAGCCACTCGTTACCTAAAAACAATTGCCTCAAGTTTTCTTTGGATAGGCACTGTATTACTGAAAAATATTGGACTTTCTGGACTTTGAGGGGTTATTTGACACGGTTTTGACCTGTGGCGGCGGTCCAAGCCAATTGCTTATGGAAAGTGGGTTAATTGGTTAACTCTTATGTCTGCACTGTTGTATTTGTGTTATGCTTGATAAAGGGGGTTACCCCTAAACGTTGCATATTCGCACTAATAAAACGGCAAGGGGGATCCCTGCCATTCACCAGCCTTGAAGTGCCAGTGTATTCCATTTGCACTGTACATGGAGGGTGGCTGCTACCTCTTACACTGGGCACCAGGCGTTCTTTATTGAGGGAGTGTAGGGTGAGTGCGCTACTTCATTTATTTTCAAAGCATCTATATCACTGTCATGTGTCTGTGCCCCCTTTGAGCTCCCCCTTTGAGTTAGAATTAGTGGTCACACCCGGGTCATGTTGGAAAACATTTGAAGTACTTTTACCGTTGGTATATTGTGACTACCCAATTTAGTCATTCATAACAGCTGGGAGCATATGGCTTTATATTGTGGTTTATGGGGTATCTGACAAGTACATTCTTTACTTTTACTAAAATTTCTAGTTGTATTTCTGGAATGTAGTCAAGAATCGAATAGAATTTAACCCATTATCCAGAAAGCTCTGGAATGTCATTTCCTATTTTAACAAACCATTCTTCCCCTTTTTTCAGATTTGCTTTTCCATTTTGCTTTGGTTTTCATAGCAGTAAACGTTTAACAAATCTTGCTATTTTCTTTAATTGTGTTTACAACAGTAAAACATAAATGAAACCCCATTTCCATGTTTATCCTAATTTAAAATCAAGTCAAGCCAGTGCTCTTTTGTCCTTCTAGCCGCCAGCTCTATATCTAGAATGGCAAGCCAGCAGTTATCCGATTTAAAATAGGGAAGGTATAGTCAGAAAAAGCACTTACTCTTAAATGTTAAATATATCCTGCCTTCCCTGTCGCCACTCATTTGAATGTAAATGCAACTGCTGCCTTGTTATTTCTTATTGAAGTTATTAAAAGCAGTGCATGGAGGGAGTTAGCATGGGTATTTTTTTCTCTCTTATTTCCAGATGGTTCATAAGGCAAAGTAACACAAATGTTTTCTCTGGCACTTAACAGAAAATTGATTGAATATTCACAGAAATTCTGCATCTGTGGGACATTCAAGCAGAGTTGCTTCCAGAAGGCAGTTTATGTACTACACGTATAATACAGGTAGCGGAGATGATCTGGTACATGTATGGGATCTGTTATCTGGAAACCTGTTATCCAGAAAGCTCCAAATTATGAAATAGCCATTTTACCCAAATAATCCATATTTTTTAAAATAAGATTCAATTTTTCTCTGTAGTAGTAAAACAGATCCAAACCAAGATATAATTAATCCTTATTGGGGACATATCATTCCTATTGTGTTTATTTAGGGGCAGATTTACAAGTTACGAATTACGATTGTACGATTTAATCGGACCTTCGAATATTCTAATTTGGCCTCTTTTGAAACATGCCCCTAAAGGGCAAATTTACTATTATTCCCCAAAAATCCTACGAATGTATTTGAAATTCTATAAGCATTGGAATATCGAATGCTTATTGAATAGTTTTCGGCTATCATTTTGCTCGATATTCGATTTTTCGATTAATTCGTATGATCGGATACAGATCGTTCGATTTCACGAAAAAATCTTACTTTTTCATTCGAGCCTCCGAAAAATTTGTACGATTCGATTGTACTTTCGATCGTATGGTATTTGAGCAGGACTTAGCAAAAGATGCCTATGGGGAGGTTCCCATAGGCTTCTATTGGTATTCGGTAGGTTCAATCTGGCGAAGTAGGCATTCGAATGATTTTAAAATTTTAAATCCTTCGATCATCGAATGAATCAATTCAATAATTCGGTATTCTATGATCGAAGAGGCCAAATTGTGCATATTCAAATATCCGAAAAAATCGTACGATTGGAATTCGATCGAACTTTGATCCATTCACGTGAATTTTGTAAATTTGCCCCTAAAAGTTAAAAGGCAAACAACCCTTTTAATGGTTCAAGGAATGGAAAGTCTAGTTAAGTGGATGGGCATGCAGTGGGTGGAGTTACTGGTGACTGTGATGCAGGTGCAGCATATAACATACAGCACTCACAATAAGTTTCTAGTACATAGAACCTGACAAAATAAAAAATATGAAAAGAACCCCCGATATGAGGATTCTATCTTTGTCATATACCAAATGGGAAGGAAGAAATTAAAGGGGTCCCCCTCAAGCCATGCAGTCTCAGACCTTCCAACCCAAATGTGCTATACTCGTTATTTCATTTGCTTCATTATTTTCCTGTCGAGTGCAGGGGAGCCATCATGGTTATAATGTCAGCAGTAATCAGGTCATGAATTCCGTCTTTGGGAATTTAATATGCCCAAATGGCCATATTGTTTTCCTCTGCTGTTGTTGGGGGAATAATACCATAAATATTTTACTCTCCTCTAGACTATGTGTCTTCCAGTCGCCTCACTTTACAGTATTTATTATTCCTTAAACCACATAAATCATTCAACAATCTTTTCCTTCAAAAACAAGCCTTGTTGTTTGGAGATAATAAAGTAGAACGGCAAATTAAAAACTTGCAATGAGCTGGAACGTCCCAAACTCCTTATTAGCAAAGCAACTGAAAGCTCTTGATTAAAAGTGGATTTGGCACTTGCCAGTATCCAGGTGTACATGTAATGAAATATAATTTACTGGGAATACAATTGTTTAGATTTCTGCATTTTTATTACATTGGTATATTGGTTCCTCCATGACACCCAGCAGCATTTCTTAGCTTGTTTTCAACCACCCCCGCACTTACCTTTCCTGCACTGGGGCAGAGGGGTGGGATCATTAGAACAGAACGCACAGAATTTATACTACAATATCACCTTTATACCATTTTGTTATTTTTTATTTCAAAAGGGTTGCCCAATACTACAATAATAAAAATAATGTTCTTGAAACTATCATGGGCAACTTTTTGCGTCATTCAAGGTGAAAATCTAACATTGTCTCATGGCGGAAATCCCTCGAAGATCCCTGGAGGTACCTAAGCAAATCCAAATCTAATCTTTTAGCCACATGTAACAAGGGATCTGTGGAGTATACTCAGGGGCAATCCTATCCATTTTGCCTCCTGATGTGGTCTTCGGTTTGCCGCCCCCCCTCCCCACGGCACTGACTTTTTCAGCACCGGACGGGGGTAGGAAGGGTCGTCATTGCTTGTGTACAGCGTGCAACTGAGTGCTACGCACTAGAAGGCCCGAATTTCCAGGTAGAAAACCGGAAATTCAGCTCCTAAAGTTACCAGGCTTAATTTTTGCCACCCCTGATAACCAAGGGGCGCTGCCGCCTGAGGCGAGAGGCTCAACTTGCCTCATTGGCGGATCGCCCCTGAGTTTACTGCACTCTTGGCTCGTTTATAAGATTATTTTCTTTCTTTTGGTAACAAAAGTGACAGAGCCAATCAATGTATACCAGAGTAGGCTCTACATTACTTTTGAATTCACATCTATTATCGCATGCAAAAAAGGGATTTCTCACAATTGTTTTTTTCTCTTTATCAAAGCAGCATTTCTTTATTGCAGTTGAAAAGGGGAGTGCCGATAAAAATCTCCCAACGCATTTCGAGCCTGCATGCCAATGGTACTTCCTCAAACTGAAGCAGAGCACCACTTCCCTTGCTTAGCTTTTCTGCTCTACAATCTGGGCAGAGAAGTGGGATAGAACTACAGGTATGGGATCCGTTATCTGGAAACCCATTATACAGAAAGCTCAGAATTACAGGATTGTCTCCTCCTACAGACTCCATTTTATCCAAGTAATACAAATATTTTCAAATATTTACCCTTTTCTCTGTAATAATAGAATAGTACCTTGTACTTTATTTAAACTAAGATTAAGATCCTTGTTAGATTGTTATAAGAATAAGATCCTTACTGGGAGGAAGACCCGCTATTTGGTTTATTTAATATTTAAATTATTTTCTAGTAAACTTAAGATATGAAGATCCAAATTATGGAAAGATCCATTATCCAGAAACCCTCATGCCTTCTGTATAACAGGCCCCATGCCTGTATATTGCTTTTCTATTTTTGTCACTAAAAATATATAAATTCTATCTTTGAAACTGTTAATGATAATAGGTGAGCATATAATTATTTGATCAGTCACTTGATTTTGTTTCTTTCTTTATTTACTTTATATTATTTATTACAACGTTTCCTATATGTAAGCAAAGAAATAGACACTTTTGAAGAAAAAAAAATGAATTCTATCTTTGATGTTATCTTGGGCAGATTTAGCCACTGGTAAAATGCTGTCCAAGGCCAAGCCCCCAGAGGAGGTCCCTGAACAGTTCTAAATCCACACAAGCTGTATGAACCAGATTTCCCTGCAAGAAGCCTTTCTTTAGCAGAATAATATGCCTTCACTTGTCAGCAATTCTATTATTTAATATTTACATAGTCGTAGTAACGACACCCTGAATCCTATCTGGGAATAACTATTTTAGATCAATGAGGTTCATTTCTTCACTTATAACTTTAGTAATCACACACCCTCTCTTTTGCTCTTCCATATCTGCAAACTATTCTTGGACAATGTTGACTTTATTTATTAGGAAGGGGCAGGGTGAAATTTATAGCGTGGCTGTATCCAAACAACTATGGTGAAAATGGCACGTTTTGACCACAGCTCAAATGCACTGCTGTCTGCTATGCCCATTAAATCATTAGCAAGTGTTGCATTATTGAAGAGTTTCATAGACAGACAGGCCCAGTAATTGCTATCGATAAGCAAATGTTGCAGATATTTTCTAGCATGATAACCAAACTGGAAAGGAATAGCTGTAAAAGTTCAGAGTGATTTATGGGCTAACAGAAAAAAATAGTTTAACCAGGTGAAACCGCATGCTATTATTAGAAGGGTTGGCTCCTCTGCCAACATTAATCAACCCGCTATTGCAATAAATAAACTCTCTCTAGAAGGAAAGCAGTAAAGTGATGCATGGATATATATTTATGAGCCACATCGGCAAGCTCACATTTATATAATTAAAGGTAAAATCCCAACCCCTACTTCTTTAAATGAAAAAAGTTAGTTAGTCATAATGCATCATTGTCTTAATGAACGAGTGGAATAGGTTCCGTCAGATGGCCAAAGGATGGTTACTAGATGGTTACTATACTTAACTGCCAGTTGGTCACATCAACACCACTAAAGTTGAGAGGGGACCACCATCCTCCTGATGCTGATCTTTTGTCTGCTCCTCCAGTGTGACTAGAGAGTCTATAGGCAAAACTTACAGGCATGGGCAATGGTAAAAGTTGACAAACATGCCTTTGGTGGCAGCCCCCAAGTTATCAGGGGTGGCCAAAAGTGGTTGATGTAACTTTAAGACCCGTTATTCTGAATTTTAAACATGAACTTCGTCTCTTCTTGTTCTTTAGCATGCTCACACTGATTTTTTCATGAGAGTACAGAAGGGAACTTCAGACTACATAAATGTGAATGGGACAGGTGTAATAGAACAGTAATCTCATAGAAGTAACAGACAACCCGAGGCACTTCTTGGAATTACCCCAACATGGGTAAATCCCAGATTAGATATTGGGTCTTAAATTCCTGATGGATGTCGAATAACATTTGAATCCTTTTCTGGGTTCTGGAAATATCTTATATCCTGCTCAGCAGAAGAAGCAGCGCATTGAACTAGATAAAAACTTCAACTTATTTTCCTATTGAAGGAAACTGTTTAAACCTTTGAGCTGAAGGCTAGTTGCTTTCAAACAGCCAGAAAAAAGATAGTTCTGTTTGCATTTTAAAATCCTAAAACTGTTCACTTTGCTTTGGGTCACCAGTGCCATGTAACCCTTGGTTACTCCGCTTCAGTGAGAGCCCTAAATTGCCCATACAAAAGAAGTCAGGAGTGATGGATGTGTATAGCTGAAAGAGGCAGAATTTTTTTTTCTTTTTAAACTATCCAAGGTCAGAATCAGGGAAAGCAAATTATATTTGCAGACAGTCAAAACCAGTAGTCCAAGTCAAAACATGGTCAAACAAATGACAAGGCAGCAGAACCAAATCTTAAATCAGGACAAAGTTAGATACAGAACCTGACAGAAACCAGACAAATTAGAAGCCAGATGAGCTGTAGAAACCAGGGAAGAAAAAAATGCAACAAGGACCAAAAGCATGGAAGGAACATAGTCCGGTAAGAAATCCACAAAACACACCCAGGAATAAATATAGACTTACAGGCTAAGGAATTATACAGTCTCTGCTTGGAGGTTTCAGGCAATGAGTTGCAGCTGCTGCTTACTGAAGTGATGGTAAGGGAAAGCAATAGTGGAATAAACAGAGAAGCCTACAGACTGCTACATTAGTCTTGAGCATGGGTCCCCAACATTTTTTACTCATGAGCCACATTCAAAGTAAAGAGCAACACGAACATGAAAAAAGTCCCTGGGGGTGCCAAATAAGGGCAGCCCTATATGGACTGGCCACCTCCAGGAGGCTTTCTTTGGTAGAGGTTTATATACAACCAAAACTTGCCTTCAAGCCAGAAATTCAAAAATAAGTACCTGCTTCAAGGTGATTGGGAGCAAAAACCAATGGGTTGGTGAGTAACTGGTTGGGGCACTGGCCTAGAGGCTATAGCAACCAGGAAGTCACGAAACTTAAATGTCCCAGGTTCTAATCCAACAGATAGCAGAACCTACGTTTCCAACCACCCATTTTCCCTTTATAGTCATATCTAAACAAACAGGAAAAAAAACACACCACAGCGTGCCCAGAATTCTAGATGCAGGAGGGAGGATGAAACACAATGAGAAAGAAAAGTGTTTCACTTGATGGCTGTTTAATCGTACAGAAACAAAACAATTCAGCTATTCTGATGGTGAGATAGTCGGTCAAACCAAAGCCGAAGCAGGAAAAAAAAACATGCTGGGATAGATTCAAATGGTAGTACAATAAACTGGGCTAGGGCTGTGGAGTAATGCAGCACATACTGATAAGCCCAAGCTCAGAATATTCCTCTTGAATCAGGCTGGCAGCAAAAGAGCACATAACAATAGGATTAGTCTGGTTTCTAAAGGTCATAAAAAAAAGCATACAAAGCCATTTTATACAAAAGCAATCTACATTCTGAGAAGCAGGAGGGCAAAATATTGAAGAATTTAGTATTAAGAAGGAGCACTTTTTTATTGGCATCCTCTTCTCAGTCTCTTGGCTTCCTCTTCTCATAAAAAAATCTTGCATTGAAAAAAGCCTGTGGTTTTGCAGTTTATTTGTACTGGGAAGCACCATGTTTTAAAAGAAGTTTAGTGTAAAAATGAAACTGGGTAAATCGATAGAAAACTACTTCCTCCTTTGATTACTGCCTGGCAGCCAATCAAAGAGCTGCAATCAGTGACTTGAAGGGGGATATAATTCAGTTAGCGTGCTTTTGAATCTGACTTGCATGTGGTCAACTGCAAACTCACTCAACAGTTAAGTCCCATGTGCCCCACCTACTTCAAGTCGCTGACTAAAGGTGGCCATACACGGGCAGATAAAAGCTGCCGACACAGTCTGTCGGCAGCTTATCTGCACGTGTGGGGGGGCCTCCGACGGGCTTTCCCGATCGATATCTGGCCGAAAGTCGGCCAGATGTCGATCGGGCAGGATTAAAAATCCCGTCGGATCGCGGCCGCATCTGTTCGTTGATGCGGTCCCGCGATCCGACCGCCCGTACTGATCCGAACGTTGGGCCCTAGGGCCCACGATCGGATCAGCCCGATATCGCCCACCTCAAGGTGGGCATATCGGGGAGAGATCCGCTCGTTTGGCAACATCGCCAAACGAGCGGATCTCTTCGTGTATGGCCACCTTAACTAAGGTTAGACAGTTGCAAAGCAGGAAGTCATGTTCTGGCTATTGTTCGATATTGATTCACACCACATTACTATATTAGAAACATTTTTATTTTTTTTTGAACAGCCAGTTTGACTGTTTACTGAACTGGTCCTTTAACGCTGCTAAGGAATATTTTGAACATTGCAAAAATGGAGAATTCTTTTTTAAAAAAAAAAAGAAAAAATCTGGTATCTATTTGTTTAAACAGGACAAAGCTTATACGTTTTGGAATTATAGTGGAGACTGATACGTAGAAAAAGAAATTTACTTTCTAAAACAAAAAGAAGGAAAAACAAATGCATAGTATCCATCTGTATTCCAGTATAGGATGTAAAAGCAAATGTCACAGTGCTAAGCAAAATAAGAGAAACAGAATATATACCCCCATATGCAATAAAAGGCACTAAGTTTGCCCAGGAGCAGTAACCCATAGCAACCAATTGGATCTTTGCTTTTAAACAGGTGACTGCTACATTCTAGCTTCTGATTGGTTGCTAGGAGTTACTGCTCCTGGGAAAACAGTGCCTTTTATTACATAACCCCCTAGTTACACAGATGCTTCAGCCAGCGACGTGTTCCATGATTGATTAAAGATGACGGAACAACATATTCTTCCCTTTTTATTTTATTTTTCATATTAGGTGCATTTGGGAGAAGGAAAAAAATTCAAAATATTTTCATAACAGTATTATGTGTGTCTACCATTTTATTAGAAACACAAAGAATATCACTTTAATCCACATACTAAGCTGTACGCTTCTCTTCACACTGCCTACCAATGAGCACGCCTGATGCCATACAGAAACGGATTTTGGCAAATGTGAAAGCTAAACAGCACAGAAGAGTTCCTTACCGCAATGAAAGAATTCCAAAAAAAGGGAAAAAAGAGAGTACAAGAGTGAATGTAACATTTACATATACACCAGTATACTGTATTTGAAAGAAAAAAACGGTTTAAAACAAATCCTCTCCCTGCTATCAAAATATACAATTTGAATTGCAAACATTGCAAACTTTTTCTTTTTTTAAAAATAGTATGTTATTCCTCTTTTTTTTTATTGTAAATGATGACAATAGTCCAAAAAAAAAAAAAAATGTGGAAATCCTGGTATATTATATCATGGTTCATTGGACAAATGCGAATAGAGTCCTAATCTCTAGATGAAAGTGAAGTCACAATCCTTTCTTCCCATGTAGAAATAAAGAGTATCCAAGCTTCTCAGAATCTTAAATGGGCTTTGTTTTTCACCATATACCTAGTGGACAGAGAAAAATGCACATCATTAAATGGGAAATCAAATTAGGATTAATTGTATGAATTGGAAAGAGCACTTTGCGGCTTGGAGAGCTTTGAATTGTAAGGTTCAAGCAGTACTTTATTTTCAGAAGGCTGATCTTTAATTATTAAAACTCTGCCTCTAGCCATGTGAAAAGTAAACTGCTACACCAAAGCATAAACATAAGATGTAATATAAATTTGCTCAATAAAACATTAAAGCCTTTACTCGTGCTCATCTTTGCTTATGGCCAAATTCTTTTTTTTTTTGTGAGAATGTCATTTCAGGGAAACTGTCGGGAGCATTTAGGGAAAGCTACACCTGGATATTTCACTATACATGTATAAAAGTAGCATATTTAAAATGTGTGAAGTTTGGAATACAATTGATTATTTATAATGCTGCAGCACAGAAACCTGAAAGCGGAGCTTACGCTCTGCTGCTGCTTATTCTAATGGACATGCCCTTATGTTACACCAACAGTATCCACTTAAATGGACTTGGAAAAGGAAGTGACAAGTCTAGTAAATGGAGGGATGAACCAAAACCGTTTTGATGGGATTTGTCAGAATATGGAATCCTCCACAAATGATTTGTCTGACTCCCAAACAAACTATGAACTCTAGTTTACATATGAAAATTAACATCAGAAAAATAAAGCAGTGTGGGGAGGGGGGGCTTGGGTTGGAGGAAACAGCTTTTCAACTTTATAAACATGTATGTCCACATATACACATTTAAAAGAAACCCCAGAATGCCAAAGAAAACCACAAATGTATGTCAAAATCGTAATTTAAATAGGTTATAATCACATGCCTTTTGCATATAGTTTGCACCATTTTAATATAAGAAAGGATATCCCTAGTAAGGCATTCACGCACAAATATAAACTTAAAGGTGTTGTTCACCTTTAAATGAACTTGTAGTATGATGTAGGGTGTGATATTCTAAGAATTTGCAATTGGTTGTCTTTTTCTATTACTTGTGGTTTTTGAGTTATTTTGATTTTTATTCAGCAGCTCTCCAGTTTGCAATTGAAGCAATCGGGTTGCTAGGCTCCAATCTGCCCTAGCAATCATACACTGATTTGAATAAGAGACTGGAATAGGAGAGGGCCAGAATAGAAAGAGGAGTTAAAAAGAAAAGTAGCCCTAGGTATTAACATATCTGGGAAAGTCAGACTTCAGGGTAAATAATTTGGAACCTATCTTTACCCAGTTCAAATAAGCCCTCATTACATGGGCCAAGCTCCCTGTAACCATGTGGAGGCAGATAAACATATACCAAATGATATACCTGTAGAATTATTTATATGCCAGTTTATATCGCACTCTCAGAAGAGTTACATCTGTGTTGATCTCATTATTGTGGGCCAATAAAACGCCTAGAATCTCGTGGCTATCGTTAACTGACAGGGGTGGCCTTGGTCTTCCTTACTTCCACTTTTACTGCTCAGCAGGGCAGTTATATCATATGAACGCATAGTTTCATCCTAATGAAGATAATCCAAGCAGCTCATTGTTGGGACCCTTAGTGGGCTCACTAGAGGCACTTCACAGTGTCCCCCTATAGGAGGCTGGGGGACTATGAAGCACTCCCAGCTAATATTTCCACTCCTTGCAAGGCATGGCTATTTGCTTGCAAAATTTCGAAAGTATCCCCCCCCCATATCCCTGCACTTACCACTATGGAGAAACACAAATTTTCCACACCTGCTAACAAAAGGACTTCTTTTACTGGCCCCAGAGACACATTAGTTCCCTAGGTGAGCTTTTGGTAGATTCCAAGTTCCCTAATATGGACCAAATTAAACAACTAACCGCTTAACCAGCGATCCAATGGTTTAGGTATATGCAACGCAGAGAGGCCTTTAGAGTACAATTCTTTACACTTCAGGTCGCATATGATGGCCCGAAATTTTAAGAGATACTATGGGATCCCAAAGCTGAAAAAAATTATCTAGACTTTATAAGTCGTTAATCACCTGCCTACCGCGCCTACGCGTTTAAAGCCCAATAGAAGTGGCAGAACATGATTCGCTCAGTAGACTCAGACAGCTGGGATGAGGCCACTGGTGACCTGTATGGGTTCCTAATAGCTATGAGAGACTGTCTTATTCAATTTAAATTCATACATCAGCTTTATCTCACACCTGCCAAACTTAAAAAATTTGGGAGAGCCAATGGAACACAATGCCCTGAATGTAGATTACCAGAAGCCACATTTGATCGCCTAGTGTGGGAATGCCCCCTGATCTCTAAATATTGGATGGAGGTAATAAACCACTTACGTGAGCAATTGGCATTCCCCGGAGCTTGTACATCGGAGGTCTATCTTGCGCTAAAAAGGCTTTGGTACTAAAATGGATGGCCCACCTCCCACAATACAGCAATGGTTGTCATTAATAGGAAAGTCATTGGTAAATGTCAAATTGACAGGGAGCTGTAGCTGATTCTCCCAGGACTCAGGAGTGATCAACCTCAATGATTGTATTAAGTGTAAATGCTATATAATGTATGCTACGATTTTGAACAACAGAAAGTACTGTATATATTGAAAATAATGGAGTTTTGCTTTTTCCCTCCTCTTTTTTTGTTTTGTACCCCCCCTTTTGTTGAAAGTCAATAAAAAATGCTTTGAAAAAGAAAAGTAGCAATAAATTTATTTCGTAGCTTTACAGCATATGTTTTTAGACGGGGTCAGTGACCCCCATTTGAATGCTGGAAAGAGACAGAAGATGAAGGCAAAGCATTCAAAAATTATGAAAAAGAAAAATGAAGGCCAATTTCAACATTCTAAAAGTTAACTTGAAGGTGAACCACCCCTTTGATGAATGGTGGTGTTGATTTAATATATATTTTAATGCTTTAAGGATAACAGTTTAATGACAGATGCACCATTCCTGTAATTGTGATGTATATCAGGTACTATCAGATTGCTTGCCTCCTACGTAGTATGGGTTTAAATTACTGGACTTTAGCACAGGAAAGAGCAGTCTGCAGCCCTCTGCATGCTACACCTCGCAGCATCTATAGTCTATACAGACTCTCTGCAGTATAGTAAATGTTTAATGTTCAGCAACACTATGGTTGATGTAGCATAAGAAGCACAACCTAATTTCCCTCTCTTATTGACAGAATTACCTAAAAAACACTCCCATAGCATGGCTACCAAATAATAAAATGTAGTATAAATCTGCCATAAACAATTGGCTTTTGCCTTCATATGACTTGATAAAATGAAAAGTTACCTGTCCAAAGTCTCCCAGAACTTTAAAAACACAGGTCTGTCCAAGTGCCGTTTGTGGTAACTCAATTCCAGAAGCGTCACATCCCATTTCTGCACATTGGGATCAAGTCTAACTTCATCGTACTTAAGGTGGAAAGCTTTAACTGAAAGTCAAAAGATAATAGGAGCTCAGTTATGCCTAATTAAGCCATTTATTACACAGGTATGGGACCAGTTATCAAGAATGCTCGGGATCTGGGTTTTTCGGGACAAGGGATCTTTCCATAATTTTTATCCTCATACCTTAAGTCTACTAGAAAATCATCTAAACATTAAATAAACCCAACTGACTGGTTTTGCCTCCAAAAGGATCAATTATATCTTAGTTTGGATCAAGTACAAGGTACTGTTTTATTACAGAAAAAAAGGGAAAAACATTTTCAAAATTTGGATTATTTGTATAAAATGGACTCTATGGAAGACGGCCTTTCCATAATTTGGAGCTTTCTGGGTAACATGTTTCCAAATAACTGATCCCATTCCTTTAATTAATTCTTTTTAGAAAGCCTTTAAAAACCAAATACATTCATTTAAATGTTAATATGTATTTTTATATCGTACATCATACATCTAATTTTGAGAATACTCCAGTAAAACACAATGAAAAGGGCACGGTTTTCGTTCTGCAAACAAGAGGATATAAAGGGGTATTGTCAGTTTAACCTTAGCTCATACATCCAAGAAATGTACTCCTTTAGTAACAGTAACACAAAAAAGTTTTAGGAATGGCAAATATAAAGTATGGTTAAACCTACACTGGAAACTGGTGTGTTTGCTTCAGAAACACTACTATAGTTTATATAAACAAGCTCCTGTGTAGGCATGGGGGCTCTGGAACACTCCGATACCCACTGTGCAAGGAAAGAGAAACCAGGACTGTGCATAGATAGTGCTCACATATGTACCTCTGCTCAAACCCGGTCAGCAAGTAGAGATCTAAGAAATGGGTAAAGGCAAGCACCTTAAGCTCCGAGAGAATAAGTTCAGACAATCCTGGAAACAAAGTTATTCGTTTCTGGAACTGACATTTTCACAGTTAAGCAAATCACTTATGTACTATAGATTTCAGAGCCAAAATAATTGAATACAGTAGTTCCAGATCAGCATTTTTTTCCTAGTTAATGGAGTCCTTGAATTCTTTATCATTAACCAGTAACATCAAAAAAATTAATTGTTTTAAAGTAATAAAAATATAATGCAGTGTTGCCCTGCACTGGTAAAACTGCAGTGGTTGCTTCAAAAACACTATTATTGTTTATATAAATAAGGGGTTGCGTAGCCATCGGGGCAGCCATTCAAAGCAGAAAAGTCAAGTTACACAGCAGATAGCAGATAAGCTGTGTAAACCTAATGTTATCTGTTATCCATTACTTATCCTGTGCCATATAACCATTTTTCAATTTCCGCCATTGCTACTTAGCAGCTTGTTTAAATTAACTATATAGGTGTTTCAGAAGCAAATAGATCAGTTTTAACAGTGCAGGGCAACACTACATGATATTTTCTTTACTTTAATACACTTTCATTTGTTGGGGTTACTGCTCCTTTAATGGCAACTTACTTTTTGCAAATATATCTACAGGAGAGCCATCAGGCAACACCCACGGCCAGCCCTTAAATTGCCAGGCCGGTCCTTGTACAAAAACTGCCACAACACGGTCCCTAGTGGGAAAAAAAACAAATAGAAATGTTTTAGCAATAAGGAATATTGTTTATTTCTGATGACTGAAAAAAAAAAAAAAAACCAACGTGTGCCCAAAGATAATAGCCCTCACTATGAGCTCCCAGTGAGGGTGGGGTCAGAGCACCAACAAGGGGAGGGGGGCGGTGTCTGAAAACATTTCTATGTATTACCCGATGTGAAGAACTGGCTGTTCAGTCCACAACTTTCATGAGAACAAATTGTTTAGGTTATAGGGGCCCTTTAAATTTGTCTGAAAATATTCCAACTGGCTCAAATGCTTTCAGAAGCCAACATGCACAATTGCAACTGTATACTGTACATGGGATTTATATTAGGTAAAAGACCTTTCTTTGTGGTTTTTATTGCAACCAACTAAATGCGGGTATGTTTTCATCTCTTAACTTTCCCACAGTATTGTTGGTTTTAAAATACAGCATGTCCCTGCAGAGTTCTGGAGAACTGTGGCACCAGCTATTTTCAAAATATTGTTAAAACATGTTCCCTTCTCACAATACTCATGGGGGGGCTTCTTGAATAGGAATAACAACAATGTAAGGGGAAACGGTTGGTGAAAAACAGAAGCTATGGACAATGGAATCTGAAGGCAAGACTAAGACCACAAGCAGAGTTAAGATCAACACCACAGAAGTGAATTTTAAATTCCGCTTCCAACAGTTGACTATAGTTATATTAAAAGGGAAACTAAAATTAGTGGTATGAATCAAATACAGTATATACCTACCTTTATAACTTCATATAATGTGTATGGGTAGGGCTCAGAGAGCCCTAAATATCTTTTTTACACGTCCTATTAGATTGTATTTTAAAGGGGTGGTTCACCTTCTACAATATACTAAACGTTAACTTGAAGGCACAATTCTAAGAAACTTTTCAATTGGTCTTCATTATTTATTTTTCATAGTTGTTTTAATGATTTGCAGTTTTCTTTAGTTTCTTTTCAGCTTTCAAATGGGGGTCACTGACACCATATAAAAACAAATGCATTGTTATTGCCACTTTTTATTACTTATCATTCTATTCAGTCCCTCTCCTATTCATATTCCAGTCTCTTATTCAAATCAATGCAGGGTTGCTGGGGTAATTTGTACCCTAGAAACCAAATTGCCGACACTGCAAACTAGAGAGCTGCTGGATAAAAAGCTAAATAACTATAAAACCACAAACAATAAAAAATTAAAACCAATTGCAAATTGTCTCAGAATATCACTCTCTACATTATACTAAAAGTTAACTCAAAGGTGAACAACCCCTTTAAAATTTCAAATCCAGAGAAGTGAAATGTATAATAACTCAAAAACCACAAAAAGATTAAAATCCAACTGCCAAGCTTTCCCTTTATTTTAGTGGCAAGCAGATATCTACTGAGCAGCTGTTAAATAACTACAACACTCAGAAATTACCCACGTTTACTACTAATAGTAAGAGAGAATTAGAATCTTTATGTCATACCAGTCCTGGGGGAGCAGCTTTAGTGGCTGATCCACAACTCTATATGGAACTGTAACACTTATGTTTGTCCCCCCTGGCTGCATTTGGTCTTTTCTTCTCTGAATTAAGGTTTCATTATCCCTTTGGCAACCTTGTTTCTTCTTTTCGTCTGATGAAACAAACCTTAAGGCAAGCAGATATTTGTCATTAGAAACTTATCACGCTAACGGTTTTTTTGGAGCAAATGGAACCAAGCAGACAGATTAAAAACAGAAACCAAACATAATCAAGGTATATGGAGATACTATTCCCCAAATGACCAGAGGTTCTATGGTGTCACGATGGTTGGAATGGTTGCCTTGTAATGCTGGGGTCTTAGGATCAACTCCACTCATCTGAATTGTGTTTGTATACTTAAACAGCAATGGCACCCATCACTTATAAGCATAAGAGACACCTGGATCAGAATACATACAATAAGAAGTAAAATGTTGGTATAACTGGAAAACTATAGCCAGCCCCAACCCCACAAACAATGTAGGTCTCTATAAAAATAATATTGCATGAAACAGCTCATGTGTAAAACCCTGCTTAATGTAAATAAACCATTTTCATAACAATATACTTTAGTAGTATGTGGGTCATCCTAAATAGAAAATAACCATTTTAAAAAATAAGGACATCATCCTGGGATCGTATGATTCAACAGACAAACATACCAAACAAACTATAAAGTTAGGTCACATGAGCCAATTGACAGACAGAGTTATGTCTTTTGCTTCCACACTTCTTCCTGTTACAGTTACAGTTGAAATATCTCTGGTCAGGTGATCTCGGAGGCAGCACACAGAACATCATGAAATGGTGGTTCAAGGCAAGAAATGTAAAAGGGCAATATTTACTTAAATATATATTCCAGTTTGCGAAGATTCTTTAATAGGTCACTTAATATGATATAAACTATCTGTTGCTTAAATATTTAGTTTTTCTTTAAAACTTTGTACAAGCAAGTAAGGTTTGTTTAGGACCCCTGTATTTTCAACTAACAAGCCACTTACTTGAGATCTTGCAGAAGGTCTTTTGCATTTAACATAGTAATTAAAGAAGTGGTAGCAGCAGGTATAATGATGATGGGAGTGCGTGATCCTGTGCCAAGAAAATACACAGAACAATTTTTAAATAAATACATTTTAAAACCTCAAAAAAAAAATTTCTTTAAATAAAAGGTTACCTTTTTTCTGATTTGGAGGTGGCCGTGCCTGTGATACTGAGGGGAAAACAGATAAAAAAAAACATGAAAACCCTCTATAGAAGCAAGCAAAGTCTAAAGATCAGAAGCATGGATATGTAGCTGTAAATAGATGCCTGTGCAAGTGTAACACATGTACAGTATACACATAAAAGATTTCTAATTCTAATATTTGTCAAATGCATCAGGCGTTCATGCAACCAGTATAGAAGTAGAAGTATAGAAGGTATTTGGCACAGGTGACTGGCACAATTACAGATCTGATTTAAGGTTGCAGGTGATTTTTCAGTGGGTTTTGTTAAAAAAACTAGCTACAGGGGGATGTCACCTTTATTCCCATGGGCCCAGCAGTGCTTTTAACTGCCAACACAGAGGCTGGCTGGACTGATAACAGATTTACAGCTTTCCAGCTGGCAGCCCTACTGCACTGGCAGAACTACAGCTCCCAGCTAGAGGTTGTAGTGGCATGCTGGCTTTTGCATTATAAACAAGTATTTATAAAGTGCCAATGTATTCCACAGCGATGTACAAGACTGTAGTCATGAAAAACCAGCAAGCAATCAAATGTGTTCTCCCCTTGACTGCTATTTGGGCTCAGATAGCCCTCAAACCTGGGAGCCATTAAGCATCAGTAAGCCATTATTCTCTAGCAAATATAAAAAGTTGTGCTTTTGGGATTTAGTTCTGCTTTAACAGTGATATGTTCCAATACAAACCAGACATATATAATAGCAGCAGCCTTTTCATGTACAATGTTCTTATCTTAAATGGAATTTTCTGTGTTGCTAGCACCTTGCAGCATTACTTGGGATGCAGCACACAACTGAGCTTCATGGAAAGATACAAACACATTGTGGACTGTCAATTTTAAATCTATCCTCTTGTTTCGCAACAATGAGACAAGCCGGGCAGCAATCCTGACCTTTTAGTGCTGATAAGCATTTCATAGACAGGGCTTTGCAAATACCATATCTCAGGATACTGGAGAAGGGAGCTTGCAGACACCTGAAGTCTACTGTTCTTTTCCCTTCTCAAATATAATTTTTAATTAAGGGCAGCCAAACTGCAACTTTGTCAAAATGTTGCATCTTAGAAAACATATATTGTGAAGGTTGGTAAAATGACTTTGTATGATATAGTTCCTTTGTTTCTTAATTTGCCCCCAGCAAATTCTATACGATGTCAAAGCAATGCTATTTTAGTGGAATAAAGACTAGCAGTCTGCATATATATAACATGGATGTGTACACACTCTGTATGCTGCCCGTTGCATGGTTTCAGGAGTAGGATACAAGGAATACATTGTGATAATTCAGAGAAAGCAAGTATTGAATTGAATGCATGCAGAATGAGAGCACAGGGAGGTGGGTGGCTCAGTGCATTATTAAAATACTCTTCTGAATAGGTCCCATTACATTAATGAATTGAATGCGTGGAAACATGATGCTTATTGTGGTTTGGGGGTGAGGGGTAGGGTCACAGACTGGAAGTCTTCTGCAGATGTGTTACAGCCTTTGTTATTAGTGTGAGGTAGGGGACAGAGAATTAAAATAAAACAGTCTTGAAGGAACAGTATCGCCAAAAGAAATGCAAGCGTTTTAATGAAATGACAATACAATACTGTTGCACTGCATGGATAAAACTGGTGTATTTATTTCAAAAACACAACTATAGTTTATATAAACAAGCTGCTGTGTGTGGCTTTGGGGCAGCCATTCAAGCACAGGATACTCAGTAGATAGGTACTGACGAATCCCATTGTATACTACACAGCTTATCTGTTATATGCTGTTTGACCTGTGCCTTTTCTACTTTTCACCATTGAATGGCTGGCCCATGGCTACGCAGCCACTTCTTTATATAAAATTATAGTAGAGTATCTGAAGTATTGCTTTGAAACATAAGTTTTTTGGTGTTACTATTCCTTTAATTATTGTGTTCAGCTCTGTGGTTGTATTCTGCCAGTTTTCTGGCTTTAGATCACAGGTATATACAGGACTGCCATCAGTTACCATGGGGCCCCATACTATTAAGTTAGCAACCAAAAAAATAAAAGTTATCACACCATGCTTCATTATGCCAAAATGCTGCCCATGATCTGCCTAAACCCCACTCATTTCCAGAAACCACATTTTCTATGCAACCATCACCTGTGCCTTTCTTAAAGCCCACGCCCATTAAGGTCCTGACCGGAGTACCCCACTAGTGGTGGCCATGGATACATAAGAATATACAGTACATAGAAGTGGAGCAACTTAATTACAAAATATACAAAGTACCAAATATAATTTGCATCTTAGCCTTCGCACTATTCACACACAAAACAGCTAGTACCCCATAAGCCAAAATTAGGATTCTATCAATGTAAATGTAGAAATCTTTCCCTTTTTCAGGAGGATTACATCTCAAGGCAACCTATATGATCACTCGGATCACTCAGAAATGAAGTTCCAGAATGAAGTTCATTTATCAAAACTGAGCAAATATGCCTGTAGGCAATAACCCATGGCAACCAATCAAACCGTTACATTTGTTCTACCAGCAGCTGGCTATAAATGGTTGCTATGTGCAACTGCCCATGTGCTAATGTGCCCCGCTGACTTCTATATGTCAGTATTTTTTATGTACACACACATCTACCCATCTGTTTCAGAGACAGAACAGCCATTTAATTGGGTTCCCTAGATCCTAAAGAATGTTTTGATGAGAGAGAAGAAATTGGTTTCCCCTGTGGGCTCACTAGCTAGGGGAACGGTTCCTCTGGGTGTTTTGGGTCTATGCTCACAAAGGCCAAGCTTTTAGCTTGTTGTTAGCCAAACTATGCCTGATTGGCGATCAATATCATACACATTATTGATCACAGCACAGTTGTAGACCCAAGTTATTTATTCTGCCAATTAATGCACATCTATTCTAACCATTAAAAACAGGTTGCTCATCAATCACATTATTCTATTTAATTGTGCCTCATAATGCAATCCTTTCCTTTTGCCACTCCAGAGCAGCCTATGGATACCCTGCATGTGTCTCAACAAACATCAATACACGAATTTAGCTCAAGGTAATCACATAAAGTATAGTCATAGGGTAAACTGTGACTAGTGAAATAAAGAATACAAAATAAGTCGGATAAGGGTTAATGAGCAGCTTATGAACAGTTGATATTCATTGAAAGGCAACTTAGAAAAGACTGCCTGTCACTTACTGTGCCGTATATATGGGGTTAATAGCGAATAGGCTTTGGGCCCAGAGGGACCAGCTGTTTGATAGGATACATGACATGAATCAATTTGAAAACACAGATTCAGTTTCAGGCTTGTGACATTATGAAAAGTGAGCTCAACTTTCAGTGTTTTATCTTGGTGCTTATCACCTTCTCTTGGACTCCAAAATTCCTTTCAGCTTCTCATTTTCCCCATTAGAATATAGAGTGGGTTACCACTGAACTCACTCTGCTGGTAATAAACAGAATATATAAGGGTACTATTTAAAAAAGAATGACGAAGAGATTTAGCTGAAAAAAGCTCTCCTTATAGTAGCACAGCAGCACACCCTACTAGTCTAGAGCATTTTATAACATAACTACACAAAATATATCTTACAGTTGATTTTTCAGAAATAAAACAAGAATTATGATCACTTGACCTATTATCAATAACCTGCAGGTACATATAGTTACCTGGTCTTGGCACAGGCTGTACGGCTGGAGTCTGTGTCTTCCTGGCAGAAGCACCTTCCTAGAAAACATAAAAACAAGAAGATGATCACAAGTAGCCAACACAACAGAGTAGATACCTGGAATTAGTTGTATGCCTCTATGTGCAGATGCAATACAATCATATTAGCTGCCTTTACAAAATGTTTTCTGCACCTTAGATAGAATAGATGCGACTGCCTGACCCTGAAAGGACCAAAACCATAAAACATAATTTTTATTATTATTGCTTTTATTTTCTGGCTTATTCCATCTTTCAAATGAAGGGGGGGGCTAACCCAGCAGCAAACAAGAGCTGTGCCTGTGATGCCTGCAGAAGCTCTCCACAGTTTATTGTGCTGCTTCAAACATAACCTCACAAATATACAGTATAAACACAATATAAAATCCTGCTGTACTTCCAATTCATAGGTATGGGACCTGTTATCCAGAATGCTCGGGACCGGAGGTTTTCCAGATAATTGGTCTGTCTATAATTTGGATCGCCATACTATAAGTCTACTAAAAAAATAATTGAAACATTAAATAAACCCAACAGGACTGGTTTGCTTATTATTGTGGAGAAAAAGGAAATTATTTTTAAAAATGAATTTTAGAGCTTTCTGGATAAGGGTTCTCTGGAGAACCTATAGCTGTAGTTTATTCAGTACCGCATTACATAGCAACAGCAAATGAAACTAGTACAACAATCAGCAATTACAACTAAGGTTTCCACCTTTTCTGGAAAAGAATATATCGGAATTCCTATATATTTATCTTTTTTCCCTATTAATAACATTTGGATCAATTATTGTTTGTACAGACCAGGTGGCCACCTGAACTACAACAGATAATGTTTAGACAAGTTTTGATGGCCCATAATCACTGAGCATGTGCAGTGTCCTAACAATGTCCTAACTAGATCTAACATGGGGAGCTGCTATGGACAGCTTTGAAAGGATGGATAAATAATGAAGGCTGTATAACTACTGAGTTGGCACTGTATATAAAATGCAGCTTGGCTAGGTACACTTTTAGACTTTAGTTTTAAAATGTAATTTTGTCAGTGCCCATCACATTGCAATATGTTGATGTCTAGCTGTGGCTTTCAGTTTGAGGTAGCCCACTTTGGTTCAATACCAAGGCATCTATGGTAAATCAGTCCCCTAGGAGGTTTTACACCATCCATGTGACCCAGCTCATGCAAAGAAGAATCTGGATAGGAAAACATATGAAGAAATGAAAAGAAATTCAGAAAAACTGCTGATCTCAAGTTATAAAATAGAACAAACTCCCACATGCAATAGCTTGCAACAACATAAATACATATTTTGCATGTCACACAAATGTACTGTGCAGTCTTATCAGTCACATCCTCAGTGGCCCACTACCAACTAACATGATACAAAACTTATTTTGAAGTTTGACATAAAGAAGAGGATCATAGACCAGATTAACTGCACTTATTCAAACTTAACCCCCCAAAATGAAAAGCTAAAATTACAGACTAAACATACAAGAAAGGCCCTTTACCTTTGTTCACTTGCCAAAACTTTTTTTTCAGTTCAGTTGATTTCAGATTGTTCACCAGAAATAAAGACTTTTCAATTACTTTCTATTTCTCTTTTACAAATACCGAAGTATAACGCTTAATTTTTCAGGCATAAAAAGGCATAAAGTGCACTACCGCTGAAGCTAAAGGAAACTGCACTACGACAAGTCTCACAGTGCTTTTCTATTTCTAGCCAGTGGAATTATGGGGAACAAGAACAATGAGAACTGCATGCTGGAAAAAGACTAGCTGAAAAACGCATGTTGACAGTCGCGTGTGGTTTCAGTGGTGCATTTACTCACAACTTAGGTTTTTTTAAAGCGCAGCGTAAAAACACCACGTCTGGCCTTGCCCTAAATCTTTCTAAAGCAGCTATGGGGGGGGGGGTTACCATATTGATGCATTCCTTATATTTGTCCCTGTTGAGCAGAATCATTGAAAGCAGCTGTTAAAATTGATACGAATATTGGTGCTGCTGAGAAATGTATCAACTAATGTAGCAAATTGTAACAGTTCTGAATATGTGCCAGGGTTACTGAGCTGCCTGAGAGACAGGAACATTAAACTTTAACCTTCAATTCTGGAGAATAGTAAAAAAATAAAATATGGAAAACAATTGGGGGAAAACGTCTTTTAATGAAAAGCTAATTCCACATAATTGATCCCAAAACTATACAATAGTAAGCAATAGTAAAACTTTTTTACTCAACCCATTTACCAAACTCCAATCAATGAGCACAGCCGAGACCTTCCCCTGCACCCAAAGGGTTTTTATGGCCCCAAGTCTGCTTAAAGGGATTCGGTCATGATTTTTATGGTGTAGATTTTATTTCTAAATCACACTTTTTACACTGCAAATAAATTATTATTTGTTAAATTCTTAATCCAGCAAGTGTATTTTTTTTAACCAGATATATAGGTGTGTAGGCAGTCATCTCGGGTCATTTTGCATGGTCATGTGCTTTCCGAAAGAGCCAGTGCTGCACTATGGAACTGCTTTCTGGCAGGCTGTTCAATGTAACTGAAGGTGTCACAGCGGGACATGGGTTTTTACTATGGAGTGTTGTTTTTAGATATGACAGGCTGCTGTTATCTGGTTACTTTCCCATTGTTCTGCTGATGGGCTGCTGTGGGGAGGGGGAGGGAGGGGAATGACTGAAGTTTATAAGAGCACAAGTCACATGACCGGGGGCAGCTGTGAAACGGACAATATGTCTAGCCCCATTTCAGATTTCAAAAGTAAAAATAGAAAAATCAGTTTGATCTTTTGAAAAATGGATTTCAGTATTCTACTGAAGCTTGTGTTTTGAAGAAAAAAAGAACGCATCTTCACATGCTACATTGTGTGGAATTGTCATTTGAATATCTTTCAGCCTTTCAACACAATATATGAGAAATAATTTGCCCACTAAAGGCAGTAAGTGGAGAGCAAGGTCTTAGCCTACACGGTAGATGAGAAATTTGCTCCTGTTTGTGACAGGTCAATTCAGAGACCACTATAGGTATGAAGCTAGTGGAAATGATACTTTTTTATTTTTGGGTAAAGAAGCCAGAGGCCATTAAATGTAAATGCTCAACAGGGCAAGGGATCCATTTTTGACCAAATCATTCCTCACCATACAGGAAGAGAGAGCTTGCAAGTCCCACACCTACCACACAACCAGGACACAACATAGCTTCACATGATAATCACTGGGAAATTCTTTTGAGTAACTTTACAACACTGGCTAAATCAGTTGCGTCAGTTCAGCCTAAAAGGAACAGTGACAACAATAACGGAAAGTGGATCAATGTAATTAAATATAATGTACGGTTGCCCTGCACTGGCATATTTGCTTCAAAAAGACTTCTATAGTTTATATGAACAAGCTGCTGTGTAGCCATGGGGGAAGCCATTCAAGATGGAAAAAAGGCACAGGTTACATAGCAGATAACAGGAACATAAAACACCATTGTATTGGACAGAGCATATCTGTTATCTGCTATGTAACCTGTGCCTTTTCTAATTTTTTCCATCTTGAATGGCTGTCCCCATGGCTACACAGCAGCTTGTTTATATAAACTGTAGTAGTCTCTTAATATATTATATGTTAATTACTTTAAAAGGCTTTAATTTTTTTGAGTTATTTTAAATAGCTTGCGCTAGTCCAACAAGCAACAGAAAGATGACGGATACGACATTTTGCCACTTAATTTGTCGAGTTGCATTACAGAGATAGGAATTGCTTCATTTGCCTCACAATCTATAATCAAACAGAAAGGCTTAAATACAGCTGAAAATCCCTAATTTCAACACTGCACAGGAACTCAACTCAATTGAGGACAAAGAACATAAAGAGAAAAACAGAAGCAGCATTCTACCATGTTCTCCCATACACCAACAGAATATAAAATATATATGACCTTCCATTGATCCAACAAGTGTTTTATAGATCTTTCAATGTGTATTTTACTACTCCAACAGAAACTATTACCTATTGAAGGTGAAATGTATGAAAAACTAAAGAGACTTTTAGTCTTCAAAAAATTCTATTTTCTTTACGCAGTCCTAAATATGAAAGCTAAGCACAACTCTAACTCTTGCTATTTTTCTCAGTGGTACAATTAAGTCGGCAAAGAGGAATACGCCAACATGGAGCTTTTCAGATTTTTGGTTTAGGAGTGCAAACATTAGTTTTATGAAAATGAAAGAAGTACAATCCAATAGAATATTATGCGTTAGCCAGAGGACATGTTTCTGTAATTCGGATCTCTACCTTAAGTTAATAAAAAAAAAATTTTAAATATTCAACTCAATAGGATTGTTTTCCGTCACTAAGTATTAATCATCTTAGTTGGAATCAAATACAAGGTACTGCTTTAATATTACAGATAAAAAGGATTTATATTTTAATTATTACTTATAATGAAGTCTAAGGGTTATGGCCTTCCTGTAATTCTGTGCTTTCTGTATAACAGATCCCATACATATATTTGTCTTCTTATAACTCTTTCTAGGATTCAAATGTGGACGAGGGGGGGGCGGGGCATTTTGTTAATGATCTATTGCAATTTTCTTTTTTGTTACTGCTCTTTCTATACACCTATTTGTATTCCGGGCTCTTATTCAAATCAATGCATGATTGCTAGGGTAATTTGGACCCCAGCAGCCAATATTGAAGACGGGAGAGCTTCTGAATAAAAAGCTAAATAAAGGGTAAGGATTGGGGCAGAAGGGGAGATTTAGTCGCTTGGCAATTTAGCTCTCCTCTTCTGCGAGGCGACAATCTCCCCGAACTGCCTGCTCCCTGCCCGCCGTCTGATTGAAAGAAGAAACGCCAGCGCCAATGCACCTGCAGCATTTTGATTTCCAGAATCACCCAAAGTTTCCTTGCAAGGCAACTTTGCGAGATTCCGGAAATCGAAGCTCCGAAAGTGCATCGGCGCTGGCCTTTCTTCATTCATGCAGGTGGCGGGCAGGGAGCAGGCAGTTTGCAGAGATTGTCGCTCGCAGAAGAGGCGATTAATCGCCAAGCAACAATCTCCCCAAATTTGCCTGTCTGTCACAACCCTAAAGGCACGCGGTGCTATTTGGGGGTTGATTAGTTGCCTGGCTAACAAATCACCTCTTCCTTGGATGACTAATCTCTCCATAACTGTTTTCCGAAGTTGCATGAAGCTGCCTCGTGATGCAATTTTGGAAACAAAGCGCTCAGAGTGCCATCCTGTCGGCAATTTAGATTCTAGACTGCAGGGAGGCAGTTAGGGGAGATTAGTCGTCCGAGGAAGAATCGATTTGTCGACAGGCTACTAATAGCACAGTGTGTCTACCCGTAAGAGCTAAATAATCACAAATAAAAATACTAAAAAGCAAGACACAAACCTTGGGCTGGTGCAAAGGAGTATGCCCCATACTAAGGAGCTTTAGGAGGAGGTGGACACCTTGAAATAGGAAAGCAGCACAGTTCCAGTAAGCTGTAGGTAGAGCCTTAGTGGGCTTCCCTGGAAAGCGAAGCATTTACAGAGCTGGGATTAGATGAAAAAGGTGATGGATGATGGAAATGTATTGATCTCAAAGAGATCTCAGACAAAAAAAGGGGTTGGTCTTATTTTTGAGGAATTTAAATGCTAAAATGACAAATGCTGGGCATTGCTAATTACTAGAACTGGGGCAAATTTGACATTTATTATTACATACAGTATCACCCCATTTAACGTTTTAGAAGAAGATAGCAATGTATAAAGCAGGAAGGCCAATGTTAGATGCAAGTGTAGAACAATATTATGCAGCTTTGGCCTGTGCTATTTTAGTTCCTGGGTGGTTCATGGATTATTTCCCAGCCTCTTATGCAAGTCAGTCATTGCCATGAGTTGATGTGATGAATGAGGTGTTGAATAATTTA
Source organism: Xenopus borealis (assembly GCA_024363595.1). Taxonomy (NCBI): domain Eukaryota; kingdom Metazoa; phylum Chordata; class Amphibia; order Anura; family Pipidae; genus Xenopus; species Xenopus borealis. The sequence continues at coordinate 108,874,292 of CM044437.1, forward strand.
TTGCACTTGTTTCAGAGTGTGTATACTCAGGGGGACACATTGTGTTAAGCAGCAATCCAAAGACCTAAACACAGCATTAAAAGCTTGCTTACAGGGTGTCTAGATTGGAGGGAGAAAAAATGATTCCTTAATATGGGAATAAGCAGCTAATGTATTAATGAGAGGGTACTGGTATAATTACATTCATGAATCTAGAGAAAACATGAATGTCATTGGATTGTGTGAGATTTGGGAGGTGTATACATTCACATTGCACATGCCCGAATCTGGCATTTAAGAGCCGCTCTGTGTTTCAAAAAGTATTTCAATTAATGCAACACAAATAAGCAGGCTGTAACCCATGCAGTTCTTCAATAACAAAGGCAGGGGCACATAAAAATGAAAAAAAAAAAAATTTGATGAAATTATCGTTTCCAAACTTGCTTATTCGCTACATGGCTGAAGTAGGAAAAGCATGAATACAGGGGAATAGCACGGACTCTGCTGGCTCTGTGTATTCCAGATAAAATGCATAAACATGCAGCCAAAATACCAATGGGTTGAAAGGCAGTTGCAGCTAACTGACCTGCCTCTAGTGCTGGAAGAAATGAAAAACGGACTAATAAAATATATATAAAATGCCCAAGGTGGCAAAAGTACATGGTTTGCAGGCGTGTTGAGCAAATAGGCTTCAGTGTTAAATTAGATTTTTATTGTCGCTTCTCAGTGCAACGGATTTTAATCAGGAAATGGGTCGCACTCTCAGTATGTAGCCAGCTGGCTAGTTCTTGTGAAAAGATATCCCATTGAGGGGGGGTCAGGCTACCAACATAGAAGTCACATGTAGATGTAAAAATCCATGCGATCTTTTTAATGATGGTCATAAGCAAAAAAATAAAAAAAGGACGGGGGGAGTTGCTGATTCTAGACAGGGAGAAATGCATGCAAGCCTGTCACGTGAGTATTAGCCTGGCTGTGACGTTCAATTCTGCTCTGTCAGAAGACGGCATCTGTCAAATCCCACATTTAAACCACTGACTCTGAGAGAGGCAGCAGCAGCCTGGGAAACCGACCTGCTTCTCTGCTCCATAGATTCCCCCCCCCCGCCCACCCCCTCCAAAGAACTCCGTCTTCCAGGGAAGCAGCCTAGCAACAAGGACGGAGGTAAATCCTCCACTGTTCTTTCATTCAGCTAGACTATGTTCTTGCCGAGCTTTCTGCAACACTGCTGATATTAGGCGACACTGGCATGGATACAGACGGTTGAACACTGCATCAGGCAAGATCTGAGGAGGCTCTCGGCATCCAGTGAGACAATGCCAGGGATGTTGGTGCATGCAAGTCGGCGGAATATACAAAATGCCCATGAGTGGAAGAGGCAATAGGACAGGCTACAGGCAGACGGACAGTGGGCACAAGCAGACGCAGAGAGGAAATTTCCCAAGTGCGCATGTTCCACTACACATTTTCTCTGGCCAAGTGATGACGTGCCAAAACTATTCTCAATAAGTGAATTCCGACCATCATGAGCAAATACAGTAAAAAAGGTACGTAACAAAACTGTAACAATTTCTTTTGCTTAAATCAGTTTAACTCAAATGTCTCTGGGAAAAATCCTACAAATAATAAAAAAAAAAAACCTAGCGTTGCCTATGAAACACACCTTGTATTATATAAAATCCTGCACGATGTCCATAACTGCTTGGCACAGGGAATATCATTTTTACGGGGAAAGCTAAATCCCCTTACAAAGTAGGTCATATTTAATCTTTATCTGGAGTAATCTCTAAAATCGGGTGACTCCGGCAAGCTGCGGAGATGAGGGATTGGTTAATGGCACATCCACAATTTAGATTCAAGCAGATGGGGAATCAGAAAGCCGTTCAATGTGATTAAGGGAAAGTATTTATCCCCCACTGGAAAATTAACATTACCTTATATTTAAATGGTTAGCAAGGGCAGTAATGGGAGGTGTAATAGTGGAAAATGAATGTGTGCACTTGGAAATCGCTACAGAACCAGGATGCAGACAGGGTTTGTATACAGTAGAGTAAAAAATAGCAAATACTTTTGCCATGGATACAGCTAGTTTGTGCAAATGAAAACAGTTTTACAAGATGAAAACTGTAGAGAAAGTAAAACATTGTTTCTATAAGGCAACAATGCTGGGAATTAGCAGTGTACTTATAGTCACCAAGAAGCAAACAACAGCCCCGAAGGGGTAAATTCTAGAAGTCCTAATGCATGAAGGGAAAGGTAACTGGAAACTGGAAATAGATTGTTTAATTCCATGTGGCCTGCAATGGATTACCAAGAATGTCTGGTACCAGGGATGGCGATACCAACCACAGGCGACAATTAGATTTTTACAATAACACCACCATTATAGCCCTTAAAATCTAACACCTTTACTTAATAATTCCACCAGCTACCCTGTGCTGCTCAGTTGTCTTTACATCAGCCAGGGGAAATTTACATTTTTTTAAGGCATGGGAAATCTTTGTATAGACACTATTCTCTGATCTTATGTATGGAAATCATTCCTTCTCCATAGAAGACATCCCACTGCCTGACGCAAGATTTTATTCTCTATATAGTGGCAGTGTTTATAGCAGGACTAGGTTAATAGTGGCATTTCACAGGCTGCAGGAGGAGGCACAGGCATTGGTGCATCTGGAACAATAATCTAGATTTTCCTTTAGCAGGGAGGAGAGGAAACATTGAATTGCATTACCATACATTGTCCAGGGGTGAATAACATGAGCAAAAGCAGCTAAATGTGTCAGCCCAGCACATGCATTGTTCACCAGTTTCCATGGGATTTGTCAGATCCATTACAACTGAAAATATATATTTCATTAAAGTGGTTACAGAAACATTAATATGCTCCACAGCAAACACATGTAATGCTATCAAGAGGTTAATTTAACAGGAAGTTAAAAGGAAGTTAAAGATGCCAAACTGGAAACAGAACATCCCCTCTAACAAATGAACTCCCCCAGACTAACAATACAGCAACAAAGCTGCATATCCTATAGAATATTATCACAGGCACATTTTGAAATGTACAAGTTAGGGCTGGAAGTAGCATGGTTTCATATTAAACCAACATGTTTAATGCATAGGTATAAAAAGTCACAATCTCACAAAGGCTTAAAGTATATTTTAGTATAATTATAAGTGCACCGTTGCAGAAAAACTTGTATAGAACAAGCTAAAAACATTACCGCCCGTGCTGAGTGAATGAAGTGCCCTTATTCAGTCCAGTGCAGGTCACCAAACAAAATGCAACTCTGGCTCCCTCTTGAGGAAGCAACTTGTAACAATGCAAAACCCAGAGAGGCTTAAATATTTTAGCAATCAGGGCTTAAAAAAAAAAAAATCAATGTATAGTAGTGGATTTTTGAATGAATGACATTCTAAACATTTGTTCTGACATTACGTCTTCAATTTCCTTTAAGTTTATAAAGTGTATGCAGACTGAACGGGGAAAGCTACTGAACCCTGAAAATGAGTTTTGACAACTGCATCTTCTCATTGACTTTTTTGAACACGGCGGCTGCCAATGAAAACATGCTAAGCAGTGTAGTGTGACTAACACAACCCAGCTCCCATCAAGCTCGCACATGCAGCAGTCTTCTCCAGGCACAAGCACTGACAACAAAATCAGCAGATTAAATGAACACGTTATTTCACTAAATTAGCCACACGATTATTCATCTAACTAGAAGCCTTACCCCACACAGATGACAAAGCTTCTCCAGCAGCAAGCGAGCGTTAAATCACCTGGACAAAGTATTTATTCAGCAGTTTAGTCAACAACCGGAAAGAGGCAACATCTACTAATTGGGCAAGGGCAGCTGGATGATTGGAAAGGAATAGGTTGATGAGGAGGTTTTTGCCATGTTTTATATCTATATATATATATATATAATAAAATATTGGTTAAATGAAAGTGCTTGTAATACTTCTCTTTGCAGATCCTCCTTTACTTGATAAAGCAAGTGTCAATTGCAGTAATGATGCCTAACACCAAAGAAGAGTGACAGCCAGAGAGTGTGGGACGAGAGAATCCAGACCTGTGCACTTGAGCGCGGGGCAGCATCACAACCAGCATGCTTCAGTGGAGGAGACGCCATTGCTGTTTTGTCAAAATGACCTGGAATAGCAAGAGGTCTCTGTTCCGCACTCACCTCACTGGTCTTGTATCACTTGTGTTTTTATTCGCCATGTTGCTCTTTTTCAACCACCACAGCTCACTCTCTGGCAGAACTGGACTCAAAGAAAACCCAGTGACACACACAATACGAGGTTACAGGGCGACAAAAAGCGACACAAACAGCTCGCTAAGGAGTGTGTGGAAGGAAGGGGCTCATCAAACATTAAAGCCTCACACGGCTTCGAATGTGAGCAGCATGGAGTGGATACAACAAGGAGTAACTGGGTTGGAGAACACACTAAGCACAAATGGAAGTATTTACAGCGAAATGGTCTCTGGACACCAAAATGTGTACCATTATAAATATATCATCAATGAGCCTGGGAAGTGTCAGGAGAAAACCCCGTTCCTTATTCTGCTTATAGCAGCAGAGCCAAGGCAGATTGAGGCACGTCAAGCAATTAGACAAACTTGGGGTAACGAGAGCCTTGCTCTGGGGTTCCGAACAGTAAGGTTGTTTTTACTTGGGTTACATGCCACAGGAGATGGGGCAATCCAGCAAGCTATTGCAGATGAAAGCAGGCAATATCATGACATTATCCAGCAAGAGTATTTAGATACCTACTACAATCTGACCATTAAAACGTTGATGGGCATGAACTGGGTAGCAACATATTGTCCAAAAGTTTTGTACGTCATGAAAACAGACAGCGATATGTTTGTTAACACGGAATACTTAATACACAAGCTGCTGAAGCCTGATCTCCCCCCACGAACCAATTATTTCACAGGATATTTAATGAGAGGGTATGCGCCAAACCGGAACAAAGACAGCAAATGGTACATGCCCCAGGATTTATACCCCAGCGAGCGTTACCCAGTATTTTGCTCAGGGACTGGCTACGTGCTCTCTGGGGACCTTGCAGAGAAAATCTTCAAAGTGTCTCTAAGCATTAGACGTTTGCATTTAGAGGATGTATATGTTGGGATTTGTCTTGCAAAGCTGCGTATTGACCCCGTGCCCCCGCCAAATGAGTTTGTCTTCAATCATTGGAGGGTTTCATATTCTAGCTGTAAATATAGTCACCTAATTACCTCCCATCAGTTCCAGCCTGGAGAACTTATCAAATACTGGAATCACTTACAACAGAATAAGCACAATGCTTGTGCCAATGCAGCCAAGGAAAAAGCCAGCAAGTATCGGCACCGTAAAATGCACTAAGATAAATGGACGACGTATTAAATAATAGATTTTATTGTGCAAATTGAAAATATATACAAAAGCATGTGCAGTGGATTGGCAAGCTTACTGGGAAAGGCTTTTCAATAAAAGGATAATGGGGAAATTATTTTTTTATTTTCAAAAGATTACGAGAAAATAATCTGACACGGAAACTAAAGGGTATTAAACAAAATAAAAATGCATAAAAATTGTTGTGTGTAAAATCTGTGCAATAAGACGCATGCACACTTTCATGGTACACCTGCTCTTTTATGTGCCAATAAAACTGGTAAAATTTTGCATACAAACACAAGGAAAGTGTATTTCTGTTGATGCAAAGATGATTAACAACAGGAGAGCGCGAAAAACAGATAAAAAGCTTCATGCCTACTGTTAGAATAAAGAGATTTCAGGGATATGAAGTAGAATAACTATCCACAACCCAGACTACTCACTAGCAACAGAAACACTAACTCTGCTGTAGCTTTACAGACCTAACATATCAAGAGAGTATTTTCCACCATTTGTACATGTGTAAAGGTATGGAATCATCCACGAGAATACCCAAAAAAATGGCATTGCCACAGTGCCAATAACACCATATTTATCCAAACAATTCTTTATATTTGACAAATTCTACTTTAACTCTAACCCTAAAGAAAGAACCTTGCACATGATATTAACCACCTTAGCATTAATTCACATTAATCGCAAACCAATGCTTGTAACTATTCCAAATGCTGGGTGCTCTAAAATATACAATGATCAAAGCTTCCAAAATATTACCAAGAGGGCACAACAATGCTCAGGTGACAAGTAAAACTGACCTAAGTTCAACAAATATAGTCTTCTTATAGTTAATTTCTAGTCAAGGTTGCCCATTCAACATCTTCAAGAGCTCAGTCCCTCATCCAATTAATTTGGTTCCTCCATTCAAAATAACAGGTATATTAAGGAAGATTCACAGAAACTGAAAAAAGGACACATCCAAAATTAAAAAGCTTGGGCAGTCACTCTGAGCTGTTGGGTCTACATATACATAACAACAAGTGCATATAATAATCATTTTAGGTCTTATATGGTTAGATAAAGAAAGGTTACATACCATTTGTATAGAGAATTATATAATATAAACCTCTCATGAAATGGGGAATTCATTGCTATATCAATAGATACACATTTCATTATATGGGGTTACTGGTCCTTTAAATACTACTAGTAGCAAACCTTTAATTTCACAGATATGTAGACACAAAATGGTCTTTTGCCCCATATATCTGCATATATTATTTTCCTCTCAGGGGTAAAAGTATAGTAGCATTCCCTCTTTACAGCTGTGCAAAATGCAAATGGTATATTTTTTTTGTATCTTTAGAATTAACAATGAACACGAGGTGCAACAATACAAATGATTGCACCTGATGTTTGCACTCTACTAAATAGGAGTATGGAGGCACAATAACTTAAGAGGGGTTGCTGCAGTTCATGGCAGGGCAGTCTCACATTACAGCAGTTGTGCAGTAAAGTTGTAGAAAGAGCCGAAAGACCTACTACGTTCAGAGCAAAAAGGTATTATCAGGAATAAAATGGGACCTCTGGAAAAGGGACTAATGTGTTTGTTGAGCAATTTCTATGAAGAGCTGCTAAAAATTGTTGGCCCTATATAAAGGATGGGTAAGGGATTCATTATTCAGAATCGTGTTATCCAGAAAGCTCCATATTACAGGATGGCCATCTCCCACAGACCCCATTTTAATCAAATAATAAAAATTTTAATATTTAAAGACAACAGTGGCTAATACTTGATCCCAACTAAGATACACGTCATCCACATCAGAGGCAAAACAATTCTAGAGGGTTTATTTAAAGCTTAAATTAGTTTTCAGCAGACTTAAGGTATGAAGATCCAATATATAGAAAGACGCCTTATCCAGAAAACTCCAGGTCCCAAGCATTCTGGATAGCAAGTCCTATACCTGTAGTAATCATAGTAGGTACTGAATGATTGGTCCAGTGAGGTGGCAACTATATTGGGTAGCATAAAAAAGGGACTGCTCAATTCAAACGAACACTACCCCCTCAACCAATGTAGGTCTCTATAAAAATAGAATGCGTACAAGAGCTCATATGTAAAACCCTGCTTCATGTAAATAAACCATGTTCATAATAATATAATCTATAAGTAGTATATGGCATTGTGTTATTTTTTTAAATGCCAATTTTCTATTTATAAAGGACAGCACCTGGGATCGTATGATTCACGGTGCACACAAACTATACTTGTTAGGTCACATGAGCCAATTAACAAAGTCCTTTCTTTTGCTTCAACACTTCTTTCTGTTACAGCTATAGTATTTCTGGTCAGGTGATCTCTGAGGCAGCCCACAGACCACCACAAAATGGTGGTTCAAGACGATATGTAAAAGGACAATATTTACTTAACTATATATTGCAGTTTGATAGTTTGTTCAAGTATTCATTTAGGGTTAAAGAAGAATTATACCTGTAATAGAAAAAAAAAACCTTACCCAGGTCTTGAACAAGTATCTCGGTGCAGCATCTCAGTACTAGAGCTCTTTCACACCCATGCAAATACAGTAATTCATTCTAAAGATGCTTGGTGCCCAGTGACAGAGGTAAAATCAACCTCCAAATATCCATAGAAAGCAAGCACATTGGCACACAAGACTGTTTGCAGGTGAAAGATTTTCTAATTTGTGGATGTGCAAAGTTTCGAAGCACACCCCTTTGTCAAGTATTCACGTTGAGCCATGCAATAAACGGCATGAGTTGCTTCTAATAAGATAACCCACCCTCTACGGCTTTAGGAATCAGAAAAGCTTTATGTTTTAAGGAAATTGGCTGAGCCATTCTCATCTCTTTTCTGGCTTATGAACTGGGTTAAGCAAGGCAAAAATCACTGACAAATGTAGCACTGTATGTGCTCAGTACAGATCAGTCAAGGAAAGTAAGGCAGGTCATTTTAATGGAGATTAAATGTGCTTTTTAGGAAATCACAAATAGGAATGCAAATGACATATCGGGTGTATCTGGGATGCAGGAGTGCCATGGGAAAACCTTTCCTAGACATTCTTTTTATTCAACTGCCTGGAAAGTATAAAGCGTACAAGAAGATCGGTTGTCTTTCTGAAGGTAAAGAGATAAAAAGGAAGAAAAAAAAACTGAAGCAAAAAATCAATTATCCCAAAAACATGTTTGTAGCCGCGAGACATGGAATGCTATACCAAAGGTCAGATTAAAGCTTTTCTA